>OZ030390.1:106611528-107811528 GCA_964023965.1 Melinopterus prodromus
ATTAACTCGAAAACATCTGCGAACATCAGCGCCACAGCGAGTACCCGAAAACCAACAATAAACATGCTGATGCCCTACCGTACTTCGGGCTTTGTTTAAGTATATGACCGTAATCGTGCACAATATTACTACAACAAGCGGGCGCGCATCAAGATAAACCGATTTCAACTTTTGCAACAATCCTATTTATCATCAAACATAGCTGGAGAACTCTCAATAGAAGCTTCACATTATTCTACACGGTCAGTTCGGGACATACATAATTTGAGGAGGGTTTCATATTATCGTTCTTCATATTATAGTAAAGTAAATTTCCTAGTTTTAAATCTGTTATTTTAAAAGGTAGTTTAATTTTGGTTTGCTTCAAGGACCTGAGTGAAATGCATTACATTTATTACGTGTGCTAGTGCACTTCTTATCAGGCACGGTAAAGCATTTTACCGGCACGAAGACCCTCGTTATAAATGGAGGCACTCTGTTCCAATGGATTGAGACGTGCTCACTTGATTTACTAACTAAGTAGGGCAGGAACAAAGCGATGTAATCGATATAAGAGGAAGGAAGGTTTTACTAAATGATAATGGTACCTACGACACTTTACTTTTCGTTATGAACAGAAGCTAAGAAAGAAGTTACCAGGCATCATTTACTTCATACCACAAGATACAAATAATAATTTCATATACCATGAACATGAACATGAACGATAAATACTTGTAATATTTCTCCTAAACTTCCTTACTATTTGTTTTCCTCTCACATATAACTGGACACGTGACCACGTATATATGTCCAAACAGGTTTTTAATCTGTCGGGGTTTCTCTCCTCCCACCTGCCTCACACCTGCATCACACCACACCTGTTAACCCAAACTGAAGAGTATGGAAGAACATAATATACACAGTCCTCACACATGCGTCAAACCTTCCTCACACCTGGCTCACACCAACTTCACACCTGCCTCACACCTGCGTCACACCTGCCTCACACCTGGCTCATACCGGGCTCACACCCGCCTCTCACCTTCCTCACACGTTCCTCTCACACATATTTGTGTTAACCCAAACTGTAGAGTATGAACTAGTATGGGAGAACGTCAACATAATATAACACATGACTCAAACCTGACTCAAGAATGACTCAATTGTGGCTCAAAAATGACTCAAACGACTCAAAAATATTATTAATAATTCTATCAAAAGGATACTAACGATCAAGTTACGAGACATCATTTATTTAATACCACAAGTTACAAACAGTAATTAAATATATTACAACATCAATGATAGTTACTTCACTCGCGCAGTCACATTCCTTCTAAAAAAAGGTCTTACGGCGCCTGTGGGTTCTTACTCTAGCATATAAGTGGTACCTAGTTGAGCATTTCGGTCTGAATGGCCACCGTGCGAACAGATACGACCACAGCAGATACAACAGGGCCAGCAATAGAAGCCCCAACAACAGGTACGACAATCGACGTAAACATCTACAACAAGGAACATATACATCGCACGTACCAACATTTCTAGTGAACGCGGAGCCGGTATCTGTTCGAGGAACAGTTCTAACATTGTACGAGGCGCCGGTATCTGTTCTAGTAACGAAAAGCCCAGATCGCGAACTGACGCCATCGAACATTTCGTCGATTTTACTCTGCGGATACATGCTGGCGTTGTGACGATCGGGCTCTGGCGGTATGTTCCGCTGATCAGATGGATAATACCCAGCATAAGGTAAACGCGAAGGTGAACGATAATGATGATCGTTCTTATCGTGATAGTCGTGGTGCTGGTCCTGAGTATTTACAGTTACGCTGGGCTTTTCCCTTACTTCCTGTTGGTGTTTCGAAGGTGGGGCGTGATCGTAGCTCAGTTTTGGTGCGTGGTGAGCGTGGTTGATGGTACTTTCCTGCTGGTAAGAACCAGTCTCGATAATGAGAGTCGGCGAATGAACAACATGCGAACTGCTGGACGATGAATTTTTTGATTCGAATTTCTCTAAGATATTTGAAGACTGAAGAATACCGGGGTTCCTCGAGCTCGGGGACACACTCGTCTCTCTCATCGGCTCATTGATAGTGTTTGAACTGTGAGAGGAGCTGTACAGATCTTCGTTCTTTGCATTGGATTTCTTCCGTATGACGTCGTCTTTTGGTTTTGTCCTCTCGCCGTCGTCACCTTTCGCTAATAATTTCGACTCTCGCTTCGGAGAATCCGGTTTTCTTATTCTAGTTTTTTCTTTGTGGTGTGAGTACTCGCGATCTACGTCCTCATCCTCTTCGCCCGGTTTCTGTCTGGGTTTCATTGTACCGACCGCCCGATCCTCGGTCAGTACGGAGGAATCGTCGCCCTCGTATAGTCCTCTCCTCGCGCAGTCGCAAGTTGCTCTCTGCTTGTGTATCGGGCAACTGTAGCTAATCGTTTCACTGGTCATTAGTTTCCTGCGACAGCACGGATTAGGGCACTTGCAGTCTTTTAAACTTACTTGACAGCAAGCTGATTTGCAACACTTGCACGGTGGCGTCGTGCGCCCCCTCCTAAATCGCGGCGACGGTGGTCGTATCTCTTCGTTGTTTTGGTTGCAGAAACATTGGTAGCTCAGTTGGCAGTTGCATGGCTTATTGTACTGGCTCTGCTGGCAACACGGATTGCACGCGCACTGGAGTGGCTCCGGCTCGCAAGGATTCTAAACAAGGATCACGCGTGATGACGGATGTTGAGCATTGGTTAAGTTACCTGATAAGACGTTGGTTCGAAGAGTGCCAATCCAAAGTAACCTGGGACCTTCTTTGCGAACGGGATAGTTAGTCCTTTAGTGAAGTTGGACCATTTCCGTCTTAGCGTACGAAAGTCGTACGGGTCGTCTAGGATCGTGGCACAATCAGGACAATTATGAGGATATTCGCAGCAGCGCTCGCACCCGTCACATTGGAATGGTGTTACCATAAAAGACATGTTCTAGTAAATTTTTTAAAAATACTGTAAATTTTGACGTTTCATTTTGACATGCACTCTGTGGTGCACTTACTTGATATCAACCTAGCTATCAGAAGGCTGTCTCCTTACTGACATAATAACTGTCAGTCGAGTCAATTCTGACACAAATTATAGTGCGTTATCTCGGAAACAGTTCGAACTACTATAGACCAGGCCATAGAGATTTTTGCGTGGCAAAAATAGTATCAGCAAGCCGCCGGTCCCAGGTCACGTGGAACACTCGGTAGATGTATTCTAATGTGTTTTCCACTCGCTAATATCAGTACTTAATTTGTTATAAACACAAATTCTCTAAAAGTCGTTTTTTTTCCCTTTCTTGCTTGTGGAAGTTAAACCGAAGGAACAATCTTAATGCTTTAATTAAACAGCCGAATTGTAGAATATTACCAGAGGAAATTCGGAACAATCTGTCGAAAAAACATTACAATACATCTACGGACTATTCCACGTGATGTGGGACCGTCGGTGCCCTGATACTATTTTTAGTCCGATCGCGATTATACCTTGAATAGTCTTGAATAGCCTTGAAACAGAACTCATTTTTCTTCTCTATTGCCTGGTCTACTATGATTTTAAACGATTATTTTTTTAAATCTTCCGTGTTTTGATCGAGTGCGCCGTGAATCTGCGATGTCTCACGCATCGAGAAGTTTCTAGAGGGGTCCTGAACGATCGGTTCGCCGATATATAAAACGGAACTGGAGCAAGTCTACAGCAGTCAGTCAAGACCAAACTTCGCCTGTTCAGAGATACAACCGACTCGACGTTAAAAATCAATGTAATAAATAACATTTATAAATAAGTTCTTATTGATTCGCGTTAGTGCTTAGTAATTAGTAAATAACATCTTCAAACAAGCCCAAAATCTGCAACAATATTATATTTATTCATCTGCTTTATTATTTCCACTGTTCTTACATAATAACTACTTCATACTATGACGTACAATTAGACACATTTGATTTTTGACGCTGACGACCCAAAGTGGACACGTCTCAATTCTCTAACCATTTAATGCACGGAAACATTTATGTATTGAAATAATCCGATGAATAGAATCAGAAACACGATGAAACTGATGAGGTTTGCGTTATCGTTCCCAGGGACCGTTCTACAGCTGTACCTGATGCGTTCCGTGTAACACGGGCAGTACCCTTGATGCCCCTTGCACGGTTCCCCACCATAGCATGGATACCTCCTTCTCTGCGCTTCATAATACAACTTCTTAGGGCACTCCTCGTTGTCGCACTTCATACAGCATTCGTAACCGTAATCTTGTACATCGTCTTCGTATTGCTCAACAAAATCATCCTCGTTAATGTTGTCAGAATGAACCTGCTCTTCGTTTGCTCTGGTGCTCGAAGACGCGTCTCTATATATATCCAATTCGGGCAATGACTCATCGGGCAATGACACATCGGGCAATGACCCATCAGGCATATGCTGAAAAAACTCACTACCCACTGGATAGACAAAACCAGGATTTTTGTTGGCTGGTTGATGATCCACCAAGTGCTCTTCGCCTTCTTCGTACTGTGACCCACTCGATGCATAACTTATACCATGCGCTGCTTGCGACGAGTCAAAAGGTACCTTCGACTGCTCGAGAGGGATTGCACAAGCCATCTTTAACAAGGAGTCTTCATCTGAATCGCAATCGACTTCATTGTGGATACATGGGGATTCAGGTAAGATGCTCTCTTTAGATTCACGAATAGCAGGTAAATCGGAAAGACGTACGCAACTGCCAACTTTGGAGCTCGGAGCCTTCGCCAGTACATGCGACGACTTAGCTATGGCCAATTTTAAACTTGTGTCTCTGCCGAGAGGATCTGAACAGGCCACTGTGTCACTCATTCGAACGCATTTCGACGACCTCCTTTGCGACAGAGTGCTGGGGTCTTCCTTTGGGTACACGTGAAGTTGACTACTCTTTTTGTTAGACAATTCTTCTTTATGATGGTGGTCGTGCTGGTGACCACTGCGCTGGCTATCCAAACTTTCTTTACGATGGTAGTCGTGATGGTGGTTATCCACACCTTCTTTATGATGGTCACTTTGCTGGTTACCCAAATCATCCTTATGATGGTGACCACTGCGCTGGCTATCCAAACTTTCTTTACGATGGTGGTTATCCACACCTTCTTTATGATGATCATCGTGATGATGGACACTTTGCTGGTTACCCAAATCATCCTTATGATGGTGGTCGTGATAATGAATAATGTGCTGGCTAACCAGATCTTCCTTTGGATGATGCTCGCGGTTGCGAACAAGGTCGAGTTGTGATTTGAACGGGTTTGTCGTATCTTCTGTGACTATATAAACCGCTGGATTATGACTAGGTCCTTCCATCACATTCGAGCTGGAATGCTGCGAGTTCGTGTTATCGAACGACTGCAAGGACGATCTGTCTTCTAGGTCCCTCGTGTCAGCGGTTGCCTCAGTACTGCTCGCGTCGCAGGGTCTCAAAGCACCACCAAGCGCAACAGTTTCGGAAAAACGCGGCCTCTTCCGTTTGTCTCTGTGCATCAGGGCAGTGTGTATCTTCTGCGTCATCCGATCTTCAAGGACCTTAATAGCGACATCAATCGAAGTCTTATACTTGCTGAATAGTTCCTGCTGGGGGTCAGCCTTTACAGAGGGGATGCTATTCGAACTCTTCCTGTATTTTAGCACCGGTCCACTATCCACTGGTCTTCTAATTTCGGTGATGGTGTTTGAAAAAGACCTCCTCATGGAGCGTTTCCTGTACAGTGATTTGAGAATCTTCTTGACGATTTTCTTGTGCTGGCGATCCTGCATCACCTCGCTGAGGATGTTCATAAAGCTCGGAGATAGACCGGGTTTGTCGCAGGTTAAATGCGCCGAAAGGGCTTTATCGGCTGTTTTGGTACAGGCGGGTGGTGTGTCGTCAGTGCATAGCGACTTATCTTTAGTGAAAAACGTGGCGGCGTTCTTCTTGCATGGGTTCTTCAACATTTTCGTGGGGAATTTATCGAGTTCCATGAACGAAACCTTCTTGAAAGGCTTCCTAGGGTGGTCTTCCGAATCTTGCCTCTTGATTTCGTAGTATCCGTAGTGAACCGGCTCCGAGCGCAGGATTTGATCTGTGTTGATGCTAAATTTGTTCTTGATTAGTGCATGGGGTTTGGTTACTTTGGTTATTCTATCGATAGGCTTGTCAATAGGCTTGTCTTCGATACCGTTAACTAATTTTCCTTTTAGGAACGATTTGATGTCCTTGAATTTGAGCCCAGGCGCTTTAAGCACTGGACAAATCGACAGGCAGAAGTTACGGTCGATTAGTTTATTCTGCGAGTTATCCAGTTTACTACTTGATCTTGCCGTGTTGTCGCTTGGTGAGATGAACTCGTAATAGCCAGTGTTCTCTTTCTTGTACGGGGTTATGCGTTCTTTCAGGTAATTTTCAGTGAGGGGGTCTTCGTCTTCCGTTACGAAATGCTTATTATGCAGTACGCTGCAGGAGTCCGTTGTGCTTACCGAATTAATCAGGCATTCTCTTTTATAAACAGTTGTTATTTCTTCGCTGTCTGCCTTGGACTTCCTCTTCCGTTGCTTTGGAGGTTCATTAGGGGCACCTATAATGCCAACAGCCCTATCCATCTGTGCTTTGGACAACCGATCAGCAGTCCTATAGCTTCGATAGCATCGGCATATATCTGAGTCGTCCAAGGATAGTTTTCCTAGTTTTTCCTCGAATTGCATCACCTGAGGCGAAGTAACTTTGTGTCGTTGGATTCGTTTGCGTGTGTGCATGCCTAACGGTTTCGATTTGATGTCGTTGGTCCATTTGCAGGAGCATTTGCTGCAAGTGCGTTTAGGCTTGGTGTTGTAGGTGCCGTCTCCACTGTAGGCTTGACGTTCGGGCGATTTGCAGTCGACGTCGCCGCATGCGTTTTTCAGTCGTCGCATGTTGGTTGTTGGTCTGTCTGTTTCGATTGGTAATTGTGGGGTTTTGAGTGTAATCGGTTTTTTGGTATATTTCACTAATAATTTTGAATTAGATAGGATTGCGTTCACATTTTCATTGACACCGAAGTGTCACCATCTTAACATAGTTAGTTGACAGATTGATGATGTTTCAGATACTAATTTTTTACAGCTAATATGGCTGCCCTGTCTTGTTGACAGATTGATGATGCGTCAGATACTCATTTCTTACAGCTAATTTGGCTGCCCTGCTATTCTTAATGTGAATATTTTGATGCAGTTTTGAGTTTTAGAACCCCATTTTGCCGAGAAGTTGAGATTTTTGTTTCTAAATTAGAATTTTTGGTATATCTCAAAGATCTCATTTTTATATTAAATTTAATGTGCGACCTTGCATTGTTTTCTACTTATGACGTCATTGACTATTTTTCTGAATGGTAATTTACAATATTTATGGCCTTACAAGTTCGTGAATGGGCTAAATCGGTTGACTCCATTTTTTTTTTAATATTTCACGGTGGGGAGCATTTTAACTTCGGCTCGGCTGAACATAATTTTCTTACTAGTTTATATATAAATAAGAACCAACGTAGTTTAGATATATAGGTACTTTCGTTGATTTCGGTTTAAGTTTAAGTTCAAGGTTCAAGTTTTCATTTCAGTCTGCTTAGAAAATTGTGTTAATTCGTGCTTTCCTTTGAAGAATGTTGAAGTGCGTTATACCTTACAATATTACATAACTGCTCGAAGGTAATGAAACCTTACATCACTACTATCGGTTGCAAAAGTATAGCGCCATGTGTTGGAAGGCCCACTCGGAAACCAGTAACTAAAAGAAATTAAAGTAAAGACCGTTGTGCTCCTGAATCATTTTTACATAACTGTAGGACTTTCAAAATTTTCTTGCCATAGGACATCACCTGTTTTATCAGCGTATCTCAAAGATATAATAATTAAAGCATTTTTATAAAAATGATACAGCATGATTTTGAAATGTGGTCATAACTTATTTACTTGTTGTGGGATCCTTACCATTTTGATATACAGACAAACACTCTCATACTTAAAATGTAATATTCAACACATTTAAAATATTTTTATGTTTTTTATGTTATCCCATTAATTATCCCATATTATCAAAGTCATTATTTTAAAAATACGCTAAATGTTCGTATAATAATTTGAATTCTAAATCTAAATGTGATAGTATTGTACCCACAAAGACATATAAATGGTGGATAAATTTTTAACTATTAATAGGGTAGTGTTTGACGGGGTTGAAAAATAAAGTGTAATTAAACATTCTGACGGAATTCTGAACTTTGCAAATGTGTTAATATTATACCTGGGAACTCGTTAAAAATATTTCTTTAAATCATTTGATAATCGGGTGGTTTTGGGGGGTGGGGGGTTGATAGACAAAGTATGTTTCTTGGATATTGCAGTGGATCAGAGATAATGTAGTAAGGAAGGTCGTATAAATAAGTAATTTATAATAAACGTTTTATATACATATATGAAGTGACACAGATATTTTTGTTATTATGTTTCTATATCACCATGTATTTTTATATATAGATAACTAGATATTAACACTGAACATTTGATTTCCAACAAAAATTATGAAACTTTATGATTATAATACTATATTATCCCAGATAACATACTAAAAATGATGTTAAAAATCAATTAATAGTGTGTTGTTTTTTTTTTTGTTGTAAATATGTATTATATGTATCTGCAATCACAAGAAAAATGTTTTTGTAAATCAATTAGCAACACCGAATCGCCTAGAACAAGGTAGCTGGACAAAAATATTTTATCGTGCGCTTTGTCTACTTATTGATTATAGTAAATATTTACTCAATAATAACAAAAACAACAAAATGTCCTTGACATTAAATAAAAAATATAAAGATGAAAAACTTGAAGAATATACATAATTTGTATATGTCAATATATGTCAATTTTAAATAAAAATTATTTCGAAAAGAAAACTTATTAGCTTAATTTTATTCGATGCAACCCATCCTTCGGCAAATCTGGACGAAACACTTGCAATTTTTGACTGAATTCTTTATATCCGCAACATTAAACTTGTGACATATAATCCATTAGACGAGCATTTTGTTCTCTTTTCCTATGTTTTTGCCATTCTTCAAAAAACTCCAATTTTGAAATCGAGAAGACATGTTTGAAGAAAAAAAAAACATTATTTGAACCTAATTTGAAGTGAAATAAGAAAGAACTTATAACATCTACAGTAAAATCCATCACAGTACAAATTAATTTATAAACCACAAATGTTCAATTCTTAGAAATGACTTTTGTCCATCTAGATTATTATAGGCGCTTCACTGTGAGACGAGGCAATCGGCGCATACGGATAGTTTATCTTTATTACATTCCAAAAAAATAACGAATAGCCCAAATGCTATCGTATTCGAAAGATCAAAGTAAATAAAGATTGTTTACGTGCAAACTGTGTTCTCCTACTATCGTTCATTTCTGAGATATCCGCGTCTATAAGAAGCTCGCTTACAGACTTTATTACATATAAAATGGAGAAAATAAAAACGTCAATCTATAAAAGAGATTCTAAATGTAACCAGAACAAAAATTTAAAAAACGTACTTTACAAAATTTCTTCCCCGTTCTCAAGTCCTTCAAGACACCAGACAAAGAAACACAACAGACAAAATAACTTGTAGAGTTGTTCTGTTCGGCACTTAAACACCAATTTCAACTACCGACAGTATAAAACTTTCCTCGTAATAAGTTTATAAATTATGTACGTTACACACATATATAACTTCTCGCAATCGTTACTTCAAACAAAACGAGAAAAGCGCCGGTTCTCCCTTGATAGCTCCGTTTCGCAAATAAAACACTCGTATCAACTATTGTTTGTGCGGAAAGTTTGCCCCTGTAATAAGTGTACACACACATACACACTTGTAACTGCTACGAGGAGTCTCGAAGGTCCAAACTTCCTCCGAACTACGTGGAAAAGCTGTCGCGAAGAGGAATAAGGATAAACCGGGCTGTAATTCTGCACTCCTGTCGATATAGGGCGAAATGCGGGATAATCGACGCACAGTGGGCAATTTGGACCGTTTAGCGGTCCAAACCACCTACTGATCGACAAGTGTTTTAGATGTTAGTGTAATGAACATGAAAGAGAGCCAGTTTTCCCAAAAAATTAGTGATCGTTGGGAAAAGAGTCAACGAAAAGCGGAAGTTTTCCTAACAAAGTTTGAAGAATGGATCTGTGGTGAAGACATAACTTGTTATGTTTGTGGAGCAAAACCATCAATGACGAATAAAGATTTGCCGAGAGAAGATCGTCAGGAAATGTATAGTTTCGGGTTGTCCACCTTACGTGCTTGGATGAGAACATTTGAGTGTCTTCTGCATATAAGGTACAGACTTGATATAAAAAAGTGACAAGTTAAAGGTGATGCTGACAAGCGACCTGTAGAAGAACGAAAGAAGATCATCCAAGATAGTTTCAAAAAAGAGATGGATTTGATAATGGATAGGCCAAAGCCTGGCTTTGGTACAAATTTTTTAAAAACTCCGATGCTAGTGCACAGATTACCGGACTTGATGAAGCCTTAATATATAAATTTTATGTTATACTACAAACTATGTCATCAGGATACAAAATAGACGTACCAAAGTTTGAATTATATGTAAAGGAAACAAAAGAATTATACTTAAATCTGTATGCGTGGTATTATATCACGCTGTAAATCAAACGGTTTCTTTTCCAAAGAATGCTTACTAATGTTAAAAGAAAGTGACCACCCCTCTACTCCCCAGTTAATTCGCAGTGATGATTTTGTTAATATTAGTGATAATGAAAATTATACTATTGAGGATTCTTCTGAATTAGAATCTGAATCTGACTCCGATTCCAGTCAGTAATTTTTGTATTATTAGGTTAGTGTAGTTTAAAGTTAGGTATTGTTGTTTATTTTTAAGTGATTACTATCTAATAATAATACTACAAACATATATATTATGAAAATGTATAGCTGTGTCAATATATAAATAAATACGTAAATAAAAAAACGTTGTTCAAATGTATACTTTGGTTTCTGTTACATTTATAATAATTCCCGCTTTTATTTCCTTAGATTTGTTTTCATATTTTTCATTCACTAAGTTTCAGAATTCTTAACCCCCACAAATAATTACTCCCTTAATTATAAGAATTTTTCAGTATTTTTCATTTATTTGCATCTATAATAAGGTTTCAGAATTTTAAAACTAAATTTATTTTTCAACCCCCTCAAAAATATCCCCCTTACTTTTTATATTTTTTTTGTTTATTTGCGGGTACAATATTATCATGTAAGCAAGGTTTCAGAATTTTAAAACGAAGTTTATTTTTTACCCTCGGAAAACCACCCATTGGTACTTAGATCCTTTTTACTATTTTTAGTGTGTTCTCACATACGATATTATTATATTTAAATTTTTTACCACCCTTAAAAACAATCCTCCATAAGGATTAGATTTTTTTTTGTTGTTGTGGGTTGTCATACATAATGGGTACCCTGAGAAAATAGTTGATAGAATGATTAAGAAGCAGAATCAAAAAATGTATGTAAATCAAATATCTACTTTAAATACTTTGTCTGTAGAAAAGAAGAAATATGTTAAAATACCGTTCGATTGTGCATATACAAGGGGTTTGAGAAGTATTTTTACATCACAAAATCTCTGTATGGCATATTCGACTCATAATAGCATAAAAAACCTTCTTGGAAACCCAAAGGATAAGGTAGATGTACTTGATAAATCTGGTATATATTGTATCAAATGTCATGACTGTGAAAAAGAATACGTAGGCCAGACTAGAAGAACAATTTTAACTAGGTTCAAAGAACATGTAGCTCATTTTAAATATAATCGTTTTGAAAAATCTAGTGTGGCTCAACATATTTTAGACACAGGTCATACAGTAGTTGTAGATGACTTAAAACTTGTAAAAGCTGTGTCAAATAATATGGAACTAAACAGCTTGGAAAGTATCTTTATTCACTTGAATAGAGATAAATTAATAAATTCAGACAGGGGTCCTATACCTAGTTCGCCATTGTTTGACCTGCTTTAATTAAAACTTGTTTTTTACGCTTCAATAATCAAAATTCACTGAGGTGTGAACAACAAATGGGTATATATAGGGTAATTTTTAACATGGACGTCACTTCCACTAGTGATTTGCTTGGACAATATCCAGTAAAGATACTGAATGAATATGAAGTGCTAATCTCTCTTTTCCTCTTTTTAGGTTGTACTGAAGATGGCAACATAGTTGCTGAAATACATATTTAGGTTCTAAAATACTTGTTGTGGTTAGGGGTTTATAATTTTATTACTATTTTTAGTGTTTTCTCACATATATGATATTATCATATTCACACGGTTTCAGAATTTTTACTTGAAACTTATTTTTTAACACCCTTAAAAACAATCCCCGTAAGGACGAGATTTTTTTCACTATTTTCCGATGATCTAACGATTAATTTACATTCATTAATGAAGAAAAATAATTTTGTCCCGCCTATAGATCCAAATGGCCACTGTGCGACGGTTGGGCAACGTGCTGAGATGTCAGGTTGGCAAGTTCTTGCTTTGGATTTCCATCGGTCAGCATATAATTAGTGCGGGATATCGACAGGTCAGGCCATTACGGGGAATAATTGGCTTCGCTTAAGGTCCGTCACACGATACTAATTGGAATTGCTCCGACATGGTGTACTGTACGGTCGTTGGTTGTTAGTTTGATAGTAGACAGACAGTTTTTCGATATTTGATATACATCATTATAAGATGGAGAGTTCTAGTTTCACAGAACATCACTAGCAGAAAATTATATGGTGGTTTATATGGTGTTAAATTAATGTGTAAAGAAAGAAATGGTTGGTCTGAAAAACAATTCCGACACCTAACGAGAATTTATGGCAAACTCAAAACTAATGGAAAAATTAATTCATAGGGTATTTCAAGAATCTTGAGAAATAGTAGTTCAAAGAAAATTTTAATATTTGAGACAGCTATGTAGGCAAAATAAAAATAGAAACAGTACTAATTATATGCGCAAAAAATAAAATAAAACGTGCATTTATTGTAAGCATTTGATAAAATATTTGATCCATACCAAAAATATTTGATCAATACAAAAAATATTTGAACAACGCAAAAAATTACTTGTGCATTAAAAAAAATAACCTTACCCTACAAAGAATATAATGTGCATTAAGTTCTGCAACCCGTAGGGCACATATAGTAGGTGCGGAAAAAGTTATCAAAAAAAGTTAAAAACACGCGATTTTGGTAATGTTTACAGATTTATACCACCGAGACCCATTGTTCTAGAAACCTCAAAATGGCTTTATAGGAAACCTTAATCTGAATCCCGAATCCTAAAAATTTGGTCATAAATGTTGAATCATTTAGATCGATTCTTTTTGATGTGCGGACGCCTCCGACGAAATATAAAATGAAAATATAAAAAAACGCAAAAATCTAACGTGATGTGGAACTTTCAAGCTCAGATTCGTATTCAGCGCAAATAAATCAATAGTAAACGCCTATGCGCATTCCATAAACAAGTAAGTTATTAATACTACCCTAATTTTAAATTGTCTTTTTCTGGAAAGTATCTTCCAAACAAGTAACATATTTATCAATATGAGTACACAAAATACGGAGTTGCCATTAAAAAATGTGTCGACGACATCATAAATCGAAAACAAATGAATTTTTGTTTAGCAATCTTCCTAGATGTGGTAGGTACATGCTTTTGACAAAGCCTGGCATGATAGATTAGATATTTTGAGATAATGAAGCTACAACATGCTCTGTCCCTGTTTAGGAAACAAAAGCAGGAGAACCGCAAGGTAGTGTTTTAGGGCCGGTTTTTTATGTAGTCATCATTAGCGATCTCCCCTAGATTTTGGTTCGCCCGGTATATATTCACGAGCAACATTTTGTTGTTAAAAATTACAATGGTATGTAATAAAAATCAGTAATATTTTTAATAATATACCTCATTATTGCCACCATCATTATCGTTTATACAAAATCGACAAACCCTAGTTTTGACGTTTGACGTTTTCAAGACAATAAATTATTTCCTTCAGTTTAAAATAACGTCAGTTTCCCACGTATTCCTCTGGCTAATTAGATGGCACGTTAATTAACAAAGTATAAACTGTGAGGTGAGATCAAGAAGAATTTGATTCGAGCTTCTCTTTGATGTTCATTACAAAGCGAATCAACTTTAACGTGAAACACTTTTTAGCGTCCCCCCAAGAACGTCTCGCGGAAATTAAACGGCTGAATCCATTAAATAATTTCGAGAAGCATCGTCCAAATTGCGCAGAAAATGAGAGCACAATGTTTTCCGTGTGCTTTCGAGCGTAAATTCATTAAGATAATTGGTGGGATAACTTTTTCGCAAATTGTTATTTAAGGGACGGACTTTTTGACAGCAACAGAGAATATACCAGAATATAGCTAATACAGCAGAGACGAATTTCTGCAAATACACAGCTCATCTACGAAATAGTCTAAATAGCCATTTGAAAGTCAAGGCAATGTAGTAAAATTCCAATTAATTATACAGGTAAAAAGGTAAAAATAAGTTCTTTACAATGTTTTACTATAGGAAAAAATCTGATATGGCCAGGCACATGACTTTATCATACAATATATATTAATAGTTTAGCTGCATGAGATTCTATTTGATCGAGATCGGCCACGTCTGCATTAAAATAAAACCACTAGAACTAGACAGATATTTGGATTATATTTACAGTACGTAATGTCAAAACATCAGCATTTGACACTACCTACTGGCATTAGAATCACAACATCTGCCAAATCCTGGCTAACTAGTTTTAATGCTATAGTGTTTTAATGCATTACGAGCGATCTCGATAAAATAGAATTTTCTCATGCGGCTAAACTATTTATTTTACGAAAAAAGACAAAAATATTTAGGGACCCAATAGGACATATTTCCGCTAAAATAAAAAAAAAAAAATCGCCACGATTACTATAGTTTTGTTGTTAATAAGGTTGGTTGTTGATTCTGATGATTAATATATTATATTGGCTTCTAGCATACTCTATTTTCGGGTTTTACCCCGTCTTCAGTGCTAACTACAAAAGATCATAACGAATTATGCTCAATATTCCAAATAAGTTTTAAGGTGAAGATACCGTCTTACAATCTGTCTTGCATTTATTCGCGAAAACATAACAGGATTGCTATCCGCACTTGAAATACACATCGATTTAGTGAACACTAAGATGCTCCAATATTGTTTCACATAGCGTACGTGCGCGCGTGTTTCTCGTCCTCATCGCATTCTCCTTATATTTGCGAGTGGAATTGACGATTCGCAACCGCTGACGTTCTGAATACTGTCAAAAGTTTCAAAATATCCTGGCTACCTACTATTAATGCAGACACGATTTCGATAAAATAGAATTACTTCATACTGCGTATGATAAAGTAAAAATATATTGCTATTTTACTGCAGAATGAGTAGAAAATCTAATAGAAAAACTAGGCAAATTAATGCCACGGGTATTTATTTACAAATAAACAAAACACAAATAAAATAAAAGAAGCTCTTCAAATTGCCTGGAATATAAGCACTAGGTCTTCCCCGTTTTTTCTATTATTGATTTATTTAATTCCTTGTGCAGGCTGTGGTATTATGTGAGTTAAAAAAATCACTTTAATATTACTGGAATTAAAAAGGCCTACAATAAGTGGCAAAACAAAAAAAAAACAGCTAGCTACGTTTGAAAAACGAGTTATAACGAATCAAACTTTAAATCATTATAATAAGACAAAAATAAATCCCCCCCTCGCAAAAAAAAACTTACGCCTCAACTGAAGCTTTTAAAACCAACCATTAGTTCGCAATTTGTCCGCTTCAACTTTCGTATTACGTCAACGAATCAAAACAAACGAATCGCGTAAACATTTCCACTTAAGACCATCGCCCAAGAAAGAAACAAAAGAGCACAAACAGACACAAAAAAAAAACACAAATTGCACTAACAAGAACGCTTCACGTTGTCACGTAGCATTCGTTCAGCTGCGACATGGATTAAAACAAATCTCGTTTAGCTCCTTAGTCTCACTGGAGGGATGCTCGTAAAATATTTCAATCTGTCGCTCATAAAAGCGTAAAATGTGTCCTTCAAGCCCTTCAAGCCCTTCATGGCGGGAGGGTGGGTGGTTGAGGGGGCACTGCAGCGTGAAGTAACTTATCCATGAAGGGAGTGTATCCTTTTATTCGAAAGACTTATATTTACTTTCATCAGCTAGTTCTCTTTCTTATTGTGCGCAGCCTAAGGGGGAAAAATGCTGAAGAATGAAAGGAAAAGGTGGACGCATAGAGGGCGCGTCAATCTCGTGTTAACATGGACGTGAGTGGGTGGAAACAACTGCCAGCGTGTTTAGTGTCTATGACGTAGGTTCTCACAGTCGGGGGTTTGCGAATATTATTTGTATAGAGAGAAAAATATCTGGCTTATTTTATCGGTTAGATGTTTACACCGTGGTTTTTCTGCTCGTACGAGCATTAATCAAAATATTTGTTATTGTCTATCAGATTGCACTCGAAAACAATGTTTTGTAAATTATATTTTTCACACTACGTTCACCTCAAAGTATTTTCTATTGTGATGACAGTGTATTTGCCTATTTTTCATTGCGAAAACTATTTCACTGATGAATTGGATTACTTCGTGATTTGAAAATTTCGAAATTTAATTAAACTTACAGTTTTTTTTCAATAACTTAGAGCAAATTTGGCAAAAAAATCCTAATTGCTGACTTACCTTGGTGATATGACGCACGTAGATATGATTGTCATAATATATCATAATTATTAACTTTAAATTTTGTTTTTCAGTATCAAGATTCGTAGACATAAAACTTTAATGTCTATGCTTTTTTCATGGCTATTTGACGTCATAGATGCCCAAGAAAGTAATTTACATAACATGAAAATGCCAGACGTATTTAATAGTTTTGATTTCCAGAATATACCAAAACTAGTGATAACTGCATGGGGGTGGAATTTATAACCAGAATCTAAGCCGTATGTGGTATCATTGGATAGATATTTTAATAAGAAACAACATGTGGTTGAAAATTACTTACAGGTAATAGTTTTGTAATTAATATAGAATATAGAAGCCAAGTGATATTATTATCGATAGTCAATGATTTAACGCATCTGATGACGGCGATTGTACGCCCTTTGTGTCAGTTTTGGATAGTCAACTGTAAAAAATATATTTTTCCATAATCCGGTATCATTTCTTTCCAACGAAAGATGTTTAATTTTCAAATATCTATCCAATGATACCACACACGACCTAGGTTCTATTTTGAAACTCTAAAACTGAGTGCAGATGTCTACTACTTCCGGGAAATGAAAATTGTTTTAATTAAAGTCTTCATTATGGCTTATTTTAAGTTACTTTCTTCCAATTTACCGATTTCAGGCCATTTTTTTAAACAAAGCAAAATCTTTGCATTCTACTGCATTCTGACCTATAGACAATAGACACCAGTAAGCAACCTTTCTTGTATTGGCCCTGTGCACAGTACGGAGTGGGAGATTGAGAAACGACTTGGATGCCCGTGGCGTAATATGAATCCCTCCAGACTTATATGTATAGAATTACCCAAAAGCATGAAACAAATTTCTACAATAATTTGAAGACCAGGAACAAACAAGTATGCTTTTCTGTTCTTAAGATATGTCGTACTGATTACTTTTTATATTGTAAGCTAAAATATCTCTTAAGATAATGGCGAACGCATCTAAAATCTTAAAAAAGTTGGACACCAGACTCCATACTCCAGACTCACACCAGACACCAGACTCAAATAAAGTTAGATTGCTTGTCAATCGATGATAACAATATATCACAAGGTTCACGACTCCACACATAGCTTCCGACGTGTTCGTTTGAAATAAAGAGTGGAAAAAGTATTCTGATGAAAAACTGATTATTGATGTTTAATTTCCAAATATTTATCCAATGATAACACACAAGACCTAGGCTTTCTGTTAAAAAGCTAAAACTGAGTGCAGTTATGACTATTAGTGGCCCTTGATTGACAAATTAATTAATTTCTTACGCAGTAACTTCATTATTATCATTAATAATGTCAAACTCTATAAAAATAAACACCTACTCATTGGAGACTAATTATTACCGATATCTGAATAACTACTATTATTTTGCACGTAGACTGTGCGTCTCCCCACAAACAATCTGCATGGACAATTCACCAGTAATCATTCTTGTATATTGGCCCTGTGCACAGTACGGAGTGGGGGATTGAGAAACGATTTGGATGCCCGTGGCGAAAAATGAAGCCTCCAGAAGTTTTCCCCATTACCGCTACACGCAAAAGCGCTGTGATCGACTTATTTTCACCAGAAACACACTACTTGCTTTTACCAATTTACGTACAACAACAACTTTAGTAGACACGAAATAAACCAGCCCAGTTCGTCTTGATATCAGACATGTCCCGTGGTAACCCGGCCAATACCACGTCTAATATCTACCGCAGTACATAAGTAATACAATAATCCTTACATTGTACGTCCAGAAGCAGGGAGACGTTCAGCGCCTGCAGGAGGGCGACGTGATGGACAATGCACGTAAGGGTGGCGTTGTGATGGGCTCGCATGACCCTCTCGAGTCGGGCGTCGCTCCTGGCGCCGACTTTCTGCTCGCGCACCGTTTCCGTGAGATTAAGGGCTTGGAAGGGCACTTCCGGAGCGTCCAGTAACGCGAGCGATCCGAGAGTTAATTCCCAGGATAGCGCGGGCCTAGGATTGCCGCCGTCCACTACGCACGACACGGTGAGGTCGGTGTTCTCCTTGACGGGGATGAAGAGATTGCCGGGGTCGAGGATCCTGTTGTCGATCAGCAGGTACGGCTTTTTCGGTAGATCTGAAAGGAGGAGAGAACAAGATGAGTGGTGAATTTTGCTTTTTGGGTAGAGTTTTTAAAATGATGAATGTTTGGTTGCTACAATTCGGTAGAAATAATGTTCGAAATCCATCAACTGTGAAAAGAATAGTCGCAAAATTCGGAAATACTGGTTCGTAAAACACACGACAGGCGCTCGTAGCGCACAAAGACGAGAAACTGTTAAGATCCAGCTAATGTGACTATGCTTCTGCACAAAGTACTAATGTTAGAAGACATATGAGAGCTCTCTGTGTCTGGGTAAAATCTCAAGATTTCCTTATATTGGCAGATAAAGTATTATGCATTATTACTATTATGTATGTATTTACATATATCAGCTGAGACATTCGTTGGTCTAGTGTTATATGTTCTCTATATTATTATAGAGTAGTATTATTAACATTTTAGAGAGGTTTTACCATAAAGAACCGAACCAGTAACGTTAGTGGTGGATTGGTAGAACTCTAGGGAATTTTGTCTTTGCGCGAGTATTTCTTGCCGCACACTGTACTTGTGACTTGACATTCAGAGGTGTACGATTTCACATGGAATGACCCTTAAAGAAATACGTAGAAACTATAAAAAACATACGCCTTTTGAACTTTTTAATGCCATTCGAAAAATAATTTGATATTCTTTAGATCAGCGGTCGCCAAACGGGGGCTCTAGGAGCGAAGCGACCCTATGAGACTTCCGTGAGCAGATGATTGAATTAGATAGAAATCCTGAAACGAAACGAATATTATTGAACTTTAAACTGTTAGATTGTTTAATGCAAAAAACATATAAAAGCTCTTTAAAAGCTTTGAGAGTAACGAACGACCATTAAACAGAGTTGTCAAATGGGTTTCTTCTTTCTACCTTAACGTTTCAGGTTTAAGCTTTATTTTTATTGTTTGCAGTAAATATTTCCGAAAAATCTTCTACAAAAACCCCATTTTTAAATATTCGTTAAGTATTGATAATTAATTTGGCTTCATTGACTTTCCTAATAAGGTAAATGGACTCTAATATCCACAGAAATCAATTCAGATTTATTGATTTACCTTATCTCACGTGAGCAACAAGGGTTTCGGAATAGTAGAGAATCCAGATTCGGCACGTTCATAAAAGTTATTGTTGTTGCTCAGGCGGCTAGTACTACAGGTATTTGGCAACGCCATTAAAGGGAACGATCATCGCTACCGGCATCGTTAACGAAATACAAACTGCCAGTCACTAGCATGTTTCGATTACCTAAATGCTGCATTTGAACTTCCCGCCAGTTATCGAATGGCCAATTCAATTATATTTTATGTTACCGTCAAGATTTACCCATATAGCAGCGTTCAGTTATATGAGGAGCCTATGTTTTCTCTTACTACAAGATTTTTAGACTATTGCTTTTAGTTTCAAAGTCCTTTTTGAAATGGAAAAGCTCTAGGTTGTGAAATAGATATAGGATAAATGTTTCAGGTAAAACAGAAATGTAAGATACTGTTGTTTGTTCGCGTTGAGAATTACAACCAGAGGGCACTTGAAGCGCTAGTTAAATAAGGTAATCTCTTCGTCAGTCGTCGCTTTTATTTCATTTGCGTACACAAGGCGTGTTTCGATTCATTAGAAGAGGCAAGCGAACGTTAAACAGGTCGTAAAGTTCTTGTTAAAATTTCTGACTTTTGCTTAGAGTTATAAGCTTAATTGCTAACGAAGAGGTATAATTAAACGCGTTTAGTTGAGACTCAACTCGAGACATTAGCAGAACTTCTGTATAGCGAAATTCAACTCCGAGTCTGGGAAAATGGCAGTAAACTCTCTTGAATGTCTTTCTTCGAAGATTATTACGGAAACGTTTTCTTATTTACCGTTTACTGTAACAAGATTAAAATAACAATTAAACATGTTACGTATTTCTTTGACAAAAAAATGTAATATTTTCATGAAATCTAATATTTTCATGAAAGCCCTATATATATATATAACCTATATATATATATATATATATATATATATATATATATATATATAAAACCTATATATATATATATACATATGCTTGGTACGGTGTGGGCTCCAACGCGTATGACAGAGTGTACGTTGTCACCTCATATATAACGTTGATGGCTCCAAAATCGGAGGTGACAACGTATCGCCTTGTTTTCAACGGAAATGTGGTCTAGGTGGCTCAGGGAGCTCAAATCCAAAAATTGTGTCGGAGCCGATAACGTCCATTCTATATGTACGGACAAGTCATGTTAGTTCAAGCGTAGATCACGAGCGCTAGTGTCGCCCATACTAGATACGGCCGCTACGAAGTCACCTCCGCATATATGACTCCGTGTTTTGTATCGTACAACGTACGCAGTGACATCCGAAAAACGCTGGCAACGTTGCGGAGGTGATAGCGCAAGAAACATATATTATATGAGTATTTTCGTATTTATTTCTGCTCTCAGACGCAGGGGGGTTGTGCACGGTACGCGAGATACAAAGGTTTTTGGTTCAAATCCAGGCCGTGGCCGATTTTTTTTTATTTCAAAATTACGTCCCGCTTGTTTTTATCGTTTGTTATTTATTTTGAATGGCATAGGCTGCTTTATGTCAACTATTCTAGTGTACGCACATGGCAAATATTATTTGAAATAAAACTAAATAAATTATTTGCGGTGCTCTTACATCCATAAATTCTATAAATTCCACATTCACGTTCACCACAAATCCTATTGAATCAAGTACTCAAGTAGACATATTAAAAAGATGATGCTGGAATTTTTAGTTAATACGACTAAATAGAACATACAGTTTTTTGAAGATTTGAGACATGAAAAGACCGACATAGACATGAAAATGTTTACTCTTCGCAGTTATGTATTATACAAAAATGTGTAGCAGTAGCCACACAGTTCTCCGGGTGCCTGGGTTTTTAGCTTATTTGTTGTTTTTTATAATCTCCAATAGATACCCTATTGTCACAGTAAACTGTAGTGGTAGGCCTGAATAGTACAGCACCTAGTTTAGGTTATTGATTATCATTGTAGATATCAATTAAGGTAACAAGCTACAGTTGCGGAAAGATGTATGTTCTACTCCCATTTTTCATGGGGCGAAATACTGATTTCACTCATATATACACAAAGCCGAGACGCACATTGTAAAACTATTAGCCTGTATACAGGCTGTTCCATAACATAGTACCAACCTAAACTTATGTTGTGTTAAATGGAACAACCTATATTTCGGCACAATTTTTAATTCCTCTCAAAATTTTACAACTGTACACTGTATACTTTTTGATTTATTGGCATTTTCAAGGAAAAACAGCAGGCTATCCAAATTGTGCACCCGGTTGATCATAATCTGCAACAAAATATAGGAAACAGGTTTTCCTAAGAAAGATAATTTTTTTAAATGGAACACCCGTATTGAATTAATTTTTTGAATTCTATGCATCGTTCTGCACAAAAGGTACTAGCACACACCAGTGCTAAAATAAACAATTGTATTGTTATCGAATACACAGACAGACGGACAGACCGATCGACAATTTTGCGTCAAACTCAGAGTTGGGCATCACTCAACTAACCCGAGATGAGTAACACTCATGATTAATGAAATCACTCGTCAACCATAAATCTAAGAATCACTTACCACTCATTAATCGTAGAAACAAGTGTTTCTATTTTGTCTGACGGTATAGCGACTGCATGATATTGTTTTAAAAATATGAAAAGGAAAATACAATTTAATAGATTTTATTAGCGAAGTAAACCCACATTACGGTAAATGTAATGTGTGTATACTTTGTTTTAATTTATCCAACTTTATCTTATAATAAATATGCATTTTTATAGAGAATAAATACTTACCTTAATAAACGTTTTATATTTTCATTTTGACTAAAGTGAATTGAACTCATGTCCTAAATGAATCTAAATGCATTAATAATAACTGTTTTGAATTATATCCGATTCTGTGGTGATCCACTTATTACGGGTACATTCTGGTGTACCATTTTCAAAAATGACGTATTATTTTATTGCTTATTTTGATTGCACAACATTCAAGAAATACATTGACTGTAAAACTGTCAGAAAATAATTCGAAAAGTTAACGTTTCCACAGCCAAAAGTCGAGCGGCTCGTCGAAGTCGATTATATCACAATTAACGGATTTTTTTAACCATCTCCGATACGTACATCTTTCAATATTATTCACAAATTATTTTCTATAGTGTACCCACATTTCTCCTCTTTAAAAGGACGTACCATTGGCTAATAGTTAATTTTTCGAATTTCTTTGTGACGTTATTTTACAGTGTATTCCTTAAATGTTTTGCAATCTAAATACGCGATAAATCATTAATTTTTGAAAGTGATACACCAATGTACCATTAAATGTGATTTGGAAATGTAAGTTGACTCAGTCTGATGAGTGACCAATCGTTACTCATCACAAAGAGTAATGATTAAGTTAACTAATTAAAATAATTTTATCATCACTTGTTACTCAATCACTCGATTACCAAATGCCCAACTCTGGTCAAACTCAATAGACCATACCACAGTAAATAGGGGGAGGGGGTATAAAAATGTGTAAGTATTTGGTAAATGAAATTTGGCGTGCCCGAGATTTTTTTCAGTAACAGTTTCTATTTATTCCAATCAATTTATTCCATGGTTTTAGCGTCAATGCACGTATTTAGACAAAGCACAACAACGGACTTTGTACAATTTTAAACGGCAATAGAGAGCTTGGAAAGAATAAATAAAGAATAAAGCACTGACCACGCATGAAGGTTGACGGCGCGACGGTGACAGCTCTTTTTCTATTTTTTGTCAAAAACCCCTAACTGGGAAAAGAAATAAGTATAAAATTATAAGTTAGTATCGATATAACTCTAAAACTACTTAATAAATTTAAATTGGACTTTCACACATATATTCATTGTATTTGTAGTCTGTCCTCAGCGTTGTACATTGACGAACGTTGCGAAGGCCGACGTAAAATATATAAATAAAAAAATCATCAAAAAATAAAATAATAACTTTTTTGGTAGTTTGACTTACATCGCAACAAAACATATAAATAGGGTAATTCGCTTTTGCACGGTAGCCATATTACACTTAGAAATTAGTTATCCGAGTTAAAAACATTTTAATACCTAAGGGTATTAAAATGTTAAAATGTATAAATAAATGCTAAGGAAAAGCCCTCATAAAACCAATTGTTTTGTTAGGAACTATAACCAAGTCCCATCAATATTGCTGTGTAATGCTTAATCATCCTCGGTAATATATATTATTCATATTAGTGCTAAATATGTAATAAAGCATTTTTAATACTATTACTAAAAGTGAGTGTTTATTTTGTGCGAAGCGAGTTTACGACCTATCATATACATGCTACATAATAATGGCCTATTGTGACCTCCGTAGGTTTGGCAACACCGCTGGAGTTATCAGCGACACATCAGTTTCCGTTCATATATAAATTGCGGAGGTCACTTCGTACCCTTTGTGTACCTTATATATGACTTACTAAAAAATCAAAAATCGTTTCCCCTCTTTTGATGCTCGCGTAGCGAAACTTCCCCTCATTAAAAATATGCAATCAGATCAATAATATATTATCTGGAACACCCGGAGCCTAGGTGGCCTGCTCTATATCCCGGAGGTGACAACTTAACACGTATACATATATATATATATATATATATATATATATATATATATATATATATATATATATATATATATATAGCCTCTATATATAACATAATATATAGAAATTATAATGACTGTACTTTATTAAAATAGTAGAAGATTAATGGGAAACCAGTCTGTATAATTTTTTCTTTATTTTTTTCTTTGCAAAGAAAAAAATAAAGAAAAAATTATACAGACTGGTTTCCCATTAATCTTCTACTATTATAACATAATATATAACTCTCAAAGTAGCACTATTTGGAAAAAAATATTTCAGACAAAAGTATCTTTATTTTATATGTTTAATAAAGATTATAAACGTGTTTTGTCTGAATACTGAATTTAACGCTTTTAGCATGGAACCCTTTTGCACAAAAAAACATAATTTATAACTCATAGTTTGTACAACCCTTTTAAAAACATTTCATGTTGTAAATTTATCTAACCATAGCATAAATAAAGTCATGATTACTGTAAGCCAGACACAGGTACATAGTCAAACGAAACGGCAACGAAGTTTCGACTGCAATTTAGTTAATTAAAGCCATATAAAAGGTTTTGAGGGTTTGTACCACGTAAACAAAAATCGGTTACGTATATATACGGTCTGGCTGGGCCAGACTGTGCGGTATTTTTACCAGTCAGAGGGTAGAGAGTTTCGTTTCAATGTTGCATTTATACGAACACAAAAAAATCGTTTAAACTCTGGTAAACAAGATAACACAATCTGTATTCTCTTTGGCGGACCGGAAAACTCATTTAACTTTGTTCCGGTACGCGCGCCGGCTATCAATGGACACGCGGTCCGATTTTGACCATTTATTTACATTAAAATTTCTCATTAACTGCGGGGCCGGAGTTATACAATTGAATATTAAATTCGAATTTAATTTCGATTCATTTAACGAGATTTATTTATGTTGTTTGGTTTGTTAAAAAAAATTGATATTTGTTTGATAAATATTTTAGTTATATAACTGAGTGAAAAAGAGTGGAAATCATCAATTATTTCCATAAAAATTACATTATTATAATACATTGTTTAAAACTTCTTTTATTTTTAATTTGTTAAATGTAAATGTCAATACATCCCGGTAGTAATAATTGATGAACTTATACAATTTTCCCCGGTCATCTAGCAAGTAAAGTAAACGACCCAAATTCAGACAATGTCCTAAATTTCGACAAAAAGAAATAAGCAAAAAAATATTACTTCCTTACGACAATTATCAGAAAGCAAAACAAAATAATCGATAAACTTTTGGGTGTCGATATCAGAACCTTTCACAGATTTCCAATTACTTAATTTGTCAAAAATACAATAATTGAAGCAAACTTTGAATGGCCAACCACTAAAAAAATGAACAAGAGTTAATTGACTGGTCTGCATTTTTTCTTTCTCTAGGATGTTGACCTGAAAATAGAAATTATGAATTTTCTTTTGTGTTTTAGAAAATCGCTGCCCAGAAACGAAAATATTCCTTTTTCTTGACAAATGTTAGACTTAATTTAAAACGTTTGCCTCGAGATATTTTGGCTATTTTGGACAGAGTCAGTTGAAAATCTGTGAAATGCTCTGATATCTAAACTAAGCGTTTAAACATATTTATTTTTTCTTTCAGATAATCGTGGAGTGCAATTACATAGTAGTCAAAACAAACACACAAAAATAAATTATTTCCGTGTTATGGCGTGTGTCAAAATACATAATTTCTGACGTACTAATAATAACTGTTAGTTTATTGTTGTTTCTTTTTCTGACAATAGTACAAACGTATTCTATATCTTGTAAACTATGCGATTTTTCATATACATAAGATAGGTTTAATCGACGCAGAATTATTCAATTGATCGAAAGACATCAAAATTATTAATATTTTAAAGATAAAAAAAATTCACCGGCGCCGCCACCAAAAGTGTAAAAACCCTTCAAAGTCATTTTACCGACTGCAACTGGAACTTTTGACGTCTGCATCTTATCTGGTTTTTCGATTGTGTATTTAGTACTTTTCTTTGTTGATATTTGGTTGAGATAAAGTTTATAATTACGTGAGTATGAAAGTCTCATACTAACGTAATTACAGACTTTATCTCAACCAAATATCAACAGAAAAAAATACCAAATCCATAATCTAAAAACCAGAAAGTTGTGAGTTTTGCAAGGTGGAAACAAGCAGTACAGTAAAGTAAACGTCCAAATAACGTCCAGATAAGAAGAAGGAAATATTTGTTAAAAAAGTTGACTTAGTCATTATCACCAATAAACCTGCTTAACCTATCTGAATTCGGGACGTTTGCCTTACCGCAGCACTGTTGTAGAGGAAATATCCTTGAGAGAAATTATAGAAGGTAGGCTTACTAGGAAAATTAAGAAATAAAGAAAAGGAATAGATTTTCATCCTGAAAACACAATTCGCATTTGTTCCTATTCCATCCAGAAATATTATTTACATTACCTAACAGATAAATAAACAACAGATAAATCTCAGCGTCTTGTGTGCTTACTATATTACTGTTGCCATATTCCCAGAGCAAATTTCAGATATGTAAGCGCGGTAGTCGCGACGACATTCCCCGAAATCCCAGAGCAAACATCAAAACTCTCGGGCGAAATTAAGATTTCTTCCGGAACCGCCGCAGACGACGACCGTAAAGAAAAAATATCTTTCTCCAGGTCGTTCCTTTTCTCCCACACTCCAAGACGAAGAATCGATACCTCGAACTTAAGACGACCTCCGGAAAACAATTTCCCAAGAGCGCAGATAAACATTTCGCGCCAACTGACAGAAATCACGACTTGTTTGCGACATATCTCCACCTCCGATTTCGATTGGAGGCATTTTTTGATCAATAAACAATAACACCGCGTTACTAGTTGAGAGAAATTGTTTCTAACATAGATCAATACTAAAGCAATTTACTAGGCTGTTACTTTTTACTAAATCAAGTACTTTAATAGAAAATTTGAAATAGAAGTGTTTCTAACCACACATAAAATCGATATATGTCTTGTTTCTGAAACACACTCAACAAATCGGACATATCTAAGGCTGAATGGATATCAGGTGTATGAAGCAAGGCATCCGGATAACCAAGCTAGAGGAGGAAGATAATTATCCTATGGAAATTGGAGAAACGGTCAAACAAAAATGACAAGCTAGAAGAAGATGGCAGCAGTCACGAGATCCAGCTGACAAAACCATACTTAATAATAAATCCCGACAACTTGAACGCGAAATTCAAACACTAAAAGAGGCATCATTGGAATCCTTCTTAACTAAATTGGCTCCCGATAAAGAAACAGATTACTCGCTGTGGAAAGCACTGTGGAAATATAAGAGGTCAGTGACCCATGTTCCAACTATAAGACGAAGAGACGGTACCTGGGCAAGAGACAATAAACAGAAGGCTGAAATGTTTGCAGAACATCTAACAGAAATCTTCCAGCCTCACAACATCGAATCAGAGCCAATCACGAATGAAGATATAACCTATGAAGAAGAAGCCATACAGGTAGTTACTCCAAAGGAAGTTGCCAGAGAAATCAAGACTAACCTGAATCCAAAGAAGGCACCTGGATATGATCTTATCACAGGAGAAATTCCTTAAGCAATTACCTAAGTGAGGTATTGTTATGCTGACATATCTAATAAATGCTACGTTCAGATTAAAATAAGTCCCACATGCCTGGAAACTAGCAGAAGCTATCATGGTACTAAAACTAGGCAAACCATCGAACGAGGCCTAATCATATCGCCCAATATCACTGTTACCAATGATATTGAAGCTCTTTGAAAAGTTGCTTCTAAAGAGAATGAAATCTATCATTGAGAGTTTTAGAGAAAAGCATTCCATTATAGATCAACTCCATTAATAACAGGTATCATAGAGAAAGCATTAGAAGAAAAGTTTATTTGCTGAACAGTCTTTCTTGATCTCACACAAGCTTTCGATAGGTTTGGCACGAAGGATTGAGACATAAACTAAAGAGTATGCCACCTTTGCAATACGTCGAGCTGCTAACATCCTATGTATCTGATTGACTATTCAGAATGAAACAGATCGATGAATACTCGAAACTAAAATAAATAAAAGCTGGTGTACCCCAGGGTAGTGTATTTGGACCACTTCTCTATCTACTATATACAAGTGACCTACCACAGCTGGGAAATGTTACAGTTGCCATATTCGCACATGACACGGCTCTCATGGTTGTGGGATCAACTATTGGAGAATCCATTATGAATCTTCAATAAGCTAGTAATAAAATATATAAATGGACCAAAAAATGGAAGACCAAGCTCAACGAACTGAAATCTGTCCACATTAACTTTAGAAACAAAATAATCGAGGTCATGCGTCATGTCAAGATTAACGACGCCATAGTTCCATATGCGAACACTGCAAAGTATTTGGGGATGACTCTGGATACAAAACTAAGGTGGAAAGAACATGTTAAGAAGAAGAGAGTAGAGCTTGGCCTCAAATATAGAGAACTGTACTGGATTCTGGGAAGAAAGTCTCAGTTGTCAGTACAGAACAAACAAAAATTCATTCAAAAAAAATCTACACTATAATTTGATTACACATATCACTACGGCAATATTCTACAATTATATTATACTTCGCATTAAATTTTCAGTACAAATCACAGGTTAGTTTCTGTCCTATATTGAGTTAGAGTTCCCAAATACGATTGACTCCTCCAGTAGATTTACTTCGCTACTAAACTATTTGGAGATCTAATAGGCCCTTTATAATACTCGGCCTAAGACAAATCGATACTTCGAAGTTAAGACGACCTCGGGAAAACAATTTCCCGAGAGCGCAGATAAACATTTCGCGTCAACCGACAGATATCACGACTTGTTTGCGACATATCTCCACCTCCGGTTTCGATCGGAGCGATTTTTTTTATCAATTCCCGGTCAGATGTTATATTATTGTACGAGCGACCGAAAAAACGATGCATTTACGGCAAATGCAGACGTTGGAATCTCTTGTCGGTCGAGGAGCTTATCGGAGGTAAAAGGTTTGGCCGGTGCAGTGCCAATGGGAATTGTAGGAAATGTGTTATTACGGTCCTGGATCCGGTTCCGGGTCGGACAAGTGGTGCTTGAACTTACCGGCCACTTTATTTCTCATACGGCACGCTCAGAACTTCCAATACGTGTTATTGCCGGCAAACCGAGAGATTGGTGCATTGTTTTGTTTGTTGGCTGGAAGCTTACGATGTGATATTACGTTTGTTTGTAAAATGACTGGGAAATCTATGTGAAGCTGATCTAGAATTGTGGTTGATTGGAATATACGCGATAGTTTGAAATCTGTTCTTTTCAAAACTGAACAATTGTTAATCACTGGTTGATTTCATGTTAAATCATTGCAGTTTTTGATCTCACCGCTTTGGATTTGGATGAAATTTGTTATAGATGTCGTGTTGATATAGCAAATATAGCAAATTTTGACTCGTTTTCCCGTTTTCGAATTATAGGAATGCAAAATTGTGGTATGAGGTGTTATAATAAGTGTCATTTTCAGCATTTTAGTTTCAGATTTCTTCTAATATTCATATTCACAATTGTGCTTATTAGGAAATCATTTTTTCTGTTCTTAATTATAATTTTAATTGTAAAATTAAATGTGAATATTTCGGAAATAGCATTTTAAAATTTTTTTAAAAAGTTCAGATTACAGTTTTGCACTGTTGTTCTGGTCTTTGCGATTATCTCGGAAACTATCGATTTATCTGAAAACCTAGAAACTATTAAAATTTAGCCCAAACAGTATGCTACAAAATGACTGTGTTTTTAGTCTTATATCTAAACGTTTTAAATATGTGACTCCGCACGAGAGAATGGCCCAAGCTGCCATATCTCGATTCGATAGTATTGACACCTGTGTTTGAAGGCCCATAACTCTAAAACTACTGAATAGAAAAAATTTAAAAAATATGTTGTACTCCTGAATTGTCTACATAAGTTGTATGGCTCTAATCTTTTCGAAAATTTGAAAAATTAAAGCAAGTAATACTTCGATAATATCTTTTTTTTTGTGAAAATAACGATTTTGAAAATATACCCGTTATGGTGATTGATAGATATTTAACAGTATGGTGATAAAAGTATAAACATTTTATGTATTTTATGTATTTTTATTTATGTGTGTGTGTGTGTATTAGGGAGATCAACTGTTTCATTATGAAAAATTGGTGTGTTGCTTTTAGGGAAACACCCTCAGAACTTATTATTGTATTTTTTGTTTATTTATTTATTGTATTTATCGTATGTTGAGGTGGTGCTTACTTTAGAATTTTTCTTATTTTTGTTTTGGATCCTGTAATTGGTTTCATTACATTTAATTCCTGTTAAATTTTAGATTAATCGATACATATTAATGGGTCAAAATAAAGAATAGGTAATGTAATATTTCACCCTAAACTAAAAAATCAACATCATCAAACTATACTTTGATACAAGCAGTCAATTACTTGCGCAGTATCCAGACAAATACCCAACTCTCGAATACGTTAATTATACCTCACAGTATTAATCACACAAACAACGCATCACGGCACACGATTGATAACGCTATGGGCTTCAGTTGGCTTCAGTTTCTCATATTTACGGCATCGCAAATTGCTTAGTACACGATCCGGTGGCCGGTCATACATAAAACAAACGCCTGGCGTCACCGTGACGACCGCCACAAATGATTGGCATAAATTACGTGCACCTCATTCAATAACCTGTAATTGATATAACTCATGCGCGCCACATAATAGTCTACTCGTCTCCCATAGCACGCTCGAGGGATGTGTGTGTGGCTTTATCGAGCTATCGGTTGCTTTCATTAGACCATTAATGGTTTATTAGGAAGCCGGTAGTACCTACAATGTTCCGGCCATCGCGTTCGTAAGTTGAGAAATGCCTCGTGCAGACCGTGATGCGATAGCTGTGGTATTTATTAAGGCCTGTTAGAATGTGAATAGAGGCACTATACGTGATGAAAGTGGAATGATAAGACGATGATACTGTAAACTAAATGTCAACTTTTTTTAACAAAATATTTCCGTCTAAAGATATAAGGCTATTCATTTTTAAACAACGTTGATAATTATCAATATATGCTATATCTTGTAAACTATGCGATTTTTCATATACATAAGATATGTTTAATCGACGCAGAATTATTCAATTAATCGAAAGACATCAAAATTATTAATATTTTGAAGATGAAAATAAAATTCACCGGCGCCGCCACCAAAAGTGTAAAAACCCTTCAAACTCATTTTACAGACTACAACTGGAACTTTTGACGTCTGCATCTTATCTGGTTTTTCGATTGTGTATTTAGTACTTTTCTTTGTTGATATTTGGTTGAGATAAAGTCTGTAATTACGTTAGTATGAGACTTTCATACCAACGTAAAACCACTTGGGAGCCGCCATCATTGAACCAGCAGTGCCGACACAACCTACTCCTCGAACAATTACTGACTTCGTGAAAAGACTCAACATGGAAAGACTCTAATGTATGAGGGAAATACAAAAGATATTTAAAGATCCACCATACCATACCATACCAACCCCAACAGTATCCCAAAAAAAATATATTTTCAATTCGGATGAACAAAAAAGCATATCAATCGTTAATTATATCAACATCGATAGTTTGGAACCAGAGAATGACCTTTTCCTAGCGCGATTCGTTATTTGAACGTATCAAAATATACATTTTAACTTTCAAACAAGTAATCTAAACAAACAAGAAACAAAAAAAAGAAAGCCGTTGAGCTCACGACATTAGCATTCAGCGCGCTTCTTTGGCTAGCCAAGAGGCGATTGGTATTTGTAGAGTACGGTGATGCTAAAGCTCCTACTTTGTGTGTTTATAAGCACTCGAGTTGACGACTACCGCCACGAATTTAGAACAGTTAGTATGCATCTTGTAATAAGGCAAGCGAAATCCCCGCTAGCATGACGTGAATTTGAATTAGCTGAACGTGCGTTTTATACGTTGTATTAAAATCGAGAGTCCCTATTTGGCCGAAACCGGCCAAAAGTTAAATTGAACCGTTGGAGTTTTAAGCGTAATTAACCCAGTTTGTAGCCGAACGGGAGTATACAGTCTTTCCTAGTAACTCCTACTTTACTTTAATATAGTTTATTATAAGAATCTTCAAAATAAGATTGGTGAAAAGGCAGTAGAAGTTTTAAAAGTTGATGCTGGGATAAATTGGGCTCGTAGAAGTATTTAAAATGAATTTGACGGGTTTTTACACTTTTGGTGGCGGCGCCGGTACTTTTTATTTTTTTTTATTTTCAGGATGTTAATAATTTTGATATGTCTTAATCGATTAATTGGATAATTCTGTGTCGATTAAACCTATCTTATTTATATGAAAAATCGTATGGTTTACAAGATATAGCATATGTTTGTTCTATTGACAGAAAAAGAAACAACAATAAACTAACAGTTATTTTTAGTACGTCAGGAATTACGTATTTTGACGCACGCCATAACCCGGATACAATTTATTTTTGTGTTTGTTTTGACTACTATGTATTTGGACTCCACAGTTATCATAAGAAAACGTAAATATGTTTAAACGTTTAGTTTAGATATCAGAGCATTTCACAGATATTCAACTGACCCTGTTTGGTCGAACCCGGCAAAAAACTTAAATTGAACCGTGGAGTTTTAAGCGTAATTAACCCAGTTTGTAGCCGAACGGGAATATACACTCCTTCCTACTAACTCCCACTTTACTTTAATATAGTTTATTATGAGAATCTTCAAAATAAGATTGGGGAAACGGCATATTCGAGTTTGATCTTAATTCGGGTTGGAAATTTTAAGTAAGCAGTATAATTTCGCCAGAGTAGAAGTTTTAAAAGTTGATGCCGGGATAAATTGGGATCGTAAAAGTTTTATTTACCGGCTTCTATAAAATCCCCATCAATGGTAATACCCAACTTATGGAAGTGCCCTGAGTGGGTCCATAAAATTTATATTGTTCGAAAATAAACTGTTGTAGGGCAGCTTATCTATATATATATATACGTATAGTCAATAAATCACCAACATTTTTTTATTCGGTTGTGAAAAAGATCCCAGGCGGCAAATTCAACTTTTTTTTTAAATTTTAGCATTGATTATTATATAGGATGTCACGCTAGAAAGTAATTGTAGGGAATAGGAGAATTAGGGCGTTTTAAAAGTATTTTTGTGAAAACCATGGAACATGTAAGTAAGTAAAAAGTTAAACTCATCCAATCGCCATTAAAAATCATCGATCTTTCAAATGAGAAAGTAGGTCATTTGAGTCATATAATATACCAACACGTAAAAGTGAACAATTCAATTTCATCGAACAGATTTTGCAGTTACGGGGTACCCCAAGGATCAGTTTTGGGCCCCATTCTCTTTTTAATTTATATCAACGACATTAATTGTGCTACTGAAGCAACTGATCTTATTCTATTTGCGGATGACACAACGGTAGTTAAGGGAGGTGATGATTATGAACAGCTTCTTAATACAGTTGACCTATGTGACAGAGATATTAAAGAATGGTTTTCTTCAAATGCGCTTTGCATCAATCAGGATAAGTGCTTATCGGTATTGTTTACATTGCGACATGAAGCGCGTTCCAGTACGGACGATAATGAGAGTGTAAAATTCTTGGGTGTTATTCTTGACTCCAAATTAAAGTGGGAAAGTCATGTCGGACATGTTTCAGGAAAACTTGCGAGGGTGATTCATTATTTGAGAATCTTGAGAGAATCAATCTCTATAAAATGTCTTAGGGTTGCATACTTTGCCTTTTTTCACTCCTTGATGACATATGCAATATTTAACTGGGGCCATTCAGGTGACAGCAATAAATTGTTTTCTCTACAACGCCGATGCATAAGAGTAGTACTCGGAGTCGGTTGGAGGGAAGATTGCCGTGAACACTTCCGAAATCTCAATGTTCTGACACTTCCATCCGCGTACATATTGGAATGTTTAATGTACGCTAAGGTCAATGCCAGTACGTTTGTGACATCGAATGCAATTCACTCGTACAACACTCGTGAGAATCAGCAGTATCGCCGACCTTTTCTGAGATTGCAGATTTCGCGCAACGCATCAAATTACTGGGCTCTAAAGTTTTTTAATGTTCTGCCGCCAGCAATTAAGTGTTACTCCAATAACAGATTTAAGACAGTAATGAAACAATTCTTGGTTGAAAAATGTATATTCAATTACGATGAATACTTTAACTGTAATTTCGTAGAAATATGTAGTGCATAGTGTTTTTCTTTTTCTGTTCTGACTTGTGTAAACAATTTTCTTTGTAATAACACCAATAAAGATTATTATTATTATTATTATTATTATAATTGAAACTGTAGGTGTAATAAAAACTAATTATCACGTAGTCACATAAAATTTTGTTATAGACGTATACTCCATACAAAGCTAGATGTGTAAATATTTACCTCTGGCCATTTGAGTGAATTGCCCGACGGAACCCGGGTTTCCGCTTTTGTCTTCCATATATACCGGAGGGTATTAGAAAGTTACGAAATAACAATATCAGTCAGCAAATATTTGCGAAGATACGAACTTGCCGAAGTGCAATATTAACTGTAAATACCAGCTCAAACATACTAGCTGGCGCGCTGGCTGGCCGAACAGAATATCTCTGTCAATTAGGGGTATATACCCCGACAAACGAGTTCGAAGTTATACGAGCGCGCAACTATACTCCCGCGTTCCGCTGATACGGTAAACAAAGGGCAGCGAATATAGCTGTAATATTTCGAGTGAATAGTGTGCCAGTACGCCGCGAGATCAGATGAATTCACCAGTCGTACAACTGTCATATATTCACGTCGTTTTAGATATGCCGGAAATGTATCTTCTTTCATACTGGACGTATAGTTCCAGTGCTCTCGTACGTTTGAAATTTAAGAACTTCAAGATAATATGGCAGAGTTGTTGCTGGATCAATTTATATTTCACTCGTTCTAATGAGATATAACAAAATTTCAATTAAGTAAATAAATACATAATTTAGAGGGTTACTGACTTTTGCTATAGCTGAGACGCGAGTCGAAAACAACCTGAAAGAAGTTTGCGCGTTTGTGGAACAAAACGACAGACCTCAGTTATGCTTTTCAACTATTTTAATAACTAAATAAAATAATTTTTTTACTATTTTTAATGAAACAATTGTTGAAACAATTTCCAACTAAGAATTTAGATTGTAACATAGTTATTAATGCATCTTCTGAGTCCTTCTCAAAAACTGAAACTAACTTTCTGAATAAAGGCTTAAAATACAACTTGCCTAATAAAATGATGCCTACCATAGAGTTAATATCAGGAATTGAATCTTCAATTAGCCAATGTAATGACACCACAAAAGCTGCAATCAGGAGCTCTTGTAAGAATCAGCTTTTAATGAATCAACAGGACTTTAAAGTTAGTAATGAATGTAAAGATCAATACAAAATTATTGAAGGACTCAAGAAGAAGAATTGTTTCTATCTTAAGGCTGACAAAGGTAATAAGGTGGTCATCCTGGATAAAGCGGATTATTTTGATAGGATTGATAACTTAATTGCAAATGGTCCTTATAAGGAAATCAAGAAAACCCACTGCCCAAACTAGTCCGTCAAATAAATAGTACGCTGTCCAGTTGTCCCAATCTTATCACCCGCCAAACTAGATTTAAACTCAAAGTTTCCAATCCTACTGTACCTAGATTATATGTTCTTCCCAAAATTCACAAACCTGGTAAATCAGTGAGACCTATTGTATCAGATATTAACTCACCAACTTACCAGTTAGCGAAATGGTTATCGAATGAGTTCAACAATTTACCTGTTCCTCAACCAAGCTTCTTTGTTAATAACTCATTGGAGTTTATCAATAAGGTTAACAATGTAAAATTAGAGGATGGCGAATTGTTGATTTCATTTGATGTTGCTTCACTGTTTCCTAGTGTGCCTATTCCGGAAACTTTGGAGTTTCTTAGGGAATTATTGTGCAATAACAACTTTGACCCGTCAGAAATAGATGAATATGTAAGATTGACTGCCCTTTGTATGTCTCAAAATTGTTTTCAAATAAACGGAAAGTTTTTTGAACAACTTGAGGGAACTGCAATGGGTAACTGTCTCTCACCTTTTATTGCCAACTTGTTTATGAGCAGATTTGAAACCAATGTAAAGTCTATAGCACTATATTTCCCTAAGACTTGGGTTAGGTATGTCGACGATATTTTTGCCATTTTTGACACCAAGAAGTGCAGTATTCAAGATTTTCTTCTCGTTTTGAATTCTAAGTTCAACACCATTAACTTCACTGTAGAACAAGAAGTTAACGGCCAACTTCCATTTTTAGATACTCTGGTAGTCAGGAATAGCAAAAATATAATAGAAATTGACGTGTATCGGAAAGGTACTAACACAATCAGGTTTATCCCTAATGATTCGCAGCATCCTTTTCAACAAAAATTGTCTTTTATTAGTTGTTTAGTAAATAGGTTATTGAAATTTCCATTGTCCGCAGATAGAGACCAGCAAGAATTATTGTTTATTAAGAATGTTGTCATATATAATGGGTACCCTGAGAAAATAGTTGATAGAATGATTAAGAAGCAGAATCAAAAAATTTATGTAAATCAAATATCTACTTTAAATACTTTGTCTGTAGAAAAGAAGAATTATGTTAAAATACCATTCGATTGTGCATATACAAGGGGTTTGAGAAGTATTTTTACATCACAAAATCTCTGTTTAGCATATTCGACTCATAATAGCATAAAGAACCTTCTTGGAAACCCAAAGGATAAGGTAGATGTACTTGATAAATCTGGTATATATTGTATCAAATGTCATGACTGTGAAAAAGAATACGTAGGCCAGACTAGAAGAACAATTTTAACTAGGTTCAAAGAACATGTAGCTCATTTTAAATATAATCGTTTTGAAAAATCTAGTGTGGCTCAACATATTTTTGACACAGGTCATAAAGTAGTTGTAGATGACTTAAAACTTGTAAAAGCTGTGTCAAATAATAGGGAACTAAACAGCTTGTAAAGTATCTTTATTCACTTGAATAGAGATAAATTAATAAATTCAGACAGGGGTCCTATACCTAGTTCGCCATTGTTTGACCTGCTTTAATTAAAACTTGTTTTTTACGCTTCAATGATCAAAATTCACTGAGGCGTGAACAACAAATGGGTATATATAGGGTAATTTTTAACATGGACGTCACTTCCACTAGTGATTTGCTTGGACAATATCCAGTAAAGATACTACGAAGTGCTAATCTCTCTTTTACTTTTTTTAGGTTCTACTGAAGATGGCAACATAGTTGCTGAAATACGTATTTAGGTTTCTAAAATACTTGTTGTGGTTAGGGGTTTATAATTTTATTATTAATGAAATACTATAAAAAATAATTTCTTTGTCTTCTTCAGTCTGCCCTCTCTCCCTCATAAATGGCTCGTTGATTAAAGAAATTATTATTAGTCTAAATCCCGGAATCCCGAAAAAGTTAATTCTAAATTAACTGCACAACAGCACCCTTTCTGATTAAATCATTTGCACCAATATGTTGTTATAATAGGAAGAACAGAATTTGTACGATGTAGATATAATTCAGTATGGAGGCAAACATGAACCTTATCAACTTGCTTAATAAGTCTTTTTCGTTACTTACCCTCACTAAACAATATAATATATTAATAAAAAAATATAATATAATATATTTAAAAAAAAAAAAACAAACATAACAAATGTGGCGTCGTTCTTTAGGTGTATTCAGTGACGTACTACAGAATATAAAATCAGTAAATCGGTAATAAAATACAGCGGAAACATGTCACTGAATTTAAGGATTTTAGCTTAAACTAAAAAACGAAATTTTTAGGTTCGAAGCATCCCGAGTTTGTGATGAGTCGGTGAACAATTATCGCCTTTTTCGGTTTGTTAGTGGAAAAGTATTGGCAAAAAGCGCACTTAGGTAGAAAAAACTATTTTTATGACGTGGGTTGGGATATTTGTACTGTATTTGAGAAAACCGAAAGACGTACAAGTACAATTAATTTTTTTCATGACAAGAAATTGAATATTTAATTTTATAAGAAGCCGCACTGAATATTTCATCAATTTTGAAGAATAAATGTGTCTTCAGTTGAAAACGCAACTCGTAAAGTCAATGAGTAGTGATACAGAGCCGGTTCTGGACCACTTTGTGTAAATTCAGCTATTTGAGTAGTATGTAATCAGAGCCTAGAAATTTGAGATTTCTAACCCAATTTGCATAAGAGATTTTTAATTTATGCAGAGATTTTTAATTTATGCAGAGGATGTTGCTGGCCATTGGGGTACATATTAATTAGGATTGGGGGTCATTTTAACTGGGGTACATATTAATTAGGATGTAGTAATTACCCCATTTTAACTGTGGCGTGTTTACTGGAATTGCTTCATATTGTGAAATTAATATTTGCGGAAGGGTACATATAAATGATGCAAACGGTTTTTAAGGAATGCGAAAAGTATTGATCGTGTTTACCGGGGGGGCAGCATATGGTGTTAATTGTGCGGTATGAGTAAATTGGTAGATGGCAGATTGTGGTGAGTCATCATTAAAGTGGTCAATTTTGGTCGTGTGCAGTGATGTGCAGCAGATATGTACAGTATGTACTGACCTACCTTAGGGTGCATATTAATTTGTTCATACATAGGGGCAACCGTCGTTTGTGTTGGTGAACATTGATTCTTTTTAGAGATAAGTGGATATAAAAATAATACAAAGTAGATACAGACCCAGAAGTAACAACGATTTTGAAGGTAAGTGGATGAAAAAATAAATGTCATAACACATATACAAAATATTTTATTATTTATTAATATAATTCTATTGTATATAAGTATAAATTCTTATAATTTTAAATTTCTTGTGGGTGTGGCGTCATTAGCGCTAGCGTCTGGTTGATCCGTCTTTTTGCTGCATCTTAATCTGAAACAATTGAAAAAGAATGAAATCAGTACAGTTTAACTTACATGTTGATTATTATTATATTGAAGAAGATTCAGATGAGTCGTATAGAAAAGCACGTAGTGGTAAGGAATGGACTAGGGCTGCTGTGGATAGGATGAGGTTTAAGAGTCGTATAGACCAAATTGCTCCCAAATTAAATACAGTTTTGAAAGATATGTTAATTAGAGTAAAGTTAGAAAACCTTAAATTTTAATTATTATATTGTTATTGACTGATTACTGTCTAGCATTATAAATCAAACTCTGTACATTACAAGTCCACTAAACAATCCTTCGTATGCCTTGATTGTGACAATACATTTAATGAAACTTGGCCTAGCAAATGGCAGGAAATTATCTATTTTGGAGAATTATACAATATGATTAATAATATTGCTATTTTTTTTTTTTCTGTTGTTGTGTTTAGTTTCGTTTGTCTTATGCCCTTAATCTGGAGAAGGGGTATGTGTAATACGTGATAGTGGAGGGGATTTAATGGCTGGTGACTAGTGTAAGTATATAATCCCCTGTTTACATGAGCTAACACTTCAGTACTCTTTTGCAGTTGCTTTATTCAAACATCAAGATGAACGCAATAAACACAATGAACAACTGCTCCCAGGGTTTTAAGAAACTCGCAGTGTTGGAAATAAATAAAAAGTATAAAGTGCAAAAATTATCATCAATTAATACAAAGTATGGCGTTGCTATTATAGCAACATTATTGAGTATTGGGGATGTAATTCTACCAAAGAGGTTTTCAAATCTAGAGGACAAAATTGATGAATTAAATGCAAATTTCCAAATAAATGAAATTTTTTTGCAAGTAAAAGAGACTGTTGGGAAGTACACTCCAATTGAATTCAGTGAATAATGTCTACTTTGATCTTTTTTAATATATTTTTTGTTAATAGAAGAGTTGCACTACAAGTGAAGATAAAGGATCATAAGAAGAAATTGGAATTCTACATTACATATTATAAGACATTGTTAGCGTTAAGAGAATTAGATATTAAGAAATAAATATCAATAATTATAAATACGCACACATGAAGTGTTTAAATAAAATCTGTTTGTCAGCATTGCATGATTGAAGTCAACACAAATATTCAAGTTTATAAATGTATTATAGCTTTAAGAAAATCAAATGTACCAACTTCGATTAATAAATAGATTTAGTAAATCATACTTGTATTATTTTTTCCTTTTCCCTAAAGTGTTAGAAAACAAAAAAAAATATAAGGTAAGTATAAGAAGTGAGAGAGTGGATAGTGAAATGAATAAGAAAGCAGGTAAGTATACTTACATTTCTTTTGAATGATGCCAATACAGTTTCCATGGTTGACATTTTGTACAATTACACTGTTTATTAATCATATTTAAAATATGTTCGAACATCAATTCTACTCTTTGGTCCATTGCGATTGGTTTTCATTCCTCTAGCACCTTGTCAGCTTCATGTCTCCGAGTTAAATCTTTATATCGTTGTATATTGTGATTAATATGTTAAGTAAATGTAAAAATAATGAACGGATATTGTTGACTAACCTAACACTTGCAATGAATGAGGTTAAAAATTTGACTATAAAAAATAAATGTGTTAAAGAATGAATAAAGTTAAGAAACGACATCCAGGATGACATCTGTAAAGAAAAATATAAATGTTTGACTGAAAAAAAAAAATATATATATTTTACAGTTAAAACACTGCTGTAAAACCCCAAAAAACATTAAAACTACCTTAGAACCGTTAAATTGAATAAGAACGTAATTAACTAAAAACCAATAGTTTCAGAACAATTACACGTTTTTTAAGTGTATGTACTTCTTTAAATATGTATACAATATAACAATATAACTCTAAATACCTTAAAATACTTTTTGCATAATATTAACGAGTGCCATTGAACCAGTCCATACGTAAAAATAGTCGTGGTAATTAATTCTCAGTCCGCAGAACAGCTGTGCGTTGAATTTTAATGGAATTTTGTTACATATAAGGGGAGCCTAGCAAATTAACATTGTTTCTTATGGAAAAGAGGCACACATACTATCAATATATGAGATCTGGGTGTGCAGAGCTTTATATTTTTATATAGGGTTCTCAATCTGTTATTAGGGGTTCTTTAAGGTTTTTTACCGTTTTTTACGTTCTTTTACTGTTTCAAATCGGTTTTTTAGGGTTTCTTTAAGGTTTTTAGTGGTTCTAACGGGGTTCTTTTACTGTTTCAATTCGGTTCTTTAGGATTTATTTAAGGTTGTTATCGCATTTTTGTAGCAAATGCTTTGAAAGAACTCATACGTATATGAAATAAAATACAAGAAATGCATTTAACGCATCTATTTATTTAAAAATGGTACATGGTAAACATTATATAATTTTCATTAAACTTTCCAACTCCCATAAAACCAATTGATTACGCACTGTTAGTCCATTGCATAATTTTCCTTAAACTTTCCAGTTCCCGTAAAGCCAAAAACTCTTTTGCCGTTTTTCCAAATGGTGGTGGTGATGATGATGCTGTTCTTGCCTTCTTAAGCTTATTTTCCAGTTCCCATATTAACTCTTGATAACAATACCTTATTTGTTAACACAGAGATTCGTCCGATTCGTAATGTTTATCACATACTCTGCGGAGGTATGGAGGTATAAACTTATATAAATCGTGGCGGACATGTGATATTCTACACAGTTTTTTTGATTAATGTTGCTATACTAATCTATTTTAATAGTTAAAATACAATTAGTTAATAATTTTTTGGTTTGTTGTCTTTTAGTAGCTTCGAATTGGTTATGAATTGTCCATAGTTAAGCAGAAAATTATAAATAGCCGTTTTTTTTTTTAGCCGCGCGCTACTACCAGCGCCACCTAGAATCCCTCACTGGCCATGTTCAGAACTAGCGAACGGTAGGTTTAAATGTCTCATCCATTGCTCGACAATGTGCTTCAGTTTACACTGTTATCTTATTTGTATCTTCACTTATATGATTAACCCCGCCACTAATAGGGATAAATAAAACGACTTAAAAGCCGTAAAGAAACCGTAAAAACCGCTTGAGAACCGAAAAAAAACGTTAAAAAACCGATTTGAAACCCTAAAAAACCGAGTTGTAACTGTAAAAGAACGTAAAAAACCGTAAAAAACGTTAAAAAACCGATTGAGAACCGTAAAAACTTTAAAAAACCGAATTGAAACAGTAACAAACCGCTTGAGAACCATAAAAAACGTTAAAAAACCGAATTGAAACAGTAACAAACCGCTTGAGAACCATAAAAAACGTTAAAAAACCGATTTGAAACAGTAAAAAACCGCTTGAGAACCGTAAAAAACGTTAAAAAACCGATTTGAAACAGTAAAAAACCGCTTGAGAACCATAAAAAACGTTAAAAAACCGATTTGAAACAGTAAAAAACCGCTTGAGAACCGTAAAAAACGTTAAAAAACCGATTTGAAACAGTAAAAAACCGCTTGAGAACCGTAAAAAACGTTAAAAAAAGATTTGAAACAGTAAACAACCGCTTGAGAACCGTAAAAACGACTAAGAAACCTTAAAGAAACCCTAAAAACACGCTTGGGAACCGTAAACTTTTACAAAATTAGGAATAAGCTTTATTCTGATTGGTTGAAATTAGGTTCTTGAATTGAAATGAGATTTAAGTAACAATGGTTAATAAAACGGTTAATTGAAGTTAGAAAATGGAATCTAAAACTATAATTATAATAGTGTTTTTGTTAATAAAAATAATCGTATGCTTATATTAATAAAGCCAGTGAAATTATTATATCGCATTTTGTTGGTGATAAAAAATTAGATGATTTTAGGAAAGCTAAAGTTCTTTCCACTTGAATATCTACAAAGAATTGCCCTGAATTTACACAATGACATGCGCCTCCAGGAAGTCTTCTATAATACCTTGAATTTTATTTGTATGAGCATCACTTCCAGCAGTTTGAGATGAGAGTAATAAGTAAGTAAATAAAACATTAAAATACTTAGTCTACTTGACAAATCAATCTAAAAAATGCTTTTACAATATCTATCACCAATCAATCTGAGTTTTACTAAACATAAATTCTGCCTGTAGACGATTATTACGTCAAGATCATTAAATTCTTGGTAATGATTTTTATTTCTAGTTCTACTATTATAAACTTGTTGATGCTGCAGTTTCCAGCTTAATGCGAAATCGTAATATGAATACTTATTTCCTCATAATTCACATGATTGCAAAATCACATTACGAGTGTTATACTAGGCGAAGATCTGAAAAAAGGTATCACTCTGTCTTTTACTGCTCATCATAAAGCACACTGCTCCTGATAACTTTTCCCCAACAATTGAAAAAAAAAAAAAAAATAAAATGTAAGTACTTTTTAATAATCTGTTTTTTCAACAATACTAATATAATTAATTTAGGGCGATTATTGTATTCCTGCAAGCGATGGTAAACATGTAAGTTATTATTATAATATCACATATCAATTATTTTTTTTAATAAAAATTTGTTGCCCTCCAGTATTCTTTTGAACTATTCGGTTGACCCTGCACTGGTAGAGTCAAATGACTGTGTCAGAAAAAGGTGAGTTTTATTACATCGTTACATATATTTGATTAAAATAGAATTTGAACAATCATAGGTTTTTGCTCAATCGTTTTTGGTTTACGAGGACGAGGTTCACGTTTTTGGCATTATTTAAAATGGCCTTTCTCATTGTAGGAAATGGGTAAGATTCTACATGCTATTTTTTGGGTTCTTATATACTTACATTTTTTCTATTTTTTAGATTTTGTCTAAATGTTCTCTCTGTCAACGCTGTCAAGGGAGAAACACCTATAATGAGATGTGAAACTGCATGCAGGGAGGCCAACATATCCATATTTTCAACCACATATGAATCTGGAAAAATGGCCTACCTGGATGCAAAAGCTAAATTCGAAGAATGCCAAAACGAGTACGAAAACGCCTCGTATGAGTTAAGCCGATGCTGTCAGGATAAAAAAACACTCCTGTTGAATGTTGCTAGCCTAAATAAAACAGCTATTGAATTGGATGAACATATAGGAGAAATTAGGGTAGTTAACCTGATGTCATCCATTGAAATTAATACTACATGCTCAGAAAAGGAAAAACTTTTAAATTCAAGCATTAAGATGCTAAGTAAATGTAAAAATAATGAACGGATATTGTTGACTAACTTAACAGTTGCAATGGATGAGGTTAAAAATCTTACTACAAAAATAAGTGTGTTGAAGAATGAAAGCGAATCGTGTGAGAAAGAAGTCATAAAGTTAAACAACAATATCGAGGATGACATCAGAAGAGAAAATGACTGTTTGACTGAAAAAAAAAAAATGTCTAAAGATGTGAGTAATTTAAGGAGGAAAAATAAGAAACTAAAGAAAAGAGTTAAATATCTAAGGTGTTGTTTGGAAAAATCATATAAAAAGAAAAATATTAAAACCTGTGCAGTAATTAAATGTGAAATTAAATAATTTTATTTTATTTTTTATTTTTTCTCTTTTGTTTTATTTAGGCTAACAACAGCAGTTCCGAGTAATATTGTTAAATAATGCTATTATCATTGTATACATCAATAATTTATAATATTGTTAAATAATGCTATTATCATTGTATACATCAATAATTTAATTTGCTTTTATTTAATTGTTATTATTGTATCCTTCAATATTTTAATTTGTATATCTTTATATGTAAGTTCAGTAATTTTGACCTTTTCATACGTTCATTGAAAAATATGAATACGCATTTATGTATGACATTTATACTGACGACAAACAAATTGTCAGTAAAACAGTGTTTGTTTCAATAAATTCTTCAAATTCGTAAATGCGTGTGTTCATAAAACTGTTCTTTTATTACCCGTGTTAACTTTTAACCACAGAAAATTAGTTTTGTATGAAGTACCATGATAAAAACCAGGTAGTAATTGTGATGGTGTAGCAAATGTACTAAATTATCGAAATTTATTTCAATCATCCACAGAAGTTTTACAAATCTTTTTTACGTAATAAATAATTTTAAACTTACCTTTGTCTTCTTCTTCCACCTGGCACTTTACTTACCAGTCAATAACACTCTATTCCTGCAAATGAAACTAAACTAAGGGTAAATAAAACATTGAAGAATATTTTAATAAAAGTTTTATTAAGTTTTTTTTATTAAGTTTACACACGAAATAGGTAAGTATAATATTATAAATTTAAATGTGTATATCGATCAATAATAGTTATAACATCAACATAATCCTGATGGTTCGTTGACGGCCACGCTCCAGAGTCAGGACCTGTTTGCCATCCAACTGATTGTCCCTTGTTGCCCCTTCTCACATTATCAATCAGCCATTTCATAATTTCCTTGTGTGATAGCCTCGTAGTTGGTTCGAATCGAAAATTAAAATCAATATTCCAATTACATTCGACTATATTTAATAATTTTAAAATAAAATCTTTATTAGCATAATATATACCATCACAAAGTATTTTTTCATAGTAATATCGTAAATTTTTATAATTACATATAATATTACTAACTGTTAATGACTTGGTGATTTGATATTCGCCAATAACGTTTTTTAATAAATATATTTTATAGTTCTCATCTGTGTATTTACATTTTAAATCTAAGCATATAGAAACTAAAGTATTAAAATCAATTTTATCTGGATAATCTTTAATTGGTAGTAAGTCTAAAACGTTTTGTATAAATTCATCCATTTCACGTTTTGATTCTATCAAAATTTGTAAAACTTCTGTGGATGCTTGAAATAAATTTCGATAATTTAATATCTCTTCGGGCACTGATGTTCTAGTTAGTATATTTGCTACACCATCACAATTATTTTCTAAGATAAATTTTTTTAAATGATTTGTATAAGTTATTTTGTTGTTATTGAAAATATCGCACTGTACTTCGAAAAGGCTACACATCTTGACCTAGCTAGTGCCCGATACAGATTGAGTGCTTGTAGTGTATGTCTTTGGTACTAGAGCTGTGGTTGTGGTGGGGGTTGTGGTAGGATCATGATATCCCCATGGTACTGTCTCATTGGTGAAGTAATTAACATTTCTCTTATCATCATATGGACTTAACACTAATTTATTTACTTCTATAGTGGAAATACTATGCTTTTTCGATTTAAATAATCGTTGTGTAGCGGAAAATATATCCTTATTAAGTAAACATTGCAGGTAGTCATTAAATGTTATTGTTCTTAGACTAGTTTTGGTGACTCCTTTACATGTTTTCTTTTCCCCCTCACTTGTTCGATAGCTATACATTTTTGATCTTAAACCAACAAATTCTAACATTAAATCACCAGCTAACTCATCTTTCATGAGACCAATTCGTTTCTTGTTCACTCTGGGCATTTCGTAAATGTTATTTTCAGGATAGTCGGATGTATCGTATTTGTTAATATCGCGTTTCATCATTTCGTATATATCAATATTGAAATTATAAATTAGTGAATCGGTGTCTGTGTATAATAATTTTGCTTTAGCACCAAGTTCTCGTTTAATATAATTGTAGTGAAAATCGTACAAAAAGGTTTTGGATATTTCCAGCACACAAAAACCGATGTAGATTGGTTTGTTGAATATTAGCTTCTCCTTATTCATTTCTATAATAACTACTCCATCGTCAAATATTGTAGAACTATGAAATCTAGGACTTGAAATGAGGGCTCTTGCACCATAACGCCCCTCCCATTTAGTTATCAACCTAATATCTTTGTACTTTCTAATATTTTGAATTGTTTTCCCATAGCAGCTATTTATAAAAAGTTTGAATAATGTTTTTTCGAAATTATTTTTGGCATTCATTCTAAGTTTCGTGTTTATGTCAATATATGGTTTCAGCCATGCAGACTGTGCAAATTTTAATATTCTGTGTATATGCTTTACTATTAAGCCCAATTTTACATACAATTGAAGATTTCTATAATGTATCACATAATTGTTTTTGTGGTAAAAGGTTGTTACTAGCTTTGGACTTTTAGCCGTTGGAGTTATTAATCGTTCCGGACACAATGGAAAATCCTTGTGGTCTTCGAAAAGGTGTTCTGGATACTCCAAGTCAATTTCCAGGATATAGCCTACATTGGAACTCTCGCTTATATTTAAAATTTCATTTAAATTAATTTTAGCAACATCAACCCATTCAAAACAACCATGTGGAAGGTATGAAGACATTCCGGCCCCATATAAATTATTAATATCAAAGTACATCAAATATGAATCTGGTTTATTTGAATCATAGTCGGGTAAGTATTTATTGTTAGCTTTTGCATATCTGTTGCTGCACTGAACAAGCCCACCACGAATGCCCTTCTCGATAAATTGTACCATATCATAATCGGTTAGAAGTTCAAGTTTTATCGATGTGTATTTTAGGAGACAATCCCACGAATAACCCGGTAGTGAAACATAGTGTGCAGGATCAAGACCATATGTTTGTATGCTAAATTCACGAAAATTTTCAAACACATCAGCTAATAATAATACATCTGTTTTTAGATATATATCTGAATATTCGCCCAAATTTTTTAAGTTGAAGTGTTTCCATACCGATTGGGCATGACTATACTCATCGCTTGATATATTTGAATCATGTAACTGACTGTAGAATGCAGATATTGGGGGTAGTTCAGTTTCATTTAATTTTTTCCAACAATCAATATACTCATAGGGATAAACACCTTTCCGCGTTAATAATTCAAATTCATGTACATTTTTACACTGAGACCTTGTTATTGTTTTAGATTCATTATTTAGGTATAAAGCTAATTTTTCCAAACTGTCGGGCATAAAGCGAAATGAATCTATAAATTTCAAGACTAACTTAGAATCTGTGAAGTATTTATAAAAAGCTATATACTTTTCTTTATTTATCGGCAACAGAGACGTTTTACCATCTATTTTCCTGGCTAATTCGATAATAAACAAATGCGCATCATATCCACTAAGATTATGAAATACAACTGGTACCTTATTGTTAATTTGATAATTTAAATTACAATGATTATGTGCAAATCCGCGATTTTTTCCAGTTATATGTGAATGATCCATTACTCGATGATCGGTGATTTCGAATTTTTGCTCACAGATGTGACATATTGTAGTACTAAAATATTCCTGTTGTCGTTCTTCAGCAGTCATTTTTTCCGCAGGAACTACCATGGAATAGTACGGTTCTATGGTTTTCACAACATTATACAACTCGGTAACAAACCAATTGACACAATCAGCACCTCGATATGACTTAAATTTTGAGAGTGAATCATCAAAAGAACATTTTAAATAATACGCTACACTCATGGGTATGTGTTTTTGATATTCGTTTACTTCACTATTTGATTTCATTAATATACACTCAAAATCTGCATAGATAATAAACGGAGCCTTTTCTTTATTGCTATAGTTTTTAAATTCAATATACTTATCTTTCTCACTTGGTAGTTCTATTTTTACAGTTGTATTACAACAGTTATCTGAATGTTTTTGCAATAGTTCATTAGTTGTAAAGTGATTTAAACATGATTTACAAATGAAAGTTTTATGTTCATTTTTACTTATTTGAGAACTTACTAGACGTGATATATCTTTTATCAATGTGAAATGACTTCGTTGGTTCTTTTTAATGAGTAGCAAATCTACATGTGTTTGACTATTGAAATTACTAATTCGATATGGCGCAACTTGATGTTTTTCACTATTTAATTTTAATAATACAAATACATTAATACGCAAAGAATTTTGAATTTCTAGCTTAGAAATATCATTAATGGATATTGGGAAAGTAATACCTTCATATTGTAGTACTGTAGAAAAGTGTGGGTAAGATGAAATTCTGTTTACGTGACTACGAGCAGGATATAATGCTGCAGTAATGCAATACAAAATACAGTAATCATCATAATTCTTTATATTTATTATAGCCTTTTTTAATTGAATATCTCGAGGTAAAGCAATATATGATCCTACCATGATTGGTTGATAATAATTTATATTTACTTTAAGATGTATAATTTCTAAAAGACTCCACCCACTATTTCTTTCCTCGAAATCCGATAGCCTTGATAAATGCTTCTCTGTAACGTTTTCTTTATAGAATTTCTTTAAATTTGTTGCTCTATCAATTATAACATTACGTGTATTAAAACTCTTTATTTCAATTATGTTTTGTGATGGTAGTAGGAATTTACCAACTAGAATTGTATTAACTTTTAGTAATGAAGATTTTAAATGTTTGTTAATCTTAATTGAAAAGCTTCTAAATGCATACCTTAAAAATTGCTCAGGGTCCTTATATTTTAGATTTGTTATTATTCCTGTGCAGATTCTACTATTGAAGCAGGAAACTACATTCTGCCAACACAACCCACTCACTCTATCACTTTTATTTCTTCTTCTTCGTCTTTGCTCCAATTGTTTTTTGTAAGACTTCAATATTGCTAGGTTACTCTCTAGTTTTGCTTGCACTGCACGAAACTTCTCACTTTTAATCGCCCGCGATAGTATAAAAATGTTTTTTTTAACATGGCCGATAAATCTAATAATCTCGTCTTTCGTTTTTATCAACTTATAGCTTTTGTTTAAATTTGCTATAATTTGATCGGTCACTGATGCAAAAATTTCAGACATCTTTCGGTTGCGAATGTCAAACGTCGACTGAGGGTATGAAATTCGTTCGTTATAATTATTAAACTGACCCCACAACCATATGGTATGAATTTATAATTATCGCGTAGAACGAGGGTAACTAGCAGAATTACTTCAAACTAACCCTCCATTCAATGGTATGAATTTATAATTATCACTACGAACATAAAACGAGGGTGACTTGCTGAAATTACTTTAGATAAACTGTAACAATGGACCTGGACCAAAGAGTACAGTTAATGCGCGAACATATTTTAAATGTTATAAGCAAACAGTGCAATTGTACAAAATGTCAACCATGGAAACTGTATTGGCATCATTCAAAAGAAATGTAAGTATACTTACCTGCTTTCTTATTCATTTCACTATCCACTCTCTCACTTCTTATACTTACCTTATATTACATATATTTATTTTTTTTAACACTTTAGGGAAAAGGAAAAAATAATACAAGTATGATTCTTTGGTGCAAACGTTGGCAGTACAGGAAAACATAGCAGAGTCTCAAACCAAAAGAACAACACAAACGTTGGCAGTACTGGAAATAACATAGCAGAGTCTCAAAACAAAATATTACGCTCCTAACCTATGAACAGCCAGAGACGTTAGATGGCGCCACTAATTGCCGGTAAAGTAGAGCGGACCCAATCAAGCGTACCTCGGCCGGTATAGTAGAGCTGATGGCAGTTGGAATACTTGCTTTTGATTAGTAGAAAAACAAAATGGCTTTGCTCCTGATTGGCCGAGAATATGTAAAGAGAACTAGAAGATAAAGAAAGTCGTATGGTGCTAGGGTGCATATTAACACTCATCGAGATAAAAACAAAATGGCTACCAGTTGGTGATTGGTCGAAGTTATAAATACACCCCTAATATACTAATTGCTCGAGGGCGTGGCTTAAAACAAAATGGCTGCCAGTTGTTCCTAATTGGTCGAATACTTGCTCGAGGGCGTGGCTTAAAACAAAATGGCCGCCCGACTTTATCAAAAACAAAATGGCTGCCCCTAATATACTAATTGTTCGAGGGCGTTGCTTAAAACAAAATGGCCGCCCGACTTTATACAAAATGGCTGCCCCTTGTTCGAGGGCGTTGCTTAAAACAAAATGGCCGCCCGACCGAAAACAAAATGGCTGCCAGTTGCTCGAGGGCGTTGCTCCTGATTGGCCGTAAAAACAAAATGGCTGATCCTGATTGGTCGATGGGCGTGGCCTAAAAAGGGGTGGGGAAATACTGGCTCCTGATTGGTCGGTGGGCGTGGCCTAAAAAGTGGTGGGGGAAATACTGGCTCCTGATTGGTCGGTGGGCGTGGCCTAAAAAGTGGTGGGGGTAAAAGGGGCGGGGCGCCGGAATCGTCCTAGTTCCTACTTCAATGCCTATCATTAGTTGTAGACAATAATCATTTTATTTAAAATGCAAAATCTACTTGCATAATAAGAATCGATGACGTATGAATTCTAAAGTTATCCAATTTTATCTTAACGAAGAACACAAGAATTTATCAAAATGTTTTGTTGACATCTATAGAAGAAAATGAACATTTTACTCGATCAAACCATTTCTTTTGCCGTGACTATTATTGAAAGCTTTTACAAAAATGTAAAAATTTTGTTCCTATTGAAGAGCAAGTTCCTATTTAATGTTGTTTATTATTGATGTAATAAATATGCACACTTCATTTTTGTTTTCTCGTAAGGTAAGGAAAAATTTTAATACGTTACTCAGGTTTCTGTCTTAAAGATATTGTCCAATAACATATATTTTAGGCGTTTCTTACTGACCGGATTTAGTAACTTTTGGCACCCCATGCGTTTTGATCCGGCAGATTTCGCTTTTTTATAAATCCCGCGATCCCGGGATTACAAAATCAGCCAGACGCATGACTGAGCGGTAGGCTTTCACCAGTCTACTATTAATACTCAAGATAGAGCCGAACTGCGAGGAGAGTGTTTACAGTTAGTTGAGGTATTTACACTAAAAATATATTTATATTTAACTAAACTTTTGGATACGGATTAGACTTCAGAGCTCTATTGAAAATTCATAATCAAGTCCTCATCACAAAATGTATATTTCCCAGCAAAATTGAACAAAATTTAAATGAATTAATATAATAATCGTGATACCAAAAGCCCTTTTCGCTATCAGCTCCAATATTTTCCGCAGACGTAATACCTATAACAGAGACCGGCTTTTCTTTTGCGGCAATGCGCAAAATGAATTCCGGTATCGAACATCGAACGGTCCTTTTATAACTCCGGGGTTCGCGCGCGAGCAGAGAGAAGAAATATTGCCACTAGGAGAATTCATCACATTGACATTTAATTAAGGCTATCGGAGTGCTTCCACTTGTTTAATCGCGCGCAGACTCCGTGGAAAACTTAATAAAGGCCCGTTTATAATCAGATATGGAAACTCTCCAAACCGTACTCTGCTGCCGTTCTACTGGAGCGCCGAGAATGGACTCCAGATATTTATTTACTCGCACCCTTGGCGGAGCGCCGTTTCGCGTTTCCGGAAAAACTAACTATCGATTCTTGCTCGCGTGGTCCGAATATGCGAAAATGAAATAGCGGTAAATCTTTTCGGGGTAGCTTATCGGACGGCTTTATCGAATGGTCTGTTTGTTTCCTTGTTTGTTTGGCGAATATTGCGGATATCTTCTCACTTGGTGCAGTGGGCAACGCCAATGGTTTTTCTTTTTTGAAATAAAAAGGAATTATTGCTTCTGTTTGCATGGTTTATTAAGTACCTACATGTCAGTTGTTTATGTATTTTTATTACACTTCTATTTTTGTATGTTGTTTTTCATTGTAATTATACATATACAGTGTCCGGCACTAACTTGGACACATATGTGAAAAGTTTTTATCAAATTAAAAACCAAAATTATTTCAGTAAAATGTTAATTATCTGCTTGCATGTACGGGGTGTTACCAGAACAATGCAAAACTCTTAAGAGTAAAGTACCTTTATTTTAAAAGCTATGCAAAAATGTTTTTCGAAAAAAGTAGGTATTTAGAAGTATTGGAGATTATCAAATACGAAATTATACATGTATATTCGAATGTATTGGCGCACATGTTGTTTTCAGCACTCGCTCTGTTTTATATTTTTTGTGACTACCACACGGTCTCTGACCCAGTTGTCGTTGTTGGGAACTATTATCAACCCTTTGTTGGATACACGTGGGCTTTTGCGTTAAGTTCTTGTTGTAAGTACCCAAAGATTTCCCGTTCCTATATTTGACTTGTGCAATTTTTAAAATATACCCTTGATAAAGCGCGTGATTTGCGTGCGAAAATTTGGTGATTAAAACAATCGAACTCAATTAACAACTGCTTTATTAACACCTTGCACTTCAGAGGAGTTTTCAGCGATTAACCAGAATTCTATAATAATAACTACTGTAGGTTTTGTACTTGCTGTACACAAAAAACAACCCAGTACATCGTTTTTAAAAGTAGAATCATGCGTATGTCAAGTTTTGTGCAATTTTTGCATTAGTTAAATGTTTAGTCTAAAAAATTACAATTTAGCTCAGTAAAATATAGATAAATTTGTGAATTGGATTCTGTGAATGGAAAGTGCATAGGCGTTTTTATAGATTCCTTTGCTCTAAATACGAATCCGGACTCGAAAGTTTTCAGCTTACAAAAAATTAAAAAAAAAATTGGTATGTTTTATTTTGAATTTGAACCCAGCGCCCTAACAACTTCAAAAGGATGTCACGTACAATATTATTTTGACAATATGTCGTTGAACATATTCAATTTTACAACATCTTATAGAAGGCATTCAATTTGAACATCATTGAATTTAGAATTAGATCTACAAGATTTTTCAAAACATACCGTTCCATTTTGAAAATAATATTCCAGTATCGTATACCATTACATTACATGCAATACATGTACTTTTTGCTTCACATCAATTGGATGTTTAGCAACCACTGTGTAGTTGTAGGCATGCAATCAAATATACACAAAATAGTAGATACCATATTCATAACGTTGTAAAAGTACCATCAAGCGACAAAACCTACGATTTTACGTGATTTTCAAACCTTTTTCTCCTTTGAATCATTCCCAGATTTATTGGTAGTTTTGATACTGCCTATACGACATTCTAAATCGCTCAAATAGAGACGTCTGGCAACACTGAACTCAGTTTTCCCAGAGTCTCTGGTAGTAAAACAATGTAGAATCTTATTTGAAACTGTTGTATCTTCTACAAAAATTCAGATATTAGGATGATATAAAAAACAAAATGATAAAAATATGAATGGCTTTATAATGGAGTAGTTCAAAACCTGGACAAGTTGCTTAGTTACCCCATAGGGTCTCTTAAATTTAGACAAAAATATAACATAACATTACTGTTAGAAATTTTTAAAGTATATCATAGTTTTAATTAATTTCTTTACAATGTACAGAACAAATAATAAAAATCGGTCAAAAACTACCAATGTTACTGAGCATCAAAGTTATAAAAAGTCAGAAAAATTGTAAATTGTCAGTGTGTAATGATTTCTAAGATATTTTGAAGATAACCAACGTATTTTGTTAACTTATTTGAATGAAATGTAACTATGAAATTTGTCGTAATCTATCTTTTCTATAATCCCTAAAAATTTAACGTGATAAAGTAAATATGATTTAAAACCACACAAATTATTGTTAATATTTTTAATTTTACGTTTTAGGCACCTTTTTTTAAAGATTTTGTTGTTGTTGATTTAGGATCAATTTTGGTGCTGTTGAAAAAGGAAATGAACCTTATTTTTAGAACACAGTTAATTTGAATTATTATATCGTAATTTTAATACCTGCTAGCAAAATATAAATATTTTAGGAAAAGTATAATAGCAACATAATTTCAAATTAGAATTCTGCACTCATTCAAGGTATTGATAAGCCACTACCCCCAACACAACCTACCACCACATGCTCTAAAGAAAGACTCAATATGCCTGCAGTGATTTTTGATAGCTTCTTAGAGATGACAGACACCAAAAGTCACCAAAAGTCTCCAAATTGAAATATTTTTTTTTTAGAAAATGGACTTAAAATGTCTGAAAATCTGTTTTTTTGCACTTTTGATGATACGATGTCTGTCTTGAAGTGTTGTGGCATGTTGTTTAGTAATAAAAACCATTTTCTCGTTGAAAATCGTGGATAAAACTCAACGGTTTAACGGTTTTATTCCTTATATTAAATTTAGAGATTACGTATAAGTACGAAAATTAAAACATGCCAGAAGGCGTACACTTACACCAAGATCAATGGTGAATGTATAGAAACTCGATTCCGTCTGATCGAACCCTATAATACAATAAGCCCGAAGGGGCCGTCCTGTATCCGTTCCCGTTTCGAAATCTCGCGGTATCCTCGAATTGAAATTATAATTGCATAATCTAAGTTGCGGCCCCGCAAATACATAGAGAGAGCCAGGCGGGTAGAGTATCCTTGCTTGCTTGCTCCTGGCAGATGGAAAGTCTAATGGGAATTGTCTTCCCTCGGTCGGTCTCTCCGTTGTAGAGTGGTTAAGTTCGGATTATTCGGCCGCTTTCGACGTTTGCATTCGCCAATTGAAGATGCAATTCATAAGTTACTAACTAGTTTCCAATCGTAAGGAAGATCGAATTGCCGCTATACTATTCAGACTATCCAGAGTGGTCGTCTTTGTCGTTCGAGACAACTTTGTTTGGCTGACTTTGTTTGACGACAATCGCGTATTGATCTGATCGAGGGTAGAATACAAACCGATGAGTAGCTAGCTGTAACTTTTACTAAAATGGTGGACATTTAATTTTGTGATGTTTCTACAGGAACTACAGAAACTACTACAGAAACTCTACAGAAAAATTTGTGTGAACTAGACTTAACACTACGTTCACGCGCAAGAGTAAAAACTGGTTAGCCAACCTTGACTTTTGGCAGAAAATTCTTGTTCTCCCAATAGCTGACACCCTAAACATTACAAAAAACATTACATTTACTTGACAGTTGCCTTTGGAAATTTAAAAAATGGCGTAGAAAGTGGTAGAAGATGGTAGAAGTCACGTTAACATTAAGAATATCCCAAAAAAATATTTTTGTCTAATAACAGGGCGCAAAATTTCATTGTCCATATTCATAAAGAAAAAACAACTAATGAGAATTATTTCAAAAATAATTTGAATACAATTCTTACTTCTGAAAATGAATTGTGAAATTTGATAGTTGCAGTCATAGGCGTATCCAGCTCAAATCGGAACGGGGTCAGTTTTCTAAATTTAGCTTGCTGTATGGGAAGGAATGTTTCGGATATTCTTTTTACTTTATCATACGCAGTATAATAAAGTATTATAATCATGCCGAAAAAAAAATTGAGATTTTAGCGGAAATAGGTATTTTTGGGTCCCCTGAAGATTTTTGACCAAGGTACAAAAAATGTCTGTGTGTATGTGTGGAGAAACTACTGAAGGTATCGGAACGAAAGTTCATATTTAGAAGTTTTATAACTAAACTTATAGCTGAAAAGCTTTTGGTTCAAAAGGGTCCAAAGGAACTGGCTATTTACTCTTCGCATTTTTCAACGATTTTGCAATTGAGCCGCCATTTCTGCAATTTTGTCAAAATAGATAAATAATAAATTAAACTAGAGGAAATTTTGTATAATTTATGTTTATAACATTTTTTGGTAAAATTAATAGTTTAGCTGCAGGTGCAAATTCTATTTGATCGAAATTGTGTCTGCATTAATAGCAGGTAGCCAGGATATTTTGAATCTTTTGACAGTATTCAGAACGTCAGCGGTTGCGAAACGTCAATTCAACACACAAATGCACGGAGAATGCGAGAACGCGCGCACGTACAGTGCAACAATATTAAAACATCTTGATGTCAATGTGTATTTCGATTGCGGATAGCCATGTTCTTATGTTTTCGCGAATAAATACAAGAAAGATTGTAACACGGTATGGTAAAACTAAAACTTATTTGGAATATTGAGCATAATTCTTTATGAACTTTTGTAGTTAGCACTGAAGACGGGGTAAAACCCGAAAATATAGTATGCTAGAAGCCAATATAATATATTAATCATCAGAAACAATAACCTTTTTACTTTATCATATGTAGTATGACGAGGAGGTTTACTCTTAGCATTTTTGAAATATTTTGCAAAGAAGCCGCTATTTCTGGAATTTCGTCGAAATAGTTAAATAATAAATTCATGTAGAGGCAATTCCGAATAATTCATGACTATGAAATTTTTTGGTAAAGTAAATATTTTAGCCGCATGAGCAAATTCTATTTCATCGGGATCGCTCGTACTGCATTAAAACACTAGTATTAAAACTAGTTAGCCAGGATTTGTCAGATATTGCGATTCTAATGATAGTAGGTAGTGTCCAATGCTGATGTTTTGACATTACATACTGTAAATATAGTCAAAATATCTGTCTAGTTCTAGTAGTTTTATTTTAATGCAGACGTGGCCGATCTCGATCAAATAGAATCTCCTGCAGCTAAACTATTAATACATGGTATGATAAAGTCATGTGCCTGGCCACATCAGATTTTTTTATTATTAAATTGTAAATTTTATGCATCTTGCGATAGACCGATTTGATTCTCTATTGTTTATATATTTTTGAAACTGTTCAACTGTTTAAATGTTGATAGACTGTAGTGTTTTTATTTAGCTTTTTTCAATCTTGTAATTAATTCATGTTGTAAATTTCAACCCCTTTCCTTACCAACCATAATTTCGTCAAATATACATACGGTTTTTGTACCAAATAGATTTTGTAAATATGTAAATACACTTTCATCCAGAAATAAATATATTGTTGTCTCTAGTGATTAACTTATTTACTTGAATCATACAATATTTCGCCACAGTGTAAGTTTGACTATTAAGGAAACATCTTATGTCTAAATTTGTGGTGGAGGTATCACGAAAGACTAATAAATATTTTAAGTTTCAAGAAGATGGAAGACAAATGTTGTAATTTATTGGTATTGAATAATACTACAAAATATGCCAAGTTCAGAGGAAAGGTCTTAAAAACAACGCTTTTTTTTCATATTCCACTATAGACAAAAAAAAAACAAAACAAAAATGTAAATATCAAAGCTTCTAGAAAAATGTTTTAAAATTGTACATATAACTGCAATTTTAATTGGGTTTGATCTGTGACAAGTAAACCATATAAAGAAATCAACAAATTGTTTGTTCAAAAAAATTATAGTAGCTAGACTGAGAAATTTATTTACCTCTGACAAATAACTATTTCTTAAATACTATCAAAGCAAAGCAGTAAAAAACAATGGAGTCGGATGTGTTTTTATTGAGAGATAAGATAAGAATCCTGCTATCATCGAACGCTTTGAAAAAGATTGTTTGGACAAAAAAAAAACAAGAAATATGTACAAATAGATAAAGTGTAAAGTAAACACAAACATTTTAAAATCTTCCTAAAAAGCCATTTTAAAACATCACTGAACGCGTGTCAAAATGTGAAAAGGCGGGACGCCTGTCACCTTCTGTACGGGGGAAGGGGGCGGCCGCCCCCCTTGCCCCCCCGGATGCGCCCACAAAAATCATCTACAATTATTATTTTTATTACTTTTAATGAATTCATAAGATAGAGAAAACAAAAGGATTTTGTTACTGTTTGGTCATGTTATTATTGTCGAACCTCGAATAAGTGATAAAATTATAATAATCAATTATAAATTATAATTAATAAATAAATAAATTAATTATAATAATAATAATAATTACACCTTTCATACAGACTCGAAAGAGAAAACTCTAACAAATCGACCTGAAAATTCAATCATCAGCCAAGCTTTTAACAATATTTAAATACAAAACTGCACCTTTTTTCGATCTAGGTTCACAATCTTTTTGACATTTCTACTTCTAATAGAGCACACTCAAGTATAGAAAATTAACAGCAAAATAAAAAGCATTGATATCTTTCAAAATTCGCTTGAAAAGCTTTCCGAAAGAGTAAAAACTTTTTAGGTCCCAGAACACACATTATCTAATCTTGCTTATCTTAACTGATTAAGAAACAGCTAACTACTATCAATCGTCGTAAAATCAGAATCATCGCTTAAACTGCGTGTTTAGCGATAAATTCGCTAGTAATTTAGTTACCCGGGCATCTATATGAAATACCGTAAACTGGCAGACAGTATGGCACCAATAAAATCGCTTTAACATCATCGGAGAACATCGATTCGAAATTTAACGATAACCAGCGACAGACGGCAAACGACGGTTTAACGCGTTTTATGTTTTGTGAAGCTCCGATATCTATCCAAGCCGAAGGCTATTAATTTCGCTAATAGTAATTTACAGTTTTAGTGATTTTGTGTGTGTCGACTCGAGAGTTTATGTTGCCAACAACAGTTAACGATGTGTAAAAACTTGTTATGGCGCATGAAACTACTTAGCCGGCTGCCGAAGGGAAACCTTTACGATGCTAACTTTGAGAATCACAACAGTTTATTGACTATTGTCGAAATTAATTACGTAATATTGTTTATTACCATAGTACTAAAGGAAACGGTTAAAGCAAAGGACATAGAATTGAGTATAAACAACACGCGTAGGGACTTTGGGGAACGTTTTTCTTAAATTATTTTTAACAATTATAGTATATAACAATATTATCTATTCCGGAAACTTTGGAGTTTCTTAGGGAATTATTGTGCAATAACAACTTTGACCCGTCAGAAATAGATGAATATGTAAGATTGACTGCCCTTTGTATGTCTCAAAATTGTTTTCAAATAAACGGAAAGTTTTTTGAACAACTTGAGGGAACTGCAATGGGTAACTGTCTCTCACCTTTTATTGCCAACTTGTTTATGAGCAGATTTGAAACCAATGTAAAGTCTATAGCACCATATTTCCCTAAGACTTGGGTTATTTTTGCCATTTTTGACACCAAGAAGTGCAGTATTCAAGATTTTCTTCTCGTTTTGAATTCTAAATTCAACACCATTAACTTTACTGTAGAACAAGAAGTTAACGGCCAACTTCCATTTTTAGATACTCTGGTAGTCAGGAATAGCAAAAATATAATAGAAATTGACGTGTATCGGAAAGATACTAACACAATCAGGTTTATCCCTAATGATTCGCAGCATCCTTTTCAACAAAAATTTTCTTTTATTAGTTGTTTAGTAAATAGGTTATTGAAATTTCCATTGTCCGCAGATAGATATCAGCAAGAATTATTGTTTATTAAGAATGTTGTCATACATAATGGGTACCCTGAGAAAATAGTTGATAGAATGATTAAGAAGCAGAATCAAAAAATGTATGTAAATCAAATATCTACTTTAAATACTTTGTCTGTAGAAAAGAAGAATTATGTTAAAATACCGTTCGATTGTGCATATACAAGGGGTTTGAGAAGTATTCTTACATCACAAAATCTCTGTTTAGCATATTCGACTCATAATAGCATAAAAAACCTTCTTGGAAACCCAAAGGATAAGGTAGATGTACTTGATAAATCTGGTATATATTGTATCAAATGTCATGACTGTGAAAAAGAATACGTAGGCCAGACTAGAAGAACAATTTTAACTAGGTTCAAAGAACATGTAGCTCATTTTAAATATAATCGTTTTGAAAAATCTAGTGTGGCTCAACATATTTTAGACACAGGTCATAAAGTAGTTGTAGATGACTTAAAACTTGTAAAAGCTGTGTCAAATAATAGGGAACTAAACAGCTTGGAAAGTATCTTTATTCACTTGAATAGAGATAAATTAATAAATTCAGACAGGGGTCCTATACCTAGTTCGCCATTGTTTGACCTGCTTTAATTAAAACTTGTTTTTTACGCTTCAATGATCAAAATTCACTGAGGCGTGAACAACAAATGGGTATATATAGGGTAATTTTTAACAAGTGCTAATCTCTCTTTTTCTTTTTTTAGGTTCTACTGAAGATGGCAACATAGTTGCTGAAATACGTATTTAGGTTTCTAAAATACTTGTTGTGGTTAGGGGTTTATAATTTTATTATTAAGTTCGCCACAGTCTCCAAAATATTGTTATTACCATCTTTAAAGATAACTCAAGTTCTTATTTTTATTTTATATTATTTTATATTTTTTTTTCTATGTAAACTCCCAATTCAACTCCTTTTATGAGTAGAAACAGCAAAAACGATGATTCAAAATTTCACCCTGTATGCTAAAAAAATCACCCTGTATACGATGCTATAAAATCTCAGAAATGTTTCATAGCCATACATAAAGCAACATTACATTGGATTAAAACATTCAATTATTGCAGTTATGGTATGTTTTCAATATTCACAATATAAGCAATTAGTTTCTTAAAGAAATGCTCGAGTTTACTTAATATCTTTGGAAATATGAGCAATTGAAAATTTGTACCGTTTTTTCTGGCCCACAAAGTATTTCAATAGCTTGTTAACAAAACGGAGAATGAGTAATGGGATTTTCTTTTATTATCTTACAATTAGCAAATTAAGTTTTTCCCCATATAATATGGACGTTTTTGAATGTTAAAAAATACTTGAAAATGAGAAACCGCCCGGTATAATGCTATACGCCAGTATATTAAGAGGGTTGAGACCGGCTTTATGCCACGTCGACGATTTTGACATCAATTATCGGGTCTGAGCGATATTTTTTTTTGTATGGCCAATATAGTGCCGTAATATTTTACCCGCGTGACAGATTTCATAGCATGCTGAAGTTTTCCTGAAGTCAGGACAGTGATAAATACTTGATGCCGGAAGAAAGTTGCCCCTAAAGTTTGCGCCCTCAGACGGGAGTAAATTTGCAACAAATTTATGTCAGCTCATTTTACTAAAATAAGTACCATAATATACCACCCTATTTCATAGGGGCATATTACGTTCTTGCTCGATTGAGTTAAGGGGTTACATACCACACTAATAAAAGAATATATTGTTCATTATGTGAGTTACTATTATCTATACTGTTATGATTATTCATAAAAAGAAATTAATTTAAATCAATTTCAGGTTTTGAGCCGATTGTTTTTTAGCAGAATCTGCATGGCAAGACAAAAACTGCAAATTGTCTCTAGTATACCCGTCTCACGTCATAATTTTGGTACAAATATACATTCAAAATAAACGATGATTCTTATAAATGAAAAGAATAAAATCTACTTCAAAGCAGTCATTCAATATAAACCATTAATGAAAAAAAAAAAAATGCTAAAATGAAAAAAAAATAAATAATCTACAGCTATGGCAGTAGTTCAACAACAGTTCCGATGCGGAGAAATTCTGCAGAACTATCAAACAATACCAGTTCGCGGCAGTTTGTTTCGCATAAAGCAAGCGGCCGAAATAAAATGCGTACTTGCCGTCATCGGAATGAATAATGTGTTAGTTTAAAACTACCAACCCGATGGCAGAACACATAAAATTTGCATTTGTCTAGACTTTGGTGTATAGTAGGCGTGTCTGCTTACAATGTGTCTCAATTTATGAACAATAACGTACGTATGCATTCGCCCATGGTCGTCGCTTTTCGCTCTGGATACTTCAGCGTTCAGCTTCAGTTTTCAGCCGGAGCGACATGGGAAACGTTTCGACGAAATAAATAACATTAAGCTCTCGCAGGATCTTAATTAAAATACTACGTTCCACTTTCATTTGTCGGATTCTGGTGCTTGCATACAGCGGAAATGGAAACACATGCAGAATATGGAACGTGTTAAAATTGTGTTCGCCTGATGAAAATTTTAACTGAAGGAGATAAGGGCAAATTCTAGTGAAACTGTAAAGTAAACCCTGATTAAAAGATATAAGTTCTAGCAATTAGTGTTTAGGTATTTTAATAAGGATGAAATGGAGATGTAGGTATGCATAAACTCATGTAAAAATCAACCCGTATTGCACACGTATAATAAAAATACTGTGTTGGGTTTCAATAATTAAAATTTTAGTGTGATAAAGAAAAGTTTGAGTGATGCTTTTGATACATTGTAATTCATAGCAGTATAAAAATGTTTCAAAATAGGTTATTTCTGCCAAAGAAATCGGTTTTGATTCAAATTAATATATTTTTAGTGCGAGTACCCCATCCAACTGTATTGTTAGATAGCGCTGTAAACACTCTCCTCGCAGTTCGGCGTTATCTTGAGTATAAATAGTAGACTGGTGAAAGCCTACCTAGCTCAGTTGGTGTCATGTGTCTGGCTAAATTGCTAAAAAGGCCGTGTGATCGGCAGTATAGAGCACAGTGCATGCCGGTTCAAGTTCGCTTTGCTACCCTAACCTTGACTATATGTAGGTCTGGGAAAACCAACCACTGGTCGAGGATGTGCGATATCCCAAAAGGCAGTGAAACGTGAAATGTTGACACCAGCGTTAGACTTATCTATTAAAAGACACTCATTATTATCATTATATTCGTTCTCGCCTAATGACAAGAAATTGTTACATATACGAACTAAGATTGTTTTAATTTAATTTGTAGAGCTGTTCATGATTAAGTTTTGACGCAATAAAGCGAATCGTCGAACGACTAAACAGTTGTATCATTTGCTCTGACTGTCTCCGGGATATCCTTCTTGTCTCTCTAATAATAAGAACGATAAGAATAATAATAATTTATTCATAGCTATTGGCAAAATCAAAATTTAGATAATAATATTTTTTTCGTTGAATTATTAATTATTATTGCCGAATCAAAATTATTCATTCAAATATTAAATTACCATATACTTAAAAATTCAAAATTGTACATATTCAATGCAAAAAGAAGAGCTATATTTTGTCGAATAACATCATTCGGCAGGTGAATTGAAAATTGGAAAGGTGTTTTGTTAAAAAATGTGTTGAAAATATCCGTATCAAAAAATAATCATTGCTGGTGAAACCAGGCGCAAAAGTGATAATGTGAAACGTAGAAATTTTGCACTACTAAACCCTCCGAAAAGTTCTAGTCAATAAAAGGTCCAGAATAATTCCTTCACCAAACTAATAATTTGTTTAATCAAAGAATTATTTATCTCAACCTTAAAATATCGCAACCTAACTCAACCAGCAATTTCGGTAATTTAAAAAATAGTAACTCTATCTATCCATCTATAGGTATGTCGACGATATTTTTGCCATTTTTGACACCAAGAAGTGCAGTATTCAAGATTTTCTTCTCGTTTTGAATTCTAAATTCAACACCATTAACTTTACTGTAGAACAAGAAGTTAACGGCCAACTTCCATTTTTAGATACTCTGGTAGTCAGGAATAGCAAAAATATAATAGAAATTGACGTGTATCGGAAAGATACTAACACAATCAGGTTTATCCCTAATGATTCGCAGCATCCTTTTCAACGAAAATTGTCTTTTATTAGTTGTTTAGTAAATAGGTTATTGAAATTTCCATTGTCCGCAGATAGATATCAGCAAGAAGTATTGTTTATTAAGAATGTTGTCATACATAATGGATACCCTGAGAAAATAGTTGATAGAATGATTAAGAAGCAGAATCAAAAAATGTATGTAAATCAAATATCTACTTTAAATACTTTGTCTGTAGAAAAGAAGAAATATGTTAAAATACCGTTCGATTGTGCATATACAAGGGGTTTGAGAAGTATTTTCACATCACAAAATCTCTGTATAGCATATTCGACTCATAATAAAAAGCCTTCTTGGAAACCCAAAGGATAAGGTAGATGTACTTGATAAATCTGGTATATATTGTATCAAATGTCATGACTGTGAAAAAGAATACGTAGGCCAGACTAAAAGAACAATTTTAACTAGGTTCAAAGAACATGTAGCTCATTTTAAATATAATCGTTTTGAAAAATCTAGTGTGGCTCAACATATTTTAGACACGGGTCATAAAGTAGTTGTAGATGACTTAAAACTTGTAAAAGCTGTGTCAAATAATAGGGAACTAAACAGCTTGGAAAGTATCTTTATTCACTTGAATAGAGATAAATTAATAAATTCAGACAGGGGTCCTATACCTAGTTCGCCATTGTTTGACCTGCTTTAATTAAAACTTGTTTTTTTTTACGCTTCAATGATCAAAATTCACTGAGGTGTGGACAACAAATGGGTATATATAGGGTAATTTTTAACATGGACGTCACTTCCACTAGTGATTTGCTTGGACAATATCCAGTAAAGATACTATGAAGTGCTAATCTCTCTTTTCCTCATTTTAGGTTCTACTGAAGATGGCAACATAGTTGCTGAAATACGTATTTAGGTTCTAAAATACTTGTTGTGGTTAGGGGTTTATAATTTTATTATTAGTAACTCTATCAATCAACACAATTAATTTTTAACTAAAAACATCAGTTGTTTGACACATATAAACGTTCTTTACACCAAACAAATATTTCAAAAAATACTAATTTATTGAGTTACACGAAATTTTGTATCTGTACATGATAATTGCTTTGTGTTGTTAACATTTGTTAGTGAGATATTCGCTTCCATCAAAACCTTGCTTGCAACCTTTACTACATAAAACCTGAAAAACCTGAAGAAATAAAAAACGCCAATGTATAGAAGAGACTCTAAATGCAACCTGAATAAAAATATAAGTTTTTGTTGCAAGCGTTTTATGTGATCAAAATCTGAAAGACGATCATTAGTTTAGAAATGCAAAAATCCAGTACATTTTTTCACTTCTTTCGCGCTCATCTTTACAACGAGAGGCAAAATATTTTGATACCTCAGTTTTTTTTTCTGTTGAATAGTTTTACAATTATGAGCCTTCAAACACAGGAGTCACCACTATCGACACGATAGATGGCAGGTAGTGAAATTCTCTCGTGCGGTGTCACATATTATAAAAACAGGTATAGAAACTTTCCCAGTGATGTCATTCATGAGAAAGAGAGATAAAAAATCTCTCGGTAGCACTTTACCATCTAGGGAGGAGAATTGCACAAGGAGAAGACAAATTTAAATATCAGACAGTAGTTTTAATGTATCGATATGAAATTGTATTCCGTTGACGTACTTCTTGTTATGAAAATTCCAAAGTTATTAGAAAATTTACATGCAGTTTGTACACTTAATAAATGTAACTTCATTTTTAATGATATTAGGTATTTTTGCTTCAAATCTTGGTAAAATTGCTGACAATTAGAGCAGGTTTACTGACAAAAACGTAAATTTCATGTGTAAATTCGCACTCATTTTTATCAGTGTACCATACTTTGTTCTTCATATTAACGAACAAGCATAATCAAATCATATCTTTGACATTTCAACCGATTTTTTGTCTAAAACCTGACCTGATGGCCAACTGCGTCAGGGTTCGGATTCAAAACAAAACAAAGTCATTCTTCGGAAACTTTTCAGTTTTCAGTCACAGAAAGAAACATTCCTGAAAGTATATTTAACTATAATTCTCAAAAAACGTAATCGAACAATAACTAAGTAATGCATTATATTTAAAAGCAACCAAGGAACAAAAATGGGAAACCGTTAGTAAAATACTAACTGCGATAACAACAGTTCGGGTAAAAGAAATCCTCAGAGTAATATAAGAGATATTTTCAACGTCTGAAAAACACTGTCATTAAGTGATTGCAGCCCAGTACCTTCGAGACTGCGAATATATTCGCGCTTTTAGCGGTTACTGACATCTCTTAAACATGAGACGTCGGACACAGTTCGCATCGCACTGTTCCCTACGTGCACCGCGGTTTTACGACAGCCTTTTGCCGGGTTTTACGCCCGCCCTGTTACTATTTTACTGCGAATTTATTTTCGACTTGCTGATATGTACGCGCGCACTAAAATTTCTTATGTTTGCATATAACATTTTTATATTTTGTTTATTTGCGAGTTCTGCTACCGGGTACCATTTCATTCCCACAATCTTCCGTGGAAGATGTAATTTCAACTTTAAGCCAAAAGCTATTAATGGAAGTTGGTTTTGGTGACTAAAAATGCTTTATATTTTCATAATAATACGGTAATACGGTGTACTACTCTTTAAGCCACAACTATGTATAAATTTAAGGGTGTCGGAATTAGGTGCATGTAAATAAAACACGTCCTTAAATCAGGCATGTCTCCGAAAATTATGAAAGCCGAAATTGTTGACTCATTTACCGTATGTGATTGAAATAAAAATTATTGTTTTTGTATATTATTAACGTACAGAACATTCTAACTTCAACAAAACTAACAATTATAGTATATTATAATACAAAAAGACACTCAAAATAAGAGATGGAGCAGGGCAGAAAGACCTAGGTCAATAGTCTGTTCGAACACCAAAAGAAATTTATTAAATGAAACTAATTGTGTAATACACCTGTACAAAGCTGGGTGTTAAAATAAAGATTATTACTACTACTACACTACAAGTTTTAGAAGACAAAAATTGGCGTACGAATTGTTTTGTTATATACTTTTCTACCTTGCGACATTAATTTTACATAAATTACGAGAAATGCGGTTGTTACCTTACAATTTAAAGTAATTTTATATTCAACAGTTGGTAGTTAGTGTAAAATTCACTACTACGACTGATGCGAACCAATAGCGATTAATATGTCAGCCTTATTTGACACGTGACGTAAATATCATAAAAAGTTACTAAAAGTTTGTGATCTAGTGTTTTCATAATGACACCGATAATATATTTTTGCCCTTATCTACATATCATCCACATGTTATGTGCGGATTTATTAAGCCTTAGATGAGTATAAAGTTGTATTAAAAATGAGCTTATCAAAACTACTTGAGTAGGTGGTACGTAAGTGCTAACATAAAGAATCTAGCCAAATTACCTAAATAGTTGACAAACTAAGAAGGTTTTGAAAGTTTGATTATATTTAAATTTATGTTACCGCGAACATGTCAGATGCTTGGAGGAACTATCACAATATACCAAATAGGTGGCCGCATTTATAACCACCAGGTGATAGTTCATGAGCAAAATTTTGTGGGGCCAGAAAATCAAAACATACACACACACAAACAAAATGTGGAATTATGTGAATACGGGCAAAAAGAAAACTTCGGTAGCAATTCGGTACATCGAGAGTGCTTTTCCCTCAAACATTCAAGAGTTGGTTTGTAGAAATAAATTCCAAATTTCCGTTATGTTCTAAATTTATACAGAAATATAGCTTTTTCTTTTCTGTATCAGACTAATAATTGATTTTCGCCGCAAATAAGCTTCTTTCTAATATTCATTTTTTCAACTCGGTAAAAAGTTAGAGCTGATAAAAATATCAATAAAACCGTATTTTAAACGGCTATAACTTGTTAAGGAATTGAGAAAACCAATAAGTCAATATGAACCTTTTTACTCGGAATGACATTTAGTTTTTAGAAGAAAATGTGAAAAAAGTTTTTGTGGATTTTATTTTGTTACTTAAATTTATTTATTTTTAATTGTTGTAATGGGTATTGGTTATGTTATTGTTTTCGCATTGTTTGATATGTATTTTATCTTTTATTTTTCTTTGTTTGTTAACATTTCAAACGGCTGTAACTTCTTAAGGAATAGAAAAAACATATAAGATCATATAAAACATTATACTCAGAATGACATTTGATTTCTAAAAATTAAATCTGCTGAAAAAAAGGCAGACTATTCATATATTTATATTTTTCTAATTAAAATTTTCTAATTAAAAATGAATAGCCAGATATTCTTAGAAGGAAATATTCGTTTAAAAAAAATTGTCATAGTCATTATCGCCACATTAATATAAATTCTATAGTTACAAATGTAAGAAAACTTCTTTAACCTGTCTGAATTTGGGGCGTTTACCTTAACATAAAGCACAACAATACAGTTGAAACATCTGACAATAGCATTAGATAAATTGAACTGTACAGGACATAAGTAACGTGAATACAGAGCAATGGTCTTCAAATTACAGCAGAAGGGGGAAATGCAAAAAGCGCAGCGGTCTTGTGTGCGTCTTTAACGTGAGCACTCTCGTTTATGAACAAGCGAACCTTCTTCGAAGCGGTGAGCTTTTCTTTCGTTAGCACACACAAGCAGTACCATTACGCTACTGTATTCCTTCAAGATCAGGGGCTGTAAACGTGAAACGCGAGACGTTCAATGCTGAGGCAACACTCAATCACCATAAGCAATATACCAGTTTCTTTCAGGATGTCGTTAGTTGACAACCACTCTATAACTATATGAAAACGCTATATGAAAAAATGCCAGTCACATGTCAGTTTATTTTCGAGTTACTACAACAATTAGACGAATTATATTTGCACGTTCTTGAGGCACTTATTTGATAAAATTCCATGGAATATAATACTCAATCACCATAAGCAATATACCAGTTTCTTTCAGGATGTCGTTAGCGACAACCACTCTATAACTATATGAAAACGCTATATGAAAAAATGCCAGTCACATGTCAGTTAATTTTCGAGTTACAACAACAATTAGACGAATTATATTTGCACGTTCTTGAGGCACTTATTTGATAAATATTCCATGGAATATAATACTCAATCACCATAAGCAATATACCAGTTTCTTTCAGGATGTCGTTAGTGACAACCACTCTATAACTATATGAAAACGCTATATGAAAAAATGCCAGTCACATGTCAGTTTATTTTCGAGTTACAACAACAATTAGACGAATTATATTTGCACGTTCTTGAGGCACTTATTTGATAAATATTCCATGGAATATAATACTCAATCACCATAAGCAATATACCAGTTTCTTTCAGGATGTCGTTAGTGACAACCACTCTATGACTATATGAAAACGCTATATGAAAAAATGCCAGTCACATGTCAGTTTATTTTCGAGTTACAACAACAATTAGACGAATTATATTTGCACGTTCTTGAGGCACTTATTTGATAAATATTCCATGGAATATAATACTCAATCACCATAAGCAATATACCAGTTTCTTTCAGGATGTCGTTAGTGACAACCACTCTATAACTATATGAAAACGCTATATGAAAAAATGCCAGTCACATGTCAGTTTATTTTCGAGTTACAACAACAATTAGACGAATTATATTTGCACGTTCTTGAGGCACTTATTTGATAAATATTCCATGGAATATAATACTCAATCACCATAAGCAATATACCAGTTTCTTTCAGGATTTTGTTAGTGACAACCACTCTATAACTATATGAAAACGCTATATGAAAAAATGCCAGTCACATGTCAGTTTATTTTCGAGTTACAACAACAATTAGACGAATTATATTAGCACGTTCTTGAGGCACTTATTTGATAAATATTCCATGGAATATAATACTCAATCACTATAAGCAATATACCAGTTTCTTTCAGGATGTCGTTAGTGACAACCACTCTATAACTATATGAAAACGCTATATGAAAAAATGCCAGTCACATGTCAATTTATTTTCGAGTTACAACAACAATTAGACGAATTATATTTGCACGTTCTTGAGGCACTTATATGATAAATATTCCATGGAATATAATACTCAATCACCATAAGCAATATACCAGTTTCTTTCAGGATGTCGTTAGTGACAACCACTCTATAACTATATGAAAACGCTATATGAAAAAATGCCAGTCACATGTTAATTTATTTTCGAGTTACAACAACAATTAGACGAATGAAATTTGCACGTTCTTGAGGCACTTATATGATAAATATTCCATGGAATATAATACTCAATCACCATAAGCAATATACCAGTTTCTTTCAGGATGTCGTTAGTTGACAACCACTCTATAACTATATGAAAACGCTATCTAAATGCCAGTCACATGTCAGTTTATTTTCGAGTTACAACAACAATTAGACGAATGATATTTGCACGTTCTTGAGGCACTTATTTGATACAAATTCCATGGAATTCACAGATTTTAAATATCTGTTATATGTAGTTTTGTTGTTATAACACCCACAACTCTAACTCAATATATTTTTGTAGGTGTAATTACAGTAGTTTTTCAAAAAAAGGAAAAAATACTTGTTTTCGTAAATATATATTTTCATAAAGAGGAAGTCCTTCTGGAGATAATCCAACACTGTCAAAATGTTAAAACCATAACGGAAAGACCAATTTTTTTTTTAAAAGGTTTTGAGAATGGATTTATCTTAACACAAAACACAAAAGCACAAAGCAAAAGCCAGTTTCAAAACCCTAAAATGAGCCATAATACATAATAAACATCTAAACCATTTTCTTGTTACTAATTCTGATTCTTTTCAAGAAAAGGACAATTAAAAATTGTAAAATATTGATAACTTGAGGTGACTTTCAATATCGTTCTTGGTAGAATTATTTGAGCTGAAAACAACTCCGGGCTACAGTAATTTCTATTGCATAAAGCGTCAAACGTCAAAACTCGATTGTGGTGAATTTTACAATTTTTACAAGCATAGAAAACTCAAAATGGTAAACCTTAATACTTACACTTTATCTGAAATATTGAAACTTTGTTGAAGCAGGTGTCTTCTGAGGGATTTACAGCGACTTTTTATGTGGTGTGCACACGACCCCATAAAAGAAATACAGAAAGATAACCTAACGTAATAACCTGACACGATATGCAACTTTCGGTTTATATAAACAAACAAAAATTGTAAAGATTACCATAATTTACAGTACAAAAATATGTGGTTGTCATTTAAAACGAAGTGTTAATAACGTCAATAATTCAAATTCGATATGTCCAAGGATTTTTTCGATTAACATATTGTTTCAGAGAAAGCAACGGAATTAGAATTAAATAAGTTAATTTCTTAAAAAAGCTGAATTTTCTACCATACTTAGAAAAAAAGGCGAAAATGAATAATAAATTATTGTTTAAAAAATAGGAGGATTTTTTTAACGAAAAATGTCACTCTAAGATAATAAACTGCCACTCAGAAAACAGAATTCAGGCGAATTTTTGAGAAAATGAATTATTTAAACAACTAAAATTTGTTTAAACAAATGGAAATTAACTGACAAATGCTTATAAACATCGCACTAGACTTATAATAAAGATTTCTATGAGAAATCTTTTTGAGTATTTTGTTGTAAATTTTTTGAGAAAAAAATCATTGTGACATTTTGATTTTCCAGAAACTTGTCGAATAGTCGTCGAAGATTCTTTTACAAATATAATATATGTAGAGACACCCTGGTGATAGCAGTAATAGTGTGACGCCGGCCTGATCATAACGGGGATACGCGATAGCCACTTATTTTCAAACAATTCTCATCTGAAAAACACACAATTTCCCCTGAAATAACTAACCGTAATCACATCGCCTGTTAACCTGTGGCTTGTTACTTCGGCAGACGATAACACCACGAGAATTATCAGCGGATATTCCGGTTATCAGGCCACTTCCTCCGTGGATGACCGCCGTCCATTCTCCCTCCCTATATACAACAAACAGCGTCGCTGAAGTTTAGGGATCGGTGCATAGTACGTTGGTAGCAGTGGGGAGGGGGGCGATAGGGAAGGAAGTAATCGCTGGATGGAGACACTGTCGTCATTTTATGACCCGGCTAAGCACCACTTCCTGACTGCCTCATATATCCGGACCCTGAAACTGCCCGGTATTATACTAGAGGAGGAGAGCGCGCTTCTATCTGGCCATGGTTTCGTTCTAAAGCTGTGCTCAACAGAGCCGGAATACCGAAACTGTGAAATAGTTTTGCCGGCTAGTCGGTATGCTTTTAAGTGCCATCGAAATGAGCAGGGCCGGATTACGTGGGGATTCATCGACGGCCCTTATCGCGCGGGATCTTTTAAAATAATTGAAACTGGACTCCTCCTGAACAAACTAAAATATATAGAGGGCTGTACTTTTTAAAATTAATTACCCAATGTATCTGATCCATAAACGTGTATAATAATAATTTGTATCCCAACTACTTTGCGCGCAATCGCACATGAAGCGAAATAAAAACATTCAACCACCTATAAACAACGTAAAATCGAAGTTTCAAAAATCCTCCTGAACAAACTAAAATAGATAGAGGGCTGTACTTTTTAGAATTAATTACCCAATGTATCTGATCCATAAACGTGTATAATAATAATTTGTATCCCAACTACTTTGCTCGTAATCGCACAAGAAGCGAAATAATAACTTTCAACCACCGATAAACAACGTAAAATCTAAGTTTCAAAAATCCTCCTGAACAAACTAAAATAGATAGAGGGCTGTACTTTTTAGAATTAATTGCCCGATGTATCTGATCCATAAACGTGTATAATAATAATTTGTATCCCAACTACTTTGCTCGTAATCGCACATGAAGCGAAATAATAACATCCAACCACCGATAAACAACGTAAAATCTAAGTTTCAAAAATCCTCCTGAACAAACTAAAATAGATAGAGGGCTGTACTTTTTAGAATTAATTACCCGATGTATCTGATCCATAAACGTGTATAATAATAATTTCTATCCCAACTACTTTGCTCGTAATCGCACATGAAGCGAAATAATAACATTCAACCACCGATAACCAACGTAAAATCTAAGTTTCAAAAATCCTCCTGAACAAACTAAAATAGATATAGGGCTGTACTTTTTAGAATTAATTACCCAATGTATCTGATCCATAAACGTGTATAATAATAATTTGTATCCCAACTACTTTGCTCGTAATAGCACATGAAGCGAAATAATAACATTCAACCACCGATAAACAACGTAAAATCTAAGTTTCAAAAATCCTCCTGAACAAACTAAAATAGATATAGGGCTGTACTTTTTAGAATTAATTACCCAATGTATCTGATCCATGAACGTGTATAATAATAATTTGTATCCCAACTACTTTGCTCGTAATCGCACATGAAGCGAAATAATAACATTCAACCACCGATAACCAACGTAAAATCTAAGTTTCAAAAATCCTCCTGAACAAACTAAAATAGATATAGGGCTGTACTTTTTAGAATTAATTACCCAATGTATCTGATCCATAAACGTGTATAATAATAATTTGTATCCCAACTACTTTGCTCGTAATCGCACATGAAGCGAAATAATAACATCCAACCACCGATAAACAACGTAAAATCTAAGTTTCAAAAATCCTCCTGAACAAACTAAAATAGATAGAGGGCTGTACTTTTTAGAATTAATTACCCGATGTATCTGATCCATAAACGTGTATAATAATAATTTCTATCCCAACTACTTTGCTCGTAATCGCACATGAAGCGAAATAATAACATTCAACCACCGATAACCAACGTAAAATCTAAGTTTCAAAAATCCTCCTGAACAAACTAAAATAGATATAGGGCTGTACTTTTTAGAATTAATTACCCAATGTATCTGATCCATAAACGTGTATAATAATAATTTGTATCCCAACTACTTTGCTCGTAATAGCACATGAAGCGAAATAATAACATTCAACCACCGATAAACAACGTAAAATCTAAGTTTCAAAAATCCTCCTGAACAAACTAAAATAGATAGAGGCCTGTACTTTTTAGAATAAATTACCCAATGTATCTGATCCATGAACGTGTATAATAATAATTTGTATCCCAACTACTTTGCTCGTAATCGCACAAGAAGCGAAATAATAACATTCAACCACCGATAAACAACGTACCTAAAATCTAAGTTTCAAAAATCCTCCTGAACAAACTAAAATAGATAGAGGGCTGTACTTTTTAGAATTAATTACCCAATGTATCTGACCCATAAACGTGTATAATAATAATTTGTATCCCAACTACTTTGCTCGTAATCGCACATGAAGCGAAAAACCATCTAGATCTCATCGTTTTCTACACTACCTATATCCAAATTTCACACTAAAGCGTTACTAAAAAGTATGTGTCGAAGCCGCACATTTTTGTGTCGGCTGTTATTAATTTAAACTTATGTTCCATAACATAATTATTTTTCTCCGGGTCAGCACAGGCACAACATTGGCAACCCTATCTTTGGTTGTTTCAGTTTACCAGTAAGTTCTGCTCTTCCGGTGGAATCGTTCGAGAATTACCGTTAAATTGGCAATCGGAGCGCAAACAGGTCAGCCATGAGGCTGAAGAGGAACAATTGGATTGATCAGGCGTACTCGACGATAACATCTCATAATGAAACGTGGGCAACGTGACCGAGTTGAACAACAAGAGAGAGCGCGCGCCTTTGCCCTACGCGCGCCCTTGCACGAACAACAGTTTTCCGGTTCTTCCGTCCCTTCGGCTTCGGTGAATTCCCACTTCCACGCTCTCTCACTCTCTCTCTCTCTCACTCTCCACGTGAACCGAATTAATTGCAATTAAACGCCGTACTGATCGCGTCCGTTGTGCTTCGGACAGAAAGTTTTCTAATTAAAAACTTAGTTATAAATCCACTTGTCGACATTAGTACGGTTTCAGGCCGGTAGAGTCGCGACCAACATCGTGTGACGTAACCATCTCCATATGTCGCATGTTTGAGCTGGGTTTGTGTGAGATCGTTTGAGAAATTAAGAATGCAGAGTTGGGTTGGGTTGTTAAGTAAAGCTGTTATTAGAATTATTGTTATTGTTATTGGAATTATTTTATTTGATTAAATTTCGATATTGGGCAAGGAATTTTCATTAAATTTATTGTAGTTTCGGAACGAAACCACCTGTTCAACAAATGGCAGTGTTTCTTTACAGGAATGTCATTAAGCAAACATGTGGTGTGCAGTAATATATCACGGGGTAACCGATGGAAATGTTAATCAATAGTAATATGTAACAAATATATTTCAATGAAAAGCTTGAGGAATTTACCTTATTTTGACCCACTTTACTTTGATTTGTATATCGTCGGGTTAACGGTAAAACTCACTAAGTAACATTTGGTTGAAAAACGAGATAATTGTACTCATTTGATTATAAATACGTGTTTTATTTGGGGATAATAGCAGAAAGTGTTCAAATACTCCAATAATTTTCCGTAAAAAGTCATTATGGACGATCTAACATATGTGTATTTAATGCAAAAACTCACTAAGTGACTAGTGATTTTTACCAGTATTACAATAAATGCATCTCGCAGTACGTTAATTGATTTTTAATCTAAACAGGTAGCTTGAGCTTGCAAAACTCTCAGTTATTTTTAGAAGCAACTTCTTGGAATAAATAGCCTGCTAAAAAAGTGTTTTCTAATAACTCGTTTCCACCTCATTATGGAGCAAATATACAAATTTGTGGGACATATTAATCTTGTCCCATTTTTGTATTAGTAAAGTTCCTTTTTAGATTTATAGTTTACTAGCTATGGCGCAGGAAAGCTATGACGAGTCCTAAAACGAGTCCAATTCTGTAAAACTTATTTGTTTTTAAAATATTCAATTATAATTTTTAGGCAAAGCAAAATGTTTTAAAATAAGAGCGTTGTTTTTCTCTGCCATAACTCGTGAACTATTAATGAAATGGTCAGAAGTTTCATTTCAAATTTAACACCTTTCCTAAAGGCAATTATGCTCTGAAATACAGAAATATTTATTAAAAGCTTTAAAATGTATTAAGTCTCTAGAATAAAGATACGATCTACTTAAATAACCATTTAGCTTACATTCGCTTATTTACCACAACAAGACAAAAAGTAAATGCGAATATGTCATTTTCGCCTCTCCATGGAGACACGAAACATGCTCTTTGCCAGCCAGCCCCAGCCCGGCCTGTAATGAACACTTTTCGGCAATAAGTTTATGCAATAAGTCTGTCCTATCAGAACACAGTTTTTGATTTGGTTTGACGTTTGTGATTAAAACGTCAAAGGATTTTATTTGCCAAAAGCCAATATGTCAGAGATTAGCGTTTAGAAACGAGTGATTTTATTACGATATTGTTGTATAGGATAAAAAATTATGTCTGCACCACGCCCAGAAAGTGATTTTCCGGGCCTCAAGAAGTGCCACTCTTCTCTCGGCCCGGAAAAGAACCACTTTCTCGGCTTGGTACATAATATACTATTTCCATAGGTTAATTGACCTTTTTCTGTAAGTTTTATGATAAAATAAATATAAAAAGATAAAATAACATTCTTTTAATGACGCCGATGTGCAAGAATTTATAACGGTAAAACCCACTAAGTACAAAAATCCAAGTTTAGTCCAATAGAGGTGAGTTTTTCTCAATGTATGATGTCACTTAGTGACTTTTACCTATAACCCGACGATATATCAATTCGATACTGAAATATCAAAAGACATTCTTATGGTTACATATCATAATTTTCCTCTGAATTTTCTTCTAAGGCCAAGTTTTACATAAAAGTTGGAATTGGATATGTTTGGAACATTAGTAATAATTCGATTCTCCTTTTGTAACTGAATGTGTGGGATATACTATATTCCGTGTCCGGCAGAAAGTCGGTGAGCAATTAAAAATATTTTTATGATTAATTTTGCAGGAATTGCAAATATTGGAATTTAAGAATTTACCTGCATGTATCTGTGTCCACAAAACTATGAAAAACACTACATTGTAAAGTAGTTTTATGTTCAAAGCTATGCAAAAATGTTATTTGAAAAAGTATTTGACAATATTAGAACTCTTTAAATACGAAATTATAATCACCTTCTCCGTTGCATATACCTGCCTCGTGATTACAGAAAGATGAAACATCCATGAATTAAAATAGAGGAAATTTTGTAAAATTTATGTCAATCACATTTTTTGGTCAAATATATAGTTTAGCTGCAAGAGTACACTTTAACTTTGCAAGTTATGCATACCAGCTGTATGCATACCATTAGAACTAGTTTGCCAAGATTTGACAGATATTGATTCTATTTACAGTATTTTCCTATCATCAGCGTTTGACACTGCTGCAGAGTATGATAAAGTCAAGTGTCTGGCCACATCAGATTTTTTATTTAAATTAGGAAGATATTGCCCATAAAGAAAATATTAGATACTGTTTCTTCGCCCTTCTTAAAGTCCTACTAAATCCAAATGTACTACAAGGTTCGTTGTATAAATGTGTCTTAATATTGGCTGAAATACAGATCAATTAGATTATGGAACAAAAATTTCAGAAAATGAACTTTCAAAATTTTATTTTTAAATTAGACATAATGCTCTCTAATATTTATGAACACATTTTTGAACTACAATTTTTGCCTAGATTTTAAGATAAAGGTAATTCATTCTTTTTCTTCATTACCTTCTAATGTTTACATAGGTAATATATGTTTACGACAATCTAGAAGATTTTCTGAAGACTACAATTTTCTGAAAATCAAAAATAACCATTTTTCCCATTAGTTCCCAACTTGCTGCCAGACGGAAAAAAATTACAAAATATACGGTTTTGCAACAAATAAAAGAAAGTAAGAAAGTATGATTATGAACATTTTTGATCTCTCGGTTCAAATATTAGCAGTGAGGCCGAGAGAAATAAAAAAAGTTCTCGAGTTTTGCAAAACTAATTGACAGGAGTATAAGACGTTTTATTTAATTCCAATAATAATAGAAATAATCATATTAAATCACGACAGTCGAAACCAAATGTCAACGTAAACAAATTTTACAAACGTCTTGCTTCGTATCTAGTGTTCAACTCAATATTTCTTTCCAGACATGTGTATTGAAGTTCCAACAAAACAAAATCGCTGTTTGCACAATATAAAAACGGCATAAACAGCAAAACCAACATGAAATATATAACGTCATCTATTGTCGGTCGAAAGAAATACCATTGAAATGTTCAAAATCTCAATGAAGAGTCATTAATATCAATTGAAAACATTCAAGGAAGATTTGCGAATAAGAACATTCTATAAACATCATATTTTACATCATAAAAATATCAAAACAAAATAACTTTTATCGATGTTCTTGATATTTTCGGTACATTACAAGGAAAATCATAATGATTGTCGCATTTGTATTAGACGTAGATTTACAGATTTATATTTTACACCATATTATGTCCATGAGTGTACAATAGATTTATGACAATTGTTTATAATAATTCTTTCTTACTACACGGAAAATTCTTGTCTGTACAGGATTACTGGTAATTTAAGACATTTCTTGTCTTTTCTACAGTAAAATTATTTGTAATCCATTGAACCTTCTATATAACTTTCACACTAAAATTTTTTGTGATATTTTAACTTTAATTTACCACAATACTATAATACTACTGCATAATTCAAATGACCAAACAAAAATATTAATTAGTTCATATTATTAAGTAAACTCAGAAGCACTTAGTAACCAACCAATAAAGCTATTCTTCACAGCTGAAAAGTTTTACGACTCCCTCCCAGATAGAAAAAAATCACCTAGCGGAAAATGAAACCACCCGAAAATCAAAACGAAAATAATAGAAAACTTTAGTCGAGAGATTAACCTAAGCTCATAAATCTTATTATACACGATCGAGCGGATTTCCCATCGAGCGCAAAACTTCGAAGGACGCGTATATATTTTGCTGATGTGAGAGACAACAGCGGGATATTGCATATATCCGCCACCTTAAGACGGCGCGGCGACTGTAAATTTGGGGTGAAACGGCGCGTTGATACGCCCTGTAGATATCCCCCCGCGCAGACGTTTCAGTAGATTGCGTCTGAAAACTTTCGCAGGGGTGATCCCTTAAATCAGTGGCCGCCCGTGCGAAATAAATATATTGCTGAAGCCTAGATAGGGGACAAACAGCATCTGTCAATAGTGAGTCTCAGTTCGGTTCAGGATAATTTTAGTTAATAAATTTTGTTTACCATACCTAGAACAAATACTAAAAATGGTTGCTGAACAACGACTCACTGATAACACGTAGAGAGAATTTTGTTTAAATTAAGTAAATGTGAATTAGCTCGAATAAATCTGGTGCTTCAATAGGGAAAGAAAAATTTCTTGGCCGATAAATATACATTTGTTTGAATTATTTGTTTGGTAGAAAGAAGGTTTATTTGTGCCAAGCAAGATAATAAGTACTCAACCCTCAAATGTATTAAAGCTGGAGTACCACAAGATAGTGTACTTGGCCCAATTCTTTAACTTCTATATACACATGATATTCCGCAACCAGATGGTGTTACCGTTGCCACGTTTGCTGATGACACTGCTATCATGGCAGTAGATACAAATGTTGAAGGAGCAACACTAAAACTGCAGAATGCTGTCAAAGATATTAGCGATTGGGTGCAACGATGGCTAATTACATTGAACGAAACCAAATCCGTTCACATAAACTTTACCAACAAGCGAATACGATACGTTCCAATTACAATAAATATCACCACCGTACCCTACTCGAACACGGCAAAATACGTCGGTATGACGCTAGACACCAAGCTCCGCTGGAAAGCACATGTTAAAAAGAAACGAGAAGAATTGGGCATAAGATACAAAAAACTGTACTGGCTTATTGGTAGGAAGTCGCCTTTGTCGACATATAATAAACTCCTACTTTACAAGCAGATACTTAAACCTGTGTGGAGCTATGGTATCCAACTGTGGGGCTGCACTAAGCCCAGCAATATCACCATCATTCAACGCTTCCAAAATAAGGTGCTAAGAAACATCGTGGGTGCACCGTGGTATATAAGAAACAGAAATCTCCACAGGGAGCTTGAAATGGAATTAGTAACTAACGAAATTGGAAAGTTTGCAGAGAATCGTCAGAACAGACTTCTCCAGCACACGAATGTCGAGGCAATCCAGCTTCTTGACAATTGTGACAGTGTGGGAATACGCAAAAGAACCAAACCTTTGGAGTTGGTGAAGTGAAGTTAACAAAGCAGAACACAGTGTGATGTGGGTGATAGCTGATAGGTGAACAAAGCAGACCAACGTGCAGTGTGCGAAGTTTAAAGCGTCAGCATCAAAATTAAATTTAAGTTACACCAATGGGGAACACTTAATATCGAACACTTTTCATACGTAGCAATTTAGGTTAGATTAATATAGCTAGATAGTCATCAGACAAGGTGTACACAACTACCTGTGGGGTGCTGTTAATTAATAAAAAAAATGTGTCAAACAACTTTTTTCAGTTAAAATTTACTATTTGTATATTATGAGGAACGATATTTATTTACTTCAAATAATTATGATTATCTGACATCAACTGAGCTGCGGGCATTCACTAGTCTACAATTATACCGAAGACCTGGTCGAACTGCAAGGAGAGAGTTTAAAGCGCCATCTAACAACATAGTTGGATGAGGTATTCACACTAAAAATAAATTTATTTGAATCTAAAAAAGATTTCTATGGCTGAAGTAAACCTACTTTTAACTCAAAGCAAAAATATTACTTTAGAGGAAATAAATATATTCCTGTATACAAATATATTTGTTTGAATCAAAATTAGATTTTTTAGGTGTAAAGAAAAGTTTTTAGAAACAAAAATATTACTTTTAATGAAAATAATTTTTGTTTGTTGTCTAAATATATTTATCTGACATAAATAATCAAAATAAATTAATCTCTAGAAGCAAATATCCTGGAGCATTCAACGAAATAACTAATGAAGTTGCTATTGAACAACAGACTTCGTGCCAAGGATTCATCTGAGATAGAAACAATTGTTTTGTAGCAAAGTTGTTTAGAGTGGACCATCATATTCTAAACTCCAGTATTATTTTCATTTATACAGGAGAATACCTTGCTAAGGTATTCAATTATTCCTCAAATAAAGTGTGATTCCTGTATGTGGAAAAGACGTTTAAAACTACATGTTACATCAATTGATTTACAGATATTTTTCTTCTGTTTATAATTGGAACACCATCGTACATTATTATTCGATTTTATATTGCTAAGGTCATTTCGCCTGTATTTAACCGTTATAAGCACCAAACTACCAAATAACCTGCATGCAAAAGACTTGTTAAGCTTACAGGTTCGAATACTTCACTTTATTTATAATTGCTTTTTAAATTTCACGGAAACTAGTCAAAATAGCTATATGACATTCTTACTATTAATAAAAAATCGTATCTAACTTCTTTGGAAATGACCGTCTACCTATTGGCTTTGTTCATAACGCGAGAGAATTAGAAGACAATATCTGAAAATATTATTATTCACTTTTCAAGATTTAAACCGGATACGGTTGGAAAGACAACGTTTTCAGTATTCGTAATGTGGTTTATTAAGGTTTATTTTTTTACCACGATTAAATGCAACAGCTTGTACAAATGGAAATATTTTTTACTGTTGAAAATGATGAGGTCAATGATGGGGAAATAAGTGGAAACTCCCTCTTCAGAAACACCTTGTATTGTTTATTCGTTAAGTTTATGGTTTTGTTGTAAGGTTCAACAATATTGTTATGAAAGGCGAATTTATTTGATTACAAATTCATAATAAAATCATCAAAATTAAACTGAAATATGCCCTACTGTAAAAATTAAAAATAAATTGTCTAAAATATGCTTGGAACCTTACGTTTCTCGCTATGGAATCTCGTGTTTTGCAGTGTCTGCAGAAACCGAGATATAACTATCAATAATTTTTGTCTTTATTCATTATACTTAAACGACATTTGCACCTGTGAGACAGATCATTTTCTGGACATTGATTATTAATTATAATTAGCAAATACTGTAGCAGCAATAACGCAAAACGTACAATGCCTGCATTATTAATGCAATTCCTAATAAGCAACAAAAATAGGTTAGTTCTCAAAAGTACGTAGCGGTAGACCAACCAAGGGGTAGACCTATCCAAAACGCATGCCCTAATACAAACATTGCGATTGCACAATATTGCGCAATAACCAAAAAATGCAGCCTATTAAGTTATAGTACTCACGTTTTCGCTGAAATTCTCGGAAATACGTCATCAGCCACTGAGGGTCACTCCGCGACATAAAAAGTGACGACACCGACATCAAAAACTCCCGAAAAACGCTCACATTCCGACCGACAATTCGACAAAGCCAAACAAACGTCAAACCGTACCCCCACCCGCGGTACCGACTGAAGTTAGAGAGACCAACGCGTGCAGCAGTTACTCAGCGCGAGCAAAAACAACTGACCGCGAGAAGGTTACATATCTTTGCAATACATGAAAATGAATAGTTATTGTCTATTATACAGTTGGGCGAATATATATTTTGTAATACAGATACTCACTAAGGCAAACAAATTTATTGTGGTTATTAGTTTCTTTTAAGTAACTAAATAAAGATTATTATTACTATGTACCAAACCTAACAACCGAAAAATATTGTTGTTTGTTTATGGTATTTATTATATTCAATATATTCTATACATCATAATGCTCGGTATTTTGCCTACTTCAAAAGCTCATTGATTCTACATCATTATTTTTAGTACTTAATACCCCAATTGCACAACCAATTTATATAAATGACAAAACGCTCGTCAACCGTCAACAAAAATAATAAATAACCCTTTTAATCGATATTTAATTCCAAACGCCCATTGAGTAAATATAAAATATGACATGCCTGCTATTATTCAGTTCAGTGTTCAGATTTCAGGATAACATAAAAATAGTTGTAGATAATATAATAATAATAATAATAATAATAATAATAGTTGAACATCTTTTTATAATTAAAAATAACGCTTCTAATAATCAGATCTACAACTTTAAGTCGTGATATGTAATTCTACTATAGATGTACTATCTTAGGGATAAATTTTGGTTCGTTTACATCCTGTGAAGGACTTGTGGAGGAGTTGACCCCGTTGATTCGTATTCTGACCACGTCTTGAAATGGTGGCGCGGTTTGGTGTTGGTTTAGATATCGGTATCGATATTAGTCCAGCTGTTCGAATTGTTGCCACGAAACTTGAGCTGCCCTTTCATTACAGGAGTTCAGTAGTCGTTGAGAATAACAGAAGAGTGTAATTTTGCAATTTTATTTGTCTCTACAAATGGGTGGCGTGTACTCTTGACTTGTTATTATGTGCTGGTTACTACTGTCTATAAGTTATTTACAGCATGTTCGAGCGATTGTAGTATAAACGGGTAGTGGAATTTATATACTGGTGGTTAAAAAATGTATCTGGAGTTGGTTTATTGGTTTGATTGGGTTAAAAATACAAATATAGTATTTTTCGTATTGTAAAAAGTTTCTTGAAATGATATCTAAAGTACAATTTTGAATTGTATATTTCTTGACATGTGTCTTATCTAACGCAAAAGAATTGACCAGTATTAAATTCAGAAAGAACAATGTGGAGGAAAATTTGCAATGCAACGCAAATAATTAAAAAAATATTTTAATTAATAATAATAGAATAAATATTTTTATTCTATTCTTTTATAGGTATATACTATAATATTGATAATTTAGAGCTGTGATTGTTTTTGCAGTGGCAGATCGGTGAGTTAATTATATCATAACAAAGCAAAGCATTAAATTATTGTATTAACACTGGTTTGTTAGTAGCACAGCAATCAAGAAAATTACTTGAAAACCATTTGCTGAAAACGTTTTATAAAGGAGAAGATTGGTTCTATTGTAACAAAATAAGGATAAATAGTGTCAATAGAAATGTACTAATATTCAATACCAGTTCTGATTTCCTGCTAAGATATGGGGCGATATACTATGATGTTATCCTAAAATTATAGGCAATTAGACCCAAATGAGAATAATAAAGACAATGCTGGGCTAAATATATAGGAAGACAAGCAGGGAAGATACTGGAAGAAGTGTCTTTTGTACCATGAGGACACGAGAACAGCAAATTGCCAATACCAGATTCCATAGGCTTTCGATAGCAGAAGAAAAATCTTCCTATATGTGTTTACTAACATAAACAATAAATAATATAAATGTTTAATCAAGTTCAAGAACGCACACAAAGAATAAATGATGTTCAAACGTGAAAAAATGCTAATTGCTAGAGGCTAAGCCTAAATTGTTTCAGGTCTTAGAATCTTATAGTTGGTATAGTAGAACCTTATAGTACATTAGGGTGCTACGAATTTTATCAAGAACTGTCCTTTTTCTAGAGCTTTCAAAATTTTATATTTATTTAGACCAGGAAACAAATACAGTATTTCTCTTATTATTTTAAAAATATAATTAGGCATTGCTACATTTGTCAAAGTTAAGAAAAACTATTTTTTAAAAATAATAAAAAAATAATTGATTTTTGCGTTTACTACGATGTGTTCATATGCCACGAGTATTATTATCTCATTAAATAAATACATTTTACAGATTTTCAATTACTTAATTTGTCGAAAATACAGTAATCGAACAAGTTGGTGCTAGGGCCTCCAATCCCGGATAATACACTGATCCCGGGATTTCGGGATTCAAGATTTTGTAATCATTGGATCCCGGGATTGATCCCGGGATTCATGAAAAAAAAGAGAATTGCCAGATCCAAACACCATCAGTAAGAAACGTGTACAATATATAATTTACTGGATATACTTATATATACTTTATCTTTCAAGCAAAAATACAACAAAATTTAAACTTTATTAGACAACCTGCTCTTGCATCATAAATTTACTCAAAAATTTTACATTTTTGTAAAATGTTTCAAGACTCAGCAAAAGAAATTGTTAGATCGAGACAAATTTACAATTTTTCATATTGATGCCAATAAAACATTTTGACAAATTTTTGTTTTCTACTTCAAGATATGATTGGTTAATTTTAGAATTCATACGTCCAGAATATTTATTATGTAAGTAGACTAACTAATTGCTTCTTAAATAAAAAGAATACTGTTTAAAAAAAGTCAGTTTTCAAATTAAGACGTTATTTATTGTTATTCAGTGCATCTTCTTAGAAAATTAAATATTCAATTGCCTGTTATGAAAACTATTAATATTACGTCTTTCGGTTTTCTCCAATACAGTCCAAATAGCCCAATTCACATTATAAAAATTGCTTTTTTTTATCTAAGTGCACTTTACATACAGGTAATCTAATACAGGAAAACAGGTAACGAAATCCGCCACATAATCTTCTTTATTTTTACGTTTATGTTTTGTTTATGTACTTGTATTTGTTGTTGAGGGTATACTAGCAAAAAATACATAAGCAAGTTGAGTTTGCCTCCATATTGAATTATATTTACTTCTTGCAAAATCCGTTCTTCCTATTATAGCAACATGTTGGCGTAAACGAACATTTTATGCTTGATACTTAATTTAATCAGAAAGGGTGCTGTTATACTGTACTTCATGAAGCTCATTATTTGTCGGGATCCCGGGATTAGAAGCCCTAGCTAGTACATATTATGGTATGGTCTTTTCCGTAAAATTTTACATGTTATTGAGAAAAATATACATATTTTTAGATCGAGATCAGCGAGATTGGAAATTCCCTAAATATTTATATTGTTATGAACTAAAAATGCTTGAACTAAAAATGCTAATTGTTTCTCAGGAAATCCAATGTTTTAAAAGAGCTCTTGAGAAAAAGAATATTTGTGAAAATAATAGGCAACCCAATGTATATACATATTTAATGTAGAAGTATGGCTGAATAATATTTCGCATATATTTTAAATCAAACCACTGAAAACTTGATAACCAGAGGGCCAAATAATGGTCACAAAACGACATATTTAAATTGTTTTAAAATGGAGAAACTCCAGAAAGATGCAAATATCATTCCACTAAGTGACCTAACGTCCATATTAAAAACCAAACATGAGCACAAGGTGATTCATAAAGCACGAGGCCGAAATTATTTTTAATTTAAACGACTTGGCTCAGAGTAGGACCTGGATGTTCTCTATTGCAGTCCCATTGCAAACTTTACACTTTCAAATGTGCATCTTATACAAACAATCAGAAATAGTATATTATTCTATGAGCAAGTAATGTAAGCAATTTCTCACGAGAACGAAGTGTTCGAGTGAGAAATTACCATTACTTGCGAATGGAATACTATACTTTTTCTACGACCATGCAACGAAATTTTATAAATTAATTTTTCTGCATATAGAGACAGCTGTATGTCACTATGACGGTTTACAGGATTTTGCTAAGCAGTGTATCAACAATTTGGAAATGAAAAATCCAGAGCTGTGATTGGTTTTAAAGCCGTGAGGAATGAAATATTTCTCACTACTGGCGGGGTATGAGGAGCCAGGAATGAAATATTTGTCATGTGTGTGGGGAATGGTTATTATTACTTATCATAAATTGCCATGATAATGAATGCATTCCTCAATAGGAGTAGATAAATTAATAATCCAACCATTGTGAAGTACATTTTTACTATTTTTACCAAACGATTTATATTCCCTTACACATCCCAAACACATACCATCCACTCATAGTAAATACCATCAAAATACTATTACGGCCAGCTATACACACCGCCACAAGAGACACGTCTGCATCCGACGTCCATTATACAATCCTACTCCACTCCTACACTCCTATAAACCACCACCTCATACACCACCCACCCACCCTTTCCTTTACACAACCCCTTATAACGTCAAGGACTTACCTAAGACCGTAAGCTGAATGGCTTTTCCGGTGGCGACGAATCCGAACGGATTCTCCGCCTCGCACTGCCATCTACCGTCGTCCTCCAGCCTCACGTTCTCGATGAGCAAATTGCCGAAGTTGTCGACGAGAAACCGATGACCGCTGACGCGTTTGTTGTTCGCGTTATCCTTGAGGATGGTCTGGACGATCTGGCCGTCTTTCAGCCAGATGCTCGAACTGAAGCTGATGTTGACGCCGCACTCGAGCGTCTGCCTCACGTGCTGATTCGAGTACATCTGGACGAATTCGGGAATTGGTGGTGGATCATCGCTGGCTAGACCGCGAGTTTCGTCGCTCAGATTCGTGCGTATGTCAGCTCGGATTGAGCGATGATGTGCCGGTGTGCCGGTGTGCGGGTGACGCGTGTGTGATTTTGTTTCCGCTTCCCCTGTAAAGAGAAGAGAAAAGAAGAATTTTATTAAGGTCGACAAGTTTCTGGGAGCTATCAAAAAAAGCAAAGGAATATTTGCTTATTGTAGATTAGAAACTATCAGATGATATGAGTAAAGCTAACAGAAATACATAATATCTTAAAAGAAACAAGTGTTGCTCCAATTAAGACTTCGAAAAAATTGAATACAGAAATGTTTTCAAATAACTGTATGCAATTAAAATCATACAATCAAATGTAAATAATCAAAAAATTACAAAGGTAACGCAGAATAATGCAAGCGTGCAACAAATTTGCTATAAAAAGAAAAGTACAAGTTTTATTTGTTTCCAGGGAATTTGTTGGTGAAAAAAGTTCGTATTAACCAGAGCACACATAAAAATTTTATAACCATAGTTATAAGGTGTAATTTCTTAATAAAATTATAAACCCCTAACCACAACAAGTATTTTAGAAACCTAAATACGTATTTCAGCAACTATGTTACCACCAGAGGAAAAGAGAGATTAGCACTTCATAGTATCTTTACTGGATATTGTCCAAGCAAATCACTAGTGGAAGTGACGTCCATCTTAAAAATTACTCTATATATACCCATTTGTTGGTCACACCTCAGTGAATTTTTATCATTGAAGCGTAAAAAACAAGTTTTAATTAAAGCAGGTCAAACAATGGCGAACTAGGTATAGGACCCCTGTCTGAATTTATTAATTTATCTCTATTCAAGTGAATAAAGATACTTTCCAAGCTGTTTAGTTCCCTATTAGTTGACACAGCTTTTACAAGTTTTAAGTCATCTACAACTACTTTATGACCTGTGTCTAAAATATGTTGAGCCACACTAGATTTTTCAAAACGATTATATTTAAAATGAGCTACATGTTCTTTGAACCTAGTTAAAATTGTTCTTCTAGTCTGGCCTACGTATTCTTTTTCACAGTTATGACATTTGATACAATATATACCAGATTTATCAAGTACATCTACCTTATCCTTTGGGTTTCCAAGAAGGTTTTTTATGCTATTATGAGTCGAATATGCTATACAGAGATTTTGTGATGTAGAAATACTTCTCAAACCCCTTGTATCTGCACAATCGAACGGTATTTTAACATATTTCTTCTTTTCTACAGACAAAGTATTTAAAGTAGATATTTGATTTACATACATTTTTTGATTCTGCTTCTTAATCATTCTATCAACTATTTTCTCAGGGTACCCATAATGTATGACAACACTCTTAATAAACAATAATTCTTGCTGATATCTATCTGCGGACAATGGAAATTTCAATAACCTATTTACTAAACAACTAATAAAAGACAATTTTTGTTGAAAAGGATGCTGCGAATCATTAGGGATAAACCTAATTGTGTTAGTATCTTTCCGATACACGTCAATTTCTATTATATTTTTGCTATTCCTGACTACCAGAGTATCTAAAAATGGAAATTGGCCGTTAACTTCTTGTTCTACAGTAAAGTTAATGGTGTTGAATTTAGAATTCAAAACGAGAAGAAAATCTTGAATACTGCACTTCTTGGTGTCAAAAATGGCAAAAATATCGTCGACATACCTAACCCAAGTCTTAGGGAAATATGGTGCTATAGACTTTACATTGGTTTCAAATCTGCTCATAAACAAGTTGGCAATAAAAGGTGAGAGACAGTTACCCATTGCAGTTCCCTCAAGTTGTTCAAAAAACTTTAGTTTATTTGAAAACAGTTTTGAGACAATCTTGACTGTAAGATTGTCTCAAAACTGTTTTCAAATAAACTTCTTACATAATATAAATTAAAAAATCTTACAATATCTTACATATTCATCTATTTCTGACGGGTCAAAGTTGTTATTGCTTAATAATTCCCTAAGAAACTCCAAAGTTTCCAGAATAGGCACACTAGGAAACAGTTAAGCAACATCAAATGAAATCAACAATTCGCCATCCTCTAATTTTACATTGTTAACCTTATTGATAAACTCCAATCAGTTATTACAGAGAAGCTTGGTTGAGGAACAGGTAAATTGTTGAACTCATTCTTACATTTTTAACTCATTTTTACGCTTCAATGATCAAAATTCACTGAGGTGTGACCAACAAATGGGTATATATAGGGTAATTCTTAAGATGGACGTCACTTCCACTAGTGATTTGCTTGGACAATATCCAGTAAAGATACTATGAAGTGCTAATCTCTCCTTTCCTCTTTTTAGGTTCTACTGAAGATGGCAACATAGTTGCTGAAATACGTATTTAGGTTTCTAAAATACTTGTTGTGGTTAGGGGTTTATAATTTTATTATTAAGTTCGCCACAGTCTCCAAAATATTGTCATCCTCAATTTGTGTTTAATTTCTAAATTTAGTGTGTTTTGTTTAATCTGACAACTCCTCAAAATATTTGGTAGATTTAAGAGTTCATTTCATTGTTTTAATTCTTCTGTTTTAATTGTACATAAAAATTTGTTATTCCTTTATTGAGATTTAAGTTTTACTGTTGAGTAAGTTTATTTTAATATTTAAAGTGAGTAAACCAGCTACAATTTAATGGTAGAGATTTTGGTTACATATTTATTGAGTTCAAATAGTGATTATCATGGTAAGAGTAATGAGCTTTGTCTGATAAAATACCGTGTTTAGAGAGACAAATTTCATAATGGTTAAGGTTGTGGTACTAGAATTAAAATTATAGTTACCTAATAACCAGATTATTACCCGCCGACGAACTATTACATTATTAAGGTCGACAAGTTTCTGGGAACTATGAAAAAAAAGCACAGGAATATTTGCTTATTGTTGATTAGAAACTATCAGATGATATGAGTACAGCTAACAGATATACATAATATCTTAAAAGAAACAAGTGTTGCTCCAATTAAGACTTCGAAAAAATTGAATACAGAAATGTTTTCAAATAACTGTATGCAATTAAAACTGTATGCAATCAAATGTAAATAATCACAAAGGTAACGCAGAATAATGCAAGCGTGCAACAAATTTGCTATAAAAAGAAAAGTACAAGTTTTATTTGTTTCCAGGGAATTTGTTGGTGAAAAAAGTTCCTATTGAGCTGAGCACAAATAAAAATTTTATAACCATAGTTATAAGGTGTAATTTCCTAGTTTATTCAAAATATCTCTGAATCATTAAGAATGGAACTGTTTTCTTATTAGAGGATATACAAATCGGCACTACATTGTCCATTTAACCGTCTTTCTAAATCCAATAATAGCAAAAGCAACCATACAGTCCAACGTCCGTCCTGTAAGACACACTGTATTGTACAAAATAAAATTCATACGGTTCATAAAGTCATTGTGAGGAACAGAATATCTCCAACCATCGTCTCCTTTAAGGATTGTAGTAGTTTGTATTATTTTCGAAAAATACTATCCCACTTCGAAATTTCAAATAGCACCCCGCACCTTGTGTTATATCATTTGTAAGGGCATAAAATTCTATACTCAACCATGATAAAAAAACATTAAATCGATCGATTGGTTCTTAAGATAGACTACCCAGAAGATAGAAGGTATGAAATCAATTATTATTAGCGGAACATTGGATACACTGTTGAATTAAATTACAGCCATAAGAAATAAAAAATTAAAATAAATAATAAAATAAGAAATAAGAAATTATTTTATGGTATGTTCGAAATGGCCACCATTATTTGCTAGACAAAAATACGTTCTGTTTTCGAACTCTTCGCGAACGCAAATAATGGTGGCCGTTATTATAGTCTATCTTAAGAACCAATCGATCGATTTAATTTTTTTTATCATGGCTGAGTAGAGAATTTTATGCCCTTTCAAATGATGTATCACAAGATATAGGGGTGCCGTTTGAAATTTCTAAGTGGGGTGATTGGGGGGACAAGGGATGTGCAAAGGGAGGGAAGGGCAAAGGGATGAAACCTAAAATTCTCTAGATACAATTTTTGAACTTCCCCTCAATATCTAAATCGACATGTTTACACTCAAAGCAATAATCGCATCAGGTCAAGAGTTATTAAGGGTGGATACTTTTGAAATGAACACACGGTAAAAATTCAAACTTCTCAACTAAATTATTAATTAAATTTCTGCCAGATTGCTTCTTTTAATCGTCTAAATTGGTCTAAGTAGGAAACACGCGGTATATGCAATCCAAAAACATTTTTCAAATAAAATTTTTGCATAGCGTTGAACATAGAGGTAAGTACTTGCAGTGTTTCTCATACTTTTCGTAACACACGGTAGATACAAGAAAATACTTGCATCCTAATATTTGCATTTCGGTTTAAAACAATCCAGAAGCTTTTATGACGAATACAATTTTCTGAAAACTAAACGAAAGATTTTTTCTTATCAGTCTCCACTTTAATCAAAAGTTAGCAACCAGCAGTGACATAGATGAAGTGTCCTTTTCAAACCAATATTTTGTACATATGTATTAAGTTTGCCTCTTTATATATTCTTGATATTTAAAATGCTCATACTTTCATGCATTTTCATGCAAGTCAGACAACAAACAAGAAGTAAAAGATAGACTCTTCTTTAACATCTGCACTAATTATTGCTATTTATTATGTTTCCTTTATCCTCAAATATTGGATTCATCAACTATTGAAGAAATATGCTATCTGATATTCTATTAAATATGGTTTATACTTTTAAATGACATTTAAGAATATCATGTCTTCGTAATGCAAATTCATCAGGACTAAAAAAAAGAGTCAAAAATACGAATTTAGATGGAAGTGAAGAAAGGATAGACAGAAAATATAATCAATGTCTTTAAATTACCTGCACAGTTGAAAGTCCAAGTGTTTGCAGCTAAAATATGTATTAGAATAAACTTTTAACCTTTGCTAATAAGTAATAACAGAAAACAATACCCTGCTCAATTCTGCCAACATACTTTAGGGGTGTATGGTATATATTTTATCTGCACAAATATTTTTATTTTCATCAGATCTACAGCCTTACAGAATATGGCATCAAACGTCATAAATATATCTTCTAAATATAAGTAAGCTAAGCGCTACAAATTCAGAAGTTTCTCCAAGTTTCCTTACACAAATGTCGAAATATTATTGAACGATTCAAGTTAAAACATAATTCATATTTCAATATCTAATCCAATTGTAAACGATTTTTTTTAAATAACGGTGTTCGCAATGAGTTACGTTACAACATAGGAAAACCACGGAAAAAAGGTCGAAAAAAGGTCCTGCTTTGCATTCGGCGTAATTCTCACCATACAATCCGAAACCCCTAGCAAAAACCTGCACACATTCATACCTTATTTTGTATGGTGAGCAGCACACCCACGCAAATGATTTCCCTTTGAATTTATATATCGAAAACCGAAATCATAATTTTTCCGTAAAACGGTCAGCGCGCATAGCGGTTCGAATACGGGGGGCGCGCGCGAAACCCCAATAACAATATTTCTAGTCGACAGCTGAATGCCCCCTCGCCCGAATAACACATCCGGAAGAATTCTATTCCGCCTCGGACGTGAGAAACTTTCGCGAGCCATCACAACACACCACACAGGCTGGAGAAATCGCTGGAGAATTCAATATGGGGATTTTTTTAAAAAGAGAGGACCTTGATCCCAGAAGTGAATTAGGATATGCAGGTTCGCATGCATATTTATGAGTTCCGAGAGGAACGGCGACAGGTTTTTCAGCAGAAACGTGCAAACTTTGATATATGGAAGTTACGTTCGCGTTCGGCACGATTTTACACGACGACGAGAAGTTTGCGAGATTTTTTTCGTGGGGTATTTTACGGAGGATCGTGCGTTCGAATTTAAAGTTTGCGTAATACAGGTGTCTAAGTTTTTTCGGGTAGTCATTTGAACCGGAATTTCATAATAATTTAGTTAAGATTACGTAATTTTTCCATTAGCACAAAACCAATGTTCACAATTGTGAACGAAAATTGTGAACCTAATGTTCACAATTTTTATTATTACCTTTTCAGAAAGTATTTTTCTTAATAAAAGTTTCTGGATTGTTTTAAACCTAAAATGCGAATATTGAATTGTAATTATCTGTTTGTAGTACCTTTATTTTAGAAGCTCTCCATCTTTTATCATAAAATCAAAAGGAAAATGAAGGTTATTCTTATAGAAATTAAGGCAACGACAGCAGACATCGTCCAATCAATGGTGTGGATGTTCCATATTTTCTGATTCTGTTATCTAAGAAGATTAAGAAGAAACTTATGATTATTAACTTATACTTATATTTTCTGATTCTACTATCTAAGAAGATTAAGCAGAAACTATATGTATGTCAACTTAATAGCTTCTGTCGTTGTTAATCAATTTCTTATTTTGCTATGAATCCAACTAAATGTAGCGAATGTTCTTATATTACTCAAATATTGTACATTATTTGTAATCAAGAGTACACATTTACAGAGTGTCCCATTTATTTCCCGAAAAGTTTTTCCAGATAGTAAATGCCACACTGAGTAAAAAGTTTCATATGGACCTATTTGCCTTCTTAATTCCTTAAAAAATTATAATTTTTATCCATTCTTTAGGAATTGATAAACCCAATAAGAGTTTATAACTTCTAGAAAAACAAATGTCTAAAAAGTTTCATATGTATTTTGTTTTCGTTCATTTATTTATTTAGCTTATTTTTAACATTTTGAATTTTTTTTACTTAAATTTATTTACATTTAATTTTGTTATGGATATTGATTGTGCTCATTCTTAGTTTTAACGTTGTTTAATATGTAGTTTATTGTTTATTTTTCTTTATTTAGTTAATATTTCAAGCGGCAGTAACAGTGTAATGTTATACTCAGAATGATATTTAATACCTAAAAATAATTCTTGTGGGGAAAAGGTATTACACTCTGTATAAATATCTCTGAAACGTTGTTGAATGGTGTTTTAAGGATAAACAAGATAAATACCCTAGATTTAGGTATTTACCCTAAGTAGGGGTAAAACAAAAATGGATATTTTCGTGGCAAGCCGTTTATGACGAAAAAATTGGAAAGGCGAACGTTAATTTACAAGTGAAAAATTTGGGGTCGAATATATAAAATTTTATAAAAAGCTAAAAATAAAAATGTTACCCATTAGTGTGTAACATTCTACCGGACACGGTACTAAAACAGTTACATGTAGGTATAAAATACAATGTTTTATTAGAAACTTTTGGCGAAAGTTTTATTTATTTAACACATATACGGTGCCGACGTTTCGCCGATCTATTCGACTTCTTCAGGGCCTATAATATTTACATGAAATATTAATACATAATACTAAATCGTTACTAAGATGCAGACTTATTCGCCATATGTACAACATTTTTTTCAAACACTACTACAATGTACGTCACAAAATTTTATTTCTACGAAAATAATCTTCTTCATACATTTTGTCTTTAATAGATCCCCAAATGTCGATGCAAGTAGGTAAAACTACATATTAGCTATAGGATATTTTACACAACGTATATCCAAAATCTTCAAAAATAACTTCAAAGTAACCAAAAAATATTTTGGTTCGAAAAAATAGTACCCAACAACACAAGTCCACAAATTTTCAATCCCTCATCATTTAGTTCTCCATATACTTCTAATGGCAGCTCGTCGTGAAAGACTCTGTATATGTGACTCTCGATTTCCATGATTTCTATGCTTGTTGTATTGCTTAGCAACATTGATGGTGGTTAGTAATAAAACATTCTGCAGTTGATAGTAAAAGCGTCTGCACGTTATGTCTTAGTTTTTCGAAGATAAGGCCCAATAAGCCTTAGATGGGTACATTATGAACAAAGGATTACTTAAAAACCTTACAAGATGTACGGTTGGGAGAAGGTTAAATAATGATTTCGAAAATCTGGTTAATATATGTTTGTCAGCTTAATAATTATTAATATATGTTCTGTTGAGTTATCTATCGTCATCAAACCACTGAATTTTAAAAAATATTTGCATCAAAAGATGTTATACATAATTCAACAAATTAGCGGTACAATGCATTTCACATAATTAATTTCTGCACAACAAAGCACAAAATACTTTACAAAATGTAATTTCTACGTAAATAACTCAGATGCACGTCGAAATAAAATTACAAACTATTAGAAACTCTAACGTCGTTAAACGCCATGCGGTAATTTCGCCTACGGTTAATGAATTAGTAAAAGTTGCGCGGCAGCGCGCGCGCTTCAGGAAGGAAATTACCATCATAATTAAGTTAGGGTCTTCGGAAAAGTATAGGTGGGTAAAAGTTCGGTCAAACACGGCCGTAACTTTTTTACAGGCAACGAGAGCGTGTCCTGCAGCGGGTCAGCTAGTAGTGTACATCGTTCTGGACCAACGCCGCAATAACAATTGCATTTTAAACAGTTCCACCCCAGTTACGTCAGCCCGAGTTGTACGTTTTATAAAACAATTACGAAAGTTTAAGGACCGAACTGCGGTCCGCTGTTAAATATTAACTAAGCGTTGTCGTGAAAGAGGGTGCGGTTGCAAACTGAAGGGCGTTGTTAGAAAGATCGCTAATTATGTGCAAATTTTGCCTTTTCTTACGTATGTTTGTAAATTTTCTTGGATGTAGGTAGTTAAGTTAATCTTCCACACGGTACGTTATGTTTTCTTTCATTTGTCCATAGGTAGGTATAATAGATATACAGGGTGAGTCATTAGAGATATTTGCATTATAAATTTGACATTTAAAATAGAACTACATTATTGTTTACTACAAAATTTTATAAGAATATTTTGCCACGTATAGCAAACGACTCGATGAAAATTTGTGCACGTGTTGACAAATTTGTTTCGTGCTTGAAGGGAATTTAATATTTTAAAACAAATTGCAACATTGTTTGGATCAACAGTTTCATAAAAGCCTTCAATTGATAATTTCATCAAAATATCACAAAAAGAAACACACCAATAATTCATATGCCACTATGCTGTCAACAAAGAAATTCTGGTTTATCATGTCATTTTAATATATGTGTTTTGTTGTTTGTAACCTATTATACTTCATTTCTACTTTAACATACATAAAGTATTGTAATCGTTTCGAAAAAAAGGAACTGGAGGTTTATTTTCCAACGATTTTGCTTTGCTGTAATGTCTTCAAAATAGTTAAATAATAAATAAAAGTAGAGGAAATTTTGTATAATTTAGTGCCGATGGAATTTTTTGGTAAAATTAATAGTTTAGCTGCTTAGAACAAATTCTATTTGATCGAGATCGATCGTGTCTGCATTAAAACTAGTTAGCCAGGATTTGACAGATATTTTGATTCTATTGACAGTATTGCGAAAACATCAGAACTTGACATAGTTTGACACTGCTGTATAGTATGATAAAGTCATGTGTCTAGTCATATCAGAATTATTATTTTATATTAAAACTGTATTAAGTAATGTATGTAATACAATTTTTTTTTTGGCTTCTTACATAAAGACGTGGGGTTTTAATGAAAATTTAATTATCCCTTTATGACGTATCAAGCTAATCAAGAAGAAATAATTATTTTCCTATTGAAATTATTTTTCCTAATGGGAAAACTGTACTTTTAAGTAAAATAATAAAACATGTTATTATCATATTAAAAACTTATATTAAAATATGTACTAGTAATTAGAACTTCAATAGGATACAAAACATATAAATAATGTAATATACCAATATTTGCGATTCTTAGCTCAAAAACCTCAAATGAACATATAAATATTTATTAGTCTCATTCTTATTTTCAAAGTTTTCGATGTACCGAATTTATATGGGCTGAACCCAGTTCACTAAAACAAAAATTTGAAACTTTATCTGTGAGCAAAAGAAATATAGAAAGTCATCACAATTTTAAAATGTTCATATGTAAGGCATACAATGTTTATGATGATCATTAATACAATTAATTCTATCTAATATGCAATATTAATATTCTGACTATAATAAAAAGAGCAATACTTAATCTGACCTATATAGAGCCTATTAAGAGTAACAAAATATAGATAAATAAACACAAAAATAAGACAATTTTGATTGTGAATTTCGGTCACAGCCTGTCATAAACCCTCATACACTAAATAAAGTGCACCATCAACAAGATATCATCACCGTAGTGTGTTTTTAAAAAAATAAACTAATTACGGAAATTATCCATTGCAGGATCAATCCGTTTACATATTGTAGTATATCCCAAAGCAGTACGATTAAACAAGTTTCTCGGTTTTTCTTGGTCCATTCTTTTTTAAAATAATCCAAACCTAATATAACTTACGGATTGCTCATTTGGATTAGATCGTACCAAGATATCAAAGTTATTAATGCACTTACTTCGCACACCTTGGAGGCCAAACAATTCACATATTTTGTTGCTTAGTTTTTATCGTTAAAACACATATTTCGCCGTTCATTAACACTTTTGTCGTTAAAAAAATAATGGATGTCGAAAACCAGTGAACAAGTGACTTTAAAAGTGGACAATTTGACTAAAACTTTATTGAAAATTAAGCAATTTTATTGAAATTTTCATCAGTTTTTTTAGCCATTGAGTTACTTACTTCTGGAAAACCTACATCTTTAGTACTTATTCATAGGTAATATGGTATGATATAACAAGGTAGTAACTAATTTTACGTTGAAGAAAATGATGGGGCAAGCAAAGTTTGTATATAAATTTTAGATAAGGCGATCACGGTATATAGAATTATCCTGCTGAAGGAGCGGATTTTTAGCCGCTTCAAGAAAGAATTCAGACTTATTTTTCAAAAACTCTCACGTGGTAAGGACCTTTCTTACCCACATCTAATAGCGCCCTCGCGCGTCAGTCAATTCAACTGCGAATTTTCCACGTCCACGCCTGGCCTGCTGTGGCAACTTCCGTGAGTTATCGTTCCGTTTATTCACTATTTCCGGCAGACGTTTGGGCGGTTTTGCCAGCGAATAAATTACCATTCTCCTAGGTGGAGAACGAGGTATACCTTTGAACGCACACCGACAACGGTAGCGTCGTTCGGCGCCCGCTAATTCCACGACTCTAATTAAAATAAATATCATCTGCTCAGTCTTGTTACAACGATCGGGTGCATCAGTGTCCGCACAGTAGCACCAGAGCTATGTTTAAGCCGGCAAAATTATTTTGGGTACATAATAGGCAATATAATATTATACAGGGCCATGGGCGGCCTATCCAGCTCGAATCAGAAGGGGGGGGGCAGTTGTCAGGGGGCAGTTTGGGTTAAATTGAGCAGGTCGCATAGACCTGGATTTCGCCTATAGAATTATTGTTGTATTTATTTGATTAGATTGTTTTGATTCAATAAAGCATTATTTATTTATTTATTTATTTGTCTAAATTTAACTTGCTTTATGGGAGAAGGGTACCTATTGTCGAGGCCTTAAATTTACATGGGAAAATGCTTGGGAAGAAGACATCTTTAGGTATTTTTCAAATAATTGTTCGGGGTTTGAGAAAAGATTACTTAAGGATTTGTAGAGGACTATCCAAGGAAGATTTTGATCTATTATACATATGGATCTGACACCCCAACCCATCCCCATAGTGCCCTGAAAACTACCCTTAAATGAAAAAAGTGTAAATTTTTCAGATAATTGATCCTTCTAATCATTTCAGTCTCTTTTTTCTCATAGAAATTATTACTATGTCTAGTAGAATGTTTATAAATATTTATACATTTGTAAGTTAATTAACATTTGTTGAAAGAAATTCTATTTGTTTACTTAAATAATTAGTTTTTCTGGAAAATCCGTCTGAATTCTGCTTTCTGTGTTCGAAATGGCAGTTTATTATCTTAGAGTGACATTTTTGTTTTCTTTTTTTCTAATTATGCTATAAAAAAGAGCATTTTTGTGAAATTAACCTATTATCTATATTATCTAATAAACCAACAATTTTTGTTTGTAATTCACTTAAAATTCATTTTTTATATTGGTCTGGCCAATTATTATTCTCAAGTGACAGCATTTATATTTTGGGATGATTTTTATTGTTTAAATAATAAAATATTATTAGTTATCAATATAATATATTCGAAAAAATTAAAAAAATTTAAAATTCTTGTTACTATTTACATTTCAACATTAGTTACATTTCTTTTTAAAATATTAAGTTTCTTAAAGTCAACACAATTTATTAATCACATTTCTCACTCCATTTTTATTATTTTCCTTTCCTACCACTGTGTGTCGCATGATAATGTTGATTTGTTGTTGTCTGAAAACTGTTCCCTGTACTCTAATTTGATGAAATATCGAAAACGAATATTATTTTATTATTCAAACACTGGAAATCATCCAAAAATATATACGATGTCACTTCAGAATAAGATAATAAGAAAAAGATAATAAAATAACTAGAATGGTCAATTTTCTGAAAAATGTAAATTTTTTAATATGTACAAGTTTTCCCAAACCCCGAACAATTATTCGAAAAATACCAAAAAAATTTCTTCTTCCCATGTACATTTGAGGCTCGAAAAGCACCATTAAAAATTAAAATTTCAAAAAAAATACGTGCCCACGTTTTTTGGATCTGGAAACGATTTGGAGGGGATTGGTGCTTTCTAAATAGAAATAACCACCCTAGTGTCCATAAGGGAAAGAGTGCTATGTAATAAACATATAATACCAAACTACGAAAGTGGGGGCAGCTGCCCCCCCTTGCCCCCCTGGATACGCCCACGTACAGGGCCATTAGTCAAAGGTCTAATAGATCTTTTAATTACCTACAGTTTGAGATATCATAGAAATTTATGCAACAATTTTTGCAAAAGTTATAAAGAATTTTCTGTGGCAATTGATTGGAATTCGTTAGCTATACGAACGAAAATTATCGCTATTTAGGGAATGTTGTCCATGGGGCAAAACTCCAAGCGTCCAAGGGATACTAGGACTTTTATATACCTACAATTTGAGGTATGAGAGAAATTTGTGCAGTAATTTTTGCAAAAGTTATAAACGGTTTTCTGTAGCAACTGATAGAAATACATTAGCTATACGAACGGACATTATCGGTATTTAGGGCTAGTTGTGAATAGGGCAAAAACTCCTAGCTTCGCTGGGCTACTAGGTCTTTTAATTACTGTCAATTTGCGGTATGATAGAAATTTATGCAACAATTTTTGCAAAAGTTATAAAGAATTTTCTGTAGCAATTGATTGGAATGCGTTAGCTATACGAAAAAACGAAAACTATCGCTATTTATGGGATGTTGGCCATGGGTCAAAACTCCAAGCGTCGAAGGGATACTAGGACTTTTATATACCTACAATTTGAGGTATGAGAGAAATTTGTGCAATAATTTTTGCATAAGTTATAAACGGTTTTCTGTAGCAACTGACAGAAATACCATTAGCTATACGAACGGACATTATCGTTATTTAGGGGTAGTTGTCAATGGGGCAAAACTCCTAGCTTCCCAGGGCTACTAGGTCCTTTAATTACCTACAATTTGAGGTATGATAGAAATTTATGCAATACATTTTGCAAAAGTTATACACATTTTTCTGTAGCAACTTGTCGTGATTGAAACAATTTGTAGACAACCCGGAAATTCATTACTAAGTAAATAAATTAATTTACCTTAGTGTTCTGCCGGCACTTTTCTCCGTAGTTCCTCGAAAGCTATCTATATTTTCGTCGACACAAAGCATCACAGATAATATTTCCAGACGATACCGTGTCTTAGTAAAAATTAGCAATAATTAGCGATTAATTAGGCTTAAATAACCGTACACATGTAAGAGACGTATACGACACCGTCGTATGAGTTCTGACTGAACTGCATACGCGTACTGTTTACCTGGAAAACTGCGCGCCTGGACAAGTTTTTTCCTACGAACTCGAGGTAGGTACCCGGCATTGAGGATAGCGTGCCATATTGGGACCCGTATTTACCTACGCATTACAACGTATGATATTTTTAACTTCTCAAAATTCAACTTCAAATTTTCTGGTTTGCAATTTTATTTTAGCAATTGTTTATATACCTTGGTGGCTGCGAATATAAATAATTACAGCGCACCAGTGGTAGATTTTGCGGTTTTAGCTGATCAAAATTATTTTCTTTTGAAAATGAACTTAAAATAATTAGATCGGCAGGAATAGTGAAAAAAAAAAATCAGCCATGTAGGGGATGTTTTAAGTCGTTGAAGCATATGTTTCGCGTGAAGATTCTGAATTCTTCTGAAGTCTGATAGCATATATTACATCTGAAAATATAGGAAAAATAATAAAAAAAGTCTAGTACTAGTGGGGTGGGTTTTGAGGGTGGTTTAGATACAAATTTAGTTTTAAAGTTCTGAAACCTAGTGAATATAATAATACTGCACATAAGTAACACTGGAATTGTTTTTGGCAAGGCTGAGATCGAGGAATAAAGTTTGAAAATCCACATAAATTGTTTTTAAAAATCTTAGTACAACTGAGGCTTATAATACTATTATATCTATAAATATAACGAGTTTTAGTCGTTAAACCATATAACCGCCGTTCGTTTATGTAATGCAAGCTCTTCTGGAGAAATGTACACGCTCCTGGAGCAATGTACTATCGTGGCCATATATTATGTCCCTTCTTTTGACGTCCATTTTCTCGGAAACCTAGTGGCGAAAAAATTTTGAAAAATTCTCGTGCTGTCCTTGATTAATATGCTACAACTCATAAAAATTAGAAAGCTGTATGTGTTGACGTTTTGCGATTTTTCCAAATTAAGAAGAATTGGCGCTGTTTTTGCCACGTAAATTTAATTCGTTTAACTTTAGCAATTAATTACTCCGGAAATAATACATAGATTTGAACGAATTAAAAAGTAAAATCACCTGCGGAATGCTAGCTTTCAATGTGCATTTTTGTAAAATCATTGGATTAGTGGTTGACCCACAAAAAGCTAGATTATGCAATGCCAGCCATTCCGTTATTAGAAGAGCTAGAATAATGAAATATAGACAAGAGGCTACCCAATAATTCATAGGTTTAAAGTTTATTATATAATCATTGTTTATCTTGCATTTTTCATACAAAAGATCGTGCTGAAACTCCGCGTGAATTCCGACGTTCTACGGTCTTTGGGGTACTGCGGGGAAAGGAGGCGTTAGCGGTGCAGTCATGTCGGAGAGAACCGACAGCTGGGAGAACCGGGCAGCTTATTATCAATACACCAAAAGAACCATAACTTGACCAGGTAGTAATTTTAACTAACCATTAAATTCTTAATATTGCATAATTTTGATAATAATATTGTGACCCGTTACGAGAGAAATCTCTTCTATCGATTGGCGCTTATGTTTTCTTCAGTTTTTATGCAATACGGTTGTAAACAAGATTTTGATGGAAGCGGATAGATCTAATAATATGGAGTTAGCAGTTTTTCCGACTAGTGGTGAATACTAAATTAAGCTTGCTTGATAAACCCAAAAAATATTTAAAAGGTATGCCCGATTTTGTTATATAAATATTCAAACTATTATAACAGTTTCAACAGCTTATTTATTAATAATATTTAAATACATGCATAAATAATATAAAATAAATACAACTCTTGATATATTACATATATTACAAACGTTAGCTCTGACCGTATAAAACTTAAAAATATCAAAAAACTTTTACAAATTTAGCATCGTAAATTTGTAGATACATAGAATATTTTGCAGATCACTCATTAATTTTTAATGCTAAACCCGAAACCCGATTTAAATTGCCAAGAATTCCCATGGGACTTCCAAATACCTGTTCGTGGTTCGGTTGTCTTATTGACTTATTTTGTGATTATTTTTTAATTCGGTAATCTGCCGCCGGATATCCAAATTTCTTTGGCGAGGCATAATCGCCGTGTCGTTTTATGTATTGTGTCCGTAAACACTAGTAACTATAGTAAAGCACGTGCGATCCGCCACTACTGGCAGCGTCGCTGTCGATCCCTCGTTCCCCCGCTCGCCCCAAGGAGCGTAGAACGCCGCGTCAACTGCAGCAATCATGAGATGCTTCAACTCGATCTTTTGTAGGGAAAATGCAAGATAAACCATGATTATGTAATAAACTTTAAACCTATGAATTAGTGGGTAGCCTATAGTCTATATTTCATTATTCTAGCTCTTCTAATAAAGGAATTGCTGGCATTGCACAATATAGCTTTTTGTGGTTCAAGCACTAATCCAATGATTTTACAAAAATGCACATTGAAAGCTAGCATTCCGCAAGTGATTTTACTTTTTAATTCGTTGAAATCTATGTATTATTTCCGGAGTAATTAATTGCTAAAGTTAAACGAATAAAAATTACGTGCTAAAAACAGCCCCAATTCTTCTTAATTTGGAAAAATCGGGAAAACGCCAACACATACAGCTTTCTAATTTTTATGAGTTGTAGCATATTAATCAAGGACAGCACAAGATTTTTCTCAAATTTTTTCGCCCCTAGGTTTCCGAGAAAATGGACGTCAAAAGAAGGGACATAATATATGGCCACGGTAGTACACTCTACTGGAGAAATGTATTCCTATGATTAATGCTTGTTATTTGCTATTTTATCAATTTATCAATTATTCGGTATCATTTGTATTCGTGAAAATGTTTTCCATCGATAAATTTTGGTTTTAATATGTTTATAAAAGGGAACCCATTGTTTATGCCTTGGTGGCTGTGAATATAAATAATTAACTAACACTCTCCTGTAGAAACGTATACTCGTCATTTTTCGATAAAATTCTTTCTCTAGATCTAACCCTATATACTACTTTATAGTCCGCACACATTTTAGAACGACCCTCATAGTTCGTATTATATTTTATTGCGTTTCATTTCAGATGTGTTCCTACTGTCTATCGTCTTCGAAATTCAGTCTTCTTCCTTCAGGCTTCTCAACCTTTTCTCTATCCATTAATTTAATGCAATGCAAATTTCTGCAAATTTCAAAGCGCCCCTAAGCACTTGTAAGGGAAAACGATTATTATTATTATTACTATACTGTGACGGCGCGCTCTATCCTTTGAGCGCAAAATTATTATCATTATCGGTTATTACGGCGCTAAAGTAATAAGGGTCTGGCAGCCCGATGTTAAATATTCTCCCGTCTCGACTTTTATTCAAATTCGTAAAGCCGCTCTGCTCTGGCTGTGCTTGCTGCCTCCTACCGACGGCTTCAGTTAATGCATATTTTAAATTAATTTTTGCTGCACGCTAAAGAGTCTAGAGATGCCGTTCAAGTTGCTGAAGCGCGGAAACGTGGAAAATTACTTACTGATCGGCGGATACTGAAAATCTTTAACGAGTGTGAACGTATTAGGCTGAATTTGAACCATAAAATTAGCGTAATTTAGTTTTTTATTTGTCCACTGATATGATCTAAATAAGAGACGGGAAGTTTAGTTAGCTCTACACCGTATGTTTCTTGAGGTTTATCAAATAATTAGTACAAGTATTTGAAGGAATTAAATAATTTGTCGTCGAGTTTGAGAATTTTAAATTTCTACGGGTAATAATAATAATACTCTCAAATTTTTTGTCTGTCTATTAACAATTAACAAACTTCATTTGTCTATCTTAATAAATCGAAAAATAAACAAGTGATAAATAATTTTTTAATATACCAAATAGCATCATTCGTTCATATTTAAAATAAACAACTAAAATGAGTTTATAAAAATTATAAAAAAATAAAACTTTCTAAAAATTTAATGTTTAATGTTTTTTTTTTCTTATTTTTGAGTTGTAATTTTATTTACTGCTTTCGGACAAACCTATTTTTGAGTTACCACGTTTTAAAAGAACAGTTAAATCTGACTTTCGGATTTTTGAGGACACTCAACATAATTAAGCAGTACAAAATATCGTAATGTTAAAGGTAAAGGCTTCTAGCTAACAATGTTCACATTTTATTGAAAAAAATAAATAAACGAGTTAAATAAAATAAAATAACATTATGTTTAAGTTTTATAAAAAAACCATAAACCTGTTATTTTAAATTGTAATAGTTGCTATTTTAGTTACAATAGTGAAATGATATACAGAAAAAAAAAACATTTCCAAAGTGCTACTTAACTTGACTTTTCGTCCAGTTGACATTTCTAATGCCAACCGACGATGGCCAAACAATCGTTTGACATTAGAACGAGCATTTCTAATGTCATCTGACCGATTGACGTACAATCGCAAAAAATAATCAGTAATAATATAATAAGAGAGTGAGAATAAATTGAAAATAATTTGACAGATTGTTTGAAAACTTGTTGCTTGTTTGAACAAAATCTTTGAACAAAATCTGTGAAATTATTTTCTAATTTATGGAACTCTCGAGTTATATTTGACTAGATTATTTTATGATTCACAAATATTTCCAATAAAAAAGATCAATAAAACTATCATAAAATTATTGAAAAATTTAATTTAATTAATTATTACTTACAATATATGAAAATATCGTTGATACATTGTGAATATATTAAAAGAATTAACAATTTAAATTAGTACAATGAAAAACGCAATTATTAAAAATATTTCGAGACTCATTATTTATTGAGGCTTTGGAATTGCTTGTTATATTAAGTGTTTCCTCCTGCGTATTTTCTCTAAGATTATTTATTATATTTAAATGATGTTCTTGGTTCAATTGTAAGTATGGTTTAATCGAACTTGCAGAATTGTGACCAGTGACCTTGATTAGTTCTTGTTCTCCTACACCAGCTTTTGAAAGGTTACTTACTGCACTTGATCTAGCAGAATGGTTAGTTATTTTTTTAGTAACTGTGTCTAGACCTACTTTTTCTGCGGATTCCTTCATCCATTTTGAAATGGAATTTATTCCCACAGGAACGTTTTTATACCAAAAACCATGAGTTTGCCAAGCCGGATTTGGAGTAAGAAACAAGCGTTCGGTTTTAATATTTTCTTCACGTTTACTCATTAGTTTTTCAAAAAGACGAACAGGGCAAATATCTGGGTTATTTATATTTGGAGTCAACCATTTACTATTAGCGCACCTTTGTGCTCCACCCTGTGCAGTTTTTGTAAAGATGGGATTGTATTCAATGCGGCCAGTATTTAATCTTTTTATGTCGGTTTCTTTTTTAAAATAATGAACTAAACATTTTGTAGCTTCTCCTCCCCTCCAAGCTAGTTCATACGATGCAACGTGAAAAAACTTTCTTTGCAAACCACAAGGTGTATCTACGTCCCAATAGTTAAAAATTTGCAACAATTCTGTATTAGAAAGTGCCACAGAACTTTGTTTGTACTTTTCCGGATGTTTTTGTGAAATTTTTGTTTTTGCATCTCTTGCATTCCGAGCATTTCTGAATTCTATATCATGGAAAGGATCAAAGGACCTGTTATACTTATTAAAGTAAAGTTCTTGAACTAATTTTGTCGTTTTATTCCACATTGTCTTTATTACTGCTTCTTTATAATCATTTCCGTCTTTTCTTTTCATGTTATAAGCTGAATCTTTTAAAATCAATGCCAGAGTAGCTGTTGTAGTAGATTGATCCAGAATATAATTTCTTTCTTTGGTGAAGGTCTTAAATTGTCTCCATATAGACAGATTACTTATATAGAGTATTTTTCGAAGTAGTTTCTAAAATCTTTTTTGTAATTTCTGCATCAGAAAAGGTACTAAACCGATGGCTTTCACCTATTTCGCGTTGACACAATTAAGTAATTATTTTGACAAGTATCTGACAGTTGCTAGGCAAATAAAAGCTACAGTGATTATTCCCGAGAATAATCACAAGAGATTTATTCCCAGTATAATAATGACATAATTGGTTGAAAGTTACCCTTGTGACAAATAAAGAAGCATTTCATTAGTTTTAAGAAACGTAAAAAAATAATCATTTATACAAAATTAACCGTTCTTTTTCTCATATTTGATGGCAAATTGTGTCTGCTACAGTGTGATATTGTTATTTTTGCTATTAAGTGAGTGAGAGTCGAGTAATGTCGGATTAATATCTGATAGGCACACTTTTTATAATGATTTTTCGTTAATTAAAAAAAAAATCCTATTAACTATGATTCTAAACATTGTAATATGTTACTACTTGAACCATAAGCTATCGATTGGTATCTGTTTCATCGAGTGTAATTGACTTTTCTAATCAAAATCTAGTATCGCTGAAGTATTGGAAGAATTATTCCATAAACAATTATCATGTCGACATATCCCACGCTACTGAAAATTAGGCATATTATCCTAGATCATGAAAAAACTACCAGCTACTATCAGTAACAGGTGCAGTCACTTAAAATGTGCTTCATTCAAACATACATAATTACCAATTCGAGTTTTATGAAAAAGTAATTTCAAACATATGTCACTCGCATAGTTTGAAAAGAATGTCCAATAATATATAAATATGCATCTTTAACTTCCTATAACAGCATAGTTTATGCGTTTAGATGAAAAATTCACAACGAAAAGATACCTGTTTAGATAGTCTTATAAGTTAGCAGATTTAATTTTATTATCCATCAGTTTTTTACAGAAAAATTCTAACATTTAAAACCGGATTTCAAATGTTCAACAAACTCGTAAAGCACCCACAACTCCTAGTACACACACTTTTCAGCAAAATAAAAATCTGATGTGGCCAGGCACATGACTTTATCATACAAGTTATAAAATTAATAGTTTAGCTGCATGAGAATCTGTTTGATTGAGATAAATCGTGTTTTGTATTGCTTTTAGAGAAATACGTAGATATTAAAAAAATCAAAAATGGTTATATTTCTCTATAGGAAATGTTAGGTTGATACCACTTCTACGAAACGTCAAGTTTGAAAAGCTAATTCAAATTCTGACAGATTTATATTCGTTCATGACACTGTAGATGTTACATCCGTACCAACATACTAAAATATAACTACACTCATCGCTATACCTTATTTACAATTTTCTCAATTTATTGTTTTTACAATTAGATGTAACAACGGGTTGATATTTCTTATCAACAAACAATCAAATTGGTGATCTTATTTTATTTAAATTTTGTAATTTGTACTTTGCTGCACTAGAGGGGCAACGTTCCATAGCGGTTCTCCAACCTCTGATGAAATCAGCTGTTTTCGAGTGTGACAGCACAAAAAATATTTGTCAAAATCCTGTTTTTGAATGTGACAACACAAAAAAATATTTGTCAAAATCCTGGCTACTATGTAATTTCATATCAATGCAGATGCGACCGATCTCGATCAAGTAGAATTTGCTCTTGAAGCTAAACTATTAATTTTACCAAACAATTTCATAGGCATAAATTATTAAAAATTTCCTCTACTTTAATTTATTAATTAACTATTTTGTCGAAATTACAGAAATGGCGGCTCATTTCCAAAATCCTCCAAAAAGGCCTAGAATAAACTAAAAAGCTAAACTATTAATTTTACCGAAAAATGTCATTGGCATAAATTATTCAGAATTTCCGCTACTTTAATTTATTATTTAACTATTTTGACGAAATTAGAGAAATGGCGGCTCATTTGCAAAATCCTTGAAAAAGGCTTAGAATAAACTACCAGTTCCTTTGGACCCTTGTGAACCAAAAGCTTTTCAGCTCTAAGTTAGGTCATGAAACTTCTAAATATGAAGTTTCGTCCCGATACCTTCAGTAGTTTCTCCGGAATCGTCGCCACAAAAATCATTTACACACATACACACACACACACACACACACACACACACACACACACACACACACACACACACACACACACACAGACATTTTTTTGTACCTTGGTCAAAAATGTTCAGGGGACCCAAAAACACCTATTTCCGCTAAAAACCCAATTTTTTTTTTCGGCACGATTACAATACTTTACATACTGCGTATGATAAAGTAAAAATACATACATAATCCCGTCCATAAAAAACTAATAACATACAACGTTCGAACATGAATTCCAGTGCAGTCCACCGATATAATCAACATAAATACCTACTTCTATGTACTACCACCATAACATTGCGTTTGTGGGATATGGGGGCAGCTTAAACGGATTCGGATAAAATAAATTCGTCCGTAGTAGCCTCCGCGTCGCAAGATATAAATATAAAAATATACAGGTCTTTTATGTACTACCACCGTTGGTGTGCGGGATGCTTTCAGAGAATTACATCTCGGGATAGATTCCAGCAAGCCGCCAAGGGATGATATTGGTGTATTGAAGCCGCAGCCCCAATCCCCTGTAAGCTACACGACCGAAATTTACAATTAAATTGACTGCTGACTTGTAACTGTGTCACATCTATGTCGATGACGCAATATAGACATTCTATTTATATAACTACTTGTATATTCAAACTATGCTCAAAGGAATGTTTTCTGAGAGTTTGCTAAATCACTAAACGAAATATTCGTATTGTTTTATGTTGTATCCAAAAGAACAAAAATAAACAAGTTGGAGTACTTTAAATTTGTAATAGGAGATGGAATCGGTTCGGTTTGTGATTTGCTGGTAAGAATAATTTAATTTATGTGTTTCTGGGAAAGCAGGCTATCGCAGTAAAGGACTGCGAAGGGTGAAAAGTTTCCTTCCTCATTAAGATTTGCTAATTAATTAAAAATATCCCTAAGTTATAACTCCAGGAACCACTCAAAGTTAATACGCCGATGTTGCCGATTTATTTCTTCGATATTACGAGTTCTCTAATACAACTTCTGAAAGTGGAACAATTCGATAAATAAATCTTCTTTATGTTTCTCTCTGTAAGGCAAATTGTGTTTGGAAAACAAGAATTTGAAAATTTGTATTTGAAATGTAACAAATCTGATATGCCAGGCACATGACTTTATCATACTATTTAGCAATGTTTCACACTTTTCCGTTAAAATCTCAAACCTTTTTTTCGACACGATTACAATACTTTGTCATACTACGTATGATAAAGTAAAAAAAAATCTGCAACATCGAATAGACGCAAAAATTATTGCTTGATAAGACCTAAAAACGAACCAGGACTTCTAAATCGATGAGTTTATTAGTTTGCGTCTGTTATTCTGGCCAGAACCTTTCAGCATTCTAGTGAAAAGTTCAGTTTCAGGTTACCTTTTTATGTTAATTATTAAAACCAAAACATTTTTTGACATTTAAACACACTAAACCCCTACGTGATAAGGAACATTTGAGCCCACATTAATATTCAGAACGAATAAATCTCTGTAAGACACCTATTATAAGATAAATGTTCAACTTGAACATCGTTGAAATCAGAAAAAATAAATCTGTCTTGACATTCAATGATATGAATGTAAGATTCCTATTAAAAAACAAATATGAAATGGGAAAAATGCCATAAAAGTTTCATGTTATTTTACAAATAAATGTTAATATTAAAAGGAACGATATTCAATTCAAATAATTATTATTGTTGAGTGAAATTATGATTTTTATGAAATTCACGAAATTGTTGGTTGCATTAACATGTGATATTTGAAGGTTGCAATAAATAGTTTGATAATTAAAGAACTAAATTAAAAACCAACAATCATAAATATTACTTTAAAGAAAAGTAATTTTTGTTAGTATTCAAATATACTTTTTTATCTTAAATATTCCAAATAAAATTAATCTTGAGAAGAATGTTTTGATATAAAACAATTAATTCGGATAAACATGTTTCTTTAAAAAATATAGATTATAATTGTCATAATTATGTAATGAATAGCTATCAGTGATTTCTTAAAATCAGAAAATCGAAGAGTTTTCGGAGCTGTAACACATTTCCGCAGCTTTAACTCGTTAACATCAGACTTACACAAACAATTTTCAGATAAAAATGCATTTGTTTGGAATATTGGTTTAGTAGAAAGTACATTATTTGTGTCAATTAGTTTCAACAATTTATGGCTTCAGTTAAAATTTACAATTTGTATATTATAAGGAGCGATATTTATTTAGTTCAAGTAATTATTATTGTGTTAAGTAAAATTATGACTTTTTCAAATTAACGAAATTGTTGGTTGCATTAAAATGTGATATTTAAAAGGTGTAATAAATGGTTCTGTGATTAAAGAAATTACCCACTGATATCAATCAAAAATATTACTTGAAGGAAAAGTATTTTTTTGCCTCCAAATATATAAATATTATAATATATAAATATTCTAAATAAATTAATTTCTATAAGCTAGAGTATTCAATGAAATAAATATGTTTGTGCCAAGTAAATATATTTTTATATAAAAGAATTAATTCGAATAATTATGTTTCTTAAAAACAAAACAAAATTCCAGTTGTGTATAGAAACTGAAAAAGGAATACTAGTAAATATTATATTATATTATTTCACATTTATAGATCATTAAAAAGGATTGAGCCCTGTGTTTGAAGGCTGTTAACTCGAAAATAAAAACTGAAAACAGAAACAAAAAATTTTTACAACTTATACATATCACTTATACATATCATGGATGAGTATAAAAATTTGGCTTTTACACTTATCTCGCGCACATGCTTAAACCTACGTACACAAAATTGTATACTACATGTTATGTAAAAATTATTCCTTTTTTATGCCTTTTTTTCAATTGTTATTAAGTTGTTTCACGGTAACCTTCACACACAGGACTCCATACTTTTACAACCGATACCAAAAGTAAAGACAGGTATATCTTTCGACACCTATTTGCTATTTTAACTACTTCCGCTTCACAATTATAAACCACGTTTAACGAAATCTCCTATAAACTCCCAAAAGGCACATAAACTACCCAGCAAACACACACTACATCAGCTATTGTATTATAATATAAACATAGTAGCTACAGCAATTCATTATCAACCAAAAAGGCATATTTCTTAACGATATATACCACCTCCCATAATCTACATGCTCGATAATAAAGATATACCTATACATCCTGCAAGAATCTATTGTCCTTTCCAGCGCAGCGGTGTGTCCAAGGACAGCTTCTGAGAGCAATCTCAGCAAGCCACCCAGAGGGTATTAATCTTGCTATTGTATTAACTTCGACCGCACACATGTAACACTATACAAGCTACAAACACAGACAGAGAGACGCGACGTATACACACGTACATATACACGTACGTGTGTATAATTGTTCTCGTATATATTGGTGTATTCCTATTATACCGACCGTCCATGTTAGACAATTAGTCATGGAGGAGGATGCACATTATCAGTTGGAAATTACGCTAGGAGCCGGTGTGACTGGCCAGACCAAATTAGGAGACCAAAATTGTGTTGTTCGTGGAGTAATGAAGGACGATATGCATATTTATCAACCAATCAATATGTTAATTTCTAATGAGGAGTAGGTTGGATTAATATTGGTTTATGTATTGGGGTTAATTTGATATATTTAGGTTGCTTGACGATGTTGTTAATAATTAATTATAGGCTGAGAATTGATGTGAATGGTGAGTCAGCGGTAAGAGCTGGTTTTGAAACGTGGCTTTTGTCAACACAATAAATGTCTTCTGTTTTGTTTTTTGTGTGTTTATGGCCTATCAGAATTGACAATACCTATGTAGAATAGTCCAAAAAATGAAGATTTCTGTTAAGAGAAATGTACCTTTTGCAATATTATTAAAAATAAGCCACCAACGTTTTTCGTTTAGCTTTCATTATGCAGATATACGAATAACATTTGGAGGAGTGTTAATAGACAAAATAAAATGCCCAAATAAAAATCGACAATGGATGTTTTTGGGTACAGAATATCATCCTCAAGAATATCCCTTTCTTTGTCTAATGAAACTGAATGAAACTGAAACTGTATTGGTCTAGCATAGGGTTCACAAACTTTGTATAGGCAAAACTGGGAGAGCTGAAGATTACTCATAGATTTCAGCTGTTATTTTAGACATACGTTACAGAATATTTCTAAATATTGACGCGTGTTAAAACGAAATAGCATACTTTTCATACGTCTGCTGTATAATTTAAATGGGCAAGACAAAAAAGTACGTCTGTTCTTAGAACCATAAGAACGAATGACAGCGGTAGCAACCTAACCTCCAATTCGAGCGCGAACGTGTGATGTGAACAAGATGTTTTCGTTGGTATGTTTTCACTTTGCTTCTGTTAAACATGCTAATGATGGATATATAAATTAGATAGGACAATTATCACAATTAAATGACAGTATTTTTAATAATTAAATATTAATCTTGAACGAACTACCTAGTAGGCAACTTAATATACACAGCTAAGAACCAATTCACGCGGTACGTTCTTATCTTGGTTCATACGATTTTAAGCGATGAATCACCTTCAGCTCTCCCAGTTTTGCCTATAAGAGGAGGACCACATAAGAAAATATAAACAGTCGATGAATTTTATTATGTCCCAACTAAATTTCGTAGAGTTGAATCTAACTCTCTTAAGAAATGTTAAATAAAAAACAAATTTCAAGCCCGTAATAATAGTACCTACCAATCTACTATTGTGAAAAAAGAAATTTGGTAAGCAGTCTTCAATTCAACAGTTTCTTAGTTGAACATAATAAAAGAGCAAATATAAAAAAAAATAAAATGGTTGTTATTTTTAGTTTTTAGTTCTTCCAGACATATTCCCAGTCACGGTTAACCTAGTAAAACTGGAAAAAGTTAAAATTAACAGTTTACCTGTTTTCTAATACATTGGACAACAAATAATACTACTTATAGAAATTTATTCAAGTTACCAATCTATAAAAAAATCTAATGGAAATAATTTTTTGCGAATTAAACCATACGTTACATATTCGTGAAAAGGCAATTTGTTCAACCGATGCATAAAAGAATTTTTTCAATTGATTATTTTTGGACGTTTCTTAAAACCAATGAAATGCTTCTTTATTTGTCACAAGGGTAAGTTTCAACCAATTATGTCTATTATAGTGGGAATAAATCTCTTGTGATTATTCTCGGGAATAATCACTGTAGCTTTTATTTGCCTAGCAACTGTCAGATACTTGTCAAAATAATTACTTAATTGTGTCAACGCGAAATGGGTGAAAGTGGGTGAAAGTCATCGGTTTAGTACCTTTTCTGATGCAGAAATTACAAAAAAGATTTTAGAAACTACTTCGAAAAATACTCTAATAAGTAATCAGTCTATATGGAGACAATTTAAGACCTTCACCAAAGAAAGAAATTATATTCTGGATCAATCTACTACAACAGCTTCTCTGGCATTGATTTTAAAAGATTGGGCTTATAATATGAAAAGAAAAGACGGAAATGATTATAAAGAAGCAGTAATAAAGACAATGTGGAATAAAACGGCAAAATTAGTTCAAGAACTTTACTTTAATAAGTATAACAGGTCCTTTGATTCTTTCCATGATATAGAATTCAAAAATGCTCGGAATGCAAGATGCAAAAAGAAAAATTTTACAAACACATCCTGAAAAGCACAAACAAAGTTCTGTGGCACTTTCTAATACATAATTGTTGCAAATTTTTAACTATTGGGACGAAGATACACCTTGTGGATTGCAAAGAAAGTTTTTTCACGTTGCATCGTATGAACTAGCTTGGAGGGGAGGAGAAGCTACACAATGTTTAGTTCATTATTTTAAAAAAGAAACCGACATAAAAAGATTAAATACTGGCCGCATTGAATACAATCCCATCTTTACAAAAACTGCACAGGGTGGAGCACAAAGGTGCGCTAATAGTAAATGGTTGACTCCAAACATAAATCACCCAGATATTTGCCCTGTTCGTCTTTTTGAAAAACTAATGAGTAAACGTGAAGAAAATATTAAAACCGAACGCTTGTTTCTTACTCCAAATCCGGCTTGGCAAACTCATGGTTTTTGGTATAAAAACGTTCCTGTGGGAATAAATTCCATTTGAAAATGGATGAAAGAATCCGCAGAAAAAGTAGGTCTAGACACAGTTACTAAAAAAATAACTAACCATTCTGCCAGATCAAGTGCAGTAAGTAACCTTTCAAAAGCTGGTGTAGGAGAACAAGAACTAATCAAGGTCACTGGTCATAATTCTGCAAGTTCGATTAAACCATACTTACAATTGAACCAAGAACATCATTCAAATATAATAAATAATCTTAGAGAAAATACGCAGGAGGAAACACTTAATATAACAAGCAATTCCAAGTCCTCAATAAATAATGAGTCTCGAAATATTTTTAATAATTGCGTTTTTCATTGTACTAATTTAAATTGTTGATTCTTTTAATATATTCACAATGTGTCAACGATATTTTCATATATTGTAAGTAATAATTAATTAAATTACATTTTTCAATAATTCTATGATAGTTTTATTGATCTTTTTTATTGTAAAAATTTGTGAATAAAAAAATAATCTAGTCAAATATAACTCGAGAGTTCCATAAATTAGAAAATAATTTGACAGATTTTGTTCAAACTTGTTGCCATTTGGCAATAGCCACTCGAGCCCTGCGGGTTCTCGTGACTATTGCCTGGCAACAAGTTTTCAAACAATCTGTAACAAATTATTTTAAATTTATTCTCACTCTCTTGTTATATTTTATTACTGATAATATTGTTACTTTTTCATGACAGCTTAACACGATACCCTTACCAGAAACGCATTAATACAGCTCAGCGCTGCATTGTAAAAATTGAAATCCAACTCTGATTCGTTATCACGATCACAGCGGAACAATCGTTCAATTAACAAACTGGGAAATGTAATTGAATTTTTCTGTAGTATCAGCATATAGTCCAATGCACTATTGGAAGATTAATGTACTCTATGTACGTTTCCAAACATTCATCACATGTCGATGTCAATTATTATTAATGCATTCGTGCTTATTTGAGATTAATTATAAAAGGACACCTTTTAGAAACACTAGAAACAAAGTGTCCTTAAGAAATCGAAGTACACGTTTCATGCATATACAAAAGTTGTAGATAATCATACGTTCTACAGCCAGACGATATTTGCATGATTACAGGCTGTCCCACAATAACGTACCAATACAAACTTATTTTTATTATGGAACACTGGGTATATTATTGCAGTTTTTTATTAAGTTCTTTATCTTAATTATTTTGGCATCAATTTGTATTAGGTTATTGTATTACGTTATTCAACTGTTTATGAAATATTGACAGATTAATTAATGCCAAAATTGGGCATTTTCCAAAAACAAAATCATTCCGAGGTTTTGAGTAGTGAAAATATCATACTTTACGATAATTATTGTTGCAAATACTATGAAAGATCGCTAAAACAGCGTCCCGAAAATGCTTCACTCGGTACATCATCGTCAACAGCTAAAATGGTGTTAAGAATCCAATTTAACATTTTTATAACTCATGCACAATAATTCGTAAATTAATAGAAAATATTAACTTGCCACGACGAAATTCAACAATCGCACACACGTAATGGATTCTTCTGTTCATGCAGCACTTTTAATCATTACCAAACTGCTACTATGAATTACAGAAAAGAACAATTCATGGTCATCCAAGAATTAGTTCTTTTAGTACCAGTAAAAAATATTTAAGGCTTTTATTATTATTATTTAGTTACCTAATGACAATATTTTGGAGACTGTGGCGAATTTAATAATAAAATTATAAACCCCTAACCACAACAAGTATTTTAGAAACCTAAATACGTATTTCAGCAACTATGTTGCCATCTTCAGTAGAACCTAAAAAGAGGAAAAGAGAGATTAGCACTTCATAGTATCTTTACTGGATATTGTCCAAGCAAATCACTAGTGGAAGTGACGTCCATGTTAAAAATTACCCTATATATACCCATTTGTTGTTCACACCTCAGTGAATTTTGATCATTGAAGCGTAAAAAACAAGTTTTAATTAAAGCAGGTCAAACAATGGCGAACTAGGTATAGGACCGCTGTCTGATTTTATTAATTTATCTCTATTCAAGTGAATAAAGATACTTTCCAAGCTGTTTAGTTCCCTATTATTTGACACAGCTTTTACAAGTTTTAAGTCATCTACAACTACTTTATGACCTGTGTCTAAAATATGTTGAGCCACACTAGATTTTGAAACCAATGTAAAGTCTATAGCACCATATTTCCCTAAGACTTGGGTTAGGTATGTCGACGATATTTTTGCCATTTTTGACACCAAGAAGTGCAGTATTCAAGATTTTCTTCTCGTTTTGAATTCTAAATTCAACACCATTAACTTTACTGTAGAACAAGAAGTTAACGGCCAACTTCCATTTTTAGATACTCTGGTAGTCAGGAATAGCAAAAATATATAAGAAATTGACGTGTATCAGAAAGATACTAACACAATCAGGTTTATCCCTAATGATTCGCAGCATCCTTTTCAACAAAAATTCTCTTTTATTAGTTGTTTAGTAAATAGGTTATTGAAATTTCCATTGTCCGCAGATAGATATCAGCAAGAATTATTGTTTATTAAGAATGTTGTCATACATAATGGGTACCCTGAGAAAATAGTTGATAGAATGATTAAGAAGCAGAATCAAAAAATGTATGTAAATCAAATATCTACTTTAAATACTTTGTCTGTAGAAAAGAAGAAATATGTTAAAATACCGTTCGATTGTGCATATACAAGGGGTTTGAGAAGTATTTTTACATCACAAAATCTCTGTATAGCATATTCGACTCATAATAGCATAAAAAAACCTTCTTGGAAACCCAAAGGATAAGGTAGATGTACTTGATAAATCTGGTATATATTGTATCAAATGTCATGACTGTGAAAAAGAATACGTAGGCCAGACAAGAAGAACAATTTTAACTAGGTTCAAAGAACATGTAGCTCATTTTAAATATAATCGTTTTGAAAAATCTAGTGTGGCTCAACATATTTTAGACACAGGTCATAAAGTAGTTGTAGATGACTTAAAACTTGTAAAAGCTGTGTCAAATAATAGGGAACTAAACAGCTTGGAAAGTATCTTTATTCACTTGAATAGAGATAAATTAATAAATTCAGACAGGGGTCCTATACCTAGTTCGCCATTGTTTGATCTGCTTTAATTAAAACTTGCTTTTTACGCTTCAATGATCAAAATTCACTGAGGTGTGACCAACAAATGGGTATATATAGGGTAATTTTTAACATGGACGTCACTTCCACTAGTGATTTGCTCGGACAATATCCAGTAAAGATACTATGAAGTGCTAATCTTTTCCTCTTTTTAGGTTCTACTGAAGATGGCAACATAGTTGCTGAAATACGTATTTAGGTTTCTAAAATACTTGTTGTGGTTAGGGGTTTATAATTTTATTAGTTACCTAATGTTCTAAATTATTTAAAGCAACTTTATGAGTCCTTGGGGTAGATGTAGTGGTCTAACGCCTTAGCCAGCTAAATCGTCAGTACGACTTTGTCGAACCATCTGGATATTTAATATTAATTTATGAATTATTATGTATTAAGTTACAAATGTCAAATTAGGTGCTTAATAACCTTTTAGCTGTTGACGATAGACGATAGACGATAGTCCATCCAATTAGACATTTTAGGAAAGCTGATTTATCGATCTTTCGAAGTATGTAAGAGAGAGTGCTATATAGAGTGTTAGATCGAAAATTCATAAGTTATTTGAGATTTGGCAAATATAAGTCATAGTAGATTCGAAAATCTATAATAACTGTCGACATGTGCAATACAGAATACATTTTATTATTCAAAAAAAATTTAGCACTTTTTTCGATAGCTGTAACTTTGCAAATAATAGTTCTAGGCAAATGAAATTTGGTACACTTCAACGGCTTATATTTAACTAAGAGTTGTAACATTGTCTTTGCAATTTAAAAAAAGTTTCAACTTTCGAAACAATGTGTTCCCCTATTTTTTTTTTAGCAGTGTACAAGTTGATATAAAAACTATTAGGATAAAAATCTAAATCAAAAACTGCAATAATATACCCAATATTTCATTTAAAAAAATATAAGTTCTTGTGGGACTCTCTGTATTTAAAACAGTCAACAAAATATAATCCCTGATGACAGGCGACCAGTTGGTTTTAGTTTAATCACAGATTGACATATGATCTCCCTAGGTGTGCTTCCAAAGGTCTTTTCCAAAAATATGCCTCGTTTATTTAGGCCGTCCCACGCGTGCTCGCGTATCGTAGGTACTTTCTCAGTTCTGACGGTTAACAAGGGACACATATTAATACCCGAAGGAGCACCACCGGTCTACGGACGCTAAAATAATAGACCTCGACGCAAACACTAACTGACGGATGACTACTAACAAAGTTTTTGGGCGCCGCCCGCCGCGCGTATTCGAGCTCACCGTACCGTTTATAACGTCCCCTGACATTCGTCGCCGTTTTAAATGTCGCTGAAGCCCGAAATTATGCGAAATTATGTTAGATTGTTATGTGAAGTTGTTGACCGTACAGTAGTACTTACTTTAGAGAATTTATAATTGGTCGGGTAATGTATTGGACGTTAAAAGCGAACTATAGTGTAAAACAATACAAATAGATACCTTTGTATCTCACATGATGTCATCGAGTTCGTACACTGCTGCGTCCTTTGGATTTCTGTATTTCTGTATAAGACAAAAAACAGGGAATCAATCGTTAGCTCTGTTGTCTCACTATTTGGCATTTTTTTTTATTTAATGTGTAATTTTGTTCTTATAGTGATAGACAATCAGTTAATTTGTTATATCAGCAGATTTGTTTACTATCTAACCATTACGTGAATTCAAAATAGTTTCAGAGATATATAAGTTTTCAGCATATTTGTGGTCACATGAAGAAACCGTTTTGACATCTTACAGGAATTTTCATATTTGCGATGAGACCTTATGTCAGTATCGCCAATGAAGTTAATGGTAACAAATGTTCTTTTGCAGTAATTTTAGATCGGTGCCATATTGTATTATTCGTACACCTATTCGTATTATGTAGAATTGACTCAAGTACGGTTCTTTTCAATTCGCAAAAAAACTAAAATTCCTTTTTATGATGATTGTCTATTTGAAACAGTCTTATTATCTCAGTAATTTGATATCACACATGCCAGTACCATGCAATAATCCCATAAAATAAATATTAATTAAGAACAAAATATTAGTACATTGTTAGTAAGCTAAAATCACGTTTGAAATTTTTATAATTAATTACATTTTAGTTTACAAAAATACAACAAACATGAAAATACACATAGAAACTAGGCAACATCTCTTCTTTCCATCCGTCTTCATTGTTTTGGACTTATAATTATCGATATTAGATTTCCTAATAACCTTTATAATAGTATACAAACTCCATATTTCTTTTTCGAAAACCAAATTAAATATATAGTACCTACATTAGTTTGAGAATGGAAAGCGAATTAGAGATTTTTTGTGGATTGCTTTGAGTAGAATATGATTAGGGACTTGAAAATTGAATATCATGTCAGATATTGATTGTTTTCTTGTTTCTTTTATAGAATCTTTCAGTAAAACTTTCAGCATTTCAAGTAGGTAAAATAACAAACAAAGTTTTGTTTCTATAGAAGAGACTCTAAGTGTAACCTGAACAAAAACTGAAATTTTTATGGTAAGTACGTTAAACAAAAAAAAAATCGGAAACACATATTCATATTTCATTGAAATAAACGATGTTATTAATATTACACAATTTCCAATTGTCTTTTTCTCAAAAATTTTGTAAGGCCATAAAATGCTCATAATAAATACATATGGGAAAAATTCGGGGTTTCCATTTACAAAAGTTTTGATGACGTAATACGTCAATGCCTAGATTAATAGCAAAAAACGGACGTGTTCGAGGATTTTTGCTGAACTAAAGAAACAAATTTGAATAAATAATATATCAGTAAAATAAACATAAAAATTATATATAAAAACTAAAATAATAACCCAAAAACAATGTTTTACATAGTTTTAGGGGTTTAGTATAAAGTTTATGTATATTTTTCTTTAAATTTTACTCCTATAACATTTTTAATACTCTTGATGCACAGTCTATATGAATTTGATTACAGTATTTTGAAATCATCTAAATCCATCTTTAATTATAAAAGTATTAAATATAATTTACCATAATAGTATCATTAAATTGTCCTTGAACAATGAATATTTGCAATAATCTGAAGATACTTTAAAGTAAACACAAGTGAATGTCACTAAGAACTTTCTACCAAATTTTCCCAGAAATGTTTTGCAATAGAATCTGTTCACATACACAAACAACGCATTAGCGACTATTTTTCTTAGTTTATCGAGCAGTAAACATAACCAATTAAACAATACAATAGTCAAATATTTACAAAAGCAACAAAAGAGCTAACCAAGCAACACGAGTCGATCGGTCACTCGACGAACGGGCACCCCGACAATCCCTCACGCAAAATTCGCCGATAACAAATCACGTACCGTGTTTATGTTTACAGGGCGCGCGATTTTTACCGATCGCGCGCTACCGGCCACCGGCGCATCCGCCATAGTTGACCAACGGCCGCCGCACCGCATTTGAATATTGTTCGCGCCTGCGGAAGGGCACACACATGAATTTCAATTCAATTTGATGTCGTTCGGACCATCCGTACCGGCGGACAGTGGGCGATTTTGATGTTTTAGTTGGAGAAAAGTAGAGAAAAGTAGTTGAAATGAACTAAAGATACATAGTCACTGGATTGAACTATAGATAACATAGTCACTGGATAATCATAAGAATTGAGAAAAAAATACTGTTTGAAAATCTAAATACTAAATACCAAATAATATAAAATTTTGTAATCAAAAATTGGTATCAATATACATACTGGAAAACTATGTGATCAAAATTATTTGTCGTTTAGATGGTAAGTGTCTGAGTTACATTATACAAGTTTCAACAATTTTCTTTGAGGAGTCCTTGTCAATTATTTGATGAATAGTTCATGAAGTATTCATAAATGTTTTGCTGAAAACTACATTATTCATTATTTTTATCCACATTATTTGCAAAACTCCAATATATATTTACTTTCCAAACACTTCTGATATTGAAATCAATATATTTTAGGATATAGAGGATATAGATATAGATAATACATAAGGACAGATTAAAATTAAGAACAGTTGTTTTTTATCTGTTGGAATATGTTGGAAATAAAACCTTGTTGATCCTTTGTTTACCTTTTAATTCAATAGGAACCGGTTTCTATCAGCTAAGTGATCAAATGTCATTGAGCTGTAATCGTTTAGCTTATGTCTGTAATTAGTCAAGTTTGTAAGGTTATTTTAGTCCAAGGTGTCACCTCGTTAAGTGTTGACACATGGTTGCCACTTTGTAAAACTTTGAAACTCCTTCAAATATTTGACAAGAACTTGTCAAAGAAAATTGTCGAAACGTTGTATAGTGTAACTCAGGCATAATAAAATTCGAGTATGAAGTCTGAATGGTTTTAAATAGCTAGTAGAATACTGTACTAAAATTATTTGTTTCAAAACTTAAAAATGCAAGTAGAAGTAGAATTACCGTAGGGTACCATGAAAAAGGTACATGCTTTGGCATAAAATTTTTAACTATTTATTAACAGCATTTCAAAAGCTAAATAGAAACTTGTATCACACATAGAAAAATTTAAGTCTATGTATAAAACATCTGATGTGGCCTCGCACATAACTTTATCATACAATATATAAAATTAATAGTTTAGCTACATGAGATTTTATATGATCGAGATCGGACCACCTACTGTCAAGAGAATTAAAGTGTTTGTCAAATCTTGGCTAACTCAGATGCAGTCAAAAGTTTTGGCACACACTTAAAATTATATATCGTGCGATTTGAACGGAAACAATTGTTTTAAAAATATATGAAAATTTCAATGAGTATAAAACAAATGATAAAAAATAAGAAAAGACGAAAAAGACTACAAACAGTAAAATCAATTTCTTTTGTATCTGGTTACGGAAATCCCATAGGTAATTATTTTAAAAAATATAAAATAAAAAAAATTGTTTTTGGAAAAGACGAGAACAGACCTGACTAGATGAATGCTGAATTTGAAGTCATTGGAAAACACTCACCTGTAAAAAAAGGAAATTGTTAGTCACACCACTCATATATAACATACACAAAATAAAAATAATTTTTTCGTATTCGTTTGGTTTGACAAAAAAAAATCTGATCTGGGCAGGCACATGACCATACAGCAGTGTGCAAACTGTGCAAAACTCTGACGTTTTGACAACACTATCAATAAAATCAAAATATCTGTGAAATCTTGGCTAACTAGTTTTTTTTATTAATGCAGACACGACCGATCTCTATCAAACACAATTTGTTCATGCAGCTAAACTCTTAATTTTACCAAAAAATGTCGTGGACATAAATAACTCAGAATTTCCGCTACTTTAATTTATTATTTAACTTTTCTGACGAAATTACAGAAATGGCGGCTCATTTGCAAAATCGTTAAAAAATGCTAAGAGTTAACATCCAGTTCCTTTGGACCCTTTGGAACCAAAAGCTTTTCAGCTCTAAGTTTGGCCAATAAACTTCTAAATATGAAGTTTCGTCCCGATACCTTTAGTAGTTACGCATGATTACAATACTTTATCATACTGAGTATGTTAAAGTAAAAAAGACTAATAATGAAAACTGTAGCTTGTGACGTCACATGTAAATGTAGGAAATCTTTGCAACACAGTCTTGTAGTAATTTGATTCTAAATTCTGATTCAATAATTCCATATCTCATTTTTATTTTATGGGATAAGAAGTATGCCTGCCGGATTATCGACTCACCCTGTATAGGACGCAAGCAGATCCAACAACTTTCGCTCTCAATATTTGATCTACAGTTCGTACTATCACACAGACATCAATATATTTGGCTAGAATTGACTACTTACCACTTAGGCACTATTTAAAACTCTATTAATAAAGGGTCTTCCAATAAGAGCGCAAAATTGAAATTTCATATTGAACATGGTTTCATGCAGAAAAGTATTGAAATATTTATTGATTTATAATGTACACATAATATGTGACCTGGTGTACGGAAAGGGGGTTTATGTGCGAAAACAGAATGGATTTTTTAGAACTATTGAAAGTAGAGAAAACTTGGTCATTCTTAGCTTAGAAGAAGCAGGAAACTCTAACAATGAGTTGGAACAGGGTATTTTGAAATATCTGGACGAAAGAAATATGGAAGTTGGAAGGATTGTGACGTTTTGAAAAATATAATATTGTACATATATTACAAGGTACCTATCTTCCACGGCCATAACAAACCAGTTCTGTCTAAGCGTCCCAGCGGCCCTTGAAAGGTATAACGCAATACAACTATTTTATAATTTGTGAAAATTGAATGGTGAATATGAAAAAAAATTGGGAATAGTGAAGAATTTGAGCAGGTTACTCTTATTTTTGAAACATTGAGTGAATAAATGCCAGGAATTTTCTAACCAATTCGATTGTAACTCGAAAGGCAGTGGCACACATTCAACACCGTTCGTAACTTAGCAACTGATGCCAGAAAAAAGGGCTAAGTAGCGCCAGAACCGCTGAAAAATTTGAAGAAAAAGAAAAGTAAAGGTAACTGCGAAACAAGTCCTCATGTAGGTACATCACAGGCTAAAACTGACCAAACAAATCATAAAAACAAGCGGAGTGAAAAAGTAGATGCTAAAGACACCAATAAGACGAAAAATTAGAGAAGTTGAATTTAATATAAATATGATTTCCTATAAGAATAGATTATTTATTATTTTGTAAATTATCATTTGGTTTGTATTTTATAAGAAATTTCATTTCTCTAATTTATTTAACTACGTACAAGAAAAAATAGCTAAATTTCTTTTTTACATTTTGTGTTTTTATTGTTTGTACTCTAACTTCAAATACGAATAACTCGGCTGTTAAGAAAGCTAACCAAGCTGGGCTTGGGTTCGTTAGAAAGAGGAGACTTTTCTCTATTCGAATCACCCAAAACCTCAAAATCGACCTCTTGACACATAAACCCCTTTTTCGTAGACCAGGTCACATATTATATTTCTATCGAAAAATTGACAGGTTTACGAATTGTTAGCAACCAAATTCAAATACGAGTCATTTTTCTATTATGTCTCCATTTATAACTAATAACTAATATGTACAGTGGAAAATACTTCACTTACTCGTGAGGGTTCACTTACGCTGCCTCGGGTTAACGGTATGGAGGGTTTATGTGTATGTTTTTGTTTTTTGTTTTTTATAAATGTATAAATTTGCGTTTTCGACCACTGTGCGTCGCTTAACGGTATACCAGTTAACGCGTTCAGCTCGACTCAAAACGGGCAAACACTCATCAGGATCAGGTATACGAGCGGGCAGATCTCGATCCCCGGTATGAATATAGAGCACTTAATCAATTTGATGTCAAGTGTAATGCCGACTGCTCGTATATCAAGCCGTCCGGATTAATGATTACGACAAGCGGAACGGCTGTATAGCCTTCGTTCGAATAACGTCGACAATTTTATTATGTAGATTGTTGATTGACTAGCGCCGCCGTCTCATTATGTTTGACGGCCGATATGTCGACTCTGTAGACGCGCCGTAGTCGCGTTGTAGTCGTTTTGTAGTCTTTGTAGTACACCTCTCAATTCTGCGCGACGCGCCCCAATATCACATGCAGGTACGGCGTGAGATTAATGTCAAAGATGTCACGCTGTCGCCTTGTACATTTCCAATCACTTTGACTGGGATATGCAGTGATGCTTCGATAGAAACCTGTATAGTTCTGGCTGCACTGCTGTGCTATTGTTAGTACTACGGTTGAGGAATATATGCTGCCTATTGTAGTAGCCAGGCTATCAGATGACAGGCATATGTAGCCAGTATTATAATATTACAACACGTCGAACGTATTTGTGCGGTTGTGTGATATAGTGTGTCTCACGTTGGATTATATGGGTACTTTTGTTATTCATAGAGATAAAAAACGTAAAATCTAAGTTTCAAAAATCCTCCTGAACAAACTAAAATAGATAGAGGGCTGTACTTTTTAGAATTAATTACCCAATGTATCTGATCCATAAAAGTGTAGAATAATAATTTGTATCCCAACTACTTTGTTCGTAATCGCACATGAAGCGAAATAATAACATTCAACCACCGACAAACAACGTAAAATCTAAGTTTCAAAAATCCTCCTGAACAAACTAAAATAGATAGAGGGCTGTACTTTTTAGAATTAATTACCCAATGTATTTGATCCATAAACGTGTATAATAATAATTTGTATCCCAACTACTTTGCTCGTAATCGCACATGAAGCGAAATAATAACATACAACCACCGATAAAAAACGTAAAATTTAAGTTTCAAAAATCCTCCTGAACAAACTAAAATAGATATAGGGCTGTACTTTTTAGAATTAATTACCCCATGTATCTGATCCATAAACGTGTATAATAATAATTTGTATCCCAACTACTTTGCTCGTAATCGCACATGAAGCGAAATAATAACATTCAACCACCGATAAACAACGTAAAATCTAAGTTTCAAAAATCCTCCTGAACACACTAAAATAGATAGAGGGCTGTACTTTTTAGAATTAATTACCCAATGTATCTGATCCATAAACGTGTATAATAATAATTTGTATCCCAACTACTTTGCTCGTAATCGCACATGAAGCGAAATAATAACATTCAACCACCGATAAACAACGTAAAATCTAAGTTTCAAAAATCCTCCTGAACAAACTAAAATAGATAGAGGGCTGTACTTTTTAGAATTAATTACCCAATGTATCTGATCCATAAACGTGTTTAATAATAATTTGTATCCCAACTACTTTGCTCGTAATCGCACATGAAGCGAAATAATAACATACAGCCACCGATAAAAAACGTAAAATCTAAGTTTAAAAAATCCTCCTGAACAAACTAAAATAGATATAGGGCTGTACTTTTTAGAATTAATTACCCCATGTATCTGATCCATAAACGTGTATAATAATAATTTGTATCCCAACTACTTTGCTCGTAATCGCACATGAAGCGAAATAATAACATTCAACCACCGATAAACAACGTAAAATCTAAGTTTCAAAAATCCTCCTGAACACACTAAAATAGATAGAGGGCTGTACTTTTTAGAATTAATTACCCAATGTATCTGATCCATAAACGTGTATAATAATAATTTGTATCCCAACTACTTTGCTCGTAATCGCACATGAAGCGAAATAATAACATTCAACCACCGATAAACAACGTAAAATCTAAGTTTCAAAAATCCTCCTGAACAAACTAAAATAGATAGAGGGCTGTACTTTTTAGAATTAATTACCCAATGTATCTGATCCATAAACGTGTTTAATAATAATTTGTATCCCAACTACTTTGCTCGTAATCGCACATGAAGCGAAATAATAACATACAGCCACCGATAAAAAACGTAAAATCTAAGTTTAAAAAATCCTCCTGAACAAACTAAAATAGATATAGGGCTGTACTTTTTAGAATTAATTACCCAATGTATCTGATCCATAAACGTGTATAATAATAATTTGTAGCCCAACTACTTTGCTCGTAATCGCACATGAAGCGAAATAATAACATACAACCACCGATAAAAAACGTAAAATCTAAGTTTCAAAAATCCTCCTGAACAAACTAAAATAGATATAGGGCTGTACTTTTTAGAATCAATTACCCAATGTATCTGATCCATAAACGTGTATAATAATAATTTGTATCCCAACTACTTTGCTCGTAATCGCACATGAAGCGAAATAATAACATACAACAACCGATAAAAAACCTAAAATCTAAGTTTCAAAAATCCTCCTGAACAAACTAAAATAGATATAGGGCTGTACTTTTTAGAATTAATTACCCAATGTATCTGATCCATAAACGTGTATAATAATAATTTGTATCCCAACTACTTTGCTCGTAATCGCACATGAAGCGAAATAATAACATACAACCACCGACAAAAAACGTAAAATCTAAGTTTCAAAAATCCTCTTGAACAAACTAAAATAGATATAGGGCTGTACTTTTTAGAATTAATTACCCAATGTATCTGATCCATAAACGTGTATAATAATAATTTGTATCCCAACTACTTTGCTCGTAATCGCACATGAAGCGAAATAATAACATACAACCACCGATAAAAAACGTAAAATCTAAGTTTCAAAAATCCCCCTGAACAAACTAAAATAGATATAGGGCTGTACTTTTTAGAATTAATTACCCAATGTATCTGATCCATAAACGTGTATAATAATAATTTGTATCTCAACTACTTTGCTCGTAATCGCACATGAAGCGAAATAATAACATCCAACCACCGATAAACAACGTAAAATCTAAGTTTCAAAAATGCTCCTGAACAAACTAAAATAGATAGAGGGCTGTACTTTTTAGAATTAATTACCCTATGTATCTGATCCATAAACGTGTATAATAATAATTTGTATTCCAACTACTTTGCTCGTAATCGCACATGAAACGAAATAATAACATTCAACCACCGATAAACAACGTAAAATCTAAGTTTCAAAAATCCTCCTGAACACACTAAAATAGATAGAGGGCTGTACTTTTTAGAATTAATTAACCAATGTATCTGATCCATAAAGCACAACATACACGCTGCCCCATTTGTGTCTAAATTTTCCTTTTTTTCGGAAAACAGATATTATGAGTAAAAAGTTTCATATGTAGGTACATTCATATAATAATATGCCATGTCCGGCTTAAAGTTAGACGACATTAATTTGAAAGTTTTGTAATATTAACTTTTCAGAAAACTTTACGAAATTATAATCACCTCACCCAACGCAATACCGGGTGTTTTTATTCACAATTCTCAGAAATTTCTATTCTTCCTAAAATTTTCTGGATTGTCTTAAACCTATTATGCAAATGTTAGGATGTACTTATCTGCTTGCATGTACCGGGTGTTACCAAAACTATGAGAAACTCTTAAGAGTAAAGTACCTTTATGTTCAAAGCTATGCAAAAATGTTATTTGAAAAAGAATTTAGAAATCTGTTTTCTAATTTAGAAACATTTACCATGAACTTGATTGAATTAAAACATTAAACGATAACTTTATATCCCCAAAAAGATAGATTTAAAATATCTTTTGTTCTGTCTCACTTCAGTACTGTGTAGTCAGTCTCAAATACATCCTTTCTTACAACATTAAACCCCTTATTAGGGACAATCAGACCGTCTCATCCCATGAAGTGCCCCAATCTCACTTACAAGCAAATAAAGCATTAAGAGGGGAGACAATTTTGCAACTCCGCCTATCCGTCCATTCTCAGAGATAAATACACAATTCCGGTTAACGGTTTTCGAGTACATTTACTTTAATTGTGTCATCATCCGTCCCGCTGCCGAATTTTAAGCGTTCCTATGATTAAGATGTGCCAGGAGCGTGTAGGGGGAAGAGAAAGGAGAACCGGAAGAAAGCGACAGCTTCTTAGAGGAAAATGCTGCCTGGCTGAAACCGGGATCGATTCGGCTGTTGCCTCAAAGACTGATGTACCCAATTTAAGAAACAATTCAGATAAATCCGGAAGCCGGCAAACAAGTCCCGCGGGAGCGCATTATCTCCAATTTTATACATTTTCCCGTCTACGGTCGTTTCGCTGTTTTCAACGTTTTGCCAATAGAGTCTAAACTTGTGTCGTTAATGAGATCTTCGCTTCTTTTCTCAGGGCTAATCTTGCCAATTTTCAGTGTTGTTAACAACATATTTCGAGATATCAGAGCGAAGAAATGGTTTCAAGAGTTTTTACAGCTGTTGTCTCTACTATTATCTAGTACTTTCCATATTTCTTCTTATGGAAATGTTAATCAACAAAAAATTTTGAATATGTTAATGTGCTTTCAGCAAGACACATAAGTTTTTTGACGTTCTTACTGTCAAACAAATGCATTTTTATCCAAAGAAATATGTCTGAAACACCAGCTTTGTTTAAGTCATTGCATATTTATTTTATTTAAACAATATTTTCTAACTATATGTACGTACAAACATCATTCAATTCAGGTATAGAAGTAGGAGTGAACACATGTGTATATTATATTTTGCAAGAAATACTACGTCGAAACTAAAACCTATTACGAAATCCCGAAAATAATTTCTTGCCAGTAGAAAAAGGTATTTTTATCCGGAGCATTGAGGCGGAATTAATATGCTTTCGTCAAATATTCTTAACAAAATGCGGCGTAGAAGGCCAGAAAACGACCCATTTTTTGTCCAACCAGCCAGCGTCTCGAAAACTTGAAACGTGTTTGCATATCCACATATGCAATGTGTCGTGGAATCGAAATTAAATGTTTATATTTTACATATTTTCACGCGTATCTGACGTATTTTCAAAATGTTAATCTCACATTCCAATTTGCTGAGATTAATAGATAACTAATGTAGAAGCAATTTAATCATTTACCTTCGATAATCAGAAATCTATTAAACGTTAGGTAATATTTAACATATCCAATAATAATTAATAAATAGCTCAAAATTTAACATAATGATTTAAAAATAATTCGGATTCGAGTTTTTTTCGTTTCTTTGCATTGTTTCAGAACATTTACCATAGTAATGAATATTTTCTTTTTTACGCCATCAGAAAGTAGATTTCAACGAATAAAAGGCCCACCGACTTTTTAAAAACCAGATATTTTGACGTGAGAGTTTTTGATTGAAAATTAGGGTGGTTTTTCGATATTAAGTCAAAACAAGCTGAATAAATAAATGTTCTAAATCAAACAAATAACAGTGTGTTTTGGCCATAAAAAGGTAAGTTTTCAGCAAATTTCAAAAAAATTGAGATTTTAGCGGAAATAGGTCTTTTTGCGTCCCCTGGTCATTTTTGAACAAGGAACAAAAAAATGTCTGTGTGTGTGTATGTATGTATGTGTTGTGTGTGTAAGTGTTCATATTTAGAAGTCTCATGACTAAACTTAGAGCTGAAAAGCTTTGGATCAAAAGGGTCCAAAGGAACTGGACGTTTCCTCTTAGCATTTTTCAAATATTTTGCAAATGAGCCGCCATTTCTGTAATTTTCTCAAAATAGTTAAATAATAAATTAAAGTAGAGGAAATTCTGAATAATTTATGTCTGCGACATTTTTTGTTAAAATTAATAGTTTAGCTGCAAGAGCAAATTCGATTTGATCGAGATCGGTCGCATCTGCATTGATATAATACTATATAGCGAGCCAGGATTTTCCAAATATTTTCAATCTAATGACAGTACCGGTAGTGTCAAATGCTGATGTTTTGACAATATCTCACTATATTTACTGTCGATTGTAAAAGGATCTCATATGGTGATACCGTGTACGGTCCTTGCCTGACGGCGTCGGATAGGCAGCGTTTTCAGCGAGTCCAAAATGCATCAGCTCTGTTTGTTTTTGGTTTGAGGAAGTATGATCATGTATCGAATGGGCTGGGCGACTTAGGGTGGTTGAATATCGATAAGACTAGGGTGTTGCATGCAGCAATATTATGTCATAAGTTCCTATCCAAGAGGATCCCACAATACCTCATGCGGAAGATACGCTGTAGAACGGATGTCCATAACCTTAATTTAGCCTTATTTAGCGTAAAAGTAGAATTTGATAAAAAAACTTGGGTATTCCCATTTAAAAAAGAACACTCTTGTCCTACAATGCATATTTTTCAAGATATTTAACAATCTCAAGTTAAAACGACCATACAAAAATAATACAAGGTACCTATACGTAATCTGTACGTATTAATTTGACACTGAAATATCAAAATACTTTAAACTCTTTGTGAAGTCCAATTTTTTACATCAAAAACGTAAATATTAATTTTCATAGTCCACAATATTTACTTTACGCAATATTTATGCTAAGATCAAAAATATGTTCTTTCTCTTTGTGATTCGATCGCAATTTCCAGGGTCGGGCGTTCCAATATCAACATTTTCTTTTGTTAATGATTCTATATTTATATTTAATTCCGTCACTAATTATAGTTTTATATTACATATTCAATTCTTAAAGTTTTTCCAAAAAGTACTACTATTTGGGGCACTCGTAGTTTCGCTCTTCAAAAAGAGATAAATTTTTTTGGGCTCCATTTTATAAACATATTTCTGTACCGGACGTAAAATTACGAAACAGTGACTTTTTTTGAGGTAAAATACAAAGAACCTCCTACTTTAGAAGCAGGTACTCAAACCCATATGAACCTATGCCCCATCTGTGGGGCTGCACTAAGCTAAGCAATACCAGATCGAGAGTGCAGTAACCAGAGCGCGCTCTACCTACCCAGAGCGTTGTACCCGAACGCAGCCTGATAAATTACTAAAAATATATGTCCGCAAGGCCCACTTTAACCATAAATTATCCCTTCATGTCATAAAATAATTTTTAAGCAGTCACTCTGACATTTTAACCAATTTTACCAACATCGCCCCGCGATGAACGCATTTTTACAAGGGTTCAAAAGACTGGGGATCATTCCTAAACCAAAACCTAATTACGTACGTAAAGTCTTCTTCGCCACTGACTGTCCCGAAGGAGGAGAAGGTCCCGAACGCGCAACAGTGCGTAAGCCACTCCCTGAACAACGCGAACACCTGAAGTCATTTGGAAAATACTGCGCGGAAGTTTTGCCTAGATTCGTCCAGAAGGTTCAAGTGACAACAGGAGACGAGCTAGAAGTTCTGATAGTACCCGAAGGCGTCCTACCGGTTATGCACTTCTTAAAGTACCATCAGTACGCTCAGTTCCATAGTTTTTGCGACGTAACCGCCATTGACGTGCCGAGCAGAGTCTACAGATTCGAGGTCGTCTACAATCTGCTATCCTTGCGGTTCAACTCGAGGGTTAGAGTTAAGACTTACACGGATGAGTTGACGCCGATAGATTCTTGCGTTGCGCTGTATCCGGCTGCGGAGTGGTACGAGAGGGAATGCTGGGACTTTTTTGGGGTTTTCTTTTTGAATCATCCCGATTTGAGGAGGTTGCTGACCGATTATGGGTTCCAAGGACACCCGCTGAGGAAGGATTTTCCCGTTGCCGGGTATGTTGAGATGAGGTACGATGACGAGAAGAAACGGGTCGTCTGCGAGCCGTTGGAGTTGCAACAGGAGTACAGGTTTTTTGATTTGAACGCGCCGTGGGAGCAATTTCCGAATTTTAGGAAGGCCGAACCTCATGTGGAGGATGTACCGCTTGACGTGAAGAAGAAGGATTGAAAGATAGATGGGTGTAGACATTGTGCGAATGTAATTCATTATGGTATTAAGAAACGTGTTTTTTTTACTTTTGGTGATTTTGTTTTACTCGTTTCACAAGTTTATTTATAATTTTGGTTGAGGTAGTTTTCCCACTGGGAATCTTCCATCTCCTTTGAGACTTATTTAGGATTTACTTATGGTTTTGATTTGATTTACTTTTGGTTTTGATTTGATTTACTTTTAATATTGATTTAGTTTTGGGAATTTATGTTTGTTCACAACAATTTTGTTTAATCGACGTTCTTTGTCTGACGATCTAGAATTACGTTTGTACCAAATTAGACAGGTAAAACCATTAAAAGGAATACCAAAAATTACATGAATCTCTATACTCTACAATATTAAATGCATTTTGTCAGAATTCAACAAGAGAAACGGTAAAGGTGTTCCGAAAATTAGGGAGCTGATAGAGGACGTCACTGCTATTCAAATAGTGCATATTATGCACTTTTGGTTTTCGACGCTTCATTAAAAGGTTATAGCTATAAGTAGATTTACAGAAAAGGTAAGATTTACAGATGAAACTACCTTAACCACAGATGAGGTTTTCAATTTCCATAATTCTTGCATTTGGTCTGAAGAAAACCCGCATGCAATTGTACCACGACGACAGCAGGTACAATTTTCTGTGAACATCTAGTGTGCGGTCCTGTGGCATGGCCAGCAAGATCTCCTGATTTAAATCCTTTGGATTATTACTTGTGGGGTCTTCTAAAAGATTTAGTTTATGCACACAGGATTGCTACCAGAAATGAATTGCCACAGCGAATAAATGGTGCCTGCAATCACATTCGAAAAACCCCTGAAATTTTTCAAAGAGCAGAAATTGGGAAGACGTGCTGAAATATGCATTCACATTGAAGGGCAACATTTTGAGCAGAATTTGAAAAAATAATTTTATTTATTTTTGTTATTTATAAACGCTTTTTGTTTCTGTTCAAATAAACAGCGCCGACTTTGTAATCAGTTATATTTTTAAGGGAATACAAAACTGACACATAAAAAAGCTATAACTTTTTAATGAAACGTCGGAAGCCAAGAATTGGGGCGAATGTTTTATATTTGAAAAAAGCCAAGGATGTAAAAGTAAAATTAATTTTTAAGAATTAATTTTTCGTCCTGGCCAACTCGTTATATATCTAAGAAGTTACACTAAACATTTCATAAACTTTGAACAATAAAAAAAGTTTTTATTTGAAAACGCCTTTTAGGAGAGGTGAATGTGGAATGCTCACAGATTAGGCTACTTGGTCAAACAGAAAAATAATAGTATATTATTTGACGGGCACATAACTAACGATAGGAATCACGAGCATGAAGTTTATACGCGAACCGTAGACGAGCGTATAAAGATGCGAGCAATCTATATGTGTTGTGTGTGGGTCGAATACGATGTTTTATCTGCGACATATAAATTCCATTTTATATCAATTATTTTAAATGTATTTGTCAATGATGGCGAGGCGAACTGTCAAATAACTGCCATCCACGAAGGTTTTGGCAGATTTTGACACTAGCGTTGTATAATGATGAGTTGTTCAAATAATGAAGTCATTATTTGAACGAACTGTCATTATTGTACAAAGCTAGCGTCATTATAATCATTGGCGTGTATTATGATGGGGATTATATGTATAGTCATAGCTAAGAACTTATTATATGTGAGTCGTAGATAAATAATTTTTTGTTAATTACAGAATTGCAGTAATATGGTTCTATGATAAAGTTTTGATTCAATACTATAACAATAATATAATTTTACTAATACATTAATAAGACAGAGACCCAATTGAACAACAAAATAAACAGATTTTGTCAACTTTAGACTGCTTCTCATACCTAAACCAGAGTACCTATACAACAAAAAGGAATTAAAAGCAAGAATGAAATGGCAACAAATCCTACATTTGTTTTAATTCTTAATTTTCTATTAGAATAATATTACTAACTCACTTTTCTCTGTACTACACTTTTCACTTATCTCTGTACTACTTTTGTTATAAAGTAATTATTTTCGATAATAGTATCCTAACTATTATTATCGGCTTTCTATTATTTACCAAGAAATTCTATTGCAAAAAACAATTTTTATTAATATGATTCTAGAATTATAAATATTGTCCATGTAGTTATAGTTTTACACATAATTGAGTGATTTTCAACTAATATTGTCTCCTTCCTATTGTTTATTAATTTGTTATATAGGACACTTGTAACAATGAACACGATTCTAAAACTTAATAACTTTTATAACTAACAGAATACTGATTACAGTATTCAGTTAGCTCTGAAGAAGCGAGCAACATGGTTCGCGAAACATCAGCATTTCCAAATCTTTACCCACGTCATAACGCGGAAACAGTTTATTTTCCAACTAGAACCTTAACAGCATAATTTCTCTTACTACAATTTACGATCTAACAAACTGGCGTATCTAATTTGGCCAGTTCACAAGAACAAGAACAATAAAACAACCCGAAAGAGATCGCCCGACTCTAGATTGAATGTCAGTGGTTAATATAATATATCACGGCGATATTTTTAACGGAAAGCGAGGCTATTAGGGATAACTGTCACTGGTTCTGTTATTTGTAGCGTCGTAAATATTATTCACGAAGAAAAAACTTTCAACAGAACTGCGTACACATCGCTTCTTGATGGGAATCATATCTATAAATAGTATAGGGGCCCGCGGGGCTGGCTTCTAACGGTTGTAAGTGGGCCGTTTTTCACAAATCTGATGAATGGAAACATCTTGCGCACGGATATTTACGGCTTTGTTTATTCGGCACGTACTAAATGAGTTCCAGAAATTCAAAAAAGAAAGAAGGAGATGCTCTGGAGACATGCTTTTCTAGATTCGACAACAGATTGAACTTAACTTGCTGGTCTAATTTGGTGTCTTGGAACAATAAATAGAAAGACTAGGTATATTTTTTCGATTTGACAGTATTAAGCCGGGTTGAGACACTTTTATATTGAGATACGATACTTTTATGTTGAATATGTTGCTATAAATTGTGTTTTATATGGGAATAAATGCGTATACATTCGGGCGATTGACTTGATGGCAGACCCATGTAAATCTATTCATTCGTAAACTTTATGGCACGGTTTAATGTCGATGCAAAACAATATCCATACCTACATATAAACGTAGGTTTTATGTTTTATGACGTACAATGAAAATGCTGCGACGGTGATATTACTGTTTATCACTTTTGAAATTGATGTTGCATTTGCTATTATTTATATTTTTTTGACAAAGAAAAAGTCATATAATCCACATAATAATCTACAGGATGGCTCAAGGAAGTGATACATTAGAAGTTTCTCATGTTCTACTATTTCTGGAAACTCGAAATTTTGGAACTAGAATTTACTCGATCTGAGCTCTTCAGCTAAAATATTCTCAAGTTAACTGTTACGTCCGATTACCAGAAGTCGGTATCAACTTTGTTATTTTAAATGGAATGATATAATTTTTATTTTATGTTTGGTTTCTACGTATCAAAATACAAAATTTTTAATAAGGTTACCCTATACCTAATTACCACAATTTTTTGAGTTTTTTTGGTTTGACTAATTTTTTTGGTTATTTTCGGGGTTACGTTATGACATTAAGACGATGTTTACTTCATCATGATATCTTACACAGGATGTGCAAAATTTACAACACAATAATTGAATTTTGAAACGTAAAAAAATTATATTTTTCAAATGGAATGTCCTGTATACCAATAAGCTGTTCGATAGATAATCTTACTCCCTATCAGTCAATATTAGGGTTCCCTTAAGCTATCTTTAATAGTTTTTGAGATATTGTCAGTATAAAAGAAGTTCAATTCTTCTTGAGTATTAACTGGTGTGGAAGAGACCTGACTTTTCACATGACCCCAGAAATGAAAATCTAGTGGTGTTAAATCTGGTGAGCTTGGTGGCCACCGGCAAGGTCCCCTTATTCCAAACCACCTATCGTCAAACATCTGATTAAGTTGAATGGATACCACATGCGAAGAATGTGCCGGTACACCGTCCATTTGATAAAAGCAGTCGCGTAAAATATTGAGGGGAAGAGTTTCGCAAAAATTGTTCACACATCCACGCAAAATTTCTAAATGTGTATCACTATTTAAATTTTCGTTGTAAATTTCGTATCTAATTTTGTCCCCCTTTATTAAATGGGAGTATTCAAAATGGATTTAAGTAAAAAGTGACAACATCTCAAAAACTATTAAAGATAGATATAGGGAACCCTAATATTGATTGATAGGGAATAAGATTTCCTATGGAATGGCGTATCGCTACACAGGGTGTTCCATTCAAAAAAAAATAGTTTTTTACGTTTGAAAATTCAATTAGTGTTGTAAATTTTGAACACTAAGTATAAAATATCATAACGTACATCGTACTACACATCGTCTTATTTGTTTGTTTCTGGTTTTGGACCACCAGTCATGAAACTTATAGTTTCAATAATAACCGAGATAGATACTCAATTTTAAACGTAAACCCCGAAAATCGCCAAAAAATAATAAAATAAAAAAAAACTCAAAAATGGTAATATTTAGGTATAGGGAAACCTTATTTAAAATGATGCATTTTAATACGTAGGACCCAAAAATAAAACCAACTTAAGATAATTTAAAAAGAAAGTTCAATTAAACAGCTAGAGCAATGCGCCCAAAGTATGCGTCTTAAATTGCAATTTAATCATTTCCAGATAATTTCTGCAAGAGACGTAGAATAATCAAAAATGATTTATATTGCGCTGGTAGAAATAATCTTAAATTGCAGAGAGACCTTAGCAACCAGAGTAAAAAGGTGATTGCTAAATTAATATCTTGTTGCTGCAAAATACGCAACGTCACTATATCTATTTCTACTAATATTGGCTTGACTATACCTCCAGTATAGGACAAAATTACAGATAAAATATAATATTAAATGTATACTAAATTGGAATTCACTGTCCACATAAAAATACTGAAGCCAAAACACTAAGTAGGAAAAATAGTACATTATACTCGTTTAGTACCTTGACACATTCGTATATTTAAAATAAAGCACGCATGAATAATGTATAAACTGCACAATATCAATAGGAGTTTGACATAATAAAATATTGTGCGATTCCCTAAATATAGAGTTGAAAACATTATAGTCAAGAAAACCCGTTTCAAGTTTGAACGAAATTTATTAAAATATATGAGACAAGTAACGTTGGTTAACATTGTAAATGCTGCACAGAAAAATACATTCTTATGCCCAACAAAAAATTGTTTTCGAGCGCTATGTCGTGCTGCCAATGGGATATTTTTGTGGTAAGTTTTAGACTACATATGACTGTAGTAGTCAATAATAATTAATAAGCTATGTTTTTAATACAAAATGTCCTAATAACTATGAACAATATTCACTTGTAATTAAGTACTATTTAAAATACATTTTCAAACACATTATATTGATGTTTATAGATTCTCCAGTTTCTCAAGGATCATACAAATTCGTTGTCCCGTTTATTTTTGAGCAATTTGTCTACAACCATTACTACATAAAAACATAAGAAAATATAATTGCCAATCAATAGACAAAGAAGTTTTAGTGTTGTGAGTCTTCAAACACATTTTAGCAGTAAGTAATTTTTATTCATGATGAAGGAATTTCCTCAACTATACTTTTTAAACCAGAATTTTCAGAATTGATATTCTTGCTACCACAACATAGAAAACGTCACATTTCTTGTTTCTAGTTTGGTTTCATAATCACCACATTGTAACACTATTTTCAGTGTCATAATGACGAAAACTCTTCGTGACCATATTATACTCGTTTTACCAAACCTACGAGTTGGACGTTCTAATATTCTCGAAAAAAGTTCGTATCGTCCGTACTTTTAGTTTTAGTTTGCAACGGCAGTATTACCATTTTTTTTTCGGCCGCAAACCCTTTCGCAGGGTGGCGCAAGCCCTCGGAGCCTTGCTATTACCCGTAGGATCATGGGATTTAGAGCGTGAGGACGTTCGCTTACTGCTAATTGGAATCGATACGGACGCAAAAAGGGATAATATCTCTTACTTTCAAACTCCCTTCTCGAGGGGTAGACGTGTGTGTGTGTGTGTATGTGTGTGTGTGTGAACGGGAGCGTGCACAATGCCCCTAGCTACCACCCCTCTGTCTGAAATTCCGCTAGGCTTTTTTCTGGCAATTAAAGCAAATGCGTCGGAAAAAAGATGGCAACGGCGGGAGGCGATCCTCACGGGTGGGCAGTTCCGGCCTTATCTGAATGGCTCATTTACCACTTGAAGTTTGGTTTTTCAAATACGGTTATTCGTCCTACCCGTAGAGCCGCATGCCTTACCACGTTTTAATTGCCCCGGCGTGAATACCGGGATGGTTAAAAGGGGAGATATTTATCGCGCGTATATCCGAAGGCACTCGGCCAAAACTGAAGAGAGTTGTGGATTGACGATAGAAGCCGTAAAATTGAAGAATTCGGTTTTTAGATTATGGAGAAAAAACAAAGGGGAACTTTACTACATTCTGATCATTTTGTTTTTTTTTTAACCTGTATCGAAATTTTTGGAGAAGAAATAGAGTTTTAAGTAAACCATTGCAATATCTGTGCTACCAAAAAAATTGGTGAAACACCCTCAGGATCAACAAGAAATAAATTAATGCTCAAAAACCGCCACAAAAGAAAGGAGTTGCCAATAAAACAATTTTTTGTAAGCAATAATTTAGGCTGGAAATACATTTTCTATAAAAATTTACGTTTTAATAATTAATTGAACAGGTATTTAGAAAAACTAACAGTCACAGAGAGTTTCTCATGGTTCCATACTTTTTGTTGCATTAACTGCAACAATCGGAAATAATTTTAATCCTGTTTGTTCCTGAATACAAAGAACAAACTAAACTTGTTTCACTGTTTCTGTAACAATTTTTTTCCTGTCTTTCGTGATAAACTGTACGTAAATTTATACACTAATTGTCATTCAAGTATGTACTAAGATTTGCCATTAAAAAAAGTAAACTGCTGAAGCTTTGGACAAAGAAATGGCGCATCAAACTAAATGAAGGAAAATCCACGCATGTAAACTACACCAATAAGAGAGTTACCTATATTCCAGTAACCATTAATGGGAACGATATTCCATACGCGGATACAGCGAAATACCTTGACATGACACTGGATGCCAAGCTTAGATGGAAAGTACATGTCAAAAAAAAGCGGAACGAACTCGACGTAAAATTCCGCAAAATGTATTGGCTAATGGGACGGAGGTCAGCCCTGTCCGAACAAAATAAGCTCCTACTATACAAGCAATTATTAAAGCCAATATGGGTGTATGGAATACAGTTATGGGGATGCACTAAGCAGTCCAATATCAACCTCATTCAGAGGTTCCAAAATAAAGTTCTAAGGGCCATTGTTGGTGCACCATGGTACATCAAAAACACCAGTCTTCATCGGGACCTTCGCATGGAGATGGTAACTAGCGAAATATCAAAATTTGCTAAGAAGCACGAGGATCGTCTACTCCACCACGACAATTTTGAAGCCATCCAACTGCTAGACAACAGTGCGCGCGCTAGTGCGTAGGCTGAAAAGAACTAAACCATTCGAACTAGTGCGGGAGTGATTAAAAGCAGAGCACCAACAAAAAAGTGAAAAGTGAAAACAAGTGTAAGTGAAAACAACTGCCGTCTACTTGAGTGGTAAAAACTGTCAGACTAAAACAACTTGGGCCATTGGGCAAAATAGTAAAAATACTCATTATTTTATTAGGTTATTAGGTTAAGTGAAAATAACCACGTATTTGAACAAAATAAAAAAAAATAAATTGTATATCATCAATTTTTAGCATTCAATCAACTGATTTTTGGAGAAATATTCACTCCTTTTTGTGTATTTTTTATATCGTCAAGATAATTTTACATTAACGTACTAACTACTAACTAATACGATTACTGGAAACTTATAGGAACCTTAAACGTATGTATATATCGTACACCCTACAGATTACATGCCTTACGTGGTACGGTATAAGTCGTCATTTAATATCATTAAATCGTCATCAAGGGGAGCCAGGGGAATGTTAATTCGTTCGAGTAATTTCGCCAAATTAGATCGGTTGCGCACGCTGTTGCCTAGCTACTGTGCCATGTAATAGACGTAGCACATCAATTCCCGTCAAAGTTAGGTAGGTACGTAACAGACATTTGCATCCCACAGATCCGAAGTAACTCGATCACATAGGAATACAGTTAGAACGTTCCAAGAATCGTAGATGCAGTTCTGTGGGAGCGTCTCACATATAATTCTTCTATCCTTCGTAAATTCATTTAAGAATTTCGAGTTTACTTTGACTCATCTGGCACAATGTCATTTGTTTTGGAAAGTTTTTCAGAGTGGAACATGAAGGTGGCTCTATTTTACAACATTTTATTAAAATTACTGCGTTACTGCAACTGATTTAGGTTATATTTTAAATATACTGGCACACAAAATCTTAAAGTAATTATATTATGGAATTTAAGTTTAAATTAATAACGGCCGCCACAAAAATACGCGGCTTCGACACATACTTTTTAGTAACGCTTTGGTGTGAATTTTGGATATAGGTAGTATAGAAAATGATGAGATCTAGATGCTAATTATTAAGTAAATTATTTTATTTCAAGTAATGTCTACTACTTTTCCCTCTTTTCGTTTCTGCCTCTTATTGTCGATTTTTTACGACACAACCAACATGAGATAAAATGCCAATATTACCACCTAAACCAAGCATAATTTTGATGTACTGAGGGCATTTTTGAGGGATCATATGTTTTTGCTTGAAGTAATTATCTACACGTTCCCTAACTAACTTTAAATTTTCATTTTATTTCGACAACATTAGCGTTTTGTATAAACCACCATAATAAATGTGTCTCTAGTCAAAAATGATAACTATATCTTTCAGTCTTTGTAAATATATAGTCCAATTAACAATAAGATTTTTAAATGAAGGTATCGCTGTCGTTATCTCCATGATTTAAAAAATACTGTTTTATGGCAGACCAGTATGACTATTCTGTGAACTGTCTTGGACAAACTCAAACATATTGTTGGGACATTTCCTTATCATCTGAACAACATACATATTAAAATAATCAACGATAGTTCAAACCATATTTTGTTAATTAATGTTTCATTATTGAATGTTGATCTCTGACACGACTGTTTTTTTAGCAATTTAGGCAGACGCGTAACATCAACTGTGCGGTAGGCTTTCACCAGTCTATATATACTTAAGATAAGCCCAACCTGCGAGGAGAGAGTTTAAACCGCCATCTAACAGTACAAATATATTTATTTATATCAAAATATCATTTCTTTGGCAGAAGTAAACTTATTTTTAAGCCAAAGCAAAAATATTTTTTTTGTAGGGAATAAATCTCTTCTTGTATAGAAAGATATTAGTTTGAATCAAAATTAGGTTTCTTTGGTGTAATATTTATAACATTTATTTGAGTTAAATAGATATTCCAAATAAATTAATCTGTACGAGTAAAAAAACTAGAATATTCAATAAGTAAACATTGTTGGCGTCAAAGAAATATATTTCTTCAAAACAAGAATTCTTTTCCATCTGTGTTTGTGTCAGATAACAATAATACTTCACAAAACAACAAATTTTCCCCAGAAAACATAAACCGGATAAATGATGTATCTCCGCATTTGTATGTTTGTATGTATGTTATATAATGAAAATAAAAAGAATAGCTTATTACTTAATTATTAATGATTGTAGTCAAAATAGTCCATGCCCATGGTAATATGTTTAATCAATTTAACCAATTTAACTTTTGTAGGAGAAACGCAGTGTGTATTCAATTCAAATAGAGCGGCAATCAGAAACATTGACATTTGATACGTGTCCTACTTCGACTACAATCATTTATAATGACCATTTATGAGTATCTCTTACGCAAAATAAAGAACAGTGATTACTAGTCGATAAATTCCTTTAACGCTGATTGAAATAATGGTCCACAAAAGGTACGTAAAGTGTCATCCCTCTTCTGAACGCAACACCATAAAACAGTTAATTGTTGTTTTGTTATCGGGGCCGTTTCCGCTTCCGGTATGCGCATAAAAATTACAATGGATGCTGGGGGTAAACTGCCATTCGTCGGGACGGGTGTCCTAAAAACTCTCTTAAAATTTAATTAATTAAAGGGCTGCTCGTTGGAGAGGGTAGCTGGGGGTGGGGGGTGGTGAAGCGACGAGGCCAGTGCGGCGTTGATCAATTTTAATTAATTTGAAATGAAAGGGTACTCGAGAGCAATCGTTTAATCTGACGTTGAATTCGATAATTAAAGGGACCGCTACACATGCCTTTTCCACCGATTAAAAAAATAAAAAATAAATTGAACGTTCAATTGGCATTGATTTTGTCTAGTGGATGAAAAATTTCCCGGAACAAATCTAATTTGATGGATATAAAAATGGAAGGTGTTTTGATTTCAACTGCAGTAGTTGAATAGCTGTAAACTAACCCTAAGCAATTTATAACTGAAAGAATAAACCTTAAGAAGTTGTGTAAATATACATACTTGTTCTTCCTTAAAAGTTTATAATATTCATATATTTATTGATTATATTATAATTATTATGAATAAAATTATAAACCCCTAACCACAACAAGTAAATTATTGAAGGACTCAAGAAGAAGAATTGTTTTTATCTTAAGGCTGACAAAGGTAATAAGGTGGTCATCCCGGATAAAGCGGATTATTTTGATAGGATTGATAACTTAATTGAAAATGGTCCTTATAAGGAAATCAAGAAAAACCCACTGCCCAAACTAGTCCGTCAAATAAATAGTACGCTGTCCAGTTGTCCTAATCTTATCACCCGCCAAACTAGATTTAAACTCAAAGTTTCCAATCCTACTGTACCTAGATTATATGTTCTTCCCAAAATTCACAAACCTGGTAAATCAGTGAGACCTATTGTATCAGGTATTAACTCACCTACTTACCAGTTAGCGAAATGGTTATCGAATGAGTTCAACAATTTACGTGTTCCTCAACCAAGCTTCTCTGTTAATAACTCATTGGAGTTTATCAATAAGGTTAACAATGTAAAATTAGAGGATGGCGAATTGTTGATTTCATTTGATGTTGCTTCACTGTTTCCTAGTGTGCCTATTCCGGAAACTTTGGAGTTTCTTAGGGAATTATTGAGCAATAACAAATTTGACCCGTCAGAAATAGATGAATATGTAAGATTGACTGCCCTTTGTAAGTCTCAAAATTGTTTTCAAATAAACGGAAAGTTTTTGAACAACTTGAGGGAACTGCAATGGGTAACTGTCTCTCACCTTTTATTGCCAACTTGTTTATGAGCAGATTTGAAACCAATGTAAAGTCTATAGCACCATATTTCCCTAAGACTTGGGTTAGGTATGTCGACGATATTTTTGCCATTTTGACACCAAGAAGTGCAGTATTCAAAGATTTTCTTCTCGTTTTGAATTCTAAATTCAACACCATTAACTTTACTGTAGAACAAGAAGTTAACGGCCAACTTCCATTTTTAGATACTCTGGTAGTCAGGAATAGCAAAAATATAATAGAAATTGACGTGTATCGGAAAGATACTAACACAATCAGGTTTATCCCTAATGATTCGCAGCATCCTTTTCAACAAAAATTGTCTTTTATTAGTTGTTTAGGAAATAGGTTATTGAAATTTCCATTGTCCGCAGATAGATATCAGCAAGAATTATTGTTTATTAAGAATGTTGTCATACATAATGGGTACCCTGAGAAAATAGTTGATAGAATGATTAAGAAGCAGAATCAAAAAATGTATGTAAATCAAATATCTACTTTAAATACTTTGTCTGCAGAAAAGAAGAAATATGTTAAAATACCGTTCGATTGTGCATATACAAGGGGTTTGGGAAGTATTTTTACATCACAAAATCTCTGTATAGCATATTCGACTCATAATAGCATAAAAAACCTTCTTGGAAACCCAAAGGATAAGGTAGATGTACTTGATAAATCTGGTATATATTGTATCAATTGTCATGACTGAAAAATAATACGTAGGCCAGACTAGAAGAACAATTTTAACTAGGTTCAAAGAACATGTAGCTCATTTTAAATATAATCGTTTTGAAAAATCTAGTGTGGCTCAACATATTTTAGACACAGGTCATAAAGTAGTTGTAGATGACTTAAAACTTGTAAAAGCTGTGTCAAATAATAGGGAACTAAACAGCTTGGAAAGTATCTTTATTCACTTGAATAGAGATAAATTAATAAATTCAGACAGGGGTCCTATACCTAGTTCGCCATTGTTTGACCTGCTTTAATTATAACTTGTTTTTTACGCTTCAATGATCAAAATTCACTGAGGTGTGAACAACAAATGGGTATATATAGGGTAATTTTTAACATGGACGTCACTTCCACTAGTGATTTGCTTGGACAATATCCAGTAAAGATACTATGAAGTGCTAATCTCTCTTTTCCTCTTTTTAGGTTCTACTGAAGATGGCAACATAGTTGCTGAAATACGTATTTAGGTTCTAAAATACTTGTTGTGGTTAGGGGTTTATAATTTTATTATTAAGTTCGCCACAGTCTCCAAAATATTGTCATAATTATTATGGTTATATTATATTGATTTCTGCATGTGGGTAGGCAGGTATATATTCATTTCACTTTGTAGAATTATTATGCTAGCGCAGAGGCCCCATTAAATTATAATTAACGACTGCATTACAAGTTGTTCTTAATCGATACAAGAAGTTCGGGCCCGCGGTGGTTTGTTAGAAGTTTAAACCTCCATAATTTCAGGAGATACGGGTTTCAGACACATTCAGTTAACACTGTACTAGCACGTACGGCCATTAAATGTACTTCATTACTATCAAGTGTATATTATACAGAAATTCTACAGAATGTTGCCCTATTTCTATATATTACAAAATCTGCTAGTATGCAGTTAGTGCAAATTATAATATGTTGCGTCAAAATTATAAAAAAATATACATTTTGTCACATTTTACTTGTAGAGATTAATTTATTAGGAATATTCATTTAAGTCAAATAAATATATTTGGATACAAACAAAAAATTGTAAATTTTAACTGTAAACATAAGTTGTTTGACACAAATATACGATCTTTCTACCAAACAAATATTTCAAAAAAAGGATTTTTATCCGCAAAGAAATATTTCTTTGCCTGTATTGAAACATCAGGTTTCTTTCAGTCAATGCGTATTTATTTGAATTGAACAAAATGACTCGTTATATCCAAACAAAAAATACCTGTATAACATGGCCAGCCTGTTTTTAAAGATTTTAGATTTAGTGGAGTATAATAAAATGGTATAACACTCGCTATGTTTTACCACACAAAAAAAGTTATTGCTATTTTATTTAAAAATGAGCCGATTGTGAAATTATTTCAATAATTAGATTTAATTCAGTTGAAACAATTTTTAAGTCACATTGATTTTAAAAAATACTCTGTCTTCCCGTCAGCCGCACAGACAACAAAAAGAAGCTTTGTGCACATGGCAATAACAAAAAAAAAATAAAATAAAACATAATCATTGAGACAAAAATATGTCGTAGGAAGTAGAGTCAGGTTAAGAGATCGTTTTTTTTAGATTTGTTTATTTGTAAACAATGACCTCATTTTGCTGTAAAATAACAATACCATTCTTTCTTTCTATAGTGAAATATAGCAAGTGTTGCCAAAGCCTTGCCAGGTTACCCAGGTATATTTCTTTTAGATATGACGACAAAAACTTAGCTAGAAAAGAGTGTTCATCATGAATCAGCAAAAACAGATCCCTATTCAGTTTATTTTGGACGATGCACATTGGGGCATTCCACCAAGAAAGATGGCCACAAAGCAAATTTCAAAATTGTTAAATTCCAAAAAGTAAACCAGTTTTTTGGATCGGCAAAGGACCGATGTATTAAAAGGCGGCAATATTTTTTCATCTGAGCCCTGCGCCACGTGTCCTCGTCAGCCATAAGTTAGATTTTAGTATGGCTGAACATAGATGCACATAAGTTGACGCTCTTGAAAACGGTTGCAATTTTGTGTTTTAAAGAAAAATGTGATTTTTTGTTATACATTCGTTAGAACCAAGTATGAACTTTCATTTTTATTAAAATTTCCCCACCAGTTTGTTTATTGCAGGGCCGAGAACATTCGCTGTTTAAAAAAACAGTTTTATGCAGAATTTGAGTGTTTTAGTTTAGAGTTTAGCTTAATTGAGCTCTTGAAAGTGGTTCAAATTATAGTACGCATACTTGAGATTACAGCTACAGCAAACTCTGCTGCGGATAGGTGCGGATGCGGTTTTCGTTATTTTATTTCTATCACGTTGTAAAGGAAAATCCAAAAGTTGATGTACCGGCCTATATATAATTTTATGCAATTTCTTGAAACCGTGATAGTAGAGGTAATTTAGAACATATTTAACCATATGTAGCTATATACAAATGGTTACGGTTATCGAGATATTGACAATTTTATGTTCAATGAATCTTGTATGTTATAAATGCCGATCTGTACGTATATATTTCCGATTTTGATCATCTATAGGAAACAACCCCGATGATCTAGACTCCTAAAAATCATCCGAAAAAACCTTAAACTTTGTATTTGTATGTAAATTGCTTGGAAATTTGTTGCTTGAGGCGAATCGGATATGAATCCGATGAATTCGGGAAAATACATCGAAACCATCTACTCGCACACACAGTTCCCTGCTTTAAAATGGACCAGAGACAATAGTAAGCTTTTGAATAGAAACTGGTTAGGCGTTTTCGATAAATGTGTTTATGAGGAATGCTACTAAATAAACGACCGTTTCAGCCTGAAGAATGATCAACTTTCGAAGTTTTCATGGATACAATATGTATACGTATTAGACAATTTTGAAATAATACTTAAAATAATTGCTTTTAAAATGCTATACTTGAATAAAACAACACATCTGGAGCCCTTATAAGTGAAAGAATAATTTTGGCCAGGTTTTCAGATTAAATACCCCACTGTGCGATGGTCAATAGCAGCGTTATTAAGGGTTGGGTAACAAAAATTAGAAACTTAGAATATGGAATATTGTAGCTGTGGCACTTGAAAAACTGGTCTAAGGTTACGATTTTGATCAAATTTATACTGTCAATTTCTCAAATGAAATTAGACCTTTATAATTGTTAAACACAACACAAGAACGAGCAATAATAGTATTAATTGGCACGGGATTTGTAATAAACCGCGCCGCGACGGTCTTCATCCCTTGCACAGCTTTATACAGGGGATCTCTTCATACACCGCCAATATCCCACCGCATACCGCCGCCTGCTGCGAGGGGATGGTTTAAGCCTTTCCGAACTCCAGCGCGGCGCGGCGGGGTTGCTTCCGCCACAGAATCAATATGATGGAAGTCACAAGGACTTTGGATAATTAATTTTCGAGAATTCACTACCGAAATAATTATATTAATTTGTACGCCTTTGATGTACTTTCATAATAATTATTCCGCGCTGTTCTCGATTGCGATGGAATTTAAGTATGCCGTTCACTCGGTTTTGCTCGGTATGCAGCGAGTATAGAACAAAAGGATGAATATTTAATAAGTTATTATTTTATTATTTATATTCTAGTTTGTTCGCTCTCGGGGGTGAACGGGAGTGCGGTGGTTTGAAAATAAGTTTTTGTAAACGCGTCACTCTTTAATTATCTTTGTATTGAGCGTTCGAGTGTCCCTTTGTAATAGTAAAATGTGGTTAAATTTCGGACTCTTGTGTGTTTTTTTCTGCGCAAGTAATCATGAAAAGTTGAAAAGTTTGGTTTTAGACAATACGAGGAATAAATATTTAAATCTTATTTATTATTACTATGAATAATTTATTAATTTAACATAATTAATTTTAAAATTATAAACGCCTAACCACAACAAGTATATTAGAAACCTAAATACGTATTTCAGCAACTATGTTGCCATCTTCAGTAGAACCTAAAAAGAGGTTGTCCAAGCAAATCACTAGTGGAAGTGACGTCCATGTTAAAAATTACCCTATATATACCCATTTGTTGGTCACACCTCAGTGAATTTTGATCATTGAAGCGTAAAAAACAAGTTTTAATTAAAGCAGGTCAAACAATGGCGAACTAGGTATAGGACCCCTGTCTGAATTTATTAATTTATCTCTATTCAAGTGAATAAAGATACTTTCCAAGCTGTTTAGTTCCCTATTATTTGACACAGCTTTTACAAGTTTTAAGTCATCTACAACTACTTTATGACCTGTGTCTAAAATATGTTGAGCCACACTAGATTTTTCAAAACAGTTATATTTAAAATGAGCTACATGTTCTTTGAACCTAGTTAAAAGTGTTCTTCTAGTCTGGCCTACGTATTCTTTTTCACAGTCATGACATTTGATACAATATATATACCAGATTTATCAAGTACATCTACCTTATCCTTTGGGTTTCCAAGAAGGTTTTTTATGCTATTATGAGTCGAATATGCTATACAGAGATTTTGTGATGTAAAAATACTTCTCAAACCCCTTGTATATGCACAATCGAACGGTATTTTAACATAATTCTTCTTTTCTACAGACAAAGTATTTTTTTTTTTTTTTTTTTTTTTTTTTATTTTTTTTTTTTTTTTTTTTTTTTTTTGGGGATGTTGCCATGTGCACAAAGCCAGTGGCTTGTCTGTGCGGCAGTCGGGGAGACGGAGTATTTGAAAAATCCCCTGCCTAACCTGGGCTTGAACCCTGGACTTCTGAGTGGAAGGCATACGCCTTATCCACTCGGCCACCTCCGCTCTATTTTTTTGCTTCTATTTAAAGTAGATATTTGATTTACATACATTTTTTGATTCTGCTTCTTAATCATTCTATCAACTATTTTCTCAGGGTACCCATTATGTATGACAACATTCTTAATACATTCTTTTGTTTGACCTGCTTTAATTAAAACTTGTTTTTTACGCTTCAATGATCAAAATTCACTGAGGTGTGGCCAACAAATGGGTATATATAGGGTAATTTTTAAAATGGACGTCACTTCCACTAGTGATTTGCTTGGACAATATCCAGTAAAGATACTATGAAGTGCTAATCTCTCTTTTTCTTTTTTTAGGTTCTACTGAAGATGGCAACATAGTTGCTGAAATACGTATTTAGGTTTCTAAAATACTTGTTGTGGTTAGGGGTTTATAATTTTATTATTAAGTTCGCCACAGTCTCCAAAATATGGTTACTTTTAGCTTTCTTATTATTTTTTTGCGGTTGCGCGAACTCTGCAAACCAATGCACGAGCCGCCACTGCTTCGGGACTATGCGACGGGGGGGACGGTGTACCATTTTATAAGGAGTGTCTTTGCACGTACCAGCAATGAGTTAACAAGGAATATATCAAGTTACGTCGTAAATTAGCGCGCCTGGCAGATAATTACGGGCTTTATGCGAGACTATATGGTTAGGAGGCGTTCTCGACTGAAAATGTTCGTTTTATTAGGTTTAATTTATTACTGGGTGGTTACCGTCTGCAGAAGCCATCCGCATAATTTGCAAATTATTGCGCATTAGCCGATTTGAGAGAGCGGCTAACGTTAACTTGAAAGTATAGCGCTTTAATGGGTCCATAAGGTCCGTTTATTAGCTGGACGCTTATTAAAACCGGTTGTGATTAAAATAATTGATGCTTCGATCGTAGGAAATAGCCAGTTTTGATGCCGAAGTTCTTGTTAGTCCGGAGGAAAGTTGGTCACTGATAGTTTTCTTTATTATTATTCCCTTTTTAGAAAACTGTATTCTTCATAAAAGCTTCTGAATTGTCTTAAATCTAAAATGAAAATAGTTGGATGTAATTATCAGTGAGCAATTGAGGGTGGTTCAAATTGGCTATTTTTATTTAGAAAGCAACGATCCCCCAAATCGTTTCCAAATCCAAGAAAAACTGGACACGTATCATTTTTTTTTTCGTAATTTTGATTCCTAGTGGTGCCTGTCGATGCCTCAAATTTACACAAGAAAATGCATGGGAAAAACACATTTTTTGGTATTTTTTGAATAATTGTTCGGGGTTTGGGAAAACTTTCCAAGGAAGAATTTAACCTATCATACAAATGGATTTGATGCCCCCAACCCACCCCCACAGTGCCCTGAAAACTACCATTAAATGAAAATGTAGATTCTTCAGAAAATTTACCCTTCCAATTATTTTATTCTCTTATTTTCTTATAGAAATCATTATTATAAGTCTAGTGGGGTGTTTATAAACATTTGTCACTTAATTTCCATTTGTTTAAACAAATTTTATTTGTTTAAGACTTGGGGTTAGGTATGTCGACGATATTTTTGCCATTTTTGACACCAAGAAATGCAGTATTCAAGATTTTCTTCTCGTTTTGAATTCTAAGTTCAACACCATTAACTTTACTGTAGAACAAGAAGTTAACGGCCAACTTCCATTTTTAGATACTCTGGTAGTCAGGAATAGCAAAAATATAATAGAAATTGACGTGTATCGGAAAGATACTAACACAATCAGGTTTATCCCTAATGATTCGCAGCATCCTTTTCAACAAAAATTGTCTTTTATTAGTTGTTTAGTAAACAGGTTATTGAAATTTCCATTGTCCGCAGATAGATATCAGCAAGAATTATTGTTTATTAAGAATGTTGTCATACATAATGGGTACCCTGAGAAAATAGTTGATAGAATGATTAAGAAGCAGAATCAAAAAATGTATGTAAATCAAATATCTACTTTAAATACTTTGTCTGTAGAAAAGAAGAATTATGTTAAAATACCGTTCGATTGTGCATATACAAGGGGTTTGAGAAGTATTTTTACATCACAAAATCTCTGTTTAGCATATTCGACTCATAATAGTATAAAGAACCTTCTTGGAAACCCAAAGGATAAGGTAGATGTACTTGATAAATCTGGTATATATTGTATCAAATGTCATGACTGTGAAAAAGAATACGTACGCCAGACTAGAAGAACAATTTTAACTAGGTTCAAAGAACATGTAGCTCATTTTAAATATAATCGTTTTGAAAAATCTAGTGTGGCTCAACATATTTTAGACACAGGTCATAAAGTAGTTGTAGATGACTTAAAACTTGTAAAAGCTGTGTCAAATAATAGGGAACTAAACAGCTTGGAAAGTATCTTCATTCACTTGAATAGAGATAAATTAATAAATTCAGACAGGGGTCCTATACCTAGTTCGCCATTGTTTGACCTGCTTAATTAAAACTTGTTTTTTACGCTTCAATGATCAAAATTCACTGAGGCGTGAACAACAAATGGGTATATATAGGGTAATTTTTAACATGGACGTCACTTCCACTAGTGATTTGCTTGGACAATATCCAGTAAAGATACTATGAAGTGCTAATCTCTCTTTTTCTTTTTTTAGGTTCTACTGAAGATGGCAACATAGTTGCTGAAATACGTATTTAGGTTTCTAAAATACTTGTTGTGGTTAGGGGTTTATAATTTTATTATTAAGTTCGCCACAGTCTCCAAAATATTGTTATTGATTAAAATCCCTTTTTTAGAAAAATTGGGAATTTTTTTTAATATTAATTTTCCTAAAGTTAACCAATTTTGTATGTCAACATAAAGTTAATTTGTTGCTGTCTGTAAACTGTTCCCTGTACTCTAATTTTATAAAATATTGAAAAGCATCCCAAATATAAATGATGTCACTTGAGAACAACAGTTGGTTTAAAAAAAAAATAAATAAATTTAGATGGATTGCAAAAAAATTGTGGGCTTATTAGATAATATAGGCAAGGTATCTCGAACATTAAATTTATAAGTTAATTTCAGAAACTGACTTTTCTATCATAATTAGGAAAACGTTAAAATGAATAATAATTGATTGTTTAAAATAAACAATAGGAAGAAATGTTTTAATGAATAATGTCACTCTAACATAATAAACTGCCAAACAAATAGAATTTGTTTAAACAAATGGTAATTAACTGACAAATGTTTATAACCATTTAACCACCACTTATACGAATTATGAGACAAAAAGAGAACGAAATGAGAACGGTCAATTTCCTGAAGAATGTAATTTTTTTCATTTGGGCGTAGGTTTCATGGCACTGTGTGAGCGGGTTGGGGGGCGTCAAATGCATATGTATAATAGGTCAAAATCTTCCTTGAAAAGTCCTCTACAAGTAGTATAACTTTAATATTTGGTTTTCCCAAACCACGAACAATTATTCGAAAAATACCAAAAAATGTATTTTTTCCACGCATTTTCTTATGTAAATTTGAAGTATCGATAGGCAACACAAAAAATCTAAATTTCGTAGAAAAAAAAATACGTGTCCACTTTTTTTGGTTTTGGAAATGATTTGGGGGGATCGTTGCTTTCTATCATCCAAAAATTTTTGCAATGCATTTTTGAACCACCCTAGTGAGCATGTACCAACAATATGCAAAATACCCTTATTTTAAAAGCTAAGAAATAATATTATTTGAAAAAGTATCGTCGCTGTATTGACCAGGCATTGAAAAAAAAAATACGTGATTCTTTAAAGTAGATGCTGAACAATTAGAGATTGGTGATTTAATTTTATTATAAAAATGACAGCGCGCTGACTGTATGTGAATAACACCCAGTTATACTATATACATCTAGAAATAAAATAAATAAATAAGTTACTCGCTTTTGGAACACCAGGCCTAAAAAGTTCTAGAAACATTATTTTTGAGGGATCAATTACCACAGTTTTATTATATAGTCTTTATTTTAAAAACATTTTATGATTAAATTTATTGTAAGTATTCGAAAAATCTGCTAAATTATCAACAAAAGCAAGCAAAAATTTGGTTAAATTCTAATAATTCAACTAAAAATTGTTAATATCAAGAGATGAAAAGAACTCAGTATCAAAAAAATGTAGATAAAGTTTCTGCTTTATATCTTTGCTGCTAAATTGTGATTTATGCTTTTTTTAAGGACAAGATCAGTAATAAAAAAATCAATTTAGTTACGATTTAAATAATTAATGCTTGGTAAGTAATAGGTAATTACTTTGGATGTTGAAACTCCATAAAAAAATTAGAAAATTTGTGTTAGTTTTTCTCACTAAAAAAACTTTTTTCGATGAATTCAGGAAGTTGGTGTTATGCACGGTTTCAAAAAAAGGCAACCCCTATATTTTTAAAGCACGAGCCGCCACTGTCTTGGAGAACGTAGAGCCCGTATAGTCTGTATAGTCCGTAGAGCCCCAATTGCCGCTGGAGTGGAAGTACCGCAACTTAGGAGGCAACTGAGTGTGTAGGGCCAATAAGAAATTCTAATTTAATTTAGTAAATAGACGACAGGGTGAGTTGGAGTGAAGTGCGTAAACTGAAAGGGGATTTCGACGACAAATCAAAACATTTTCGGGGGGATTTCAGGACGCACGTAGTAAATCCCTTCTTATTTCGTTTAGAGCTGGAATAATTATTACGTTTTCTCTTAGCGACTATTCACGAGAAAATTTATTTTAGATTACGTTGGTACTGCTATTTGATTCAGTGAATATTATTTAATTTTATATAACGCAATCATACAAGCATTTATGGGATTGAATGAAATGTTAACGGAATTATAAATAAAGGAAATTAATATTGTTATTCGTTGGGTAAATTTATTTAATTTCGTTCGGCGTATAAAATAATAAATTTGCGCACTGTCCAGATGAATCGATACAAAATTTTTAATCTCCCACATAGTTATATATTTTATTGATTAAATATATTAAGGTAAATTTTCATTTAAACCCTGGATATGGAATATACAAAAAATATACTAAAACATATCAGTTTTTCGTCGAACTTGAAACATAAAACGAAATCTCGTACTATATTTTTCTGTGGAGCATTGACGCTATTAATTTGTTTTGCTCAAATATTCCGAAAACATTCGGCGTAGAGCTATAAATCAACACGCTTTTTGTCCATACGACCGCAACAGTTTGAGAATTTGAAAACTGTTTTGGAGATTCATATGTGCGTTGTTATAAATCGATATAACATATTTATACTTTAGGAATTTTCAACAGTTGACTTATTTGTAAAATATAAAACCTCACAAATTTGCTAAGACTTGATAGGATATGATGCTGGGTAAAAAATTACTTTAATCTTTTTTATTATTTCGTCAGCAAATAATATTAAAAATTCTAAGAATACTTTACTGTTGTTTGCAACAAAATTGTTTTTTATTATTATCTCCGCAGATACCAGATCTGACGAAGCTACTAATTCCAACAACCCAAGAATTACCTCCTAAGTTACCGCAAGAATTTTTAAATAAAGATAAGCAAAGAAAAACTGAAATTTCTTGAAAATCAAATATATATTCAATATCCACAACTTAATTACAATATTTGCGAGATATTAAAATAACAATATGAAACAAACCAAAATATGGTAATTTAGAACAACTGGAGAATATCATATTTATATTATAATATTTTTTCCTACAACAATTATAAAATTTCTAGTGAACAAACTTATTCAGACAATAATAAAAATCAATGATTTTTACTCGAAATACCGACTGTCCGGATGTACGGTTTTTTAAAACTGACAACCCTGTCTATAGCCCCAAGTAAGTCAAAAAGCCAAATCAATATGATTCCAGTTTCCGAGATATGGAAACGAAAAGATGCTAGCTATGATGATTATACTGTGCAGCAAGAAAAAATGCCCTGTATGCTAATGTATATGCCTAATTTGTTTACTCATAGTAGTTGCCGAGACCTTATTAATATTGTTTGTTCACGTCAGTTTTGATAATTTTTACCTAAACTTGACTATCAAATACAATGGCAAAAACACGATATTGCCATTTCAAAGGATTGATATGACGACATCTTTTACACAGAATCACACCTGCTTTCTGAAGATAAAAAAACTGGAAAAATCCACCGAGAATTCGAATGATTGAGCAACAACACACAAACCATTCAACAGTTTGTCACTTGTTTGTCGAAGCTCTTTGAAAAGTTGCTTCTAAAGAGAATGAAACCTATCATTGAGCGAAAGAAAGGAACTAATTCCTAATCACCAATTTGGTTTTAGAGCAAAAACATTCCACTATAGATCAAGTCCATAGAATAACATATATCATAGAGACAGCGTTAGAAGAAAAGCTTATTTGCTCAACAATCTTTCTTGATGTGACACAAGCTTTCGATAAGGTTTGGCACGAAGGATCGATACACAAACTAGAGAGTATGCCACCTTTACAATACGTCGAGCTGCTAACATCCTATGTATCTGATCGACTATTCAGAATAAAACAGATCGATGACTACTCGGAATTAAAAGAAGTAAAAGCTGGTGTACCCCAGGGTGGTGAATTGGGACCTATTCTCTATCTACTATATACAAGTAATCTACCACAGCTGGGAAATGAAACAGTCGCCGAGACAAGTACCTAGTTTTAAGAATTCAGATTTAAACTGATGGTTTATCTTTTAGATTAGTTTCAATATCATAAGCACTTTATGCTTATTAATAAAAAATTTCGTCTGAAAAACTTTGAAGTTTCATACAAGAACTAAAGTGGCGAAACAGACTTTACTCGAGTATCCAACCTTCAATCAAATTATTAGCATAGAATAAGCAAATTTCAGGAAAACCAACACTGGTTAAACCCCTAATGAATTCATCATCAATTATTTTCACCGGAACAGTTATAATTACAGCAAATGTATTACGCCGTAAACCCCAAACATTATTCACGCTAAAAATGACGGCGTCGCAAGTCAGTCACATCAGCGTCGTAAACGCGAGATTTTGACAGCGCCACAGCGCCACCAGACGACGGAACGCTGCACTACGTCGCAGTGGCATCGCAGAAGTGGGATCTCCGTCACCGGGATCATAAATTTTAATGCACCTCAGTCACGAATTAAGTCTCAGATTTCACGTGCGCGGCTTTAATTTTGCCGTTCCGCCCTCAAAACATTATTAACGCGAGCGACGCTCCAGAAGCGTACCATTTCCGTCTGGTTTCGTCGGATTAAACAATTCACCCAGGAAGCCCGACGACCGGGCGACGCCGCGCGCCGCGACGGAGCTCTCGGCTGCGCTGCCATTGTGCAAATGATTTAATCAACTTGCTTATTCGACCGTGGTATTGTATTGCCGCATCTAAGAATAACCGGTCTGAAAGTGTTTTCGTGTGTGTGAGAATGTTAGGTGTTGGAATGTATGTGTATGTGGATGGTTACGAAAAGATGTATTGTAAGGTAAACGTCCCAAATTGAGGCACTGTCCTAAATTCCGACATATTTCTGTTTAGTTGGATAAAATAAGATATCTACAACATTGAATTTTATTTTAGGAGATCTGGTTTGTTGATATGACATTACACTTATCAACCCACAATCGTTTGATACCAATGTAACAATAATTCTTAATATAGGGCATTTAACTTATAAGGAACGAGATGTATTTAGTTAAAATAGTTATTGTGAAGGTATTATAATTTTTTAAATACCGAAGTTCTTCGAATTTGTTTAAAGGAAATAACTCTCTTTTTGTGTACATATACATATATTTGTTTGAATCAAAATTAGATTTCTTTCTATTTATTTGACTTAAATAAATATTCCAAATAAATTAAGTAAATATTGTTGGTGTTAAAGAAATATGAAATATGATCCAACATAATAAATTAAAAAGGGTATATTTCTTAAAAACCAGAAATCAGTTCTATCTATGTGCTTAAGGTAAGATGTATTTTATATGTATAAAAAACGTAATATAGATATGTGTAAGGACAATTTCTACACTAAGAAGTTACAGGTCAAGTTATGGACAGGGTAGGAGTGAAATGAAATTGTTCAAGACTACACAAAATATAGTGATCTTAAAACCTTCGAAACTATTTGTCGTCGAAAGTTGGAAACTTACAAAATCAGAGGAAAATAATAGTAATGGTTTGAAAACTCTTTCTCAAACAGAAGACAAAAAAAAATTGGTGCCACAAGGTTCTGTTTTTGGACCTGTTTTATTTAACTAATACATAAACGATGTTGCTTCAGTTAAATCTTGTGATATAGTAACCACAATTTCTAAATTTCTATAAAATTTATGACGCAAAGTCGAAAAAATTTAGTATATTACACTCGATTTATAAGACATCTTGGTGCATTCGTTCAACTCATGCGCCAATTTGGTGTCTAAATTGCATAAATTTACAAATTGAAAATATTTAACTCAAATAATTACTCATATTATAATTGAATTTTAGTATTAGGTAGTGCGTATTATGTATTAGTTAATTTTAAGTAATTGTGTAGTCTAGTAGCAAGAAATACAAACTTATTGTTTATCAGTTTCTTCCATCAACTTTCTTGGGACATTTTTCCCTTAGTGCAGCGTCAGGATAAAGCCAGGACACGTGCCAAAAGTGCGCCGGCTGAATTCTGTTTATCGAACTCGTTTCAAAAACGTGATAAGTTAAAATTGAAAGAATATGCGACCGGGGGACCTGCAAAACGAATTCGCCAACTGGGTCGGCAACATTTGGAAATCCTACACACGTATAAACGTCCTCAACGTTTATGTCGCCGCACATACATACATACATATATACAATACATAGATACAACCACAGGAAAACACTGGCATTTGTCCCGGAAGCCATAAGGGGAGAAAATAGCGGGGGAAAAAATAATACGAAATAAACTTGATGCTCCGTGATTTTACGGTTGGTAGAACTCGTTTTATGCGTCCATGAATTGCATCGCGAAACTTCTATTTTTTTTGTCGTAGTATTGTGTACAGGATTTGTTTTTACCTGCACTGTCCTTATAGTATAAATCATTTACCGCAGTAACATATTTATGTGGTGTTTATTACATTAGTGCAACAGAAAAACAATGATTGAAATTATAATCGAATTATAAATAACGCAAAATAACAGTGTTTTGTTGCAAACGTGTTCATTTCGTACACCAAAAACAATTTAATTCAGAATATGAACAAAATGAATGCGTTATAATTATGTAGGTAGGTACCTTTTCCAGTTAGAAATCAATTCGATATTTTTGCGTAGTCCGAGAGATAATTAAATTTATTAATTAATTTTATTTGAAGTAAATTTTAATTAACTTCCCTTCACGTCGATAGCTTCTAATTTAGTTTCGATTGGAACTTTAAAATTAACGAACCGTATCTTCTCTTACAAACAGTGTCTCGAACAATTATCGCATTTCAGTACTACATTTCCTAATATTAATTTGTTTACTTGCAAAGGAAATTAAACTGTCTGAAAACGTTGAGGCTAATTCAATTCAATAAGTAAACACTAGCGTTTTTTTTTTTTTTTTAGCTAAAGTAATAACTCCGGTGCTTTTGCGACGACTGTCATCACAGTGCAGCGACAACCGGTGCACTTTCGGTTAAAATCGGTGAATTCAATAATCATTGCTGTTTTATACGTATGTAAATAATGTGAGACTGACTGCAGAACACACTAATTTATTTGTTATTTCTGTTATAAGAAAAGTTACTTAATATCTAAACGGCTTTTTATGCAAATATCATAAATGTTTTTAAATTGCAGGAATGAGCACTGAGTTATCATATAAATAATATTGTAGTAAATATGGAGTAAAAAAGGATATAAATTAAACAAAATCCTCTTAATTTGGTAAGGATATTTAGTTTAGTACTGTCTGATCAATAAACGTGTATAATAATGATTTGTATCCCAACTACTTTGCTCGTAATCGCACATGAAGCGAAATAATAACATTCAACCACCGATAAACAACGTAAAATCTAACTTTCAAAAATCCTCCTGAACAAATTAAAATAGATAGAGGGGTGTACTTTTTAGAATTAATTACCCAATGTATCTGATCCATAAACGTGTATAATAATAATTTTATCCCAACTACTTTGCTCGTAATCGCACATGAAGCGAAATAATAACATTCAACCACCGATAAACAACGTAAAATCTAAGTTTCAAAAATCCTTCTGAACAAACTAAAATAGATAGAGGGCTGTACTTTTTAGAATTAATTACCCAATGTATCTGATCCATAAACGTGTATAATAATAATTTGTATCCCAACTACTTTGCTCGTAATCGCACATGAAGCGAGATCATAACATTCTACCATCTAAAAGCAACGTAAAATCTAAGTTTCAAAAATCCTCCTGAACAAACTAAAATAGATAGAGGGCTGTACTTTTTAGAATTAATTACCCAATGTATCTGATCCATAAACGTGTATAATAATGATTTGTATCCCAACTACTTTGCTCGTAATCGCACATGAAGCGAAATAATAACATTCAACCACCGATAAACAGCGTAAAATCTAAGTTTCAAAAATCCTCCTCAACAAACTAAAATAGATAGAGGGCTGTACTTTTTAGATCATTATTAGCCAAAAGCCAGAAAAAAACAAAACAATCAATAGAAATAACGCAAAATTGTAACATAAAAAATCACTGACACAGCATTCTGTTGTCTGATGTCTTGTGGCTCTTATGATCGATTTTGACTGTAAGTTTAACATTATTATACAACTTTAAGGTTTTACGCGTTTTTCTGGAAATACCATATTTCAAACTGGCGTACGCGTTTGCTATTAAATCGTTTAACGAATTGCTTGTTGGAGGCTGAAACCCGTAATAAAAAAAAACTTTATTTTATTACCGTTCTTATTACCTTACAACGATTTGAAAACGAAAAAAAAAATTATCAAAAAATTCAAACGGTAGCTATTTTGTCAAGTTTTGACGTTTTTTAATTAAGTATTTGTTCAGCCTCCAACTAATTTCATCTAGTTTTACAGCGTTTTTGAAATTTCGAATTCAGGTTCTTTTTACAGAAAAAAATCATTGACATCTCTTACGATTCCTTTGATAAACTGTCCCAAAGTTGAGCTACTTTTTAGGTCCCTTTATATACTTGCAATTAATGTTTAGATTAATATACTTAGTTAGATTGTCATCAGACTATGTGTTGCTATCGTATGTAGACCGCATAAACAACAATTTAAAGTTATGTTTTGTGTACGGAAAAACGTCAGACCCGGATTATAGTTATAAATATTTAAATTTTACTATTTCGTTTGTCGTACCGTCTACGTTGCCGTCCTTTATATATCATGGGCAAACTACAAGACATAAATCTTTAATAAGATATAGAGGAACGGGTACGGGAGACCGTTTAGCATTTTTATAGGAAGCTCTCGCGAGATACGGATCAAAAATACCCATGTCGCCGGCAAACAGTCCCCGAGAAATGGTATATATGAGACGATAAAAACATCCATATTATATGGCGACGAATATGCAGGAAACGGTGGGAATGTGGGAAGATGCTGGTATTTACAAGTTTGGATGCAAAAATATTTGTGAGTTTTGTGGTAAATAAATACATAAATGTATACAGGGTGTCTGTTTTTCTTTGTGAGAAGGAATGGAGATCTTATCTTTGAAGAGGAACAATCTCAAAACAAATGTTGGAGTATTTGTATTCCAATATATATGAGTGTTCAAAATGATGATTGGCGTCAATTGAATTCATACAGGATACAGGAAAAATGTCACACTGAAGTATTATATCTCCGAATACAGTGTTTTTCAGATGGAATATACCTATAATGGACCAAAATTTTGATTTCTCGAGAAAAAACTATACTTTTCATTCATATCCTAAAAGAGCTATAGAAGAAATTGTTTTAAATTTAATTTAATAGGCACTCAAACTACTAAATGTATTATATATTGATTACACATTGAATACTGTTATGATAATAAATTGTAAACATTATATTGCCGATGCACAAGAAAAATAACACTGGCATCTCAAAATTCCTTAATTCTTCTTCAAGAGAAAATAAACAACGTAAAATCTTAAACTTTCAAAAATCCTCCTGAACAAACTAAAATAGATAGAGGGCTGCACTTTTTAGAATTAATTACCCAAGGTATCGGATCCATAAACGTGTATCATAATAGTTTGTATCCCAACTACTTTGCTCGTAATCGCACAAGATGCGAAATAATAACATTCAACCACCGATAAACAACGTAAAATCTAAGTTTCAAAAATCCTCCTGAACAAACTAAAATAGATAGAGGGCTATACTTTTTAGAATTAATTACCCAATGTATCTGATCCATAAACGTGTATAATAATAATTTGTATCCCAACTACTTTGCTCGTAATCGCACAAGATGCGAAATAATAACATTCAACCACCGATAAATAACGTAAAATCTAAGTTTCAAAAATCCTCCTGAACAAACTAAAATAGATAAAGGGCTGTACTTTTTAGAATTAATTACCCAATGTATCTGATCCATAAACGTGTATAATAATAATTTGTATCCCAACTACTTTGCTCGCAATCGCACATGAAGCGAAATAATAACATTCAACCACCGATAAATAACGTAAAATCTAAGTTTCAAAAATCCTCCTGAACAAACTAGAATAGATAGAGGGCTGTACTTTTTAGAATTAATTACCCAATGTATCTGATCCATAAACGTGTATAATAATAATAATTTGTATCCCAACTACTTTGCTCGTAATCGCACAAGAAGCGAAATAATAACATTCAACCACCGATAAACAACGTAAAATCTAAGTTTCAAAAATCCTCCTGAACAAACTAAAATAGATAGAGGGCTGTACTTTTTAGAATTAATTACCCAATGTATCTGATCCATAAACGTGTATAATAATAATTTATATCCCAACTACTTTGCTCGTAATCGCACATGAAGCGAAATAATAACATTCAACCACCGATAAACAACGTAAAATCTAAGTTTCAAAAATCCTCCTGAACAAACTAAAATAGATAGAGGGCTGTACTTTTTAGAATTAATTACCCAACGTATCTGATCCATAAACGTGTATAATAATAATTTGTATCCCAACTACTTTGCTCGTAATCGCACAAGAAGCGAAATAATAACATTCAACCACCGATAAACAACGTAAAATCTAAGTTTCAAAAATCCTCCTGAACGAACTAAAATAGATAGAGGGCTGTACTTTTTAGAATTAATTACCCAATGTATCTGATCCATAAACGTGTATAATAATAATTTGTATCCCAACTACTTTGCTCGTAATCGCACATGAAGCGAAATAATAACATTCAACCACCGATAAACAACGTAAAATCTAAGTTTCAAAAATCCTCCTGAACAAACTAAAATAGATAGAGGGCTGTACTTTTTAGAATTAATTACCCAATGTATCTGATCCATAAACGTGTATAATAATAATTTGTATCCCAACTACTTTGCTCGTAATCGCACATGAAGCGAAATAATAACATTCAACAGCTTCTAGAATGAAGTATGTAGAATTTTTTCTACATATTACCGGAATTTTAATTGGAATTTGATCTATGACAGGAAAAAGCAAAGCAAAGCAGTGAAAAACAACGGAGTTGGATGTGTTACTTGTGAGATTAGAAAAAACAATGCGCAAATTGCAAAAAGCAAATTGTTATTATTTTGTTGTACGAATTATAATGTTAATCTAAAAATTGCAAACCGTATTCTTGTAATATTGTGTATTATATGTATTATTACAGTTTTGTTTAGTTAGTATTGCTTAATTAACTTTGTTTAAATTAAAACGAAATCATCTTCACGTACAAATGAAACGTGAAGTTTATATTCATTCAACCGACATTTATGTATTGATGTTGACAAACTAATTAATATGAACCTATTATTACTATTATTAATATTAACTTCTTATTATATTTCCTTTCCATCCGTTCATATGACAATCTGTAGTCTCTTTATTTCCACAATAAGCCACGTGTCTTTAAAGCCATGGTATCGAAGAAATGTCCAGTATGACAGGTATGGGTAAGCCGGCCTTGGTATATATCAGTATATATCTGACATTCTTTTTTTTCACGTGATATGTCACGTCACATTTTTTTCAGCTCTCTACCAGAGCTTAAAATTTTAGCCATGGGAGCATCCTGGGACCAACGGAAGATGGAAGTAATCAAGTCTGGACTGGACCCACATCATCTGGAGCATATCTAACAGCGAGATCTTCTTCAAAATCGTAACCTAACCAGTTGGCTTAGCGTTCATGATTGATCCATTCCCGGATCTATTGCCGGAATATTGATCATCGATGAAGATCTCAACGATGCAGAGGAGGTTGCCCTAATGTTACCAGATGGTGACATTTTTGGCTCGCCTAACATCGCTTACCGTCCGGCTTCTTCAAAATCTTAACCTAACCAGTTAACTTAGTCGTTGAAGATCTCAACGATACCAAGGAGAATGGCATGGCCCCGGCACTCACTGTCACTGTCACTAACAGTGATTTTTTGTCAAAATTGACAAGCTGTCAGGTCTGCACTTTTTTAATGTTTACCTTTACCTACATTTCCTTTAGCCCATGTAGAGGAAGGTCGTGTTCTTATGGAAGTGGCAGGAAGTTGCTCTTGATGAACACCGAGAGCGCCCCGTACTCTTCTAGAGTACCGACAGATGCATCTGCTAGGCAGTGGTCACAACCACAACCAGTGCCCTTTTGCTGACACACAGACGTCAGCATGCCTAGGCTTCAGTTACACGCATGTAGAAGAGGGCCGTGTTGTTGTGCGTAATAAGCTGCATTCTGACATCTGATCCATGTTGGGCAAGACGACGGACACCAGAGGTGCGTTATTCTATCATTCACCACTTCAAGAAGACCACAAGTGACAGAAAGCTACTCTTGGTGTACACCGAGAGCACCCAGTAAACTTCTAGAGTGCCGCCAGATATATCTATCTGGCAGTGGTCCCAGCCAGTGTACCTTTTGCTGACACCCAGCTGTCGGCGCCTCCTCCCGACATTGGCCAAGCTGTAATTTCAGTAATGCATTACACAATTCAATGTTGTATAAACACTATAAAATTTCCGTAGACTGGTCCAGAAATTAAATAATTTTTTACAGATTTTTGAGATTCAACACATTTGAATACTAAAAGAATAATAGTCCTCAGTTTTGGGGGAGGAGTATGTGCATCAAAATATTATAGTCTATTTTGCAAAGTTAGTGGATCAAACTGAGGTTCCTCAGTTTATTACTTTGTGTTCAATAATTATGGCGACTTACCGTTAAGTTAGACAAACCTCACAATGAGGTCATCAACAACTCCCCAATCGATTAGTTATTGATTGCTGAAGTTTTGTAATTGTGAATATCGAACTATTCAACAATATGCAGAGACCAAAGGTCAACTTTTTTTGTATCTTGCAAATTCTGGCGCAATATCCTGGGACGCTGATGACTGGTCTAAAGTACCCTTTCAAGGCAGACATCCTTATATTTGGTACCAGTATACAATATCCCAACCGTCAGAACCAGGAACGTTTCCTATCGGAAGCCAGTATTTAGACCATATTGAAATGCGTACATTGGGCAAAGAATCTGGGTGACCATATTTGGTCGTTATTCAGGGCCGACTAAGATATGTTGTATCAAGGTGGACCAATTCTTCTGATCAGTTTCTGCCCCCAAATTTTCTTAAGAAAGAAGAACCGGGTGACTCTAATAGTAAATCAAATTTAGTGGAGATTGAGATTTGTCATCACTTTCCAAAATTGCAAAATTCTGTTCGTGAATTATAGCTCTATTACTCTGTTACTCTAGTAATTATTAAAATCAAACTCTAAATATTCAGAGAGAATATTTCAAAATAATGGAGATTGGCAAAATTTTTAATGTTGCCTTATAATTTGAAATATATTTCGGTCTATACAAGACTATTTTAAAGAAAGTGTCTTGTCTTTTAAGCAAAATTCCTTAGCTACCATATTCTTGGCTTGAGTGCTGTCATTAGATGACTCTATATAAGGTGGTTCACTCCGTATAAAGACTGAAATGTTTTCAAATGAAAACTTTTAGATATCCCTATCGCATTGCTTTGTATCAAGAAAATTGCTGTCGAGCATTTGACAGATTAAGCAAACCATCCCAAGGATGTTTAGGACGTAAAATTTGTTTGTTTTCTAAAAATAAGTTAGAGCCGATTTTGCTTCAAGATCATTAAAAATAGACTAATATCTGATAACTGAATTCAGCTAATTAATTTTGCTGCCAAAAGGATTACTCAATGTTTGGATACGCCTTCTATACTTTTATTTGTACCGAAAAGTATTTAATCGGGGCACGCTTGTTTGTTCCTGGTTAAAGAACCTAATTTCATAGCGGCTGAAGTCCCCCATTTTTTTTTGTGGCAAACAACATTCTTTATTCTTTCTTATATTTGCACCTCTAGAATACTCTCCTAGAAGTAATCCTACAACAAATTTCAGTTGTGCGCTTTGGCCGTTACAACCGCAGTTGTCCTATTGTACAAAGCCTTTCCCTGTTGACAGGATAGATGTCAACCAAGCTCTAAACCGGCTAGGGATTAGGTATGGAATCAACAGATGTTGCTCATAATTCTGCTGCAAATTTTTAAATTCACATAAATTAAAGCGACATTTGGGCTGAGATAAAGGGAATTTTCATTTAAATTGCCTATTTGACCAAAATTTTCAACGTTATTAACTTGCGTATCCTCCACAACGAAGTTATTACTTCCTTCGGTCATTACGTCCTCGCAACGTTGCATGCGTGTGTGTCATATGTTTTATATGACTATTAGTACCATGACTATTAATACCTTTTGGAGTCTGCCCAATAGGTTTTTACTCTTTCATTAAGAAATGCCTGCTGCACTTTTCAGATATTTTGAGCGGTTTGGGCGCGCAAATCAAAGATTCCTGACACTCCTGTATAGGCAGCTGACTGTTAATATAAGCCTTGAAAGATATATTTATCTTTTTTTACACTTGTTTTGTTACAATAACAAACTTAATAATTGGGTCTAAGATGGATCCCAAAAGTTACGCTAACGGGGCAATTACTTTGTTTGTTGCGTTGGATCGACCAAGGGCGTGAACTTGGAGCAGCTAAATGGACCGTTTATATCTGCGGTCCTTCTCCCGCTCACGGGCAGTCCCATAAGTCTGCTCCAGTCCTGGGGGTACGCGGACCCCTAAGTTGGCGATCGCTGGTTTATATTAACCATTTGGATACGGAGGTCGGCTCATTGTTGATACGTTCCTGTGAACCGTTACCAATAATTTGTGTTTTTACTTCTGGACAATAATAACCGCGCAGCCGCTGCTGGGTTAGTTCTTTAAGTGACAGTTCACCTTGACTACAGTCAAAACAGTCTAGAGTTGTCTTTATAGTCAATCATATGTAAACTAGATGCTGAGCCATCAAAACACTAAGGAATTTATTGGATACCCTTTCTTTATTATTTGTGGATAAAGTTTAGACCGCTCATGTTATCTGAAACTACCGGTAAACGGTGTTGTCAAGTCCCGTCCAACTAAGCTTAAGTTTTTACTTGGTACTCAGCAATTGTATTGAATTATATTACTTTTCGAGGCAGTAAGAAACAATATGCATATCAAATATGGGACACCATTAGACTTATTGAAATAAAGAAAAGCCTAATTAAAAGATCTAATTAATTATACTTTTGCCTTTGTCCGCTGCTCATCGCGTTCAAAGATTTTCCCAATCGTTATTAAACGTCTAATTTTATTCATAACCAAATGCAATTAATTCCAGTCTTTATTTATATACATCTATGTGTGTTATCTGTTGCTGTAGGTACGATTGTTTATCTATAATATTAATCTTTTTTACAAAGTACATTTACCGAATATTTACAAAGGTCTACATCATGATATATACCTTCTTATTGTTTATAGCCTTAAAAGGGCCACATAGACAGGTATATTAAAGTATTTACACTAATTAGTACATTGGAATTATTAAAAGTTGATTCATATGTATTCCGTACTGATGACGACTAATAGTCCGAAACACGTGCCTATGGTTGCTTTCTTCGATGACGGAATTACCCGATAATTACCTTTCTCCATATGTATTTCATGCACTTGTCACAAGTCATGCAAGCATTGGCATCTAGTCTTGTGTTGGCAGATTGCCTAAATTGGTTGAAATACCCACAATTTTGCAATTGTTCTTCAATTTTACAACTGCATGCATGAAAAGAAGTTTGATGAAAGTTTTTACATTCGACTCTTTAACTTTGAATAACATGATAACGATATATTGTTGCAATAACATGTTAACAAAATGTTAACATGTTCTCTCAAGTGCATTTTGTTGTTTCTTATTCATAAACAGACGATAATGCTGTTTTGGCTCTAAATTGCTCTGTGCTTTAAACATCTACAGATTGTCATATGAACGGATGGAAAGGAAATATAATTAAATGATTAAACGAACTTACCTTAGTGAAGTTCTATCATAATTATATGATCTTTCCATCCGGAATATGACATAACCCACCCTTCCTTTGTTTAGACTTTCCCGAACCCTGACCAATTTAGAGACCCTATGCTTTCAAGAGAATGTCAGATATATACTGATATATACCAAGGCCGGCTTACCCATACCTGTCATACTGGACATTTCTTCGATACCATGGCTTTAAAGACACGTGGCTTATTGTGGAAATAAAGAGACTACAGATTGTCATATTCCGGATGGAAAGATCATATAATTATGATAGAACTTCACTAAGGTAAGTTCGTTTAATCATTTAATTATAATTTATAATTATTATTGTATGTAAGTACCTAGGATGAGTAATTTAAGATTTTGTTTGGGATATATTTAAATACAGTTAATATTTAAGTACAGTTAATGCTATCATCGAAAGCTTTGAAAAAAAAAATGGGACAAAAAATGAAATATTTTCTAATATACAACGTATAACGAAACTAAAAATATGGGGGGCGGGCAGCTGCCCCCCTTGCCCTACCCTGGATATGCCCATGCACTGCTATATACAGGTGTCCCACTTTCTAAACCGAAAAACTTTTTTTTTAAATAATTGTTTGCACGCTCAACAAAAAGTTGCATATGGACTTATTTGTTTTCTTTGTTCTCTAAAAAGTTACAGCCGTTGGAAATAACAGCAAAACTGTATTTTAAACGGCCCTAACTGTACGAATTAAAGAACCCAATAAGTCGATATGAAACTTTTGATTTATAATAACATTTCCTTGCAGAGAAACAAGTTTCGTATGTATTCTGTTTCTCGCTTCATTTGTTTACTTAATTTACTTTTAAAACATTGTATTTTTCACTTGTAGGCGTATTTACTTTCATTATTGTTATGGGTATCGATTGTGTTACTTCCGGTAGTTTTCCAGGTAAAATCAGGAAGTACAAAATCATTAGGTGCAGACGCATTTAAATCTATAAATTGAGAACATTATTTAAACAATATAGCAGATGGGAAAGGAAAACATTGGAACAATCATGTTACCAGCCTGTCTTTTCAGTCCATATTATAGGTCACTACTTTCACCGATAACAATTTAACACCACAAACAATCTATTCGGTTTACTTTCGGAAACAATCCACTTCGTTCAATTACTTCAAGCTCCAAGCACCACCGTCATAAAGTACACATTTCCGACGACTTGGCGCGACAAAAATAGAGTAGTTATTCATTCGTAAGTATCGGCAAACTACACCAATTAAAACTTACCGAAGTTTTCACTCGAAATGAAACCGGCATCGTCCGATTCATATTGCCAATTTATTCCCTCCGATTCTGGTTTTGGGGGTCAACTGAAGTCGACCCCCGTCCGCCGTACGCTTCGGCCCGATGCGGAACTTTTAATAATAGCGTTGTTTAAAGTTCCCCAGCGCTGTACGATAGAACTAATAAAGTTCAAGTGTTTCTCGCCCGAATAGCGCACACACACACCGTGAACACACAGTGAACACACCGAATGTAAACAGCGATATTATTTATTAAACTAATAAAACGGGTCCGGTTTGTAAGCTATGCGGCTCTATAGAGAGCGTTCCGAACGCCACCCTGCGGACCACATTGTGACTAACAGCTTAAACACCGGCGGAATAAAATTAATTTGTTGGATTTATAGCGTGGTCAGTCTGACCTTAACCAGTCGACCCTATATTGTTCGTCCGTACTAAGAGAATTGAGTTTAATGTATGTATTTCTAATTAAACTGACGTCTATTTTGACCTTTTTGTTCATATTATATTACCATCAATTTTCCGGGATCTATGAATGTTGTTTTTAATTGTATTCAATTAATTGTACTGTGTTTGGTACGATACTGTTGCATATAATAAAACGTTTATTGTTTTTTGAGAAACATAAATAATGAAAATTAATAATTAAAAAATTAATAAACAATGTCTTCGGGATCTTATAAAAACCAAAAACACATGGAAAATGTCAGAGGAACGTAAAATAAAAACTTTTTTGATGATTTATGTGAAACGTTTATTTCTGCTAATATACCTTTCACAAAAATTAATAATCCCGTCTTTAAAAAATTTATCAAGAAGTATACTGGACGAGACTTACCCGATGAATCCACAATTAGAAACTATTACGTACAAGGGCAATATGACAAAACAATTTCTACAATAAAGTCAAAACTATCCGATAAATATATTTGGGTTTACCAAAGTATTACTATTTGTTTCTGACGCTGCTGCGATTATGTTAAAAGTAGGAAAATTACTTAATTTTGACTTTATCATACGCAGAATGACGACGTATTGTAATCGTACCGAAAAAAAAAAATTATATTTTAGCGGAAATAGGTGTTTTGGGTCCCCTGATCATTTTTGACCAAGGTACAAAAAATGTCTGTGTGTGTATGTATGTGTGTGTGTATGTGTGTACTCGAATTTTCTGGAGACGTTTCCGTAGAAACTACTGAAGGTATCGGGATGAAACTCCATATTTAGAGATTTCATGACTAAACTTAGAGCTGAAAAGCTTTTGGTTCAACAGGGTCCAAAGAAACTGTACGTTTCCTCTAAGCATTTTTGAAGGATTTTGAAAATGAGCCGCCATTTTTGTAATTTAGTCAAAATAGTAAAATAATAAATTACAGTAAGGAAATTCTGAATAATTAATGTCCACGACATTTTTTGGTAAAATTAATAGTTTATCTGCAAGAGCAAATTCTATTTGATCGAGATCGGTCGCATCTTCATTGATACAATACTATATAGTAAGCCAGGAGTTTCCAAATATGTTCAGTCTAATGACAGTACCGGTACTGTCAAATGCTGATGTTTTGACAATATCTCACTATATCTACTGTCAATAGTAAAAAGATCTCATATTGTGATACCCTGTACGGTCCTTGCCTGACGGCCTCGGATAGGCAGCGTCTTCAGCGTGTCCAAAATGCATGTGTTCTGTTTGTTTTTGGTTTGAGGAAGTATGATCATGTATCGAATGGGCTGGGCGACTTGGGGTTGTTGAACATGGATAACACTAGGGTGTTGCAAGCAGCAATATTATATCATAAGTTGCTATCCAAGAGGATCCCACAATACCTCATGCGGAAGATACGCTGTAGAACGGATGTCCATAACCTTAATTTAAGATTCAGGGGTTTGTTTGCTCCACCTGCCCATCGCGCTGAGCTGTATAAACGGTCATTCTCTTACCAGGTCAGTCACATATACAATGGTCCCAGGGAATATATGAAAAAATTATCGTTAATCAGTTTTGGGGGAAAGGTGAAGTGTTGTGTGTTTGCTCAACAGGGGGGACTTTAGGCATTAAACGCACATCGGAGGCTGTTTTAATTTTAATTTTTAATGGGCATTGATTCTCATGCAGCTAAACTAATAATTTTATGTATTGTATGATGAAGTCATGTGTTGATACAGAAAAATCTACCTATATGTAGTACACATTATACCCTTTTTACCAACTTTTTCGTAAATACAAAATTTAATCCATCCACTCAACAATAAATCACGGTTACGGTAGATGCGGTGTTTGCGAATTGGACAGATGCTAATTGGACGAAACCAAAGCACAATGGGGACCATCCATCGTCAGGTATTTATGGCCCCTTTGACTTTACGTCCGAAACGTGATTCCGGGAATTAAGTGCCGAAAGTCGATAATTCGTTTCGGGCCGAAATTTATCGCCACACTGCGCGCCGGAGCTAGAAGCTCCGGCTCGCAGCTATCCCGATAAAGCCGTAATCTAATTGCGAAGGTGTTCCGCACTTTTGTGGCCTCCGAAATTAAATAGGGACAAACAAAATGCCGCTACGTAGGTATACGTAGGATACCGTAGCTCTCCTAAAGCGCTAGGAGGCTAGTCCTGTACGCTGACGTCGTAATTTAGGACCTCGCCCGGTTAGGATCGGTTTTGTATCATAAATTATTGAAACTCGAGCACACGTTCCCCAAGGCTTAACGGAGCATCGGATTTAAGTGCGACGGATAACGATTATATCTCTGGAGGATCTGGAATTGATAGGAATAATTATTTCCGCCGGTTGAGTCGTGTAATGAAGGAATTATGTTTTGGCGGAGGTGCCGGGCGGTAGTTTATTTCTATGTATGTAAAACATGAATTATGTGTTTTATCATATCGTTTCAGTAGTTTGCTAGGTAACAGCATGAAACAATAAAAGAAAATGATAAAATAGCTATATATTTTAATAGTAAACGTGAAAAAACATCCTAAAGATTAATGTGTGGTCGAGATATTAAAAACTCTCGGGATTAACCTGTTTATAACTGAATGCGGGGATCTTCAGTTTTAAACTGTAATATGGAAATAAAGGTTTATCGAAAAAACTAACTTAAATGCTAAATGTAACTATAGTGATTCCGACAATCTTGTTGAAACCATGGCTCGTCTGTATTTTAACAAATTTACGCAATTCGTATTTACCATTTTTCAAACATATTGTAAACAAACTTATTAGTATTTAGTATTTATATTGATACTATAGACAGCAGGTATAGTCAAAACATCGGCGTTTGACACTACCTACGACTATCTACTGTCATTGGAATGAAACTATTTGTCAAATCTTGGCTAACTAAGATGCAGACACGACCGATCTCAATCAAATACAATTTGCTCATGCAGCTAAACTATTGCTTTTACCAAAAAATGTCATAGACATAAATTATTCAGAATTTCTTTTACTTTAATTTATTATTTAACTATTATGACGAAATTACAGAAATGGCGGCTCATTTGCGAAGTCGGTAAAAAATGAAGAATAACCTTCCAGTTCCTTTGGACCCTTTTGAACCAAAACCTTTTTTTGTACCTTGGTCAAAAATGTTCAGGGGACTAAGAAAAACCTATTTCCGCTAAAATATCAATATTCTTTTTCGACACTATTACAATACTGCATATGATAAAGTAAAGTAACATGTGTGCCAACGAAATACTCATAAATCGTCTGGTATAAACAAGAAAATGCTGAGCAAAAAATAAAAATAAAACGCCTAAAATTGTATGTATTTGCACTGCTTGGGGTTCTCAATTAATTTACCTATATGGTGTCTCCAACATGGATTACTGGACAATTGTTTTGATTCTCCCGGTATTATAAACAAAAAGTAAATTTATATCTCAAAATTGCAAATGGATATGATTCTCTTGATAAATTTGTAACCAATTTTTTTTAGAACAAACGAAAATGTGACCTGTAGTTACATAGTAGTCTTCAAAATTACAAAACAGACGTTTATATTTTATTTTGTTTGCGAGTATGTACAAAATATTCTCAGTTAAATTAAAAATACAAAAGAGAACAAGTAGATAATAGGAAGATCGGAGTAAAAGAAGAGGATATTGAGTACTATTTAAAAGAAATGTTTACCAAAAAATGATAAAAACTCCGAAAAAGTGTGTTATTTAAGGAAATTTTTAGGCGCGTCGATTTTTACTTATTAAAATACATGTTTACATCAAATTTAATTTCCGACCTTCAATTGTTTTCGACCTATACGTCATCGAGACTTTTTAAAATGACAACCCCGTATTTTGTGTAGTAAGATTTATAGATCTGTTAATTGTCTTAAAGGTAATTCACACAATTTATCGCCCTACACAATTCGAGAAAAAAAAAACGTTGAAAATTGGGGTAATACGCGTTTTCAATTGAATTATTTCAGCACCTCAATTAAAGAATCGCTGTAAATACTTCCAAAACATTAGGAAACAAACTTATTTTTTAGGTAAAAGTGCAAACATTAAGGTTTACAGTGTGAGGTTTCTAGGACAGTGGGTTCATCTGGTATAAATTTATAAAAATTACCAAATACCTTTCACTGAAATGTGTATGAAATGTATTGAAATGTGTACTGTATGTTTCTTGTATCTTACTTTCTAGATTCTGCATGACAATTTCATCAAGAATTTTTTGTTGGTTCAAGTAAATAAACTAAATTCCCTTAAAATAAGAATTTGTCAACATAGTTAACACAAAAATCAGTTTTCGAATTATTATAAAACACGACATTTGCTTTGCACCAACTGCCGATATTTCTAAGTTATTTTACTTTGACTCTTGAAATTCTATTCGATTCTATACTAAATAAAATTAACAAAACAATACAATTATACGAAAGAATCAAACTTTATCAACGTCTCACATATAACAAGTTCATTACATACGTTTCTATGACTATATAATCCGCATCATGATACACGCCAATGATTATAATGACACTAGAGTTATGTGACTGCTCTGTCACAAATACTTTTAAAATATTTGATATAAAATGAAATTTATGAGTCGCAATAAAACGTCGTATTCGACCTTAGTAATGTGCTCGTCAAATAATATACTATTAATAGAAGTATTATTATTATTGTATTAGCAAATTAATGTTTATAAAACTGTTTACAAACTGTTTAAAAAGCTTCACAATCAAAAATGGGTCACCTTGGCCATTACTTAATATTGTGAAGGAACCACAAAGCCAACATAATAGCATTCCGGATTTAAAATCCACCAAGCTACTCCTCATAATAAGACGCCCCCCACTTAATAAATTTTTTGTTTCACTTTGCCGCTTTGCGCTTTTATTTCAGTTTTACTGGTACCATAAATAATAAAAAAAGACGAAATGGCTTGAGGCGGATGTGGGCGGTCGCGAGAAGATTCCGCGAGGAACAACTTTTAAATTAATTGTGAAAATATCCACATCTTTTTTATCGTATTACTGCTCCGGAAACTTGCCCCATAAATTTCGCACAATGGCCTTCTCCATATTCCTCGGGAGGTTGCCTTGTTTATTATCTCTTATATCTGCCCACTCCATCCCCATCCCCATAACCGCCATCATATTTTTAATTGCTCTCTTCTGTTATATAAACCTCTTTGTGTTGCATAAACTAAAGTCCGTATCGTAATTCTTATCGTTCTCTTCGAGGAGCGGTTTGTGTGTTTTCCTTCGCTATTTTCTCCTCGTATTTTTCCGGCAGCATGTTTAATTGGGGTTGGAACCGTGAGGCAGACTGCGAGCTACATTTTATATAAATTTTTTGTTTCTATATTGCAGTGTGTACGGATTAAGCTGGTGTACTATAATAGTATATTATTATACAAGTTTTATAAGACGTCATATCGGCGAACGAGTTGTTTTGCCCAAATGGAACGAGTGCGCCAATACGTCTTATAAAACGAGTGTAATATACTATTTTTTCTACTTTGCATCATTAATTTTATACAAATTTAGAAATTGTGGTTACTACTATATTGGGCTAAATTAGAATCTAGGGTATTTTGCGGGTACCACGTGGCAGTACTGTAGGGTAACCAACCGTCCCGAATTGGGCGGGACAGTCCCGAAATTTGACAACTTGTCCCGCTTCGTGAAGCGTCCCGAATTATGTCCCGCTTTTTGATAATTTTATTCTAATGTCCAGAATTTCCAAGATATCACTTTTTAAAAAGGAAATAGTATAGAAAAACGGTTTGATTTTATGTGGAAATTAAGAAATTACAATGCTTTTTGACAAAACATTTAATTAAGAAACCATTTTCCCCTTTATTAATATAATAGGGTAGAATTTAGTCAAGCGTGAATCTTGTTGAGAAATCACATCTGTGCCTTTGACGTTTTGATTGTTCACTATATGTATGGCTTTCATAGTCATACAATTGCAGAAAAAACTTAGGTACACAAAAAATAAATTATTAATTATAGTTTCTTAAATGCTTTTTGATACAATTTTGAATCTATTCAAAAAAATTATTATTTATTTTAAATTTTAATCGATATTTGCTTTTGTAAATAAAAGATTAAATTTTCAAATTAGATCACAGAATATTGTTGCTATTATTGGATTTCAAATAAAACAATCAGACATTTTTTTGTTCCAGTTAGCTTTGGTTTAGAATTAGGAAGACCATATCTTACGGAAATTTTTAATCTAGAAAATAATAAAATATTGTTAAACGTAGTTAAAAAACAAAAATGCAAATTCAACTAATTCTATATTGGGAAATATAGAACACATTTCTAGTCGGATCTAAGGTTTTTTTGGAAAGGATTTTACAGGTTTTTATTTCAGTTTTAGTTTAAAAAACTTCAAAAAACACCATTAACCTAAAAAATCCAAACATATTTTTTTTAATTACTCAGGAAACATTCGAAGTACTTACATATATAAAATGTTTGTAATTGGATTATGAATATGTTGAAAATGTTAAAGATGGAACAGAGTATTCAAGAATTATGACCATTTAAGTTATCAAATGAGATTTAATTATTGAAAATATTTATTTATGTATACCCCTCGAATCAAAGCGTCCCGAATTGGACTATAAAAAAGTTGGTCACCCTACAGTACTGTACTAACTTTCAACTGCGTAAGGTTTGGATGCAATCATGACAAAATTAATTGTGAATAATTTTACTCTACTTTAGCCCACAAGTTTTAATAAATAATCAGCGAGGTCGCAACTATGATCATAATGGAGCTTGGGGCAACAGTGTTAACCCTACTGTGATAAAAACATGAAACATAACCTAAAAAGTGACTTTTAAAATAGTGGTTTCATATTTAAAATAGTGGTTTCCTAATTATAATAATCAGAAGAGACGTGTTTGGCGGTAACTGATTAGTTACTTCAAAGAATAAGAAGTTACTAAAGAATTGTTATAATAGTTAACGTTTAATAGCAGTTTCTACCTAGTACCTCTGGCTTATACAAGTTTACACGCACATATAATTGAAACTAAATTGTAATTTCGGTGTAATAATTTATTAGAATAAGTGATACCTAGTAAAATTACATGTGATGGAGGTAATACAAGTTCGTTGCACACAACCAGAACTAAGACGAAGTCAAAAACGACGGGCAAAAATGGGTACGGTATTGAACCGAGCAGAATTCGGTCCAAAATGTTACCGAAAACTTATACGTTGCATAAACTAAGAAATCCTCAACACTTTAAATGTACTATAGCTTCCTACGTGTATGCTGATATTCGATAAACCATTTATTGCACATGTACAATCCCGCAGCAGTAATTAAAATCGTTCATATCTACGATGTAGGTTTGATCTTCGCATAATACCTTATTAAACTAAATGTGGTCCTTGAATTTTAACTGAAAAGGAGATTTGATGTTTAGTTGAAGAAAATGAAGACGAATACATCGTACGAAAAAAGTTTCAGAGAAAAGATTGTTCTTATTTAGCGTAAAATCATAATTTTATAAAAAATTTGGGTATTACTATTTAAAAAAATGAAGTTAGCCTCATTATTATCGATCGCAGCGCCATCTGCAATAAAACTGATATCGTCATCTCATTTCCCCCTTTGCGTCCTACAAGTTTATTAAAGACAGTTTTGTCGTACCATGCATATTTCACGAGATATTTAGGAGTCTCAAGTTAAAACGACCACCCGGTATATGTATATTTTACGGTGGGGGTATTTTAACTTCAGCACGGCTGAAGATAATTTTGTTACTAGTTAAGGCTGACTTTGTTTAGTTAAATTCGAATTAAGGTTTCAATGAGATTATTCATAATATTATGTAGACATTTTAAAACAATAACTTAAATTTATCTTGAGGTATAGGTTTTTTTGCTGTTATAGCACTTTACATTTTCGACGACAAATAATTCTTTTGATAAAGTTGTTCTCCAGCAAATGGGTTGAAAAACAACACCCAAGCCGGGTCCGTCTCATGCCAGATGTGCGGTACCCCAGAAAAATGCAGTTTAGGCTCGCAAATATCGAACAAGAAAACCACTTAAAATAAAACGTATTTTTCCAACAGGCACTAACTACTACGTAGTGCGTATATCATAAGTACCGCCTGAAACACAAACAAAAAAGGACCTCACCGACAACAAAACGCACGTGGTGAATTACATCAATTTTCACAAATATCTTACATACGATACGTAGTATTTTAAAACAATATTATTACAATCCTTGATTCTATTTTCGGCTGATTTCTTCGCTATTTTTAGCCTCTCTTACATTATTGGAGAGTTTACAACGAAAAGTGTTTCCCAGTACTACCTACTAAATTTAACGTAGGTAAATAATAAACACTTTAGAAAGATTGCAAGAAATTACAGAGGAAATAATTTGAATATTATTAATATAATCTGTAGTACATCTCTCTATTATATTATATCTCTTTTATCCAGAAGAAGCTTACAATAAAGTTGCCAACTCCATAAAAAAGCATAGCAAAATTCTTAATATTAATATTATTTATTTATGTCTCTAATATTACGTGTATCTATCATTGACCATAGTTCTACATATTATCGGACTTGGTTAGCAGCACGATGTATCGGTTGCAGAACAACGTCATCATGACACAACGTATGCAAATGCATTTACACTGCGCCGTCGATTGGTTCTAGTTGTTCGCGCGGGGGTAAAACAAATTGCAATTAATTAATGATATTCGGGGACATAATGCAACGCTAATTGTTTTCCCTGAGCTCATTTGCCATTAATGCAGCGCGCGGATCATACATGGATAATTAGGTTACAAATTGAAATTATAGTTAAATGAGTAGGCCACTGGGAAGCATAGATTGTCGGCCGCGTTCCAATTTGGGAACGACAGACTAGATATGTCGCGCGGTTTATCAAAACACGGTACCTATTTATTTTATTGTATCTATGTGATACATAAAACATATTTGATTTTGGAGTCATTAGTAAATTTTGTCGTTTATCGTTTCTGTTTAGATGACGTCGACGTTTCTTTATAAGTAAATAAGATTATAAGTCGTATTTAAAAAGGAAATAATAAAAATAAATAAAATTTAGAAGTAAAAGCGTACTAACCAGTAACCACGGTTCTGTATGTTGATTGTTGGTCTTACCTGAAACAAAGAAAAAACAAATATAAACACTTTTAACACTTCCTGGTTGTTTGACGAAATTCAACAATCTCACAAATTTAATAGTACTACTTTTTATGTAACAACTTTTGGTAATAGCATCCTACAATTTTGAATAACACAACCATGTAATTTCTAAGATTGATTTTCTTGATAGTCAAAGAATTAGTAATTTATGTACCACTTTAGGACATTGCCTGAACATGGAACGTTTAGCTTAAATAGTATTTATCAAAGACATTATGTATATTGTTGATGGGGGCCCAACGCTTTGGAAAGCTAGATTGCCAGATCTAACCTCGTTGGATTTGTTACTTTGGAGACATATTTAGGAAGAAATTTATGGGTATATTACAACGAGGTTAGCGAACATGAAGAAAAGAATAAAGTGGCGTTTTCAATATATTTGTGGAAACCATGGAAAACGTAATATTTCCAACGAGAATTAAAAGGTAGACTTAAACGCCTTCACCTGAAAGGGCTGTTATGTGCACTCATGATAATCGGACTGAAATAATGATTATTTACTCAGTTTATAATTTATCCATTGATTTGTTTATTTATTGTTTTGAGAGTGTTACTGACATTGTTTTATGTGTACAGAAATATCAGGATTCCTACAGAATACAACATTTCTACGAAAGCACTCCTTGTTTTTGTTATCTGTAGTAATTACGTCATTCCTACACACCGCAAATAAATAAATAGAATTGACGATTAAAGCTGGATAAAGTATTAGACAACTACAATCAACACAACGGCTCATTGATATTCTTTAAATAATTAAGAACATTACGTAAATAAATACCAAATATTTTAAATACTTTTTAACAGAAGAGTATTAATAAAATTATAAACCCCTAACCACAACAAGTATTTTAGAAACCTAAATAAGTATTTCAGCAACTATGTTGCCATCTTCAGTAGAACCTAAAAAGAGGAAAAGAGAGATTAGCACTTCATAGTATCTTTACTGGATATTGTGTCTGAATTTTGATCATTGAAGCGTAAAAAACAAGTTTTAATTAAAGCAGGTCAAACAATGGCGAACTAGGTATAGGACCCCTGTCTGAATTTATTAATTTATCTCTATTCAAGTGAATAAAGATACTTTCCAAGCCGTTTAGTTCCCTATTATTTGACACAGCTTTTACAAGTTTTAAGTCATCTACAGCTACTTTATGACCTGTGTCTAAAATATGTTGAGCCACACTAGATTTTTCAAAACGATTATATTTAAAATGAGCTACATGTTCTTTGAACCTATTAGTTAAAATTGTTCTTCTAGTCTGGCCTACGTATTCCTTTTCACAGTCATGACATTTGATACAATATATACCAGATTTATCAAGTACATCTACCTTATCCTTTGGGTTTCCAAGAAGGTTTTTTATGCTATTATGAGTCGAATATGCTATACAGAGATTTTGTGATGTAAAAATACTTCTCAAACCCCTTGTATATGCACAAACGAACGGTATTTTAACATATTTCTTCTTTTCTACAGACAAAGTATTTAAAGTAGATATTTGATTTACATACATTTTTTACATCACAAAATCTCTGTATAGCATATTCGACTCATAATAGCATAAAAAACTTTCTTGGAAACCCAAAGGATAAGGTAGATGTGCTTGATAAATCTGGTATATATTGTATCAAATGTCATGACTGTGAAAAAGAATACGTAGGCCAGACTAGAAGAACAATTTTAACTAGGTTCAAAGAACACGTAGCTCATTTTAAATATAATCGTTTTGAAAAATCTAGTGTGGCTAAACATATTTTAGACACAGGTCATAAAGTAGTTGTAGATGACTTAAAACTTGTAAAAGCTGTGTCAAATAATAGGGAACTAAACAGCTTGGAAAGTATCTTTATTCACTTGAATAGAGATAAATTAATAAATTCAGACAGGGGTCCTATACCTAGTTCGCCATTGTTTGACCTGCTTTAATTAAAACTTGTTTTTTACGCTTCAATGATCAAAATTCACTGAGGTGTGAACAACAAACGGGTATATATAGGGTAATGTTTAACATGGACGTCACTTCCACTAGTGATTTGCTTGGACAATATCCAGTAAAGATACTATGAAGTGCTAATCTCTCTTTTCCTCTTTTTAGTTTCTACTGAAGATGGCAACATAGTTGCTGAAATACGTATTTAGGTTTCTAAAATACTTGTTGTGGTTAGGGGTTTATAAGCTTATTATTAAGTTCGCCACAGTCACCAAAATATTGTCAAGAAGAGTATTATACATTTGTGCTATTTATGAAAATTTTACGATACACAAATACTCGTCTACACGGTCACTGTCCGGCATTCACTACGCGAATACTTTAATTAAAACTCTAATAAACTCACAACTACACTCCATATTTTAATTTGTCCCGCTTATTATATTTGCGGTTCATTATATTCCCCGGAGCAAAAAAAAAATCCGAGTAATCACCAGTAAGTAAATTGACGATTAATACGAAATTTAATTAAAAATCGGTTAGCAGTGGCGTGCGCGGCGGGCGACGCCAATATGCGGAACACAAATTCGCGCTTTCGGCTTCAGACCACCGCCACCGCCACCGCCCGCCCCCGGCTAGTATAAATCACGCATTTCCGTGCCATTGGGTTTTATATATTCCGGGGGTGAAATACAATGCACGCTGACACCTTTCACAATAGGACGTGACACAAAAACGTTGCATGTTTATTGAAACGGGCCAGCGGCGCGATGCTACCCGAGAGCGCCGAGGCCAGATACTAAATTAGGTTACCAGTTTTTAATTCCCTTTTATTAAAGCGTCGTTTATCTTGGTAGCGATAAAGCGACGGTCGGTGTAGCGTCGGACTAGTAACGTACAATATACAACAACGCGATAAACACGCCACCACGTTACAGAAAACAATAGACGATCTTAATCTTGCGTTGTAATATAATAATAGTGTTTGTCCATTTATATGAGATTAAAATCCACAGTGCATTAATGTGTTTAAATAAGTAAATGAAAATACTCTTCGTTGATGCATAGTGTTTATTTATAATAAACTTGTGAACGCGTTTCGGACCGCAGGTCCTTCCTCAGCCGATAAATCTACAGGTTAACAAGATAAATTAATTAATTAAAGTAATAATAGGCCATGTACCGTTTGAACCAAAATCAAAAAATATCAAAGGCTCAAAAACAACTACCTTAACATTAAATACATTGAGTAAAATAAAATTGTAAAATTAAATAATCTATTTCTAGTCTATTTAATCGTAAATAAAAGTAAAAGTAAAATAAAAGTAAATTAACAGGAAAAATTCCGCGGAAAGCTGATAATTTAAATGGACTTGTCGATATCGGTATAATTAGACCATAATTAGAAAAAAAGGAGAAAATGAATAATAATTGATTGTTTAAAGAATAGGAAGAAATTTTTTAAAGCATAATGTCGCTGTATGATAATAATTTGCCATTTCGAACTCAGAAACCAGAATTCAGACAGATTTTCGAGAAAAACGAATTATTTAAACAAATAAAATTTGTGTGCCTATTCCGGAAACTTTGGAGTTTCTTAGGGAATTATTGAGCAATAACAACTTTGACCCGTCAGAAATAGATGAATATGTAAGATTGACTGCCCTTTGTATGTCTCAAAATTGTTTTCAAATAAACGGAAAGTTTTTTTTGAACAACTTGAGGGAACTGCAATGGGTAACTGTCTCTCACCTTTTATTGCCAACTTGTTTATGAGCAGATTTGAAACCAATGTAAAGTCTATAGCACCATATTTCCCTAAGACTTGGGTTAGGTATGTCGACGATATTTTTGCCATTTTCGACACCAAGAAGTGCAGTATTCAAGATTTTCTTCTCGGTTTGAATTCTAAATTCAACACCATTAACTTTACTGTAGAACAAGAAGTTAACGGCCAACTTCCATTTTTAGATACTCTGGTAGTCAGGAATAGCAAAAATATAATTAGAAATTGACGTGTATCGGAAAGATACTAACACAATCAGGTTTATCCCTAATGATTCGCAGCATCCTTTTCAACAAATAATGTCTTTTATTAGTTGTTTAGTAAATAGGTTATTGAAATTTCCATTGTCCGCAGATAGATATCAGCAAGAATTATTGTTTATTAAGAATGTTGTCATACATAATGGGTACCCTGAGAAAATAGTTGATAGAATGATTAAGAAGCAGAATCAAAAAATGTATGTAAATCAAATATCTACTTTAAATACTTTGTCTGTAGAAAAGAAGAATTATGTTAAAATACCGTTCGATTGTGCATATACAAGGGGTTTGAGAAGTATTTTTACATCACAAAATCTCTGTATAGCATATTCGACTCATAATAGCATAAAAAACCTTCTTGGAAACCCAAAGGATAAGGTAGATGTACTTGATAAATCTGGTATATATTGTATCAAATGCCATGACTGTGAAAAGGAATACGTAGGCCAGACTAGAAGAACAATTTTAACTAGGTTCAAAGAACATGTAGCTCATTTTAAATATAATCGTTTTGTAAAATCTAGTGTGGCTCAACATATTTTAGACACAGGTCATAAAGTAGTTGTAGATGACTTAAAACTTGTAAAAGCTGTGACAAATCCAGATGTATGATAAGTCAAATTCTTCCTTGGTAAGACCTCTACAAGTCCTATAACTTTAGTCTTTTAAGTTTTACCAAACCCCGAACAATTATTCGAAAAACACCAAAAAAATTCTTTTTCGAAAACGTTATGCTAGCGTATTTTGACGAACAGATTAAAACTAAGAAAGCCCCAAAAAGGATGAGCTAATTTCTTGCAAAATTAGTTTGAGAACCACTGATCTAGGTAATATAGATTCAACAGGAATAAGTCTATGCCATGTCTATGCGAATATTTTGCCAACAAAACACTGAAAAACAGAATATGCAGCTTAGTTTCGGCATTTTCATTTGCACATGTGACAAGCTGCGATGTAGAGGCAGATTATTTTCTAGACACTATATAGTTATTAATTACGTATTACGTATAATATATATTATCTATTTTGCTAACACTGCAGTAGCAATACCTAATGGAAAATATACAATAACTGCATTATTGCTGCAATTCCTAATAAACCACAACATTGGCTTAGTTGTCAAAAGCGCGTACATAGTGTATTGGTGCGTCAGAACTAGCAACAACGCATGCGCGGTCGCAACGCTTCGCGAATACAAACATTGCAATTTCACAACATTGTGCAATAACCAGAAAACTACTGATTGTGAAGTTATTCTACTCACGATTTCGCTGGAATTCTCCAAAATGGGCCGCAAACCATCAAGGGTCACTACGCGACAGAATAACCGACGCCACGGACATTAAAAACTCCCGATAACCGCACAAAATCCAACCAAAAATTCGACAGATCAAAGAAGCGTCAAAACGTGCTCCCACCAGCGCCACCAACTGAACTTGGAGACAAACGCGTCAGCTGTGTATGCGTGCGCGTCGACCACCAAGGCCTACTTCAAAATTGCCGCGATGATTTCGGCCGTAATATCGACGCTATTCAGCAAACTTTGATGTTCAATAACTTTTGTAATTTTGGACCGATTTTGATTATTCTTAAAGGATATTGTAGAGAATTTCATAGGGATCGTCGCAAACCATAGCAATTTTGGAAAATAAATTGTTACAGTTTATTCTGTCTTTTTGATTCTGTGAGCCATCATAGGCTATAGATACCCTTATAGATGCTCTTAAATGTGGTTATGGGGTATTCTGAGCGATTCTGAGCACTTCTCTAACGCCACTATGGCAAAACCTGTAAGCTGTTAAGTAATATGCGATTCAGTGAGCCCCAATAGACTATAGATCCCCTATAGATACTCATAAATTTATGTGTGGTCCGACGGTGGCTGTAACTTCCTATAGGAATTATAAGCATTGGAGATGTGCTACCTCAGAAATATGTGAACCGTGAACGATTCTCAATCACAAAACGAACATCAATCGATTGATGATGATCGATCAGATCGAAGATATCGATCTTTTGTTAATTGATCTGAAAATTATGACGATTTCTGTAAATATTTAGGGATTTTCTTTTGTAATCAAGTAGATGCGTATCCATGTGCAACGTCTGAAGGTCACGTGACCACACTGGCTTTATGAAACATACTATTGTGTAAATAAATAAAGCAGTAGCAATTATTTTTTGTTGTCAACAAAAAGGGCAAAGGGTTTGGTTCTTTTCCTATGAATCTTGGGTTGTTACGTTTTCGTGAATTTTGTTGATAATATTGGCATTTTTTGTTTTCAGATGATACAAAGAGATGACATATATAACAGAACAAGACCTGTTATCACATTGGCTTTTTCTTGAATCTGTCTTTACATTATTTGATACGTTCAAAGTCCATGAACAAAATGGTACAGGGCAAATTAAAAGAAGAGGCAGCTATCAAAGAAAAGACATCCACGTTAAATAGTTTTAAAATTGTTGTTTTGCCATTTGCAAAATTGTTTTAAACCTAACAATAATCATGAATAAATGATAATAATGTCAATAAGTAAATAAAATTTAATAACTGACAAATTAGACATATAGAAAAATAAATAAAATGTAATAAAAGAAAAATAAATAATAAATAATTTTAACCATCTAACTACAAGGCTTTAGAGTGTAGTAGGATAAATGCCGAAGGAAAATGCTAATAGCGTTTTCTTTTGGCAAAACTCGAGTACAATTTTGTGTTAAACGATGTTGCTTCACAAGTTAAAGCTTGTGATATGCACCTATTGGCAGACGATACACTAATATCAATTGCAGGAGATAACTTACCTGATGTAATCGCGACATTAAACTCCGTTTGAATGTATTGAAAACAAAAGCTATGGTATTGGGAAATAGAAATGCGGTAAACCCTACACCAGACATAGTTATCGATAACACAGTTGTTGAGATAGTGGTCGAATTTAAATATCTAGGTGTCATTTTAGATAATAGTTTTAAATTTACGAGTAATATGGAATATATAGTTAAAAAGGCGAGTCGAAAGATTAGCTACTTAGGAAGAATATCTAATAAACTTACTTTAAAAGCTAGAATATCTTTGTACCATACGATTATAGAACCATATTTTTACTATTGCAGCAGTATAATATTTTTGTGTACAGACAAAGACATTAAAAAGATTCAAGTACAACAAAATCGAGCACTCAGAATTTTATTACAAAGCTCCAGGTTAACCAGTGTCGAGTCCATTCTGAGTAAATTAATTTTTTTGAATGTTAAACAAGGAACGGTATATGAGGCACTCACGTTGGTATATAAATGCATAAATAATAAACTCCCAAATTATATGACTAATTATTTAACATACAATAGTCAGCAGCATGAATACAATATTCGGCAAAAGGACCACTTCAGATTACCAAAATATACAAAACGCAGCACACAAAATTCATTTTATTATAAAGCACTGAAGATGTTTAATACCCTGCCAAGTGATATAAAAAACAGTAGTTCGCTAAGTCTTTTTAAAACATCATGTCGGGTTCATGTATTGGCTAATTTTAAGTAGTTGATAAGTTTATTAATTAGTAAACCAAATTTATTGTGATTATTAGTTTATTTTAACTAAATAAATATCATTATTATTATTATTGTGAATGCTTGTGTATATCCTGCTCATTGCTAGACTTTGTCTAACCTCAAAACGGTGAAAGACGAATATGACATCCAACATTATTGCCAACTGTAAATTCGTGCCAATTTATAATTCTCTTACTTTAAAAATAATTATGAATTTCTTGGTGGTACTTGGTCAACGTACCACAATCATAAAATGGTGACATTGCGTTGGTATAAAAGGTGAAAGTTGGGATAAATTGCTAGATCTTTTAATCATATGATTTGTTTTTCGTTTAAAATTCTAATGGTCATGTTTTAACTTTACTATTTCTCCTGCTTTCTTTCAGTTTTATTGCGATTTCATTGAATTGCTGCTAAATAAAAAATTGGAAATAAACAAAGCTTTATTCCTTAATTAATTAATTTTCTTCAATTAATTGTTCTAGATTTAGTTAATTTATTTTATTAAACTAACCAGGTATTGTAGTTCATCTATCTAGGTAACATAATGCTTTATTATCCTGTTTTGCTCCAGATCTCGATAATACAATTCATATTTTTACTAATATCATCTCTGATAAGTTGGATAATTCAAATGTAAATTTTTACAATACATTATTGTAATATTTTAAATATTACAAATTCATACTTTATCACCTAATGAGACACTACCCTTAAACAGAAATAAAAAGAAAATACAATAGTTCTTTTTTTTACGTATACAATACATACACGTATATTCATGATAGAAAGTCGCGAGAACAAAAGAAAAAGATATTCTGTGAATCTTCAGACGGAAAGCGATTTGTTCGAATGAGATATCGATGGAGGTACATAACTCTCCATTGTTTCGCAATTTCAACGCCTGTCGATACAACATATGCTGCCTAGAAATTCTCGCCTTAACACCGCACGTACTTCCTTCACTCGAACTCAATAAATACAAGCACACAATTCATAGAAGTATCCATAATATGCACTTATAGAAATATTCAACAAATCTTCTATTTCTTACTTATAAATCTCCTGTTATTACCACATTTCTACCATCAGGAAAAACAAGTTTTTACGTTTACCTTTTTTTTGCGACGTAAACATATTGTTTTTCTCTATGAACCGGAAAAACAGAGATGCGACCAGGCTATATGAGGAGGGAAAACAACAAAAGAAACTCGTAAACGAAAATAGAAAAACATTTTCTTGCGGATACTGTCTGTACGTATGTATGTATGTATGTTCAGTGGTACACAAACTGTTATGCTTTACTTGCGAAAGAAAAAAAAACACCAACAAAACCTTGTGAATTTTAACAAGGCTGTTTCCGGCGGCAACCTTCATTTGTGTCATATTTTCAGGCGGGCGAAAACGACCGTTACGCCGTTGCCGATAGAAATCTTCAATTTGAATACGTGGAAAATCGACAGGATTTTATCGCCCTTCATGAATTCTTTCAAAGTTCCCTTGCTTGTTTTGTCTGTTTTGTCTGTTTTCATTGTAATAAAACTTTATATGAAAATCGACAAAGTGTAGTAGAGCTTATATATACAGCGTGTCCCACTTAAGAGTGGGATTTTTGTTTTGATTTCAAGTCAGAATAAAACAACTACATGGAAAATCAGACCTAAAAGAAGATAATACTTCATAGTATATTGATGAACATGATTAATGCAATTAATTTCAGATTTCTGGGGATATCGAACAGGAAACTGAAAAATAGAAAAATGTTATTTACAATATCATTTGCATATTTTATTTACATACTTAGTATTGTCGTATAGCATACAGTGGTGTTTGGTACACAGAGACTGTCCTATTGTAAGATATATGTATATGTACGTACTTACTTCAATAAATTATTTGTTTTCAAACATGTATTGTATAACTAACCTATTGTTGCATTTGGTAAGTATCGAACTGCTTAAATTCAACTAGCAATAATGAGCCGTGAGTGGAAAAATACAGAAGAATATACAGACTAATAACAACTAAACGTTACGAACTACTTCAGTACTTGATATTCACTTTTACGAATCTCTTTTATCAAAATAAATTCACTGTGAACGGACCACTTCTTCAATAACTGGTAGAAAAGCTGTAGCAAGTTAGAAAACATAAATGACTTTAAATAAACATAATGGAAAAGCTAGATACTTCACGTTTGTCACAGATGCCCCTCATTGTGGCAACACTAGATGCATCTGTAGCAAATTTCAATTGTCTGTCACCTATTTTATCTCAGAATAAATCATTAAAAACAATAGTTTGGGTTTTTACACAGTCGTTTTGGATTCATCTAATGCAGGAGTCCGAACTGTTTTTGTAACGTAGAGGGCATTGTAGAATAACCGTATATCTGCAGGCACCAACTTTTTTTGTTCAAACAAATGTATATCGCAAATTGTTATTTGTATTATAGTTCTATGAGAGCGTGTAGAGACCCCTAATTCATTTATTTAAGAATTATAAATTAAGAATAAAATAATGCAAGTACTATAATTGTCATTTTGATCGTACAGTTTGACGCCATTTCCCCTGAAAATAATAATTTTTGACAAATTAATACATACTGTTGGGCAGGCAGTAAAGACAATAAACAATTTTGTAGCCGTATGACACGTTTAAAATTGTATTAAAAGATTATATTAAATGAATATTAAATATTGAAAGAGGTTATAAGTGCACATTCTACAGGCAATGTGGCAGTACTACCTGTGGAAAATACTAATACAATTATCAAAAATTGACAATAAAAAAGGTATATTTCAAATAATTATGACTGTGTTGAGTGAGAGAATTTTTACTTTATCATACGCAGTATCTAAAGTATTGTAATCGCGCCGATTTTTTTTTTTGAGATTTTGGCGGAAATGTGTCCTTTTGGGTCCTCTGAACATATTTGACCAAGGTACAAAAAAATGTCTGTGTGTACTCGATTTTTGTGGGTTCGATTCCAGAGAAACTACTAAAGGTATCGGGACGAAAGTTCATATTTAGAAGTTTCATGACTAAACTGAAAACTAAGCTGAAAAGCGTTTGGTTCAAAAGGTTCCATCCTTTTTCAAGGATTTTGCAAATAAGCCTCCATTTCTGTAAAATCGTAAAAAAAGTTAAATCATAAATTAAAGTAGAGGAAATTCTGAATAACTAATGTCTACGACATTTTTTGATAACATTAATAGTTTAGCTGCATGAGCAAATTGTATTTGATTGAGATCGGTCGTGTCTGCATCTTAGTAGCCAAGATTTGCCCAAGTTTGATTCTAATGTCAGTAGGTATATAGTGTCAAACGCTGATGTTTTGACAATCGTGGATATTTTTACGAAAAAAATCTGTTCTGCAGTCTCATATATCTGTGTCTTTGTGACCTTTGTATATTGTTTTATGTTCTCCACGGGCGGCGCCTGACAAAATGTAAGTTTTTACAATTGAGTTTTTTGTAGTTTTATTTGATTGTCAATTGTGTAAGTTATTTCTCATTTCGTATAGCGCTTGAATAAGTGCCCAGTAGGACATAAAACATGTAGCGATTTCTAAAATAAAATAAAATTAAGGAATCCGACCCCTTTTTATTGTATTAATATATTGTATTTATTTAATACATTGTATTAATAATAGCTTATGAGTCTAAGACAGCTCTACCTGCACTCTGTACTGAAGGTCTCATACGCGGATTCTGAGTTGATAAGTACATATTCACATTCTTATTTTACAAGGGGCGGAGATATGGGTTTGCCTTATGGAGCGAGCAAGTCGATTGTCCAGAGATCATTTCTGAGTGTTGCACCAAAGATATGTAATATGTTTGTGGTTTATCTGAGGAAAGCGGGGGTTAACGTGTCGGGTGTACTTTCGTTCGACAGAGATATGTTTTGCAGCCATTCTAGGGAATTTATTTGTTCGATGAGTATTGATCGGTTGGTGTAGTTTGTGCTAAGGAGGGATGGTTTTCCGATATTTTTTGTTTGTTCTGGTTTCTCAATCTGTATTATATGATTTGTTAATTTTATTTTTCTTGGGCTTCGAGCGTATGCGTACTCATTAAATTAAATCCACACGCAATTGTTCATTCAATGCAGTGGCATATCTAACCGATCTTTATTCGCTCATTTTGGACTTTGTATGGTGTTTTTCATTTTGTAAAAAGAAAAACTGTAAAAAAAAACTGTAAAACTGTAAACTGTGGTGTAAAATACAATGTTTTTAAATAAGAACAAAAATATTATTTTAAGGAAAAGTAATGTTTGTTTGTATTCAAATATATTTATTTGTATATAATAACAAAATCACACAATTTCAAAAAGTCTCACTCGGTTTAAAATAACATCTACTTTATCGCACACTACGCTAGCACAAACTTTTATTATTTTTAATCAGAATCCGCGCGCATAACTACACCTTATACGGGTTGCCGGCAGGCTAATATTATCATAGTTATAACTCAGCGTTTAAATCCAAGAGGATGCCGTTAAAATAAGGTTATAATAGGATATTAGGCCGTAACGCCCGCTGTTAATTTATACCAGTTTATCCCGGCTAATGTGTGTGTGTATGTGTTTGCGAGGAGCACTCACGCCGTACTATATTTCTGTATTTGCAAGTAAACGACTTCGTCGGGCCGAAACAACCTCGCCTAACGTTTAATGAAAACCTTGCATGTCGACTCAGTATATTTGTTTTCATAGCGTTGCCTGCTTGCCATTCGTAGGCTAGGTGTGCGCTTTTACGGTCGAAATCTAAATGGAAAAATGAATGTGTTAGATTAGTGGAATTGCTGTGCGCGGGCATTGTAATACCTGCATGTATGCTCTAGTAAGACGTATGTGTTAAATTCGTGAAGTTTATTCAGTTTAGTGGATAATGGAGTCGTAAACTCGGCAGGATTTAGGTTTATGATACATTGCTTGCTGTATAGTGAGTTGTTTGCGTTGAGCAGTGTAGCACTTTGAAGTTTTATGCTCGTGTAGATGAAGATATGTCACAAAATGTCAAGGCAATTCGTAATAAGTATAGTATTAATGTATTTATGGTATTTTAGGTTAATATATACCGTAGATATTAAGAAAATTACTGTTTTCTTTGCAGAATGTTTTTGAACTCTAGAATGCAGATCATCATATGAAAAATAGAAAAATATGGAATAAAATTATTATAATGTTAACATAATTGGACAGCTTAGTTCGGAAACATGCATACAGTGGTCGGCACTAACTTGGTCAGAAATGGAAAACATCTTTATTATCAATTTTCAGAAAATTTATTGCTGTAAACAGTGGTTGTATGTACCGGGTCTTACTAAAACTATGAAGACACTGAAGAGTGAAGTACACTTATGTTCTAAGCTATGTAAAAATTGGAGTCTATTGTGGCCAGGCACATGACTATATCATACTACACAACAATATCAAACGCTGATGTGCTGATGTACTGGTAATACAATCAAAATAAATGCAGTACGAGCGATATCGATCAAATAGAATTTGCTCATGCAGCTAAAATATTAATTTTGACAAGACAGCAATTATTCAAAATTTATTTTATGTAATTATTTGATTTTGTTCGCATTCGGCGCAAATGAATCAATCGAAAACGTCTATTCCATAGGCAACCCTAAGCAAACTAAAGTTATTCAATATTACCCTAATTTTTAACTGTTTTTTTTTTTCTGGAAAATTTTCAGTAACAGCTCTATCAATACTTAAAACAGTACAATACATATAAAAATGGGGTTGCCATTTAGAAAAGTGTTGATGACGTTATAAGTCGAAAACAATTGAAGGTCGAAAATAAAAATTTTTATAATTCGACGTGTCTGAGGATTTTTTCAAATAACATTATAAATTTGTTTACAGTACAAATCATAGCTAGTTTTGATGCTTTTGTTTACTCTTTTTACCTTCAAAGCTATTTCCTTTTCATTAATTATTTTGTTTTGTTAAACATAATTAATTCCAGACACATTTAGTTTATTATTCCTCTCTCATTTCGACCATTAATATTTTGTATACGAAATTTAAATTTTTGACACTAATCATAAATCACCCTGCAGATGAGTTCATAGGGATACAAAATATTTTCAAATACAAAATTAATAAGGTAAACATCCCAAATTCGGACACTGTCCTAAATTCCGACATATATCTGTTAAATTGGATAAAATAAGAAATCTACAACATTGAACTATATTTTAGGACATCCGGTTTGTTGATTTGACATTATTCTTATCAAACCACAATCGTTTCTTATTCTACCAATGTTCTAACGGTCATAATATAACGTAAAAGTTTGACTGATCTTGATAATAGAGTGTTATGCTAAAAGTTGATTTTTACTTATAAGGTAACAGCAATTCGACTTCTTTTTACATCGCTACAGGATAACCGTAATTAAGAAAATTCTAATAATATCTATTTAGGCTGACTAAAAATGCTTTATATTTTATTAATTTGAAAATTACCTAACGTGAAAAACAAGGACACTATATTTGTGAAATTACTTATTTTATGAAAATGTTTACAATAAAATACTTTTACTTTTGCTCATTTTTACTCTTAATAATGATGATGTGTGCCAAACGACAACCAGTAGTAGGTGACGTCATGTTGAGCAAAAAAGTTTATATTACAACATCTCTGATCTGCGTTTGATAATGATTGAAAATTTTTAACACATTATTGTTTAGTTGAGGTCTAAAGTTCAAAACATTTTATTTCTTTTTCCGCAAATTTATAGCAGCTGAACCAAATGACCTAAAAACCTCAAAACTAGTTCAATGTTAACCTTAAACTTTAAATCCTAAACCAGTTTTCGCATTTTTTTGGTTGTGTTGAGTTTATCTATTTAACTAATTTAACTAATACAAAAATTATAATATTTAATTATACTTAAATTACTACGCTAGTCCAAAATTTGGCAAATCGGAAGGTTTTCTGATAAAAAAAAATCCCATAAAATGACTAATGTGATTGATATCTTTGACATTAATCTTCATTTTTAATATAGGTACGTGCAATTTCAATTATATAACAAAGATATCTAATTAACAAATCACATTATCTATACATTCCTATTCATATTTACATTTTTCCCATTCAATCCAGTAATTTAGTCCTACATATTCGGGCAGATATATGCCAACAATTGGCCCAAATTCCCACTAGTCCTATCACATGCCCGTTCAATATTTGTGTTTAATTGATATATCATTATAAAGCAATAACAATGAATGATATATACGGACGTACCGTATCGATAAATAATTCCACATCCGTTACATGAATTCATTGCATTTTCAACGCATTTTCGATACGAATACAATCGCTACTATCTATACATCAATTTAATTCATTATTAGTGCTTTTTAATGAGCTTAATACAAATAAATATACATATTTATAGGTATTAGCAGACCTAAAAAGATGTGAATATGTATTATGTACCTGCACACAGTGGTAGGATGTCGACGATTTTCTTGCGCTGAACAAGGCTGGACTCCGTTTTTTCTTTTTCATTACCTTTTCAGAATTAATAAATATTAACAGTTTCTTTTGTAATTATTATACTGGACGTTATTACAAACCAATATTAACATTGCTAATCCTTATTATTGCAGAACCGTGAAACCCACACTTTCACGAACTCGCATTTATTAACCGATAATCCAGATATATTACCCGGAGGATTTAATAAAACAATTTCCACAACCGGGACTCATCCTTTTTTTTATGAATAAAAGGGAAATGAATTCAAGCAGCCCCGGAGAGGACGATCCAATTTAACACCATTAATATCCTGAAGTTTTCGTCCCTCTCCTCTGATATATTAGGGATATATGGTACAATATCTCGCTCTGGCCAGTGGCGTAGCAGACGGGGGGTCGGTGGGGGAGGAGGAGGTGGTCGGGCAGCAGGACGGTGCCGGGACAAAGAGGATATTAGCGCTCATGTGATTTATTACAACTGGTGACACGGAGTGTGCCGAAAGGATGCTACGGGGCGTCGACGGCACTCGGGGAAAGTTGATGATTAGTTAGAAATCGATCTTGCGGAGACGACACGGCCAGAAATGAGATTTACGCACAAGTGGATTTGTGGCCAGGTGGACTATGATCTATTAGGACCGCAGGACAACCCCAGCAGGACCTCGACCAATTTTCGCCATTGACGTTTAGCTATCGTCAGTTGAATAATGGGTTTCTCAATAAGGTTAAATACATACACTGAGGTCTGGTTTTGCCACATCACTTCACCAACTCAAATAATTTAGTTTCTTTGACTTCTTTGCACTATTGTCAAGGAGCTTGGATTACCTGGACATTTATGTGAGATGAAGAAGTCAGTTATGATCTTGTTTTGCAAAGTTTTCAATTTCTTCTATAGATCACTGTGTGGAGATTTCCATTTATAATATAGGAAGCTGCACTCACAGTGTTTCTTAGCACATTATTTTGGTTACAACAAGCAAGAGCCCATACAGGAGTGTCAGAATCCTAGATTTGTCCGCCTATGGATTTAATGTTTATGCAACCTACTATCGGTTGCAAAACTATGTTTGGAGGCTTGTAACTCTAAAACGACTGAACAATTAAAAATCTGCCCCTAGGTTTGGACAGAAGCGCGAGAGAAGTGCAAAAATGCACCCGATTTTAGCAGTTTTTAATGAACGCTCGTCTTCCCAATTTTTTCTCCTAAACCGCTTGCCAAAAAAGATCAAATTTACACAGAGGATAACTCAAGTTCTTGTCTATAGATTGGCGTACCTAATCTAATAATCACGAACGGAAAAACAATAGCTGCTATACATAAGATCAAAAAAATACTACCGGAATTTTTAAAGAAGTCTATACATATAAAATTGTCTATACACTTCTAGTATGAATTATATAATGGAGATCTGGAGTAACACAAAGCAGACAGCGACAAATACATTACAAAGACAGCAAAACAGAATAATAAAAACTCTACACTGCCTCGATAGACGAACCGCTACAACTGATGTCTATTATACAACAAAGGAACGGAATCTAAGACAATTAATATTGCACAACCAACTTTTGCTAATTTAGAAGATCCACAATAATATGATGAAAACCAAATTAAAATTTAAAAAAGTGGAATAAGTACACAAACATCAGACAAGGAACGCACAACATTTCAGAGCAGCAAGATCCAGAACAACGTGCTACGCACCGTCAATTTCGCCCGACGTTTTGCATACGTACACTAAATTACCGGAATACATCAAGGGATTGAAATACGAAACATTCAAACTAAAGAGACAAGCGCTAATCAAAGAAAACAAGGTGTAAAGTAACGGAGAACACTGACAAACAACATCACAACACCCTCAATACCATCAGCCCGAGACAGGACATACCATCCCATTCCCGAGGCGAAGGAAGAGGGTGAAGACCATATCTTTCTATAGATACATTTAAGAGTTTCTTTTTATTTGAATTTTCCTAATTTTCCTTGCAATAAAGCCTATAAACAAGATTTTCATGAAAACGGATATCTCGGCAACGAGCATTAACACGACAATGCGACAGGAACGAAAACAATCACCAAATTTTGTTTAATGTGAGTATTGAAATAGAAACACATTTCAGATGTTCATTAATTAACGGATTAATTAAAGGAACAGAGGTCGGATTACAGCCTGCACTACAGGCCCGTACTTAGAATTAAAACAAACAGAAAGGGTTGGTGGACTCTTTAAATATGTTTTTTTTTTTGTTTTAACGCGTTTTCAATCAACAGCAGCAATCAAATATTAATATTATCAGATAGTAGCAAACTAAAATAACAAAACAAATTATATTTTCTCAGACCCCAGTATTATGCTTAACAGGTTGTTTGGCTAAAATCAAGATTATATAAATACATAAATATTCTATTGATAACTATTTCTTGAACAAAGTTTCTTGAGTAACTGCGTTGCGTGCTTTGTAAGTCTTCAGCAAAAATGCTGAAGTATTATTCCAAGGAAGCAAAACAATTAGTTATCAATGTCATAAATTTCTTTCTCAATTAAGTATAGCATAGTTTTTTTATATGTCAAAAATCACCATCAAGAGAAGGTACTTCTAATAGATTTTACAGCAAAGAAAAATCAGATGCAATGAAGTAAAATTATTGTGGTTACCTGTGGCCCATTGCGAGTTTAATGCAGTTGAATTAATCTGGGCATACGTAAAAAATAAAGTTGCAAAAAAGTCAACTTACTTATCAAATTTAAGATATGTTAAATTTATGCAACGAAGAAATAATATTGCATATTGCAATAATATAATAATAAATCACAAAACAGAATATATATAATTCCGCAAACAAGAAAAAAAATCACGTATGTTAGAACAAAAATAAAACCGAACGAGAAAATGACCAAAATATTGAATGTCGTCCAGAGAGTTGATCGTTGAAATCGTGGATGAGTATCACAATAAATACGGATTGTTTACGTGCTAACTGCGGTATCCTGCTATTGTTCGTTTCTGAGATATCTGCGCCCATAAAAAGGTCACTTACAGACTTTATTTCATAAAAAATCAACAAAATAAAAACGCCAATCTATAGAAGAAACTCTAGGTGTAAGCTGAACAAACTTTTACAAAAAATCTAAATGGTCAGCCATTTCAGAGTTACGGGCCTTCAAACATAGGGCTCAATACTTTTGCATCCGATAGTAGAGGGTTGCATAAACATTAAATCCGCTCAAATTACCTGAAACGCACCGTATCGACATCTGTAGATTGTTCGTTCAGTAGTTACGTTTCTGTACGTCTTTACACTGAAAGCATTACACAATAATTAGTTAGTTGGCTTTGCTTAGCTTCTGAAGAATTCTCAAAGCACGTCTTAATCCAATAACCGTAAGCGGCAATGTCCGTAATCTTATTGAAACATATGTACTAGAATATTGACACAATTCACCATAAGAAAAGTACAAGAAAACTTAACCGCAAACGGTGTGGATTCGTTGAAAATAATATCTAAGGTGAATGTCAGACATATATTATTTCGTCCGGGTCAGATGCTTTGCTGTGCGCTTGTATTGCCATTAGCAGCTTGAAAGCATATGGACCTGAATATGCAAATCGCTGCTTACGTATGCGAATTTATTAGGAATAAATGTACTATGGAAATTAATTATTATACCATACGTGTATGGCAGTCACTCACGTAATTCATGCAAATTTTGATGTGTTGTATAATGCAGATAACCAGGTCGTCCGCATGCACCGCGTTCTCTGCCGAATCTCAATTGTGATTAATTGGCCTAACGTCATAATTTATATACCAAAATATTTTTGGAGTTATATCGGTACAGGGTGGAGTTATATAGGTAATATATATGGCATGTCCTATTTAAATACGCAGCATAGACAATAGACATAGATAATATTTTTGGCTCTGTTATGTTGTAAGAAAATCCTAAAAAATGTTTTAGTTTTTAAGACCAGTGGTAGAGGAAGAAAATGAAAGTTTACCCTAGTCGATATTGTGTATAGATAAAACGGTACATACACTATTCATGCTATTTTCCGTTCGATACATTCCTTTTAAGACGTGATAGTAGAGGCAATTAAGAATCTATTCAACCATATTTATCACTACAAAAACTATTATTTTTAGTATTATTTCAAAACTGTCTAATACTTACACTTATTGTTTCCATGAGAACTTTTGCAATTTGACCATCTTTCAAGCTGAAACGGTCGCTTTTTAATGGTATGGCCCTAATACGCATGTTGAACCCGGATTCGCATTCCGCATAAACACATTTATCGAAAACGCCTAACCAGTTTCAATTCACAAGCTTACTTTTATCTCTCCTCAACAAAAATCAGATTGAAGCAGTGAACTGTGTATCCGAGAGGTGCTTTCGATGTATTTTCTTGCCCTGAATATGAATCCGATTCGCTTCAAGCAATACATTTCCAAGATATTCACAAAGAAGTACAAAGTTTAAGCTTTTTTCATGATTTTTAAGAGTCTAAGTCGTCGGGGTTGTGTGCTATTGGCACCGTGCATGACCCGTGGAAGGGAGACGAAAATCGGTTTAGGCGCCCGTGGCGGAGAAACGGAGAAATATCGGCCTACAGATGTGCAGTAGTTTAAAGGTTCAGTAGTTTGCGGCGCATTATGTTGATGCCTAGCGGTCATAACCCATAAGTATACAAGTCTGTTGTTCACAGTAACAGATCGTTCATCGATAACTTCGTAATGGGGGGACACTATAAGTGTTGTATTGACAAATGTACGAATAATAGGAGAAAGAACAAGAAATGCAAATTTTATAGATTTCCAGATTATTACACTCATGTTGAGCTAAAAAAAAAATTATTTTCAAATTACATTCAGAATTCAGCAATATAATCTTATTATTAAGTTTGAATAAAAGGGTTTGTCTAGTTCGATTGCTTGTTTTATAAGAAAGTTACAATATAATCTAAAAGTCCCAAAACATAAAGTACACTCATTTTGTGTTGTGCACGTGTTCTACATAATTACAATATAACCTAAAAGTCTCAAAACATAAACTAACCTCATTTTGTGTTTTGTGCACGTGTTTTGCAGGCTAATTGAAAGTGACTGTTCGAATATGAGCTAGATCTCGGACCCTACAGCACAGCCTTGCTAGTTTATTCCTCAAAAGACAATAACTTAACCTGAACTAATTGTACATGAAACATAACCTTACCTAATAGTTGTTTATAATTATATTTTATAATATATTGTAAATTAAATTAAGTTCAATGAATTTAAGTTAATGAAGTTCACTACTAACAGTTATTTTCCAAAAACAATATAATAATACAAGTTTGATTGGACCACTAAAACACTACAGATAACTGTAACATATAGTTGCGAACTGCTCCATTTACGCCTCGTGGACATAGTACTCGCCTACACTGGGAGAGGCGCTTGCATCACGCACCCTCCCAATACATGATCCAAAACGGAAAGATATACATACATAACGGCGTTTACAACATACAGGATGCATTGAACATAAAATTGTCAATATCTCGATAACCGTGACCATTTGTATATAACTAAATATGGTTAAATATGTTCTAAATTACCTCTACTAGCACGGTTTCAAGGAATAGCATCAAATTACATTTAAGCACGTGCATCAATTTTTGGATTTTCCTTTACAACGTGATAGAAATAAAATCACAAAATCACAGATTTTGCAGTAGTTGTAATGTCAAATATATGTACTATAATTTGAACCACTTTCAACAGCATAATTATGCTAAACTCTAAACTAAAACACTCAAATTTTGCATAAAACTGTATTTTTGATAACAGCAAATGTTTTCGGCCCTGCAATAAACAAAATTGTAGGTAAATTTTAATAAAAACAATATCGAATGAAAGTTTATACCTGGTTCTAAAGAGGGTATAACAAAAAAGTCAAATTTTTCCTTAAACCACAAAGTGGCAACCGTTTTCAAGAGCGTCAACTTATGAGCATCAATGTTCAGCCAAAGTAAAATCTAAGTTTTGGCTGACAAGGACACGTGGCGCAGAGCTCAGGTGAAAAAATATTACCTCCTTTTAAAAAGTGGTGTAAACAGAAAAAAAAACGTTCTGTTTTTTAACAAAAACATATTTTTTAAGAAAAAGAAAGACGTATTGTTTTTTTTTTTTAATTTTAAATTGAATGAATTAAAATGAAATATTGTTTTTCCTTATTATAGATTCTCTATTTAACAAAGCTACATTTTTGTAGATGTAGTGTCATTCGGGTTCCATTTTTCGCCATCTTTTTAGAAAGTATATTTTACTCGAGGAGTCTTTCCACTTAAAGCAATATCTTTAAATAATCTAGCATGTGGATGCATTTTTCTTCCTGACCCTTTGCGGTTCGGCATTTTCTCCCTTTTAACCTTACCTTTTAACACAAAAACCGAAAATCAAAGCTGGGCTTAAAAATGAGTAGGCAACCAAATATACCTCATAATTTTGTGATCAGTATTTCGTGGTATTTCACCGAAATGATTAGGTATTTCTATTCAAATTATAGGTTAAACTGAACTTGAAACCTTAGCCGAAAATACAAAAGATATCCGGCTCAATTATGTCGAGTCTAGGTGACGGATTTTAAGCTTTATGGTGGCTATGTCGTAGTCTTCTTGCGATCAACAAAAAAAACACCGATATTCCTAGAATTCGTCACCTACACTCGACAGAATTGAGCCGGATATTTTTTGTAAATCGGCAAAGGTTTCAATTCAAGTTCAGTTTAACGTATGAACCTAACCATTTTAGTTTTTTTAAGAACATGTTTTTGAAAACTTTTTTTTTCAGATTTGAAAAAAAAAACGTTTTTTTACATCACTTCTTCTAATACATCGGTCCTTTATCCATCCCAGAAACGGTTTACTTTTTGCAATTTAACAATGTAGAAATTTATATAATTTATAATTTTATTTCACAAGAAAGAAAAACAGAAAACAATTTTTCCCCCCAGCTTTGTAAAGAGACCCAATGCGTACGCCTAATTATACATTTTCCATTTTCATAACATCCTGAGGGGCTTCAGTGGAGCGGCTAAGGTAAACCTGCCCAAGTTACCTTCATGACTTAATTAAAATGATGTTTCGCAAACCGTTTACTCGCCATTCGCCAACCGGCGGCGCGGCGGAGCCGAGATACAAAACAAATGATTTGCCGTCGTCCCTCTTATAACCTAATATGCATACGGCGGCGCCATCTTTAGTTTGGCGGAAAATTCGCGCGGCGCGGCATCTCTCTTGCTTATTTATGAAAATTTATGCAAATGACGGCGACACAAAAACAGATAAATCTACATAAATGAATATTTAACGGTATTTTGACAGAAAAATAACAGGCCCCGCTTTGCGAAAGTTTATCGCGGGTGTGCAAAACGATTAAAACGTTTAACGGTCCAAATGGTCAGCTTATAAAAAAATATATAATATAAATTTAAGGGGATGTAATTTATTCATCGGTTTTGGCATTCGCGCAACGATAATAAGAGTTGCCATTTCTGTAATTTCCTCAAAATAGTTACATAATAAATTAAAGTAGATGAAATTCTGAATAATTAATGTGTGCGAAATTTTTTGGTAAAATTAATTGATCGAGATCGGTCGAATCTGCGTTGATATAATACTATACAGTCAGCCAGGATTTTCCAAATATTTTCAGTCTAATGACAGTACAGGTAGTGTCAAATGCTGATGTTTTGACAATATCTCACTATATCTAAAGTCAATAGTAAAAAGATCTCATATTGTGATACCGTGTACGGTCCTTGCCTGACGGCGTCGGATAGGCAGCGTGTTCAGCGTGTCCAAAATGCATGTGTTCTGTTTGTTTTTGGTTTGAGGAAGTATGATCATGTATCGAATGGGCTGGGCGACTTGGGGTGGTTGAACATGGATAACACTAGGGCGTTGCATGCAGCAATATTATATCATAAGTTGCTATCCAAGAGGATCCCACAATACTTCATGCGGAAGATACGCTGTAGAACGGATGTCCATAACCTTAATTTAAGATTCAGGGGTTTGTTTGCTCCACCTGCCCATCGTGCTGAGCTGTATAAACGGTCATTCTCTTACCAGGTCAGTTACATATACAATGGTCTCAAGGATGATATGAAAACATTATCGGTTTTGGGGGAAAGGTGAAGTGTTGTCTGCTTAACAGCCCCCTGTTAAGCAGACAACACTAGGGTTGTTGACTTTAGGCATTGAGCGCACATAGGCTGCTAAATATAAATATTATTTTGTTGCATTAAATATTGTTTTATGTTGTTTTATGTTAATAAAGGAATTATTTATTTAATTATTTATTTATCTGTCAAATCCTAGCTAACTAGTTTTATTTTAATGCCGACACGACTGATCTCAATCAAATAGATTCTCATGCAGCCACATCAGACTTGTTTTAAATCAAACACCTCAACAAATTACTTTCAAAGAAAGTTATTTTTAGGATTAGGATCGATTTCCAAACCCTACCAATGTTTACTTTGATTGCCTAGTTAATTTCTTACATTTCCGGAAAAACCGGAAGTGGCACTAGAAATCCAATAAAACATGAAATTTTCGAGAGATTAACCGACGGTATGGATCACCCAGTATGTATATGTGGTCGTAATGCGCATACTGAATATAAACATTCTCGGCATGCGACAGGGCGGATGTTTACGTTTCGCGAAAGAAGAAAAATTACAATGGAGTGCCTAGCGGCGGAAAAGTGCACAATATTTCCGTAGAATCCTACCGAGCGTGCATTGTAAACGGCCCTCTGCAACGCGGTGACGTACTTTTACCGCGAAAATATCTATCTCTTGTAGGGCGACCGCGCGCTCTTGGAGAAATTGCGGCTTAACCGGCAGAATGGATATTTTAAATTACAAAATGGTATCAAGAATTTATTAAATGGATACTGCAGCCTGATATTACTGGATAGAAATGCCGCCGACATGAGATGTTATCCGAGAACTTTTCAAATTTCGCTTGGGCTCTTTTTATCTTCATTTTCTTTCTAGTGGTCGTTGGTGATTTGTTATTTTATTCGTGTCCCTCTAAGTTTGTCTTTAATATCATGTGAGATCATTTCACCTCTGAGCATCTTCATCTCCTTTGAGAATGAATCGGAATTTGGTCTTAGTTTTAATTTAGATTACTTAATTTTGATTTGGTTTGTGGAATGTTGATTTGTTAAGAGTTCTTGAGAATTATTATTTTCCTATTCGATTGAATATGTCCTTACGCAACTCCATAAGGAATTTCAATATTTATGTAAATTATACTTGGAAATTTTACTGCTAAAATCCTGTAACGCTGCTGCGTTAATGTAATACAACACCATTCGTAGGTAAGGATATTTAACTCCACTAATGCCACTAATGATGACATATCGAGTATTCAGACTAAAGTATACAGAGTTGCTCTCATTGGATGACAACGTAAAGTTCTATATGAAAATGGAGTACTTTAACAATATTTATTTAGAAAATGCGAAAACCATTGAAATTGTGTACCTATCAACAAATTCCCAACAAACATGGTAAACAAAATTATTATACAAGAAGACTTTCTAGAAATAGTAACTCGTCAAAATAATGATGAAAACCAACGATTTTCACTTTACCTTCATGAATATAACCGTTACTGTGGTGTTATTTCAGCGGGAAACCCTCACTAAAATTATATCTCCGATAACAATTTTCCCTTAGAATTATTGTAGCGCGAGCACAATAATTCAGGCTGAATACATTAGCCCAGATGGTAGTAGCAGGAATATCCTCTAAGATTTGATTTGTAGATTTCGGTTCGGTTTAATGCAGGTATGTTAAAATGTGTACTTAGGTTTACTACCTAGACGCCAGATTTGAATTGCATAGTGCTCGCTGTAGTGGAAAACCGTACCGTCGCGGGGGTAGACCGACTTCAAAGTTGCTTGGCGAGGGCGGGCGTAGAGAAAATCAGACACCTTTACTTGTCTCGCGAGCGGTTGCCGCACACATCTGAACACCTATAGAAGTCTGTATGTGTGTGTTGTGTATGTAGGGAACAGCTGCGGTGCAGTGGCGTGCGATGCTTTTGTACAGAAGGTGTACAGTGGAGAATAAATATCAACACTTCGAAAAATATACACCTAAATAACTCTCCAATGATTTTTCAAAAAAAATTCAAGCAAAAGTTTTTACTTTAAACAATCCAACGTTCAAGTATATCATTATATTATACGAATATCGCAAACTTTTTTTTCAAATGGAACATCCCTGTATATTTTTACATTTTGTAATTTAGGACTAATTCTAAACATTTTTATTGGAATCATAATTTTTTAGTTATAAGCAATTAAACAAAACTCATGAACTTCAAATTAAGAATATTTTCCCACATACAACCAATTTATCTTAATCAAACGAATAAACAATTTTTTTCTGTTTGGTACATTAATTTTATTAAATTTAGAAACTTCGGACATGTTACATCACGTATTAGACAATTTTTGCCTGCGACAGTTGGTGTCTACTCAAGTGTCTACTTGTAGCCACATTGTGCTTATGTATTTTTACTTGACATTTACTTATTTTGCAAGCGATATCGCCAATCGTTCAAAACTGAAAGTTACCAAAAACCGCTTGCAATAAATTGATTTTATCAGAATACTGTTTTGGAAACTACTGGAAACTGTTTTAGAACTAAATAATATTTGGTTTCAGGAAGATGGTGCCCCGCCGCAGTACGGTGTCCAAGTGCGAAATTATTTTAATTAAATTTTTCCGTAGAAGTGGATTGGAAGGAGAGGATCCATTGAATGGTCGCCTAGGTCGCCGGATTTGCAAATATTGGATTTCTCTATTTTGGGACACCTAAAGTGCAAGGTTTACACCAATAGGCCGCAAAATATTGATACGTTGAAGCAGTGGATAGTGGACGAAGTTCAAAGTATTACTGTCGTCGAACTTTTAGAAAACTGTTTACGGGGATTTGTTGATAGGTTGCGGCATTGTCAAGCCTCTCAGGGATGGCTATTTTTTCTTGAATTTGTTATTATTTATCCGGTCGGTCAAAATAAATGTTTTGGAGTTTTGGTTAATTAATTGATGATAACTAAAAAAATGATGCAGATGATGCGAAAAAAATGTGTTTACGGTTGGAGAATTATGTAGTTGTTCCGGTAATTATGACTAATTTTAATTAATTGCTTATAACTCAAAAATAATGCATCTTACAAGAAAATTATATGAATAAAATTTTTTTGAATTAGTCTTAGAATTACAAAGGCGTACCCCTTTTAAAAAAGTTTACGAAATTTCCATACTAAAATGAACAGCCTGTATAATAAAAATTATTTGAACGATAACTTGTTTAAAGTCAAAAGGCTTTTGCTTGAATGTTTTTTTGATTTTTTTTTGCGGTTGGAGAGTTATATAGGTGTTCTGGTAATTTTGACTAATTTTAATTAATTGCGTAAAATTCAAATATGGTGCATTTTATAAAAAGATTGTTTTAATAAACAATGTTTGGAATTACTCCTAGAATTAGAAAATGTAAAAATATACAGGTTGTTCCATTTGAAGAAGAAAGTTTACGAAATTTATATAATGCTGTATATTAAAAATATGTTTGAACAATTGTTTAAGGTAAAAAAACTTTCGTTTGAATATTTTGTTGAAATATCTTGGCGAATTATTTGGGTGCTCCGGTAATTTTGGCTAACCCTGTCTATGTATAAAAATGTTTAACTTACCATCAAAATTAATTCTAAAATGCCCAATACATCAGGCAACAGAGTGATGTGTCAGTGATCTTTTTTACATACATTTTTACTTTTGGTTCAAAAGGGTCCAAAGGAACTGGCTATTTACTCTTAGCATTTTTTTACAATTTTCCAAATGTCCAAATGTCTATGACAATTTTTGGTAAAAATAATAGTTTAGCAGCAGGAGAAAATTCTATTTGATCGAAATCGTGTCTGCATTAATAGTAGGTAGGCAAGATATTTTGAAACTTTTGACAGTATTCAGAACGTCGGCAGAACGAATTGCGAAACGTCAATTCAACACGCAAATGCATGGAGAATGCAATCAGGAAGAGAAACACGCGCGCACGTACGCAATGTGAAACAATATTGAAACATCCTGGTGTTTACAAAGTCAATGTGTATTTCGAGTGCGGATAGCAATGTTATGCATTTTTCAAGGATTTTGCAAATGAGCCGCCATTTCTGTAGTTTCGTCAAAATAGTTAAATAATAAATTAAAGTAGAGGAAATTTTGTATAAGTTGTGTCTATGAAATTTTTTGGTAAAATTAATAGTTTAGCTGTATGAGCAAATTCTATTTGATCGAGATCGTGTCTGCATTAATATAGGATTTGCCAGATATTTTTATTCTCATGACAGTAGGTAGTGTCAAATGCTATTTTTTTGACAATACCTACCGTCAATATCTGTCAAATCCTGGCTCATTCGTTTTATTTTAATGCAAACAGGATCGACCTCAAGAGAATCTCATGCAGCTAAACTATTAATTTTATATATTGTATGATAAAGACATGTGCGTGACCACATCAGATTTTTTTTAAAACAAATGATGTTGTGTTTGAAATATCTATCCAATGATATCACACACGACCTATGTACTGGTTTGACCTTCCACCACAATACAACTATCACTTATTTCATACAGCTATCACTATTTCGCTGTATTCTTCTTTTTATTTCTTTCTGAAACATTTGAGTGACCTGCGACAGCAGCGGTGCCAAATATCGTTCAAATAGTCCACTATTGCATCTGACAATCTCGTTCATTAATCAACATGTAACACGTGTATTCGAAAGACACCGCAACAACTAGCAACAGCAGCGACCAGCGCAGCAGCAGCCCGCAGCTAGCTAGCAGCGGCAATAGTGCAGAGGCTGGAAATCGGTCGGTCAGCGCATTTGTATTCGTCTGCCGCGATACGGACCGTTGCAGTTTGCTGTCAGAATGGTAGATGTATGGTTAAACGGTGTCATTACAGGCCGCAGACCTTCGGCTATGCTCAATGTTTGTGACCGCGGCGTGACCCCCAATAACGGACACGGTTAAGTTGTTGCGTCTCTCCATTACTGCGCTTCCGTGGCAGATTTGACGAATTTATGGCGTTAGCGAGAAACAATTAACTCGAAATCTGCGAACCTCAACTGCGCTCGCTAAATACGTCATGTGTGGGAAGCTCGGGAAATAACGGTGTATCTTTCGATAACAAATTTGTAACAACATGATGTTATATAAAATATGTAAAGTTTCTCGAGAAAGAATAATTCTTTATAAAGATTTTTGAATATCCTAAAATTCCATTGACACAGTCGGAATTATTAGTTTTTGAACAGGGTACAACTTTAAAATCTCGTCGTTAAATGTTGTTTTAGATGTCCTTTAATCCACAGATGCAATATTTTATGTTATCTGTCAATTATAATATTTTTACTTCCTGAGGTTCGTTTAATTTATTATATTAACAAGTAAATTTTTGCAACTGAATTTAATGTAGATATCACATCAAACATTCCAATCCGACATTTGAGCATGCAATTTAAATTGCAATTTAAAATAATTTCCCTGAGCCATATATATATATGATGTATACATTACAAATATATTTATCTTAATACTACATATAACGCTCATCGCACTGGTAGCAAGTTATAAATGTGCGAGATAACTTCTGTGCACTACAAAAGGAACATAGTCGAAATGGACGAAGCGTCAGCAGGAAAAATGGAACGCGCTGCTTGTGGTTTCTTTATCCGGGCGTGCTTCGGAGATACATGTAATAAATTTCAATATTATGTCGCACTCTCCATGTAGCCCCTGATTCCGCGCCCGAAAAGTATTCATAAACATATTATTACATTACCCCGGCTTTACGTTGTGGGAAAATACGTGGCTCGTAACTTTGCGCCATTCTATTTCGCTAATACTTGACAAGACGGATATGGAAAACGCTCTTCTGTGTAGTACGAGTATCTATTATAGTAATAAATGGATCAATTATTGTTTCGACTTGGGAACGATACGTCTTTGGAAACTCAATAACGCGTTCCGAGGATACGTAAACTCATATTAGTAAAGTTCGAATTACCACCCAAGGGCACTGTGCACTATTACGCCATAGTCCGTAATGTATGCAGGGCAATATCGTACCATCTTAGTTTCAGGCTAGATAGGTAATGCAGAAAATAATTATCATCCTAATAACACAGCATTGATACACTGAGAAAACTGTATTGTAGAAAATGTATTATCACCAATAGTATTTTAATATCGAAGATAGGGAATGTTAGAAACACATATTCCATTTAATAAATGGAAAAATACAGGTATTGTACGTATAATTTGAATTTGAAATATTATAATTCTGTATATTGATTTTTATGAAACGTTATTATAGCATTCAATGGAAACCCTAAATTACTGAAACTAAAATACGAGCATTTGAATTTTACAGGGTTACGTTTTAAAAATTAATATACGATTTTATTACATTTTATTAAAATTAAGCATTTTAAAATTTGGAATATTCATATTTTATTGTTTACATATATTATTATACCTTTTATAACTTCATATTATAAAATCTACCATAACACAGTACTATAACATTTCATCTACTGTACTTAACATAAGCGTATTGGAAGAGTTATAAGTTATAACTCAATATTCTTGTCACAAATGGTAATATACTTATCTTAAGCATTATGACAATTATTATAATGATTCCTATACAGTTTTCTCAGTGTAGTCTTGTGCAGTCACATGTTTATTCACTTGGCTCGAAGTTTATATGTAACTTTCATACTCGTGAATTATAATCCACAGTATGTGCTCCTGAAATAATGTAGCTATAGTTTTTTTTTCCTTCGGTGATGGGTTCTTGAATTAGCAAGGTTTGAAATATGACTGAAAGAACTTACCGAAAGATGGAAAGACAACATTGTCTTCATAAATTCTTGTTTATTTAAACATTGTAGATAGCGTAACTATACCTAACGTAACTATACCTATAACACTGTTGGTCAAATTATGAATTGCATGCTATAAAATCAAAATAAATAGAAACCAAGTTACTGTTGTTGAGTTATTTCAATTCATTGCCTGTGCTTCTAATTTAGCATAATGACCCAACTTTCCATCCAAGAAAAATACTTTAGCATCCACAATTTTACAAGATAAGTATTGCATGCACAGTGTTCTAGACGCTATTTAGATCTATTTTTGATTTTAAAAAAGCAAGTATAAAAGTGTATCCCTCCCTTGAGAGTCCTGAGACTGACACAAAGACTACTACTTGAAATAAGACTTCAATTCCTCCTAGAACATAGAGGGATGGATTCAATTTGAGAAACTGTTCCCGAAGGCCGACCTACTTCCGCTACCGACAACATCTAAGCCTTTGTGCAATCTGTCCGGCTGCCGAGTGCCTCGGCCCGGCCAGTTGACCCTTGAGCCATACGGATGCGATCGGCAAAAAATTAAGCATTCGCATGCGTCCGGATCACAATTGCTTGTTTACCGTGTGGATATTGAATCTTTCCGGGATATATCCGGTGTTTATTTTACTTTGGAAATGTTTGAACACCCCGCCGGCACCATATGTGGAAGTGGATGGTAGTCCCGGATATCAGAGGTCGAAGGTTGACTACGGAGATACTAAATTCGTAGGTTTAAGCTGGATAACGTTTCCGTAAATATTTTTTTATACAATACGGTATTTGTAAGAGGAAATGCTGTGATGATATAGGTGGAGTATTTGAGTATTTAACACTTTCATTTGTTCTTTGCTAAATTTTGATTTAATTAGTGTGGTAAATTATGGGAAATTGGAATTGATCATACTTGAGCTCTATTGCTATGGAGTCTCTTTTTAATCGAATCTAAATATGAGGAGGAGTAATTGTGATTTTACCGTGTAAAAGTTTAATGAGCGGAGTTATACTTTCAACATGGTTTTAGGCGAGATTCTAAATATGGTAATTTTTTACCTGAATTGTTAATTTTTTAAAAGGTTTATAATTTTGAGGTTATTACATATTACTGTTTATTGAATCACTATGAGTACATGTAGATGTTTTGGAAACAGTTACTTGTAACACTAATGTAAAAATAGAAGGTGTCAAAAAAAAAACAAACAAAAAATGCGATAATTGTCACACATGTAAACAATGACCATATTTCAGCTGTCATATGTGGCCAGGTCATCGTTCTGAAACAAAACTGACCTGTTAATTGGTTGCTATGGAGTATATAGATCTCTAATCTATATTGTAGCGATTGTGCCACATATTGTGATTGTGTTTTCAGTTTATACGATGAGGTACGTTTTTGCATCAAACATGCCTTTGAGCTGCAATTTATTCACTCTGGAGATTAAAACAGTGCTAAATTAGGAAAACACATTTGCAAATTCATAGTGTTATACATGGGTTTGTATTTCATTGTGAACATTAAAAGGAAAAGTGAATTTAGTACAGCAAAACATTTTAAAGAGAACGTTGAAATTAGAAATATGCTTTTTATTAGTCTAATAAAATGTTTTGATTTTAAGATGATATGGGCGATTTGTCAAAGGAATTAAAAAACCTTACACCTTACATTTGGAAAAGGCGTCAGTGTAAACCATTCGATCTAAAACTTAATTTTATGTCAACTTAATTAATTGTATTTACTGAAGGTTTGTGTATGTACCTATGTTTATAAATTCAAGAGAAATGTAAAGAGGTTACAGTGTAAATCGTCTGTCACATTGAGCTATTTTGGATACAAAGAAAAACAACAGTCAACCCTTTTGCATTTCACGTCTTCAATTGTTGTCTATGTCTAAATAATATGTAGTTTTATAGCCTAACTTTAAGTCTCAGTTATGTCTTGGCTCCGTTTCAGAAAGAGGATATGCTACATCAAATAAAAATATATTGCATAAAATCTATTATTTAACCCACCTCTCTGAAACTCGATAATGTAGAATATATCTTTTATTTATGGTTGACTTTGAAGATCTAAATCGCATACACCTATGATGTGTAATCTCATAACATATGTATAACACTTTTATGATGCTATAGAATGCTTTATTTATGTTAAAACTGTGTGTTAATTGTTTAATGTTTTCTTTTCAAAATATATTCTATATTTATACTTACGTACCTATAGTTTAAATTGTCATTCTAAGGAACAATTCAATGTTAGATGAAAATATTATATTATTATGTATTTATACCAAACACCAAATACCCAAACAAAAAATATTATATACATACGTATAATGCAATTATTTTTTAAAAAAGTTAATAAATTGTACGGATTATCTACAGAATACGGTAAGTATTATTATATACCTACATGAACAATTCAATGTTAGATGAAAATATTATATTATTATGTATTTAATAAATTGGCAATGTTTTTGCCAAATACCCAAACAAAAAATATTATATACATACGTATAATGCAATTATTTTTTAAATAAGTTAATAAATTGTACGGATTATCTACAGAATACGGTAAGTATTATTATATACCTACATGAACAATTCAATGTTAGATGAAAATATTATATTATTATGTATTTAATAAATTGGCAATGTTTTTGCCAAATACCCAAACAAAAAATATTATATACATACGTATAAGGCAATTATTTTTTAAATAACTTAATAAATTGTACGGATTATCTACAGAATACGGTAAGTATTATTATATACCTACATGAACAATTCAATGTTAGATGAAAATATTATATTATTATGTATTTAATAAATTGGCAATGTTTTTGCCAAATACCCAAACAAAAAATATTATATACATACGTATAAGGCAATTATTTTTTAAATAAGTTAATAAATTGTACGGATTATCTACAGAATACGGTAAGTATTATTATATACCTACATGAACAATTCAATGTTAGATGAAAATATTATATTATTATGTATTTAATAAATTGGCAATGTTTTTGCCAAATACCCAAACAAAAAATATTATATACATACGTATAAGGCAATTATTTTTTAAATAAGTTAATAAATTGTACGGATTATCTACAGAATACGGTAAGTATTATTATATACCTACATGAACAATTCAATGTTAGATGAAAATATTATATTATTATGTATTTAATAAATTGGCAATGTTTTTGCCAAATACCCAAACAAAAAATATTATATACATACGTATAATGCAATTATTTTTTAAATAAGTTAATAAATTGTACGGATTATCTACAGAATACGGTAAGTATTATTATATACCTACATGAACAATTCAATGTTAGATGAAAATATTATATTATTATGTATTTAATAAATTGGCAATGTTTTTGCCAAATACCCAAACAAAAAATATTATATACATACGTATAAGGCAATTATTTTTTAAATAACTTAATAAATTGTACGGATTATCTACAGAATACGGTAAGTATTATTATATACCTACATGAACAATTCAATGTTAGATGAAAATATTATATTATTATGTATTTAATAAATTGGCAATGTTTTTGCCAAATACCCAAACAAAAAATATTATATACATACGTATAAGGCAATTATTTTTTAAATAAGTTAATAAATTGTACGGATTATCTACAGAATACGGTAAGTATTATTATATACCTACATGAACAATTCAATGTTAGATGAAAATATTATATTATTATGTATTTAATAAATTGGCAATGTTTTTGCCAAATACCCAAACAAAAAATATTATATACATACGTATAAGGCAATTATTTTTTAAATAAGTTAATAAATTGTACGGATTATCTACAGAATACGGTAAGTATTATTATATACCTACATTATACCAAATAAAACAGAACTACCATACTAAATGAAAACCACACCATTATTCTAGTAATTGGCCACATCAAAATTAATGGCAAATTACAAGACGTTATGTAATTGTATTTTACAATCGAAACTGTAATTATACAAACGCATTGCTTTTTTACAACATGACTGTAAAATGACATCATAACGGCTGGCGTGTTAGTAACCTTGACTATTGATGTAACTTCCTTTACTCTGTAGATAAATACACAAAAAAAAATATTCTTCCTTGTCAAGATTTGATAATAATCGTCTATAACCCATCAACTTCTCTAATAAATTCACATGAAGTAAATCCGTATCGTCTCAGCGCGCCAGTATATATTGGTGGTTTCGTAAATCAAATAAGCCGTGGGTACTAAACCGTAACAAGAGAGCGTTTTGTCCGGGGGAATCTTTTCTACTTTGCCGGGTCGTGTGTTAGGGGAACATAAAACACCATTAGTTAGGTTTCCAAGACATCCTTGCACCTGAGGTCAACGACACATACGCTCACTTTGGTTTCCTGCCAACACGGGCGCAGCCAGTGGCGTGCGGTCCATACGTGCAGTGCACACCCTACACACTAGGGTGGATCGCTTTTATACCTATAACTTGTTTTTTTTTTTTATAATCAAATTTGCTTGCTGGAAAGTCGGTGTTCTATGGTGTAACTAGTATTGTGTACATATTAAAGAAAAAAATATTAATAACGTCTATTGCCCCGACATGAACAAAGATTCAAAAGATTGACAGAATGCTGTCTGCAAGTATTGGTGTTACTTTTACATGACAATATTTTGGAGACTGTGGCGAACTTAATAATAAAATTATAAACCCCTAACCACAACAAGTATTTTAGAAACCTAAATACGTATTTCAGTAACTATGTTGCCATCTTCAGTAGAAACTAAAAAAAAGAAAAGAGAGATTAGCACTTCATAGTATATTTACTGGATATTGTCCAAGCAAATTACTAGTGGAAGTGACGTCCATGTTAAAAATTACCCTATATATACCCATTTGTTGGTCACACCTCAGTGAATTTTGATCATTGAAGCGTAAAAAACATGTTTTAATTAAAGCAGGTCAAACAATGGCGAACTAGGTATAGGACCCCTGTCTGAATTTATTAATTTTTCTCTATTCAAGTGAATAAAGATACTTTCCAAGCTGTTTAGTTCCCTATTATTTGACACAGCTTTTACAAGTTTTAAGTCATCTACAACTACTTTATGACCTGTGTCTAAAATATGTTGAGCCACACTAGATTTTTCAAAACGATTATATTTAAAATGAACTACATGTTCTTTGAACCTAGTTAAAATTGTTCTTCTAGTCTGGCCTAAGTATTCTTTTTCACAGTCATGACATTTGATACAATATATACCAGATTTATCAAGTACATCTACCTTATCCTTTGGGTTTCCAAGAAGGTTTTTTATGTTATTATGAGTCGAATATGCTATACAGAGACTTTGTGATGTAAAAATACTTCTCAAACCCCTTGTATATGCACAATCGAACGGTATTTTAACATATTTCTTCTTTTCTACAGACAAAGTATTTAAAGTAGATATTTGATGTACATACATTTTTTGATTCTGCTTCTTAATCATTCTATCAACTATTTTCTCAGGGTACCCATTATGTATGACAACATTCTTAATAAACAATAATTCTTGCTGATATCTATCTGCGGATAATGGAAATTACAATAACCTATTTACTAAACAACTAATAAAAGACAATTTTTGTTGAAAAGGATGCTGCGAATCATTAGGGATAAACCTGATTGTGTTAGTATCTTTCCGATACACGTCAATTTCTATTATATTTTTGTTATTCCTGACTACCAGAGTATCTAAAAATGGAAGTTGGCCGTTAACTTCTTGTTCTACAGTAAAGTTAATGGTGTTGAATTTAGAATTCAAAACGAGAAGAAAATCTTGAATACTGCACTTCTTGGTGTCAAAAATGGCAAAAATATCGTCGACATACCTAACCCAAGTCTTAGGGAAATATGGTGCCATAGACTTTACATTGGTTTCAAATCTACTCATAAACAAGTTGGCAATAAAAGGTGAGAGACAGTTACCCATTGCAGTTCCCTCAAGTTGTTCAAAAAACTTTCCGTTTATTTGAAAACAATTTTGAGACATACAAAGGGCAGTCAATCTTACATATTCATCTATTTCTGACGGGTCAAAGTTGTTATTGCTCAATAATTCCCTAAGAAACTCCAAAGTTTCCGGAATAGGCACACTAGGAAACAGTGAAGCAACGTCAAATGAAATCAACAATTCGCCATCCTCTAATTTTACATTGTTAACCTTATTGATAAACTCCAATGAGTTATTAACAGAGAAGCTTGGTTGAGGAACAGGTAAATTGTTGAACTCATTCGATAACCATTTCCAGTATTAGCTCACCTACTTACCAGTTAGCGAATAGAGAAAAATTAATAAATTCAGACAGGGGTCCTATACCTAGTTCGCCATTGTTTGACCTGCTTTAATTAAAGTTTTTTACGCTTCAATGATCAAAATTCACTGAGGTGTGACCAACAAATGGGTAATTTTTAACATGGACGTCACTTCCACTAGTGATTTGCTTGGACAATATCCAGTAAAGATACTATGAAGTGCTTATCTCTCTTTTCCTCTTTTTAGGTTCTACTGAAGATGGCAACATAGTTGCTGAAATACGTATTTAGGTTTCTAAAATACTTGTTGTGATTAGGGGTTTATAATTTTATTATTACTTTTACATGTCATCCAGAACACAATCACAGTATGCTTGATATAAAAGTATATTATTTAATAATAGGGATTATTTTGTGTATTCGTGACTACATGTTTCGAGAAAGGATTCTCGTCTTCAGGTCATACTGGAAAGATAAATTCAGATACAAAGATATTCCAATACATACATGTGAAAAAAAGCTTAAAAATATATATAAATGGCCAATTTACCGCCAAAATCGTGAAAGTGGTTGCCAATTCGTCATAACCTAGGTTACGTATCCTTCTCTCTGTCTTGTGAGGGGATCCAGACGTTCAAATGTCTCAGTTCTCGTTTATAAATAAATTAGGGTCAGGTTCGTGAACTTCAAAAACAATACAAACAATATAAATAACTAAAAACAATGATATTTGATACTTTTAAGCTTTAATTTTCACATGTATGTATTGGAATATCTTTGCATCTGAATTTATTCTTCCAGTATGGCTTGAAGACGAGAATCCTTTCTCGAAACATGTAGCCACGAATACACAAAATAAGAAAAAGCGTTGGAGTTTAATTTCAGGAATATATTATATTATTTAACGAGTACACACTTAAGGATATGAATCTCGAGAATGAAGTTTATACACGCGCCGTAGGTGAGTGTATAAATAAACTACCAATTTATATCCATTATGTGTGAGCAAATGCAACGTTTTATCCAAGACTCATAATAGTATATTACTATATACAAGTTTTATAAGACGCTAAATCGGCGCACGAGTTGTTTTGGGACCGACGAGCGTAGCTAGGAGTACCCAAATGGAACTAGTGCGACAATACGTCTTATAAAACGAGTGTAATATACTATTTTTTCTACTTTGCTTCATCAATTTTATATGAATTTAGAAATTGTGGTTAATATTGCGCTAAATTAGAATCTAGGTTATTCTTGGATCCATTTTGAGGAAAAAAAATCAAAGAACATAAAACATAAAGGAACAATGTCATAAAGGTCTTAACTTTGGAACTACAGGGTGCTAAAGTTTTAAGAATAATTTTTTTATGATGTACGTTTTTACCTGAAATCCTATAAGTTTTTGGGGTTGGCTTTGAGGGTTGATATAAAACTAATCCTTAAACTAGCGCTGACAGTAGTTCAAAGACACTAGTTAACACACTTTCAGGATTTCAGGTAGTTCTCTTTCAGTATATACTGCATTCTAAAACAATACAATACATCAAATTAAATAATACTAATCCAAAGAATACCAAGAAAGCTAATACGTTTCTGCTTACCTATCAACATATTAATTGCTCTTAACTTCCTTTTCCTTAAGACCAGATGGGATTAGAAAGATAAATGACCTATCTATCACCCCGTAGGTGATTAGCTCCCTTACACATTACATCAAAGCAATCACATTTTCCGTTCTAGGGGGTAAATCCCACCCCGCCTTTATGCCTATCGACCCCTAGCCAAATAAATGTTTGCCTGCGCCCGAATCCGTCCGAAATCCGCAGAGAATGAGATTTATATGTTGCTCGTAAGTCGTCATTCCGACGATCCATTACAAAATTGGAGTAATAAAACCCCTGATAGATATTGAAAGTTACTAAAAATATATCGAAAAACTTTCCTCATTAACTTTACGTACTTTATTTATTACCCATAAGTCCGTGCAGGTTTCCAGCGGCATTGTTCAAGTTTCGAGATGTACATTTTACGACTGAAAGCACTATTGGAAGCGCTATTCTTTTATGTTTTACGTTTGTTGGTTTTAATAAAACAAGGATTGTTATTGGTTTATTACAGATGTATGTAAGCAATATATAGTTATTCCCCGATGATTCTCGATTGTTCACTTTAATATTTAACCAAAATACTGCATGAAATAATACTGTAAACAAGCAAAATCCAGTTTGTCGCGATTTCGCTATTTTGGTGGAGGTGCTGGGATTTTACTTTTCTTTTTCTTTTTAATCAGAAGTCGAACTCGATGGATATCGAATCGAAATCTCTAGTCGATATCACTGATGTCGAGAGTCGAACGGAATTTGTTTTCGAGAATTTTGGCGTGCGCGATACAAGGCAACTTTCTGGTTAGAGCGTTGACATCTCATGAATTGCAAAGGGGCCTCCGCATAATTTTGCCGGCTAGAGTCTGGCGGTTTGCGGTCGCTGCCTACCCGAAATATGGAAATGGGTAGCAGCCGCGACTACAATCACTGTTCGCGTGTGCTTGCTTGCCTATTGTGAGATCACAGGCGCTGTACAGACTGATGTATGAAGTGGATTTTGTAAGTTTTTGCCGAGTGCCTTTTGTGAATTGTAGGGATTACTGTTATGCGGTGTTTTCTTCATATTGGTTGGTGGCATGTGAGTTATAGATCGTTAAATTAAAGCTATAAGGATAAGTTTTTAGAGGTTTACATACAATGTTTAGAACATTTCCTACCATAATAATAATTTGTATCCCAACTATTTTGCTCGTAATCGCACATGAAGCGAAATAATAGCATTAAACCACCGATAAACAACGTACAATCTAAGTTTCAGAAATCCTCCTGAACAAACTAAAATAGATAGAGGGCTGTACTTTTTAGAATTAATTACCCAATGTATCTGACCCATAAACGTGTATAATAATAATTTGTATCCCAACTACTTTGCTCGTAATCGCACATGAAGCGAAATAATAGCATTAAACCACCGATAAACAACGTAAAATCTAAGTTTCAAAAATCCTCCTGAACAAACTAAAATAGATAGAGGGCTGTACATTTTAGAATTAATTACCCAATGTATCTGATCCATAAACGTGTATAATAATAATTTGTATCCCAACTACTTTGCTCGGAATCGCACATGAAGCAAAATAATAACATTCAACCACAGATAAACAACGTAAAATCTATGTTTCAAAAATCCTCCTGAACAAACTAAAATAGATAGAGGGCTGTACTTTTTAGAATTAATTACCCAATGTATCTGACCCATAAACGTGTATAATAATAATTTGTATCCCAACTACTTTGCTCGTAATCGCACATGAAGCGAAATAATAGCATTAAACCACCGATAAACAACGTAAAATCTAAGTTTCAAAAATCCTCCTGAACAAACTAAAATAGATAGAGGGCTGTACTTTCTAGAATTAATGACCCAATGTATCTGATCCATAAACGTGTATAATAATAATTTGTATCCCAACTACTTTGCTCGGAATCGCACATGAAGCAAAATAATAACATTCAACCACAGATAAACAACGTAAAATCTATGTTTCAAAAATCCTCCTGAACAAACTAAAATAGATAGAGGGCTGTACTTTTTAGAATTAATTACCCAATGTATCTGACCCATAAACGTGTATAATAATAATTTGTATCCCAACTACTTTGCTCGTAATCGCACATGAAGCAAAATAATAGCATTAAACCACCGATAAACAACGTAAAATCTAAGTTTCAAAAATCCTTCTGAACAAACTAAAATAGATAGAGGGCTGTACTTTTTAGAATTAATTACCCAATGTATCTGACCCATAAACGTGTATACTAATAATTTGTATCCCAACTACTTTGCTCGTAATCGCACATGAAGCGAAATAATGACATTCAACCACCGATAAAGAACGTAAAATCTATGTTTCAAAAATCCTCCTGAACAAACTAAAATAGATAGAGGGCTGTACTTTTTAGAATTAATTACCCAATGTATCTGACCCATAAACGTGTATAATAATAATTTGTATCCCAACTACTTTGCTCGTAATCGCACATGAAGCGAAATAATAGCATTAAACCACCGATAAACAACGTAAAATCTAAGGTTCAAAAATCCTCCTGAACAAACTAAAATAGATAGACGGCTGTACTTTTTAGAATTAATTACCCTATGTATCTGACCCATAAACGTGTATAATAATAATTTGTATCCCAACTACTTTGCTCATAATCGCACATGAACCGAAATAATAGCATTAAACCACCGATAAACAACGAAAAATCTAAGTTTCAAAAATCCTCCAGAACAAACTAAAATAGATAGAGGGCTGTACTTTTTAGAATTAATTACCCAATGTATCTGACCCATAAACGTGTATAATAATAATTTGTATCCCAACTACTTTGCTCGTAATCGCACATGAAGCGAAATAATAGCATTAAACCACCGATAAACACCGTAAAATCTAAGTTTCAAAAATCCTCCTGAACAAACTAAAATAGATAGAGGGCTCTAGTTTTTAGAATTAATTACCCAATGTATCTGACCCATAAACGTGTATAATAATAATTTGTATCCCAACTACTTTGCTCGTAATCGCACAAGAAGCGAAATAATAGCATTAAACCACCGATAAACAACGTAAAATCTAAGTTTCAAAAATCCTCCTGAACAAACTAAAATAGATAGAGGGCTGTACTTTTTAGAATTAATTACCCAATGTATCTGACCCATAAACGTGTATAATAATAATTTGTATCCCAACTACTTTGCTCGTAATCGCACATGAAGCGAAATAATAGCATTAAACCACCGATAAACATCGTAAAATCTAAGTTTCAAAAATCCTCCTGAACAAACTAAAATAGATAGAGGGCTGTACTTTTTAGAATTAATTACCCAATGTATCTGATCCATAAATGTGTATAATAATAATTTGTATCCCAACTACTTTGCTCGGAATCGCAAATGAAGCAAAATAATAACATTCAACCACAGATAAACAACGTAAAATCTATGTTTCAAAAATCCTCCTGAACAAACTAAAATAGATAGAGGGCTGTACTTTTTAGAATTAATTACCCAATGTATCTGACCCATAAACGTGTATAATAATAATTTGTATCCCAACTACTTTGCTCGTAATCGCACATGAAGCGAAATAATAGCATTAAACCACCGATAAACAAAGTAAAATCTAAGTTTCAAAAATCCTTCTGAACAAACTAAAATAGATAGAGGGCTGTACTTTTTAGAATTAATTACCCAATGTATCTGACCCATAAACGTGTATAATAATAATTTGTATCCCAACTACTTTGCTCATAATCGCACATGAAGCGAAATAATAGCATTAAACCACCGATAAACAACGTGAAATCTAAGTTTCAAAAATCCTCCTGACCAAACTAAAATAGATAGAGGGCTGTACTTTTTAGAATTAATTACCCAATGTATCTGACCCATAAACGTGTATAATAATAATTTGTATCCCAACTACTTTGCTCGTAATCGCACATGAAGCGAAATAATAGCATTAAACCACCGATAAACAACGTAAAATCTAAGTTTCAAAAATCCTCCTGAACAAACTAAAATAGATAGAGGGCTGCACTTTTTAGAATTAATTACCCAATGTATCTGACCCATAAACGTGTATAATAATAATTTGTATCCCAACTACTTTGCTCATAATCGCACATAAACCGAAATAATAGCATTAAACCACCGATAAACAACGTAAAATCTAAGTTTCAAAAATCCTCCTGAACAAACTAAAATAGATAGAGGGCTGTCCTTTTTAGAATTAATTACCCAATGTATCTGATCCATAAACGTATATAATAATAATTTGTATCCCAACTACTTTGCTCGGAATCGCACATGAAGCAAAATAATAACATTCAACCACAGATAAACAACGTAAAATCTATGTTTCAAAAATCCTCCTGAACAAACTAAAATAGATAGAGGGCTGTACTTTTTAGAATTAATTACCCAATGTATCTGACCCATAAACGTGTATAATAATAATTTGTATCCCAACTACTTTGCTCGTAATCGCACATGAAGCGAAATAATAGCATTAAACCACCGATAAACACCGTAAAATCTAAGTTTCAAAAATCCTCCTGAACAAACTAAAATAGATAGAGGGCTCTAGTTTTTAGAATTAATTACCCAATGTATCTGACCCATAAACGTGTATAATAATAATTTGTATCCCAACTACTTTGCTCGTAATCGCACAAGAAGCGAAATAATAGCATTAAACCACCGATAAACAACGTAAAATCTAAGTTTCAAAAATCCTCCTGAACAAACTAAAATAGATAGAGGGCTGTACTTTTTAGAATTAATTACCCAATGTATCTGACCCATAAACGTGTATAATAATAATTTGTATCCCAACTACTTTGCTCGTAATCGCACATGAAGCGAAATAATAGCATTAAACCACCGATAAACATCGTAAAATCTAAGTTTCAAAAATCCTCCTGAACAAACTAAAATAGATAGAGGGCTGTACTTTTTAGAATTAATTACCCAATGTATCTGATCCATAAATGTGTATAATAATAATTTGTATCCCAACTACTTTGCTCGGAATCGCAAATGAAGCAAAATAATAACATTCAACCACAGATAAACAACGTAAAATCTATGTTTCAAAAATCCTCCTGAACAAAATAAAATAGATAGAGGGCTGTACTTTTTAGAATTAATTACCCAATGTATCTGACCCATAAACGTGTATAATAATAATTTGTATCCCAACTACTTTGCTCGTAATCGCACATGAAGCGAAATAATAGCATTAAACCACCGATAAACAAAGTAAAATCTAAGTTTCAAAAATCCTTCTGAACAAACTAAAATAGATAGAGGGCTGTACTTTTTAGAATTAATTACCCAATGTATCTGACCCATAAACGTGTATAATAATAATTTGTATCCCAACTACTTTGCTCATAATCGCACATGAAGCGAAATAATAGCATTAAACCACCGATAAACAACGTGAAATCTAAGTTTCAAAAATCCTCCTGACCAAACTAAAATAGATAGAGGGCTGTACTTTTTAGAATTAATTACCCAATGTATCTGACCCATAAACGTGTATAATAATAATTTGTATCCCAACTACTTTGCTCGTAATCGCACATGAAGCGAAATAATAGCATTAAACCACCGATAAACAACGTAAAATCTAAGTTTCAAAAATCCTCCTGAACAAACTAAAATAGATAGAGGGCTGCACTTTTTAGAATTAATTACCCAATGTATCTGACCCATAAACGTGTATAATAATAATTTGTATCCCAACTACTTTGCTCATAATCGCACATAAACCGAAATAATAGCATTAAACCACCGATAAACAACGTAAAATCTAAGTTTCAAAAATCCTCCTGAACAAACTAAAATAGATAGAGGGCTGTCCTTTTTAGAATTAATTACCCAATGTATCTGATCCATAAACGTATATAATAATAATTTGTATCCCAACTACTTTGCTCGGAATCGCACATGAAGCAAAATAATAACATTCAACCACAGATAAACAACGTAAAATCTATGTTTCAAAAATCCTCCTGAACAAACTAAAATAGATAGAGGGCTGTACTTTTTAGAATTAATTACCCAATGTATCTGACCCATAAACGTGTATAATAATAATTTGTATCCCAACTACTTTGCTCGTAATCGCACATGAAGCGAAATAATAGCATTAAACCACCGATAAACAACGTAAAATCTAAGTTTCAAAAATCCTTCTGAACAAACTAAAATAGATAGAGGGCTGTACTTTTTAGAATTAATTACCGAATGTATCTGACCCATAAACGTGTATAATAATAATTTGTATCCCAACTACTTTGCTCGTAATCGCACATGAAGCGAAATAATAGCATTAAACCACCGATAAACAACGTAAAATCTAAGTTTCAAAAATCCTCCTGAACAAACTAAAATAGATAGAGGGCTGTACTTTTTAGAATTAATTACTCAATGTATCTGACCCATAAACGTGTATAATAATAATTTGTATCCCAACTACTTTGCTCGTAATCGCACATGAAGCGAAATAATAGCATTAAACCACCGATAAACAACGTAAAATCTAAGTTTCAAAAATCCTCCTGAACAAACTAAAATAGATAGAGGGCTGTACTTTTTAGAATTAATTACCCAATGTATCTGACCCATAAACGTGTATAATAATAATTTGTATCCCAACTACTTTGCTCGTAATCGCACATGAAGCGAAATAATAGCATTAAACCACCGATAAACAACGTAAAATCTAAGTTTCAAAAATCCTCCTGAACAAACTAAAATAGATAGAGGGCTGTACTTTTTAGAATTAATTACCCAATGTATCTGATCCATAAACGTGTATAATAATAATTTGTATCCCAACTACTTTGCTCGGAATCGCACATGAAGCAAAATAATAACATTCAACCACAGATAAACAACGTAAAATCTATGTTTCAAAAATCCTCCTGAACAAACTAAAATAGATAGAGGGCTGTACTTTTTAGAATTAATTACCCAATGTATCTGACCCATAAACGTGTATAATAATAATTTGTATCCCAACTACTTTGCTCGTAATCGCACATGAAGCGAAATAATAGCATTAAACCACCGATAAACAACGTAAAATCTAAGTTTCAAAAATCCTTCTGAACAAACTAAAATAGATAGAGGGCTGTACTTTTTAGAATTAATTACCCAATGTATCTGACCCATAAACGTGTATAATAATAATTTGTATCCCAACTACTTTGCTCGTAATCGCACATGAAGCGAAATAATAGCATTAAACCACCGATAAACAACGTAAAATCTAAGTTTCAAAAATCCTCCTGAACAAACTAAAATAGAGAGAGGGTTGTACTTTTTAGAATTAATTACTCAATGTATCTGACCCATAAACGTGTATAATAATAATTTGTATCCCAACTACTTTGCTCGTAATCGCACATGAAGCGAAATAATAGCATTAAACCACCGATAAACAACGTAAAATCTAAGTTTCAAAAATCCTCCTGAACAAACTAAAATAGATAGAGGGCTGTACTTTTTAGAATTAATTACCCAATGTATCTGACCCATAAACGTGTATAATAATAATTTGTATCCCAACTACTTTGCTCGTAATCGCACATGAAGCGAAATAATAGCATTAAACCACCGATAAACAACGTAAAATCTAAGTTTCAAAAATCCTCCTGAACAAACTAAAATAGATAGAGGGCTGTACTTTTTAGAATTAATTACCCAATGTATCTGATCCATAAACGTGTATAATAATAATTTGTATCCCAACTACTTTGCTCGGAATCGCACATGAAGCAAAATAATAACATTCAACCACAGATAAACAACGTAAAATCTATGTTTCAAAAATCCTCCTGAACAAACTAAAATAGATAGAGGGCTGTACTTTTTAGAATTAATTACCCAATGTATCTGACCCATAAACGTGTATAATAATAATTTGTATCCCAACTACTTTGCTCGTAATCGCACATGAAGCGAAATAATAGCATTAAACCACCGATAAACAACGTAAAATCTAAGTTTCAAAAATCCTTCTGAACAAACTAAAATAGATAGAGGGCTGTACTTTTTAGAATTAATTACCCAATGTATCTGACCCATAAACGTGTATAATAATAATTTGTATCCCAACTACTTTGCTCGTAATCGCACATGAAGCGAAATAATAGCATTAAACCACCGATAAACAACGTAAAATCTAAGTTTCAAAAATCCTCCTGAACAAACTAAAATAGATAGAGGGCTGTACTTTTTAGAATTAATTACTCAATGTATCTGACCCATAAACGTGTATAATAATAATTTGTATCCCAACTACTTTGCTCGTAATCGCACATGAAGCGAAATAATAGCATTAAACCACCGATAAACAACGTAAAATCTAAGTTTCAAAAATCCTCCTGAACAAACTAAAATAGATAGAGGGCTGTACTTTTTAGAATTAATTACCCAATGTATCTGACCCATAAACGTGTATAATAATAATTTGTATCCCAACTACTTTGCTCGTAATCGCACATGAAGCGAAATAATAGCATTAAACCACCGATAAACAACGTAAAATCTAAGTTTCAAAAATCCTCCTGAACAAACTAAAATAGATAGAGGGCTGTACTTTTTAGAATTAATTACCCAATGTATCTGACCCACAAACGTGTATAATAATAATTTGTATCCCAACTACTTTGCTCGTAATCGCACATGAAGCGAAATAATAGCATTAAACCACCGATAAACAACGTAAAATCTAAGTTTCAAAAATCCTCCTGAACAAACTAAAATAGATAGAGGGCTGTACTTTCTAGAATTAATGACCCAATGTATCTGATCCATAAACGTGTATAATAATAATTTGTATCCCAACTACTTTGCTCGGAATCGCACATGAAGCAAAATAATAACATTCAACCACAGATAAACAACGTAAAATCTATGTTTCAAAAATCCTCCTGAACAAACTAAAATAGATAGAGGGCTGTACTTTTTAGAATTAATTACCCAATGTATCTGACCCATAAACGTGTATAATAATAATTTGTATCCCAACTACTTTGCTCGTAATCGCACATGAAGCAAAATAATAGCATTAAACCACCGATAAACAACGTAAAATCTAAGTTTCAAAAATCCTTCTGAACAAACTAAAATAGATAGAGGGCTGTACTTTTTAGAATTAATTACCCAATGTATCTGACCCATAAACGTGTATACTAATAATTTGTATCCCAACTACTTTGCTCGTAATCGCACATGAAGCGAAATAATGACATTCAACCACCGATAAAGAACGTAAAATATATGTTTCAAAAATCCTCCTGAACAAACTAAAATAGATAGAGGGCTGTACTTTTTAGAATTAATTACCCAATGTATCTGACCCATAAACGTGTATAATAATAACTTGTATCCCAACTACTTTGCTCGTAATCGCACATGAAGCGAAATAATAGCATTAAACCACCGATAAACAACGTAAAATCTAAGGTTCAAAAATCCTCCTGAACAAAACTAAAATAGATAGACGGCTGTACTTTTTAGAATTAATTACCCTATGTATCTGACCCATAAACGTGTATAATAATAATTTGTATCCCAACTACTTTGCTCATAATCGCACATAAACCGAAATAATAGCATTAAACCACCGATAAACAACGTAAAATCTAAGTTTCAAAAATCCTCCTGAATAAACTAAAATAGATAGAGGGCTGTACTTTTTAGAATTAATTACCCAATGTAACTGACCCATAAACGTGTATAATAATAATTTGTATCCCAACTACTTTGCTCGTAATCGCACATGAAGCGAAATAATAGCATTAAACCACCGATAAACAACGTAAAATCTAAGTTTCAAAAATCCTCCTGAACAAACTAAAATAGATAGAGGGCTGTACTTTTTAGAAGTAATTACCCAATGTATCTGACCCATAAACGTGTATAATAATAATTTGTATCCCAACTACTTTGCTCGTAATCGCACATGAAGCGAAATAATAGCATTAAACCACCGATAAACAACGTAAAATCTAAGTTTCAAAAATCCTCCTGAACAAACTAAAATAGATAGAGGGCTGTACTTTTTAGAATTAATTACAAAATGTATCTGACCCATAAACGTGTATAATAATAATTTGTATCCCAACTACTTTGCTCATAATCGCACATAAACCGAAATAATAGCATTAAACCACCGATAAACAACGTAAAATCTAAGTTTCAAAAATCCTCCTGAACAAACTAAAATAGATAGAGGGCTGTACTTTTTAGAACTAATTACCCAATGTATCTGATCCATAAACGTGTATAATAATAATTTGTATCCCAACTACTTTGCTCGGAATCGCACATGAAGCAAAAAAATCTGATGTGGCCAGGCACATGACTTTATCATACAATATATAAAATTAATAGTTTAGCTGCATGAGAATCTATTCTATTGAGATAAATCATAGGTATTGTCAAAGCATCAGCATTTGACACTACCTACACTACGTCATTAGAATAATAGTTATTTATGTTACAAATGCCGAAAGTACGGAATAGCGCGACGAGCGGTGATGCGGCGCATCACCGAAGGCGGAGTGTCGCCGTCGCATATGAGCGAGTCGGCTATCTAGTTTTTGGCAAGAGCGACATCAACGTTTATTGTGTTGCTTTTTAAGAAATACGTATTTAAAAAAAAAAATAAATGATGTCTGAATAGTAAATGCTAGGTTGGTACCACTTTGACGAAACGTCAAGTTTAAAGGTGCGTTCCGATTGGTAGGTAATGGTAGCTAATGGCGGTGGTAGAATACGAAATTATAGTATTTCTTACATATCGTGATAATGACACATACTAGTTTGCATGTACATAAACATGAGTCACTATCAACTTTCTATTGGAAATACTATAACGCCGTCTGCTACCACTGCCATTGTCACTAATGAAAACGCACCTTAAAAAGGTAATTCAAATTCTGACAGATTTATATTTGTTCATGACACATCCCTACCAACATACTAAAATAAACCTACACTCATCGCTATACTTTATTTATAACTTTCTCAATGTATCGTTTTTAGAATTAGATATAAAGACGGGTTGATATGTCTTATCAACAAACAATCAAAGTGGTGATCTTACTTTATTTGAAATTTGTATTTTATAATTTGCCGCACTACAGCGGCAACGTTCCATAGTGGTTTTCCAACCTCTGATGAGATCAGCTGTTTTCGAATGTGACAACACAAAAAAATATTTGTCAAAATCCTGGCTACTATGTAATTTCATATCAATGCAGATGCGACCGATCTCGATCAAATAGAATTTGCTCTTGAAGCTAAACTATTAATTTTACCAAAAAATTTCATAGGCATAAATTATTCAAAATTTCCACTACTTTAATTTGTTAATTAACTAATTTGTCGAAATTACAGAAATGGCCGCTCATTTCCAAAATCCTTCAAAAAGGCTTAGAATAAACTAAAAAGCTAAACTATTAATTTTGCCAAAAAATTTCATAGGCATAATTTATCCAAAATTTCCTCTACTTTAAATTATTATTTAACTATTTTGTCGAAATTACAGAAATGGCGGCTCTTTAGCAAAATCCTTGAAAAAGGCTTAGAATAAACTACCAGTTCCTTTGGACCCTTTTGAACCAAAACCTTTTCAGCTCTAAGTTAGGTCATGAAACTTCTAAATATGAACTTTCGTCCCGATACCTTCAGTAGTTTCTCCGGAATCGTCGCCACAAAAATCGTTTACACACATACGCACAGACACACACACACACACACAGACATTTTTTTGTACCTTGGTCAAAAATGTTCAGGGGACCCAAAAAGACCTATTTCCGCTTAAATCTCAATTTTTTTTTTCGGCATGATTACAATACTTTAGCATACTGCGTATGATAAAGTAAAAAATATTTGTCAAAATCCTGGCTACTATGTAATTTCATATCAATGCAGATGCGACCGATCTCGATCAAATAGAATTTGCTCTTGAAGCTAAACTATTAATTTTACCAAAAAATTTCATAGGCATAAATTATTCAAAATTTCCTCTACTTTAATTTGTTAATTAACTAATTTGTCGAAATTACAGAAATGGCCGCTCATTTCCAAAATCCTTCAAAAAGGCTTAGAATAAACTAAAAAGCTAAACTATTAATTTTACCAAAAAATTTCATAGGCATAATTTATCCAAAATTTCCTCTACTTTAAATTATTATTTAACTATTTTGTCGAAATTACAGAAATGGCGGCTCTTTAGCAAAATCCTTGAAAAAGGCTTAGAATAAACTACCAGTTCCTTTGGACCCTTTTGAACCAAAACCTTTTCAGCTCTAAGTTAGGTCATGAAACTTCTAAATATGAACTTTCGTCCCGATACCTTCAGTAGTTTCTCCGGAATCGTCGCCACAAAAATCGTTTACACACATACGCACAGACACACACACACACACACAGACATTTTTTTGTACCTTGGTCAAAAATGTTCAGGGGACCCAAAAAGACCTATTTCCGCTAAAATCTCAATTTTTTTTTTCGGCATGATTACAATACTTTAGCATACTGCGTATGATAAAGTAATAATAACATTCAACCACAGATAAACAACGTAAAATCTATGTTTCAAAAATCCTCCTGAACAAACTAAAATAGATAGAGGGCTGTACTTTTTAGAATTAATTACCCAATGTATCTGACCCATAAACGTGTATAATAATAATTTGTATCCCAACAACTTCGCTCGTAATCGCACATGAAGCGAAATAATAGCATTAAACCACCGATAAACAACGTAAAATCTAAGTTTCAAAAATCGTCCTGAACAAACTAAAATAGATAGCGGGCTGTACTTTTTAGAATTAATTACCCAATGTATCTGACCCATAAACGTGTATAATAATAATTTGTATCCCAACTACTTTGCTCGTAATCGCACATGAAGCGAAATAATAGCATTAAACCACCGATAAACAACGTAAAATCTAAGTTTCAAAAATCCTCCTGAACAAATTAAACTAGATAGAGGGCTGTACTTTTTAGAATTAATTACCCAATGTATCTGACCCATAAACGTGTATAATAATAATTTGTATCCCAACTACCTTGCTCGTAATCGCACATGAAGCGAAATAATAGCATTAAACCACCGATAAACAATTTAAAATCTAAGTTTCAAAAATTCTCCTGAACAAACTAAAATAGATAGAGGGCTGTACTTTTTAGAATTAATTACCCAATGTATCTGACCCATAAACGTGTATAATAATAACTTGTATCCCAACTACTTTGCTCGTAATCGCACATGAAGCGAAATAATAGCATTAAATCACCGATAAACAACGTAAAATCTAAGTTTCAAAAATCCTCCTGAACAAACTAAAATAGATAGAGGGCTGTACTTTTTAGAATTAATTACCCAATGTATCTGACCCATAAACGTGTATAATAATAATTTGTATCCCAACTACTTCGCTCGAATCGCACATGAAGCGAAATAATAGCATTAAACCACCGATAAACAACGTAAAATCTAAGTTTCAAAAATTCTCCTGAACAAACTAAAATAGATAGAGGGCTGTACTTTTTAGAATTAATTACCCAATGTATCTGACCCATAAACATGTATAATAATAATTTGTATCCCAACTACTTTGCTCGTAATCGCACATGAAGCGAAATAATAGCATTAAACCACCGATAAACAATTTAAAATCTAAGTTTCAAAAATCCTCCTGAACAAACTAAAATAGATAGAGGGCTGTACTTTTTAGAATTAATTACCCAATGTATCTGACCCATAAACGTGTATAATAATAATTTGTATCCCAACAACTTCGCTCGTAATCGCACATGAAGCGAAATAATAGCATTAAACCACCGATAAACAACGTAAAATCTAAGTTTCAAAAATCGTCCTGAACAAACTAAAATAGATAGCGGGCTGTACTTTTTAGAATTAATTACCCAATGTATCTGACCCATAAACGTGTATAATAATAATTTGTATCCCAACTACTTTGCTCGTAATCGCACATGAAGCGAAATAATAGCATTAAACCACCGATAAACAACGTAAAATCTAAGTTTCAAAAATCCTCCTGAACAAACTAAAATAGATAGAGGGCTGTACTTTTTAGAATTAATTACCCAATGTATCTGACCCATAAACGTGTATAATAATAATTTGTATCCCAACTACTTTGCTCGTAATCGCACATGAAGCGAAATAATAGCATTAAACCACCGATAAACAACGTAAAATCTAAGTTTCAAAAATCCTCCTGAACAAACTAAAATAGATAGAGGGCTGTACTTTTTAGAATTAATTACCCAATGTATCTGACCCATAAACGTGTATAATAATAATTTGTATCCCAACAACTTCGCTCGTAATCGCACATGAAGCGAAATAATAGCATTAAACCACCGATAAACAACGTAAAACCTAAGTTTCAAAAATCGTCCTGAACAAACTAAAATACATAGCGGGCTGTACTTTTTAGAATTAATTACCCAATGTATCTGACCCATAAACGTGTATAATAATAATTTGTATCCCAACTACTTTGCTCGTAATCGCACATGAAGCGAAATAATAGCATTAAACCACCGATAAACAACGTAAAATCTAAGTTTCAAAAATCCTCCTGAACAAACTAAAATAGATAGAGGGCTGTACTTTTTAGAATTAATTACCCAATGTATCTGATCCATAAACGTGTATAATGATAATTTGTATCCCAACTACTTTGCTCGTAATCGCACATGAAGCAAAATAATAACATTCAACCACAGATAAACAACATAAAATCTATGTTTCAAAAATCCTCCTGAACAAACTAAAATAGATAGAGGGCTGTACTTTTTAGAATTAATTACCCAATGTATCTGACCCATAAACGTGTATAATAATAATTTGTATCCCAACTACTTTGCTCGTAATCGCACATGAAGCGAAATAATAGCATTAAACCACCGATAAACAGCGTAAAATCTAAGTTTCAAAAATCCTCCTGAACAAACTAAAATAGATAGAGGGCTCTAATTTTTAGAATTAATTACCCAATGTATCTGACCCATAAACGTGTATAATAATAATTTGTATCCCAACTACTTTGCTCATAATCGCACATAAACCGAAATAATAGCATTAAACCACCGATAAACAACGTAAAATCTAAGTTTCAAAAATCCTCCTGAATAAACTAAAATAGATAAGGGGCAGTACTTTTTAGAATTAATTACCCAATGTATCTGACCCATAAACGTGTATAATAATAATTTGTATCCCAACTACTTTGCTCGTAATCGCACATGAAGCGAAACAATAGCATTAAACCACCGATAAACAACGTAAAATCTAAGTTTCAAAAATCCTCCTGAACAAACTAAAATAGATAGAGGGCTGTACTTTTTAGAATTAATTACCCAATGTATCTGACCCATAAACGTGTATAATAATAATTTGTATCCCAACAACTTCGCTCGTAATCGCACATGAAGCGAAATAATAGCATTAAACCACCGATAAACAACGTAAAATCTAAGTTTCAAAAATCGTCCTGAACAAACTAAAATAGATAGCGGGCTGTACTTTTTAGAATTAATTACCCAATGTATCTGACCCATAAACGTGTATAATAATAATTTGTATCCCAACTACTTTGCTCGTAATCGCACATGAAGCGAAATAATAGCATTAAACCACCGATAAACAACGTAAAATCTAAGTTTCAAAAATCCTCCTGCACAAATTAAACTAGATAGAGGGCTGTACTTTTTAGAATTAATTACCCAATGTATCTGACCCATAAACGTGTATAATAATAATTTGTATCCCAACTACCTTGCTCGTAATCGCACATGAAGCGAAATAATAGCATTAAACCACCGATAAACCACGTAAAATCTAAGTTTCAAAAATCCTCCTGAAGAAACTAAAATAGATAGAGGGCTGTACTTTTTAGAATTAATTACCCCATGTATCTGACCCATAAACGTGTATAATAATAATTTGTATCCCAACTACTTTGCTCGTAATCGCACATGAAGCGAAATAATAGCATTAAACCACCGATAAACAACGTAAAATCTAAGTTTCAAAAATCCTCCTGAACAAACTAAAATAGATAGAGGGCTGTACTTTTTAGAATTAATTACCCAATGTATCTGATCCATAAACGTGTATAATAATAATTTGTATCCCAACTACTTTGCTCGTAATCGAACATGAAGCGAAATAATAGCATTAAACCACCGATAAACAACGTAAAATCTAAGTTTCAAAAATCCTCCTGAACAAACTAAAATAGATAGAGGGCTGTACTTTTTAGAATTAATTACCCAATGTATCTGACCCATAAACGTGTATAATAATAATTTGTATCCCAACTACTTTGCTCGTAATCGCACATGAAGCGAAATAATAGCATTAAACCACCGATAAACAACGTAAAATCTATGTTTCAAAAATCCTCCTGAACAAACTAAAATAGATAGAGGGCTGCACTTTTTAGAATTAATTACCCAATGTATCTGACCCATAAACGTGTATAATAATAATTTGTATCCCAACTACTTTGCTCGTAATCGCACATGAAGCGAAACAATAGCATTAAACCACCGATAAACAACGTAAAATCTAAGTTTCAAAAACCCTCCTGCACAAACTAAAATAGATAGAGGGCTGTACTTTTTAGAATTAATTACCCAATGTATCTGACCCATAAACGAGTATAATAATAATTTGTATCCCAACTACTTTGCTCGTAATCGCACACGAAGCGAAATAATAGCATTAAACCACCGATAAACAACGTAAAATCTAAGTTTCAAAAATTCTCCTGAACAAACTAAAATAGATAGAGGGCTGTACTTTTTAGAATTAATTACCCAATGTATCTGACCCATAAACGTGTATAATAATAACTTGTATCCCAACTACTTTGCTCGTAATCGCACATGAAGCGAAATAATAGCATTAAATCACCGATAAACAACGTAAAATCTAAGTTTCAAAAATGCTCCTGAACAAACTAAAATAGATAGAGGGCTGTACTTTTTAGAATTAATTACCCAATGTATCTGACCCATAAACGTGTATAATAATAATTTGTATCCCAACTACTTCGCTCGTAATCGCACATGAAGCGAAATAATAGCATTAAACCACCGATAAACAACGTAAAATCTATGTTTCAAAAATCCTCCTGAACAAACTAAAATAGATAGAGGGCTGCACTTTTTAGAATTAATTACCCAATGTATCTGACCCATAAACGTGTATAATAATAATTTGTATCCCAACTACTTTGCTCGTAATCGCACATGAAGCGAAACAATAGCATTAAACCACCGATAAACAACGTAAAATCTAAGTTTCAAAAATCCTCCTGAACAAACTAAAAGAGATAGAGGGCTGTACTTTTTAGAATTATTTACCCAATGTATCTGACCCATAAACGTGTATAATAATAATTTGTATCCCAACTACTTTGCTCGTAATCGCACATGAAGCGAAATAATAGCACTAAACCACCAATAAACAACGTAAAAACTAAGTTTCAAAAATCCTCCTGAACAAACTAAAATAGATAGAGGGCTGTACTTTTTAGAATTAATTACCCAATGTATCTGACCCATAAACGTGTATAATAATAATTTGTATCCCAACTACTTTGCTCGTAATCGCACATGAAGCGAAATAATAGCATTAAACCACCGATAAACAACGTAAAATCTAAGTTTCAAAAATCCTCCTGCACAAACTAAAATAGATGGAGGGCTGTACTTTTTAGAATTAATTACCCAATGTATCTGACCCATAAACGAGTATAATAATAATTTGTATCCCAACTACTTTGCTCGTAATCGCACACGAAGCGAAATAATAGCATTAAACCACCGATAAACAACGTAAAATCTAAGTTTCAAAAATTCTCCTGAACAAACTAAAATAGATAGAGGGCTGTACTTTTTAGAATTAATTACCCAATGTATCTGACCCATAAACGTGTATAATAATAACTTGTATCCCAACTACTTTGCTCGTAATCGCACATGAAGCGAAATAATAGCATTAAATCACCGATAAACAACGTAAAATCTAAGTTTCAAAAATCCTCCTGAACAAACTAAAATAGATACAGGGCTGTACTTTTTAGAATTAATTACCCAATGTATCTGACCCATAAACGTGTATAATAATAATTTGTATCCCAACTACTGTGCTCGTAATCGCACATGAAGCGAAATAATAGCATTAAATCACCGATAAACAACGTAAAATCTAAGTTTCAAAAATGCTCCTGAACAAACTAAAATAGATAGAGGGCTGTACTTTTTAGAATTAATTACCCAATGTATCTGACCCATAAACGTGTATAATAATAATTTGTATCCCAACTACTTCGCTCGTAGTCGCACATGAAGCGAAATAATAGCATTAAACCACCGATAAACAACGTAAAATCTAAGTTTCAAAAATTCTCCTGAACAAACTAAAATAGATAGAGGGCTGTACTTTTTAGAATTAATTACCCAATGTATCTGACCCATAAACATGTATAATAATAATTTGTATCCCAACTACTTTGCTCGTAATCGCACATGAAGCGAAATAATAGCATTAAACCACCGATAAACAATTTAAAATCTAAGTTTCAAAAATCCTCCTGAACAAACTAAAATAGATAGAGGGCTGTACTTTTTAGAATTAATTACCCAATGTATCTGACCCATAAACGTGTATAATAATAACTTGTATCCCAACTACTTTGCTCGTAATCGCACATGAAGCGAAATAATAGCATTAAATCACCGATAAACAACGTAAAATCTAAGTTTCAAAAATCCTCCTGAACAAACTAAAATAGATAGAGGGCTGTACTTTTTAGAATTAATTACCCAATGTATCTGACCCATAAACGTGTATAATAATAATTTGTATCCCAACTACTTTGCTCGTAATCGCACATGAAGCGAAATAATAGCATTAAACCACCGATAAACAACGTAAAATCTAAGTTTCAAAAATCCTCCTGAACAAACTAAAATAGATAGATGGCTGTACTTTTTAGAATTAATTACCCAATGCATCTGACCCATAAACGAGTATAATAATAATTTGTATCCCAACTACTTTGCTCGTAATCGCACATGAAGCGAAATAATAGCATTAAACCACCGATAAACAACGTAAAATCTAAGTTTCAAAAATCCTCCTGAACAAACTAAAATAGATAGAGGGCTGTACTTTTTAGAATTAATTACCCAATGTATCTGACCCATAAACGTGTATAATAATAATTTGTATCCCAACTACTTTGCTCGTAATCGCACATGAAGCGAAATAATAGCATTAAACCACCGATAAACAACGTAAAATCTAAGTTTCATAAATCCTCCTGAACAAACTAAAATAGATAGAGGGCTGTACTTTTTAGAATTAATTACCCAATGTATCTGACCCATAAACGTGTATAATAATAATTTGTATCCCAACTACTTTGCTCGTAATCGCACATGAAGCAAAATAATAACATTCAACCACAGATAAACAACGTAAAATCTAAGTTTCAAAAATCCTCCTGAACAAACTAAAATAGATAGAGGGCTGTACTTTTTAGAATTAAATTTTATGTTGATTAAACGAATTAAAATTTTAACTACGTTTTTTACATTTTATACAAAATTGAGATTTTGGCGGAAATATGTCTTTTTGGGTCCCCTAAACATTTTTGATCAACGTACAAAGTATGTCTTTTCCCGTTTACTGTGGCGACGATTCCGGAGAAACTATTAAAGGTATCAGGACAAAACTTCATATTTAGAAGTTTCATGACCAAACGAGCAGAAAGACGGTTTGTTCAAAACGGTCCAAAGGGTTACTCTTAGCATTTTTCAACGATATTTTTTTGCAAATAACCCCACATTTCTGTAATGTCGTCGAAATATTTAAATAATAAATTAAAGTAGAGCAAATTTTGTATAATTTATATGAATTCTGTTTAATCGAGGTCGTTCGTACTGCATTAAAACTAGTTGACAGATAGATATTTTGATTCTATTATCATCACATGAGCGTTTGACACATGCTGTATAGTATGATAAGGTCATGTGCCTGGCAGCATCAAATTTTGTTACTTTTGAAGACATTCACAAAAAACTTGAATACTGCTTTATACTGCGCAATCAAATTCGTTTTTGGAACGAGTTTTAAGAACGTTGGGGTTTAAAAAAATGTCGAATGCTAGTACGAATTGAGTTAAGAATTAGAATCAGTAATTTCAGGTTTTTATTGATTTATTCAAGACTTTTCTAATTTATAACTTCTTTATGTATTATCAAATTGACCATCATGAAAATGCAATCGTTTTGACATAGTTTCAAATACTTATAAAAACAATTAATCAATCTAGCGGAAAACGGATATTCTCTATAGTAAAAATCATCAATAAGGAGAAACACTAGTCTGAGAAAGATATCTAATTAACTAAGTTTTTACGACATCGGGGCGTAGAAACTACCAAAATATTTGTTTTTTACTTTGCTGCACTTTACTGTGCTGATTTTTACAATAATGAATCAATGGTCCACAATATCAACACATTATGGTCTAAGTACACAAAAAATTGTACAATCAGAATGATTTAAGAAATCTAGGTTTACCATTAAAGACAATATTATTCTCGGTTTCACCTTGTATATAAAACCAACTACGGCAAAACGTTTATAATGAGTAAAATCTACATAAAAATCCAAATAAGACTAGTAAATTGATTGAAAGGAACGGCAAAATCAAAATTCAACTGCTACATGCGACTGAATATATTACCGAATAAGATATTCATTTAAGTTTCAGAATTAAAAGTTGCCAGACCAAACACCTGGCCAGAATATTCAAACCGAATGCCAAAGTAATACTGCAAAAACAATAAAAAACCCGAACTTTATTCATGATTCCGACGAGAACATTAATATTTATGTCCAGATCGATAAATATTTATGACCCGTGTTGTACCTACGATATAATGCCGGTTGATCTTGTATTGATTTCGCAATTCCCCTCGTTTCGGAAATATGCCTCGCGCCATCCAGATCGAGCGCGGGACATCAAATAATGGTCGTTACGGGGCGTCCCATATATAATATTACCGTCATTATATTTGGCCTAGTAATGCGGATATGCCAGCGCCGACATAAAAACATATTATTCTTTCCGGCTTTTCTCTTTCTCGTTCGCGGCTTTGTTGGAACGTCGGTTGCTTGCCGGCAAGAGAGAATCGATCGGTTCGCACACACAGCACACAGATGGCGCTACCGCAGCGCGCCGGTACAGTAACATTTTCCGCCTGCATTACTCTTGGCATGTACGCGTGTTATTTTCGCTGGTTCTTCCAGTACATTTGTAATGCAATTTTGGCATGCCGCGATGCCGTGCAAATCTTGGTCTTCGGTGGAATCTTTTTCTACTCATAACTACATGCAATTTATTAACTAGTTCGAATTTAATTTGAAGTTATGCCTAAATTACAGGGTGAAATACATAATTGAATCGGTCGGTTCGAAAACAGGATAAGACCAAAAAGTGAGTTCTGAGAAAATTAACAAAATAAGTTTGTCGGTGAAATATTTTGAAAACTATAGCAGTTACCTATTTTGTGCCAACAGACAAATATAAAGTAGTTCACAGAGAATTAAATGTATTATATATTTTATTTGTATTTGCATTAAAAGCAGAGCTATGATTAAAACAATCATTATGGACATGTACTGTTTTTGAACTCGACGGAAAAACAGCGTACATTTTTAACAATATTTGTTTATTTAAAGCATTTAAATAATGTTTTTATCCTGTTGTATGCTATTTTTGGCGTTGTGATTCCAAACCCGTTGTTATATTTTTAAATTCATAATGGCGGATTAAATATGGCGACTAGAAAATTTAGAAAGATGTCGGGTGCTTATGTAACTTATTTACTGTCATAATTGAAGATCCTAGACTCAAAATCCAATGACCAATTTTCAAAATTCAAAATGGCGGAAACAGTATGGCGACCGAAAATGTAAAAAATCTTGGATTTGCATGAAACTTATTTCCCGTAATATTTGAAGATTGTTAATTAAAATTATTATGTCAGATTTTCGAAATAAATTCAAAATGGCAGGTTATACATGGTTCGTCAAAATTACCGAACACCTTAGTATTCTTCAACTGTAAAGAATTTCAAAGAATAATTCAAACAAAAGTTTTTGGTTTTAGACAAGCTAACGTCTAAATATATGTTCAATATACAGGATGTTCACTTTATTCTGGAAATTTGGTAAACTTTTCTTTTTCTAATAGAACAGCCTGAATATTTTATATTTTTTAATTCTAAGACTAATTCTAAGAATTTTTGTACGAATCATTTTTTTTAATGCGTTGTCTTTGAGTTATGAGCAATTAATCGATCATTAACGGATAAAAAATAAAGATAAAGATAAATTAAATATTCTGGCTGCCAAGTTAAAAGAAATGTATTGAAATAAAAGACGTTAGTTGTTTCCAAGGGGTTTTAATTCATTTCTTTGGCTACTAGTTTCAAACTTTCGTTCGTCATCAGGCCAGCTGCTTAAAAAACAACAATACACAAATTAGACAAGAATATATCTGTAAAAATAATACGGTAATACGGTAAAAAAATTTATATTCTTTTCCGTCGATCGTTTATTTATGAGTCAATTTAGTGAATAGGAAATCGTTTATTAAAGTACTCCATTAATGCACGATTTCTATTAATGCACGATTTGTTATAGCCAATCACAAGACGCAATGACGTCGTTTGATTGGCCAATCGAACATATGTAAAATGAAACCTTCCAATCAAAACATATCGCTCTCTAAAACTGTCAGTGTCAAGTTACATAAATTGTCATATAACCTAAAAAGACATCGGCGAAGAAAAATCTATGTAGAAGACGCTAGAAGAATACGATCGACGGAAAAATTTTGTAACCAACTCGAATATTAAACAGCGATTAATGATCTCGACAATTAACGCGCTCGCTTCGCTCGCGCGTTAAACAGTCTCGATCATTAATCGCTCCTTTTAATATACTTGTTGGTTAAATAACTATTATACGTTTATGTTTTTTTCTATTGTCTATTACTATTCTATTTGTCTATTGCGAAAGATTATTCTTGTCTAATTTGTGTATTGTTGTTTTTCAAGCAGCTGGCCTGATGACGAACGAAAGTTTGAACTTAGTAGCCAAAGAAACAAATTAAAACGTCTTGAAAACAACCAACATCTTTTATTTCAATTTATTGCAATCCAAGGAGCATGGACTGCTTTGTTGCTAATCTAAAAGAAATGTGTATGTATGTGGGAAAATATTCTTAATTGCTTATAACTATAAAATAATAGTACTATATTTAAAAAAATGATTTCTACAAAAGAATTAATCCTAGAACTCAAAAATGTAATACCGGGTGTGCTATCAGTTACCAAATGCCCAGAATAAACAATAGTTTGTTTAAACCCAGAATTTTTTTTATTTAGGTGTTCCGGTAATTTTGACTAACCCTGTATATGGCGATATGATAGAGTATGATGGAGAATTTGATGATTATATACATGATAGTATTACATTTCCTCTTCTACGGTGCTAGTCGATCCGGTAGTCACGTAATAGTAAAACTCACCAGTTTTCACTAGTTATATATTTGAAGACTTTTTAATATTTCTCTATCTTTTTGATGTTGATATTTTTATTGATTACTTCGGCGTAGCTCAACAACGAATTACGAAGTCGACTGATATATCAGTAGAAACTGAGTTGAAACGCGTTGCATGAGGTAGCAAAAAAGCATGTTCTGGACTTGTTTATTTCGCCCAAGTATCCTCTGTAAGTCTATTCGATAGAATAAATCATAGTGAACATTTTGGTTATTTCAGTTCAATATTATCAATTTTGAACTTAACTGTTTTCGAACTCGCCGATTCAATTGTATATTAGGTCTGGAATCAGGTATTTTTAGCCATACATCAAGTTTAAACTCAGTTTATTGTTCTCAATAGGCGCTCTCTATAGCTACACTGTGGTATTTTTATTTTTTGCGATTGAGCGAGATCCGAAGAATGAAGCATTAATGTATGACAGGCACAAATTTTCATTGGTTTTTCGTTCATTAAAAAAATCCTATTACCTATTATTCAAAAAAAAATTAAAAATTAATATGCTGCTACTTGAACCATAAGGTATCGTTTGCTATCAGTTTCATCGACTGCTTTTTTCCGAATCAGAATCTAGAATTACCGGACTAATAATTAGGAATTTTTGTATTTATTTCTATAGTATTAAATATTTGTTCACATTGGGTGGTTTTTGTGTTCTTCGCTTAGCAATAATGAATTATTTCCAGATTATTTATCGACAATAGTTAAGATGATAATATTAAAAATTTTACCCAGATAGAACTTTTTTTTAATTCATATAAATATTTCTTCAACAAATATATTTTTGTTTCTATTCAAACACATATTTATTTGAGTTAAACAAAAAAATCTATTTGTGTACAAGTCTCGTGGCCTAAACTTCCCGTTCTACTGAAAAAGAAAATCCTTCATTCATAACATTTCTAGCTATTATTAATTATTGCCACACTGACATTTAATAGTCTTATAACTGAACCCCAAAGGACCAAATAATAAACTTCAAAAGGCGCTGAAAATACAACACCAAAAACGAAATTTTCCTAAACGTAAGTTTCTTCTGGTTAGCAAAACGCCACCAAAAATATTTTCGGGGCAGCACAAACTTACCCAAATATATAACAAAATTAGATACGACAGGATATTGCACCGTGTATCCCGCAGAAGAAACTTGTCATGTTTAAGATAACATCTCCACGAATTGCACGGAGATCGTAAACTAAAGTTATATATCATCGTATAAAGAAACGAAGTTTTATGGGTATCCCAGATAATCCCGGAATAAAGCGGACAGATTTTAGAATTATAACATCTAGCGTCTTTCTCGCTCCTTCCTAAGGGCTTTCCTACTACAGGATTTGCAAACGTTGCTCCGAGCCGCTGTGCAGACGACGTTCTAGCGAACATACTATCCGGGCCTAGATGACCACTTGCCAGTCGCCAAGGCAAGAATACAACCTGCACTCCTAATCCCAGTTTTGCCGACATAGTCACCGTCCACATTTTTATAATCCCCCTAATAAAATCTCGGAGGAACTCGAATGTCGACACATTTACTAATGGAACTGCATACGACACACAACGATGGAATTTTAAGTTTAAATCTTTGTTTATGCTGTTTACTTCCAAGACTGTTCAATAAGTAGCAAAGTATGACGTAGACAAGCAGCGACAGATAAGATGGTGGTCAAAATAGTAGTAGGAGTATTAAAAATTTAATAATTGGAAAGGACGGCTGGAGGGGTTCAAAGTACAAGGTTCTGTGTTGGGACCTCTTCTATTGAATTTGTACATGAACGATGTTGCTTCAGTAGTTAAATCTTCTTGTGGTGTTCGCCTATTCGCAGACGATACACTGATATCAATTGCAGGAGATCACTTACTTGATGTAATGGCGTCATTGAATTCTGAACTAGTATCGATATATGCGATACCGGTTGCGAAAACCGCTTACCGAGATAAGCGCTGGTAAAGTTTTGAACAACGGTGCGCTCGTTTTCTTCCACAAATCTACACACTCATCAGCTGTGTTGTTGTCACTTTGGGTGACGAATGTTGAAAATTGTGTTCCAATTCTTTGATGAAAACTCTGTTGCACCCGGGAATGTATTGCCAAAATTCCTCGTGGGATACAAGAGATATCCAGAATGGATTTTTTAGAACTATTGAAAGTAGAGAAAACTTGGTCATTCTTAGCTTCGAAGAAGCAGTAAACTCTAACTATGAGTTAGAAGAGGGTATTCTGAATTATCTGGACGAAAGAAGTATGGAAGTTGGAAGGATTGTGACGTTTTGAAAATATAATATTGTACATCTATCTTCCACGGCCATAACAACCAGTTCCGGCTAAGCGGCCCAGCGGCCCTTGCAAGGTATAACGTAATACAACTATTTTATAATTTGTGAAAATTGAATGGTGAAGATGAAAAAAATTGCGAATAGTAAAGAATTTGAGCAGGTTACTCTTATTTTTCAAACATTGTGTGAATAAATGCCAGACATTTTCTAACCGGTTGGATTGTAACTCGAAAGGCAGTGGTGCACATTCAACACCGTTCGTAACTTAGCAACTGATGCCAGAAAAAAGGGCTAAGTAGCGCCAGAACCGCTGAAAAAGTAGAAAAAAAAGAAAAGTAAAAGTAACTGCGAAACAAGTCCTCATGTAGGTACATCTCAGACTAAGACTGACCAAACAAATCATAAAAAGAAGCGGAGTGAAAAGGTAGATGCTAAAGACACCAAGAAGACGAAAAATTAGAGAGGTTGAATTTAATATAAATATGATTTCCTATAAGAATAGATTATTTATTATTTTGTAAATTAGCATTTGGTTTGTATTTTATAAGAATGTTCATTTCTCTAATTTATTTTACTACGTACAAGAAAAAATAGCTAAAATATTTATTTTACATTTTGTGTTTTTATTGTGTGTACTCTAACTTCAAATACGAATAACTCGGCCGTTTTCCTAGACCAGGTCACATATAATTGGTATAAATAATATAATATAAGATAAGATAAGTTTGAATGTTATGATAATGGAAAACAGAAATTCGGTAAACCCTACTCCAGAAATAGTCATCGAGAACAAAATTGTCGAGATAGTGGACAAATTTAAATATCTAGGCCAAATTGGACAACTTGACATTTACGAGTAATATAGATTATATAGTAAAATTAAAAATTAATATTAGACGTAAATTCCGGTTGTTTTAAGGGTAAAATCACTTCAAATGGACTACGAATGTAATAAAAAGCTTGGACCAGTGAAATTTATGAAAAGTGGTTAAGGTAAACGCCCCAAATTTGGACAGGTTAAAGAATGTTTGTTACATTTGTAACTGTAGAAGTTATATTTATGTGGTAATACTTGACTATGTTCTAAAGATATCTTATAAGGAATTACTCAAACATTAATGGAATAAAAAACGATTGTGGTTTGATAAGTGTAATGTCAAATCAAAAAACCGGATGTCCTAAAACAAAGTTCAATGTTGTAGATTTCTTATTATATCCAATTAAACAGAAATATGTCGGAATATCAGACAGTGTCTGAATTTTGGGCTTAGTGCTTTTTAGTTTTATTTTATATTAGAATTTTGGAATTTTAGGTGCCACATTATTAGACAGTTATGTCACTTTGGCAACCGTTTTCATAATTCAAACGCTATTATAAGATATGTCAAATTTCAAGTCTATCCTCACAAGTAACACAAAACCAACATCAATACATACAAAAATAATAGCAATGTTCTCTATCACTATCTTCAACATGCTCTTGTGTAAGTATACAATACTACAAATACAATCCATCCTATTTCCAGCTCTAATTACCAAAATTCCTACAGATGCAGTTGCAGCGTACATCTGCATACTGCTCTTCGGTATGCTGTTCCACATCGTTAATATTCCCAGAAAACGTGATATTTCAGCGCGTGGCGATTACAACATCATATAATCAAACAAATATATTAATAGTACTCTAGTAGTAGCCTCTAGTATCGGTTTAGAAGTTACAGTACAGTAAAAACCTTCGACCCACATCGAGCTGATAGTTGTAAGATAAAAATCAAGCATGATTATTATAATGATAATCGTTTTGTGTGAGTATTTCTTTTATGGATTTAAATTAAATTAGATAATAGCTACTTTATTTACTAGTTACTTTATATTTATTCTTTAAGGTGTATTGGCTGGACTAGTCATCGTTGCTGGTGTAGTTGCTTGCATATTGACAGTACTCGGAGTCATAGTCTGGAAGAAGTTCAAATGTTGGCGGAAGATTCGAAATTGTTGCGGTTGCATGTGTGGGTGTGAACCAGAAAAATGTGACCATGAAGCATCCAAACCACCATGTGGCCATAATCTTGGAAGCAAACCGAAACCACCGACCAACTGCGACTGCGATGATGCAGGTCAACACCTGGTGCAGATTAAACCAAAACCTAGTCCTTACGATCATGATAAACGTGGTAAAGAATGTGATCATGTGGTGCAAATTAAGACAGGAGGTTGTTGATGTGACTTATATACAGCACATGTGAGAATTAAATTTTAACTTGATGTCTGAGGTTGGTAAAGAAAATATTGTTAAGCATTCATTTAAGTATTATAAACTATAAACGCTGAAAACGAACAATAACAAAATATTTACACTAAGCCAGTGTATCCTCTTCGTGTATAATTAATTGGTTGTCTACATCTGTGTTGGCGTCATGTTTAAGCATTAATTTTCTACTCTGTACCAACTAAGCGGCTAAAATGAGTACACCGGCTTTAAAACCTGAAAACTAGGATTTTATTGGAATTGAAAGTGACTATATAGACATCGAAAGATTTCCTGTGCTCAATACGAATGCGGTCTCGAAAAGCCAAGTGTTTTTGTTTATTTTGTTGTAAGCTTTTCAGTGCGCTTTTTTTTTCAAGCATTCCATCAAATTCAGTTCATCCGTTATAGATTTTATATACTGAATTCCAAATCCAATTCCAAAAGTGACACATTTGATTTTTGAACTAACTCGTCTTATAGTTTTTAAACCAGTAGAACGATTTTGTATTTTTATTTTGTGGTAGGAAATTATTTTGCCTTTAAAACAAAAACTAAGAGGAAGAAGTTTTTCAATGTATCCTGGATAGTTGTGGAAAAACTTGAAAAACCATTAGTTTTCCTCATTTTTTTGAATATACTGATCTTCAATATTTATTTATATGTATATATTTTACCTTAGTTTTATGGGATTTTGTTTCGTTAAATTTACAACAGATTACTAGACAACAACGATTGATTAACGCTATATAATAGATAAGAGACAATAGCAATTGAATTGAGCAAGAATAAATACTTATGTCATTCTAATGTTATCTAATAATTACAAGAATCACTAACACGAACAGATAATAATCAGTATTCAAAACACTGATTAGTAAGTATATCATTTTCCTACACCTGTTAATTAACAATGTAATAAAAAATGGGTTTTTTTCGGCCTTTAACTTATGTTCTGATGATAACAATGCAAATAAATAAAAACTGTCGAACTACATTATTTGTTTATTTATGCTGTTTTTGAGACTTCACCAAGTAATACAGTCAATTTGAGCCCAAAAGGGCCTCTAGGTGTAAAGTTGTGGGGAAGTCTTGATTTCTTCTATTTGATATGTTTTTTCATGTGCTGAATTCGAATATGAGGTTTACTAACAAAAGTTTGTAACGCAATTTCGAAGAAAATGCAAAAATGATAAACATTTTTAGTTTTCGGCGTTTGTTTGTTGTCGAAGGCGCCGAGAGTATAAATAAATTGAAAAGGTGTTGGAGATGGAAATGTTTTTTTCTTATATAATAGGTATGGAGATCAATACTTTAAAGATAAAAGTTTTCTTAATTTTTTTAAATTTTTACCATGATCGTCATGAAATTTTGTTAACAAACTATAATAATAATAATAATAATCTTTATTGGTGTTATTACAAAGAAAATTGTTTATACAAGTCAGAACAGAAAAGGAAAAACACTATGCACTACATATTTCTACGAAATTACAGTTAAAGATTCATCGTAATTGAACATACATTTTTCAACCAAGAATTGTTTCATTACTGTCTTAAATCTGTTATTGGAGTAACACTTAATTGCTGGCGGCAGAACATTAAAAAATTTTAGAGTCCAGTAATTTGTTGCGTTGCGCGACTTCTGCAATCTCAGAAAAGGTCGGCGATACTGCTGATTCTCACGAGTGTTGTACGAGTGAATTGCATTCGATGTCACAAACGTACTGGCATTGACCTTAGCGTACATTAAACATTCCAATCTGTAGGCGGATGGAAGTGTCAGAACATTGAGATTTCGGAAGTGTTCACGGCAATCTTCCCTCCAACCGACTCCGAGTACTACTCTTATACATCGGCGTTGTAGAGAAAACAATTTATTGCTGTGACCTGAATGGCCCCAGTTAAATATTGCATATGTCATCAAGGAGTGAAAAAAGGCAAAGTATGCAACCCTAAGACATTTTATAGAGATTGATTCTCTCAAGATTCTCAAATAATGAATCACCCTCGCAAGTTTTCCTGAAACATGTCCGACATGACTTTCCCACTTTAATTTGGAGTCAAGAATAACACCCAAGAATTTTACACTCTCATTATCGTCCGTACTGGAACGCGCTTCATGTCGAAATGTAAACAATACCGATAAGCACTTATCCTGATTGATGCAAAGCGCATTTGAAGAAAACCATTCTTTAATATCTCTGTCACATAGGTCAACTGTATTAAGAAGCTGTTCATAATCATCACCTCCCTTAATTACCGTTGTGTCATCCGCAAATAGAATAAGATCAGTTGCTTCAGTAACACAATTAATGTCGTTGATATAAATTAAAAAGAGAATGGGACCCAAAACTGATCCTTGGGGTACCCCGTAACTGCAAAGTCTGTTCGATGAAATTGAATTGTTCACTTTTACGTGTTGGTAACGATTACTCAGATATGACTCCATTAACCCAATGCTCGATTTCGAAAAGTTATATTTCTTAAGTTTTTCTAATAGAACATGATGTGTGACACAATCGAAAGCTTTCGAGAGGTCATAAAACGTGGCAACTGAATGGTATCCACGCTCAAAGTTGTTTAAGATTTTATTTATAAGTGCATTGATAGCTAGACTGGTAGATTTGCCATGCCTAAATCCAAACTGAGATTCACTAAACAAGTTGTTCCCTTCAAAATGTATGTATATTTGTTTTTTTAGTATTTTTTCGAATATTTTTGATACGATCGGTGTTAATGATATGGGTCTGTAGTTGTTACAGTTGCCCGTGTCATTTTTCTTATGTATCGGTATCACTGTCGCAATTTTTAAACATTTCGGGAAACAACCTTGTTCAATGCAGTCATTGAATAGATTTGCATTCAACACCCAAAAGAGATGAGAATGGAAGACATAAAAACTACCCCTCAACATTCCTGGTGAAAACACAATTTGACTAGATTAAAACTCAACTAACAATTTTAAAAGATTGTGAGAATTTTTTTTTAAAATTAATGTCATTTGTGACGTTTCTAGGGATTTTTAGTGCTCTTCCGATTAAGTACGACTGTCAGATTGACAACTGTCGGTAGTTTGATGTATATCACGCTGTAGTCACTTGAAAATTCCTGTTAAAAATAATTTAAGCATACATCTGTTCAATGGGGTTTTGGAAGTACAATGAATTTATTGACCTAATGATATATCAGTGAAGCACAAAGAAAAATGTAAATTGACAAGTCTAGTAGCAGTTATAAAAAAAAATCGTGCAAGTCCTCATGTCGAAGGATTCGAAAAGGCACGATAATTGTCTGAACTTCTTTTGTATTTGCCTCGTATCTTCTTCACGATTTATCACTATGTTAATTTTGGCTATAATTCTTATAGGTAGGTATTTTGTTACCCATCATACATGATTACTACAAAAGGAATATACAGATATCTTACACAGGAATAACTGAAAACGTATGTTCTAGCAGAGTTAAAGTTAAATTTACTGTCTATCGTTTTTGTAGTAATATATTAGGTTATATAATATATTATTCAATTAATATCGTTTGTATTTAAGGATTATTTGCGGGCTTCTTTGTACTGCTATTGGTAGTGTCCATTTTTCTAATAATAATAGCACTGTGCTGTCACTTAGAATTGAGTCTATTTATTTGTATACGAAGAGCATGCGGATGTGATAGAAGAGAAGAAGACATTGAAGACAGCGAAAAAGGTGAAACAAGTGACAGGCGGAGAAGCGAACATGTAAAAAGGCATGGTCATAGAGATGCAGAAAGATCCTAGTTCGTCCAATAGAGATTTGAGCAGTTATTATTATTATTAATAAAACAGATGTCATGTATGCAAAATAGAATAACAACATACTTATTCTCTCAACACTTGTTTTCGTATGGTTTTAACACATGGGTAGTTAGTTTATTGGTGTAAAAATTGTTAAATTTATAGGTATATAGGTACTTAAGTAACAGTTTTTTTACAATAGATGTCATAGAGAAACGTGATTTGAATTTAATTGAATGCTGAGGTATCAAATTTGTATATTATTTTATGTCAATTTTAATACACTCAGTTCCAAAAAGGAAGACGCTCTTGACCTAACTTTCATGTCTTATGTTTTAAATCGGTAGGACGATATTTGATGCTAGGCGATTCCTTTGTCTTAAGTAAGCTGGCATGTCTTAAGTAAGCTGGTATGTTTAAAACATGTTAATATAAAATATTAGTGGAGACCATAATTTTCAAAGGTTGTATGTAAGTCAATGGTGGAATTAAAAACCATTAAATTAATATAACATTGCCCATAACTTTCATAACCTTAATTTAAATAATTTATAATTGCTCCTGGGTTTTAGATTTACGCTGATGATGATCTAACGATCGAAACCGGTTCCTAAGGAAACAAAATTATTTCAAAGAATCAAAAAGCCTTTTAATACCACCATTGACTTGAGTTACTATAAAAGCTAGGAGACCTACAAAAATTCCTAAATTATTGCCTGTACATCATAGTGCGGTCAGAAGAAATCTTTTTGAAATTGTACAGGGACCACAATTTCTAAATTTATATAAAATTAATGACGCAAAGTAGAAAAAGTAGTATATTATACTCGATTTATAAGACGTCTTGTTGGAATATGATAAAGAAAAACTCTAAAAATGCCACCATCCGTGGTACAGGGATTTCCATCTTTATCCTGTTAGACAAGCTGTCGAAATGACAGTATGTATTTTGATAGCAGTATTTTGACAGTATTTTGATATCTTTCAGTCTATTGTCAATTTATTGTTACAGTTTGATGTTAAATGATGAATTATCCAAATTAACAGTAGAGGTACAGCAGAATTCCCCACCATTTAGCCATTCCTTTTTTCGATAGGTTAGAATGGAACTAATCGAACTGCCGATAATTTCTGGATAATTGTAAGGAACAACAGTCGAAGTACAGTTCTAAGTACAGAGTTATTACCAATATGATCATCGCAGTAGTAATTACTTTGGGTAGGCATTTTATTATTACGTAACGTTTAACAATAACTAATCTGGTTTTGAGTTCTAGCTGTAATCGGTGGATTTTTTACGGTATTTGCTGTAATACTCTGCATTCTAATGATAATTGCGTTAAAGACCGGCACGCACTACAATATTTGTGTGTGCATGGAACACTGTTGCTGTTGCGAGAAACATCCCTTCGATGAAGAAACGCCTCCGCAACCCAGTACGTCGGTTCGACCCAAAAAGTAAAATACTACCCTGACAAATCTTACCATTGAGACAGTGATGGAACCTGTATGTGTACTGTATAGACTTAAGAATAAAATTACTGTTTGGACTATCAATTTTGATGATGTTTGAGTTGTAATTCGTTTTTACTTTATCATACGCAGTATGTATTGTAATCGTGCTGAAAAAAAAAATTGAGATTTTAGCGGAAATAGGTCTTTTTGGGTCCCCTGAACATTTTTGACCAAGGAACAAAAAATGTCTGTGTGTGTGTCTGTGTGTGTGTGTGTGTGTGTGTGTGTGTGTGTGTGTGCGTGTGTAAACGATTTTTGTGGAGACGATTCCGGAGAAACTACTGAAGGTATCGGAACGAAAGTTCATATTTAGAAGTTTCATGACCTAACTTAGAGCTGAAAAGCTTTTGGTTCACAAGGGTCCAAAGGAACTGGTAGTTTATTCTAAGCCTTTTTCAAGGATTTTGCAAATGAGCCGCAATTTTTGTAATTTCGTCAAAATAGTTAATTAATAAATTAAAGTAGAGGAAATTTTGAATAATTTATGCCTATAACATTTTTTGGTAAAATTAATAGTTCACCTTCAAGAGCAAATTCTATTTGATCGAGATCGGTCGCATCTGCATTGATATGAAATTACATAGTAGCCAGGATTTTGACAAATATTTTTTTGTGTTGTCACTTTCGAAAACAGCTGATCTCATCAGAGGTTGGAGAACCACTATGGAACGTGCCGCTGTAGTGCGCAAAATTATAAAATACAAATTTCAAATGAAATAAGATCACCAATTTGATTGTTTGTTGATAAGAAATATCAACCCGTCTTTATATCTAATTCTAAAAATGATACATTGAGAAAATTATAAATAAAGTATAGCGATGAGTGTAGTTTTATTTTAGTATGTTGGTAGGGATGTGTCATGAACAAATATAAATCTGTCAGAATTTGAATTACCTTTTTAAGGTGCGTTTTCATTAGTGATAATGGCAGTGCTAGCAGACGCCGTTATAGTATTTCCAATAGAAAATTGCTAGTGACTCATGTTTATGTACATGCAAACTAATATGTGTCATTATCACGATATGTAAGAAATACTATAATTTCGTATTCTACCACCGCCATTAGCTACCATTACGTACCAATCGGAACGCACCTTTCGTCAAAGTGGTACCAACCTAGCATTTACTATACAGAAATCATTTATTTTTTTTTTAAATACGTATTTCTTAAAAAGCAACACAATAAACGTTGATGTCGCTCCTGCCAAAAACTAGATAGCGCGACTCGCTCATATGCGACGGCTACACTCCGCCTTCGGTGACGCGCCGTATCACCGCTCGTCGCGCTATTCCGTACTTTCGGCATTTGTGACATAAATAACTATTATTCTAATGACGTAGTGTAGGTAGTGTCAAATGCTGATGCTTTGACAATACCTACGATTTATCTCAATAGAATAGATTCTCATGCAGCTAAACTATTAATTTTATATATTGTATGATAAAGTCATGTGCCTGGCCACATCAGATTTTTTTGAGTGTTTTGAATTGAATTAGTTTTAATTTTGATTTGGTTTTTAAAATTTGGTTTCATTAGGCATTGTTTGGAGTTATATTGATATCATACTGGAAATTTAAGAAAATCCGTATTCAACGTTAAGAATCATCGCAAAATATTAATATTTTCTGATCAATAAGCATAATTTGAGGAGCAGACTTTGTGTATGACCCCGCACGAGACAATTTCTCGTTTCGATAGTGTTGAGTCCTGTGTGTGAAGGCTCATAACTCTCAAACTACACAACAGAAACCCCATAGTGCCCTGAAAACTACCCTTAAATGAAAAAATGTACATTCTTCAGATAATTGATTCTTCTAATCATTTCAGTTCAATTCCATTTATTTAAATAATTCGCTTTTCTCGAAAATCAGTCTGAATTATGTTTTCTGAGTTCGAAATAGCAGTTTATTACCTTAGAGGGACATTATTCAGTAAATAATTTCTTCCTATTGTTTAAACAATCAATTATAACTCATTTTCAACTTTTCTTTTCTAATTATGGTAAAATGTCAGTTTATTGGTGAAATTAACTTATAAATTTCATGTTTGAAATATCTAGTCTGTATTCTCTAATAAACCCGCATTTGTTTAAATAAATGCCATTTCTTTACACATTTTTTACCACTTAGTGATAAGTGATAGTAATAATTTCTATGACAAAAAAGATAATGAAATGATTAGAACGTCAATTTTCTGAAAAATGTAAATTTTTCAGAAAATTGACACCCTACTTTATCTTTTGATAATTGTTTTTTAAAATGTAACATTGTCCATAACTTTCATAACCTTAATTTGAATAATTTATAATTGCGCGTGGGTTTTTAGATATAGGCTGATGATGATCTAACGATCGAAACCGGTTCCTAAGGAAATAAAATTTATTCAACTTGACTAATATTTGATATAAATATCTTTTAAACATACCAACTTACTTAAGACATATTAGCTTACTTAAGACAAAGGAATTGCCTAACATCAAATAAACAAGAAATACAAATCGTCCTACTGGATTAAAACATAAGACATGAAAGTTAGGTCAAGAGCGTCTCCTTTTTTGGAACTGATTGCATTAAAATTGACATAAAATAATATACAAATTTGATACCTCAGCATTCAATTAAATTCAAATCACGTTTCCCTATGACATCTATTGTAAAAAAACTGTTACTTAAGTACCTATATTCCTAAAAATTTAACAATTTTTACACTAATACACTAACAACCCATGTGTTAAAACCATATGAAAACAAGTGTTGAGAGAATAAGTATGTCGTTATTCTATTTTGTATACATGACATCTGTTTTATTAATAATAATAATAATAAGTGCTCAAATCTCTATTGGACGAACTAGGATCTTTCTGCATCTCTATGACCATGCCTTTTTACATGTTCGCTTCTCCTCCTGTCACTTGTTTCATCTTTTTAGCTGTCTTCAATGTCTTCTCCTCTTCTATCACATCCGCATGCCCTTCGTATACGAATACATAGACTCAACTCTAAATGACAGCACAGAGCTATTATTATTACAAAAATTGCCACTACCAGTAGCAGTACAAAGAAGCCCGCAAATAATCCTTAAATGTAAACAATATTAATTGAATAATATATTATATAACCTTATATATTACTACAGAAGAGATAGACAGTAAATTAAACTTTAACTAAGTAAGTAGTACGTAATTTTTAACTTTTCTTTTCTAATTATGGTAAAATGTCAGTTTAACTTTAACATCAGTTTTCCCAAACACCGAACAATTATTTGAAAAATACCCACAAAATGTCTTCTTCCCATGTAAACTTGAGGCCTCAAAATGCACCATTAAAGATCAAAATTTCGAAAAAAATACGTGTACACTTTTTTTTCGGTTTGGAAACGGTTTGGAGGGAAGCAGTGTATAAAAATAACCACCCTAGTGTCCATAAGGGAACGAGTGCTATGTAATAAACATATAATACCAAAATACGAAAGGGGGGGCGATTTTTATTCTTTCTTTTTCTATGTAATAATAATAAAGGATGTATGTAAACAAGATTTTGTGTCCAGATGACAAATATCGACTTTTAATATTTTCTAAAATGATCACAACAATTTCCGTCAGTGACTTTATGTGATAGAGTTTTAAAATAAGATAATTACAAAGAAAAATAAGAGTTTACTATTGTCCTACAACCCTAGCATAAGCATGTGTGAGACTAACCAGTAATTTTATTCTTATTTTATCTACATATACATAGTTCATCATCTGGCTTGGGTAGGTTGACCACCCGTTTCTGCATCTGGTGGTGGCTTTCCACAACGAAAACACCTTCTAATCGCCACACAAATAGCGTATTCTATATTAGTTACGAATGCCAGTATCATTAGAACGCAGAATACAAAAGCAAAGATCACAAATAAAGTACCAATTATAACTGAAAAAACAAACAGCAGATTAGAGGAGTTTTCTTCTTCGTAACATTGATTAAAATTTTGCCGAATAAAAATTATGCAGCAGGAGTGGTAAACCATATTAGAGTTGATTACTAGTCATGCTGACAATTACTAACCAAACTGACGGTACCTACCTATCGCAAGGATGGCTGCAAGGATCATATTGATACATCTATATATGTACTAATAACGTCGATTGTATTTAGTTCGTTATAACGGAATATGCAGTTATTTATGTCTTCCATGTATAGAACAATAATTGACGAAATCATTATCATAATCGAACACCATTAAACACATCTGTAAGCTGCAAAAGTCTACAAGAATTTAACATAAATTTTCAATATACGATCTTAATGCTGTCAGATAGATATCAATGTGACAGGATAACACTAAAATTACCTAAAACGTAAATAATTTTAGATAAAAAAATCTCTAGAAACGTTGTTTAGATGCCAACAGTAGATAATCAATATTCAAATTAGGAAATATAGAATAATTAAAAATAATTGCTACCGCTAAAATATAACTGATAACTTCGTACATAACTGATAACATTTTTTAGTCTAGTTTAAGGTCTACACCGGTATAATAACAAACAAACGTCAAATCAATCTCAATCATACAAAATTCCCCACCTACTAATTTGATAACTCTTATTGAATTTACAAATATTGCCCAGTGATATTTTAGGTTAAATGATAAGATTATCAGTCATGTTAGTTTTCTTATCTTAATATAAATACAATTATTCTAATAATAATATTAATATTTTATATCTTAATTAAATCTATAAAGTTATATCCACGTTAGCACTTTATATTATAGACATAGTATAGAATACTATAGATATTATTTAAATGAATTAAAAGCTGACTTAAATTGGCGCGCATTAACCTTGCAACGAGTTGGTATCGCGTTTTATCAGTGCGATTGTGTCTCAAATACTCGTTCGAGGTCTTTTAAGTAAAAACTTGCAGTGGAATGTTTTATACGACGTAGCAACGCTGAAGAATCAGAAAAACGTGTTTTTATTTCACATTTAACGCGTAGAATACTGAGATAGGTATTTCGAAGTATTTATTCGGAATAAACAACACCTTGAAAGCTGATTTTTATTGCAATGTGTTTTTGGTCGTTTCGGTTTTTACGGTTTTGCAGCCTATGGTGAGTAAGCAAAATTCCTGTAATAAGCAGCGCAAATACATGTATTTATTATCGATAGCAAAAGTATTGATGCCTTTGCTTGAGGATTTATAATTCTGATAGTAGTTATGAGATATTTGCAGTATTCTATTAGATATAAATTTCAAACAAATTAGCGTTACTTTTAAACATTTTGGTAATGCGGTAGGTTAAAATAACGTAATACCCTAATAAATAACAACAATCAAACAGATTTTGAATAGAAAAATACAAATTACGAACAGTGTAAACATTCACAAGGAACCTGTTGAGCACGCCGTCAGATATTCTGGAAAATTCGTGTGTGTGTGTAGTGACGTTTAGAGTTTTTAAAAATTACGATTAATTATTGTTTACATGGGGGGGGGGGGCAAGATTATTTTTTAGAAATAAAGGGTGATGTAGTGTGAATGACTATGCTATTAACCATTTTGCAGCGTTTTCGTCGTCTGTTTTTTGTTGAAAAAGACATAGATACTTAGAGTCCCTCATTCTAATTTGTTAGTTACTATTCTAATATGAGACACAACAAACATGAACATAAAAAAATATTTGAAAAAACACAGCCCATGTTGTTCGTTAAACTTAAATTGCATTCATCCTGAAAAATATCCGTTGCTTTTATCGTTGTGTCATTTTTTACACATAATTTAATGTTATTAGCCACGGTTTGTGACTCCTGTATGCTTGATACCTTACCTATAGCATATTGCTATTAAGTGAATTGCAAGAAAACTTGCTGCCTTTCTATCGTTTATTAATGTCTGTATAATCAATAATTTAGATTACAAATTGTTTGTAAAACCGAAACATTACCATATTGAAAATACTGAAGAAGCTGCCACCAACACAGTTGCAGCTGCAAATCCCTCAACTTCAAGTCGCGAAATAGAAACTGAATCTGGGGTATCAAGACGTCGAGCTTTGAGAATCCTCAAGAAGCATAAATTTAGGCCATATGCTTTAAGAAAACAACATCATTTGCAACCAACAGACTCTCAGCAACGAATGGAGTTTTGCCAGTGATACCGTGAAAATCTTCAGCAGCATCCATTATATTTTAAAAAGTTATTTGGACTGATGAAGCCTACATCAGCAGTGCCAGAATTTTTAATAGGCACAATGAGCACTATTGGTCTGATGTCAATCCTCACCGTACCGTCAACGTGCAAAACCAAGGACGTTTTGGTTTTAGTGTTTGGTGTGCCGTGCTTGGCGAGCGTATTTTAGCATATCATATTTATGAGAAACATCTTAATGGCGACCGGTACTACGATATTGTAAACCATCATATTGTGAATGAATTTTTGGACAATTTGCCACTACTGGAGGGGGGAACTATATACTTCCAGCACGACGGCGCACCACATCACAAAATAAGAAGGGTAAAGGAATTATTGAATATAAATTTTGAAAACCGTTGAATTGGAAAAAACGGACCAATGAGGTGGCCACCACGATCACCAGATCGTACACCTTTAGATTTTTTTCTTTGGGGGCACATTAAAAACTAATTATATAAAAGATCACATAACGACATTCAGGACCTAAGGCAGCATTTCGAAGAATGTGTCGATGCCGTTCCAAATATTTTTATAAACAACGCTCTTCGAAGTATTACGACGAGATATAATTTATGCATCAATAAAAATGGACATCAATTTGATAAATGGTTAAAGTAGTTTGTAGTAGGTAATCTTAATTTTTATTTTTTTATTCAGGTAATTATCTAATTATTTTACTTCGATTAAAACAATATATCCTGCAATGTTTAACCTCTCAGTTACACCCTCGACATGCCGATATAAAGTGAAGATTGACGACTGGAAATTGTAGGATCACGGCTACATACTTTCATGACAGTTTCTTCAGCATACTTCCATATCACAATGTTCGGCTTTTGTCATATTAATCAACCCGTAACTGATGAGATGTTCTTTTAATCCCAAAAACAAGTTTGTGCGGTCGTGCACTACCTGGATAACGATTGAATTATGTTTCGGATGTTATATCACAATTATTGTTATTACTTTGAATGAAGCATTCGATTATTGCGCATTTTTCATACTATTCAAACGGCATTCCGTCATTTTCAATTAAAATAAAATAATGAACTTTTACTAATTTCACAGATTAGTAGTGTCAAACTACTGTCTTTAGCCACAATTGTCAAATCTAAGCCTCAATTTTGGTTCTTTTATATTACAATAAATCAAAGACCTATACCTTTTAGTATAAAAAAAACACAAAATAGTACAATTTTACTTAATTTTGTTGATACGGCACTTTACCTTTGGAGTGCAGTATACCACAGTATACCATGCAGTATACCATGCAGTATACCATGAGGTGTGTTAACTTCTTTCCTAAGTGTGTATATTATGTAATATTATTAATATTTCTCTTATTATTTTCCTTATTTTTCCTGCGAGATTTTCGGACACACTAACAACAATTCCGATTTGGACAGTGACTAATCGAGGTCCTTAGATTTGCGATACGCTAAATGCTTTATACTGAGGTCCTCACTACACTTTGACAGATCACTCTCATTAATAACTTGACTAGATTGAAGCGTTCATTTAGCAACGGAGTGCATAGCGATCAATTGTTTACCGTATCTATTACATGTATCCATCGCTGGGGGAACGCATAGTTCCGCCCGATAATAGGTCAAGCTGTAATTAAATTAATTACGGTCGATAAGTTTATGACGCGTCCCATATGTGCCGTTCAAAGACTCTGAAGCGGAATGCTGCGGTCGCCGATGCATCAATGTCAGAGGGGGTGATTAGGTACGAGGGTAGGAATCGTCGATGTGTAATTTGTGGCGCGCAGGTGACCTATAAAGGGGCGAAAAACCACCAACCACCGACATGCCGTTCATCCCTTATTAATTGCGACACGCATGCCGGGAATCCCATGCATTAAATATGGGATTCGGCGTTGTTTAGGAAATGACCTGTCTATTCTGGCGTGGTAATCGAAATCTTAACGAACCCTAGCCAATGTCAACACGTCACTTTTTGTAGAGCGTTCACCTTTTCAAAGGGAGCCTTTTACTAGTGTTTGTCTCAAAATGGTTCAAAAGAATCATTATGACTTTGATAGTGTTAAACCAGCTGGAAGAATTACTAGCATAGTACTGCCAAATGCTGGTTTTAACTTCCTCAGTGATGCTAAATAAAGAGACAATTAGGAAAATCCGAGGATGTCCTGTTCCGTTTTAAATAGTCGTTAATATTATTTAAGTTAATTTATTGTTTTAATAAGTTAATATAATATTAATAATCATAAAACAATCATAATCTGAAAAAAACATTATGAATTTCAAATGATATAAAAGACCGCAAGAATTTTGTAATTTTAGCTCCTGCACAACAATATTGTTTATAAAATCTCCAGAAATTAGGTATTAGTGAAAGTTGTAAATTTAATTGAATGGACGGATATAAATTTTGAATATTTTATAATAATTCAATAACGGTTTGATCTTAGTCAATACTACTATCAGCAATAATAAACAAAATAACAGTGTTTTCAGTAAAATAAAAATGTTTTGTCAAAAATCACATAAATACAAAAAAAATAACATTTTGTTACATTCAATTTTGTGTAATGGATGAATCCATAATATGAAATGGCTCAGAAGAAATAAGTTATGGCCATATATTATGTCCCCTCTTCCAAAGAAAGAAGTATATGTTGGCGTTCTCCAGATTTTTCCAAATTAAGAAGAATTGGCGCTGTTTTTGCCCCGTAAAATTTTATTCGTTTAACTTTAGCAATTAATTACTCCGGAAATAATCTATAAATTTCAACGAATTAAAAAGTAAAATCACCTGCGGAATGCTAGCTTTCAATGTGCATTTTTGTAAAAGCATTCGATTAGTGCTTGACCCACAAAAAGCTATATTATGCAACGCCAACAATTCCTTTATTAGAAGAGCTAGAATAATGAAATATAGGCTATAGGCTACCCACTAATTCATAGGTTTAAAGCTTATTACATAATCATTGTTTATCTTGCATTTTCCCTACATAAAATCGAGTTGAAGCATTTCATGATTGCTGCAATTGACGCGGCGCTCTTCGGTCTTTCGGTCGAGTGGGGGAAGGGATCGACAGCGACGCTGCAAGTAGTGGCGGATCGCACGTGCAGTAGTTACTAGGAGAACAGTGTTTACGGACACAATACATATAACGACACGGCGATTATGCCTCGCCAAAGAAATTTGGATATCCGGCGACAGATTACCGAATTAAAAAATAATGGCAAAATGAGTCAATAAGATAACTGAACCACGAACAGGCATTCGGAAGTCCCATGGAAATTCTTGGCAATTTAAATCGGGTCTCGGGATTAGCATTTAAAATTAATGAACGATCTGCAAAATAATCTATGTGTCTACAAATTTACGATGCTAAATTTGTAAAAGTTTTTTGATATTTCTAAGTTTTATACGCTCAGAGCTGACTTTTGTAATATATGTAATATATCAAGAGTTGTATTTATTTTATATTGTTTGTGCATATAACAAAATCGGGCATACTTTTTAAATATTTTTTGGGTTTATCAAGCAAACTTAATTTAGTATTCACCACTAATCGGAAAATCTGCTATCCGGTTCCATCAAAATCTTGACAGTATCAGAATTTTTTCAATTCTTTTCGCCTCTAGTTCCACGAGAAAATGGACGTCAAAAGAAGGGACATTATATATGGCCACGATAGTACATGTAAAATACCATTAAAGTCCCATTCAAATTATGTATACGAACATCTTTTACAGTTTCTCAAAGAGTAATACACTATTTTTTTAATTTTTATCTTTCAATAAGCGTGTTAGGCAATTTAAACTTTTACCTGCTACTCTAATTTTGCGATTGGCAATTGCTTTCTTTTGAAATAAGTCTATGAATAAAAAACACACCAATTTACCAAAATAATAGCCATTTCAAGGTTACAACATTCATTTAAACTGATCAATGCAGTACAACGGTACACTCAACAAGTAATTAAAGGGAATATGAAGCGTGCTTGCTTAAAAACTCGAACATTTACAGCTTTAGTGTATAAAATCTAATAGATGTTAAATGATTATAAAGTTATATAAATAAATAAATAAATACCGATCTACAAATCGAAATTATAATAATTAATTCAAGCGCAAAAAACATGTGGGTCCTTAGTTTTATTTAGAAAATCTGCTCATTCGAAGCTTTTACACAATTTGTTTGACTAGTTCTTATTTTTCTATTAATATAATATATTCTTTTGAATGTATTCTTTTGGATCGAAACATTTTTGTTTGACGCCAACAATAATTCTTTCACTCAACACTATCATAATTATTCGAACTAAATAAATCTCGTTCGTTATAATTTACAAATTGTAAACTTCAACCGAAAATTAAAGTTGTTTGACACAAATAAACGTCCTTGCTTCCAAACAAATATTTCTCCCCGGTAGCTACGCCAGTGCTACCAACACTTCCACCTATACCTGTCCTACCTACCCCTACAAAATAGTTTCCTCGAGTTGTGCAAATTACTGTTCCACAAGGCTGGCCCACGAACGGTGGTTAGAATTAAATGTCATCTCGCTCTCTATAGGAGAGAAGGGTTGAGGTGAAGTGTTTTTGTCGAGTAATTTCAATTTCTCGCCCGAAATTATAGTCCGAACGCCGTTAAAATGAATTATCGTTCGGTTGGTGGCGCAGCCCCATTACATCGGCAATAATTAGTGGCGCGTTAGGTGCTAGCTGGGGTGGCTTTAGATTAATTCTGTATAAACATTTAGATCTACTCGGTTTGGGGAGTATCTCGGCGTCGCCTTAATTGTGTATCTTGCACCAAACTGCTGATTTACTAGGTGTATCTTTGTTGTATACCGTGGAGTCGCGCTATTACGGATCTAGGTACCAAGGCATGGTTTTGCGAGTGTTTACTGCTAGATTTACCACAGAGAAGGTAAGCGTGAAGGTAATGGGGTGTAATAGCCAGAAAATTCAAACCTGTTCATCGCATAACGGATTTAAACATTTGTATTTGTTTAACTGAAAACATGTCAAAATGACAAAATTTATCTGCGATTGAATATAATACACTTTTCAAAATAATTCGACTACAATATGTCATGTTGTTAATATGTCATCTTTTTTGAATTTATTTGTATGTAGGGTTGTTTTCTGTTATGTATGTGAAATAATTTTTGAATTTTTGTATGTGCTTTTCTGTTTTGAATTGATTTGTATGTCCAATAAAATATTTTTTGTTGATGTTTTTGCTGCTCCGCTCTGTGGCTATAGATTTTGTTCAAATTATGGCATTGCTCTGGGACGAGCAATTGTTGGCGAGGAGGTTGTTGCGAAGTAAATTAATACGCATTAGTCATTATGTTCGAATAGATTTATAAAAGAACAAAGCCGATGACCCGAATTGCTCAATACTTGCAGTTCACAAGTATGAGTTCCAGACGCCGCACAGTGGGCAATTTGGACCTTTTAGCAGGACAAAAGTCATTAAATTGTTTTGACAAAATAACTAGTCCAGGGTGATTAGGGAACAATACTGTCGGGAAATTCCAAAAATTAATTTTTTACTGCAACCCTACTTAATGTTCTGAGTAAACAAAGTCGAGGTGTAAATATTAGGTTCCTAATAGAATTTACCCAGTACGTTTTGCGCGCTCAATCAATCAATATTAACTTTCCGTAGATCTGTGAATTGTTTATTTCAAGATTGGATTCATTTAGTACTGCTATGTATACATTATATTATAATAGTTACTTGGTGTGAATTTGTTGTTTTAATATACTATTATCGTTTTAATTTGTTCTCTATTTGTGTACTCTGCTGAGTGATTCCTATTTACTTGTGCCGACATTTAGTTAGTAACCACCAGAAGCTTCTAAGCGTTTGTTTCATGTAACATGTAGGGAAATTAACGTAGTTGTTCAGGATGTTAAGCTTTTTTGCACTTTTTTGCGCAAATAAGAAAAATATTTAATTTTCAGAGGTAAGTCACACAATAACAAGAAGGGAATAATTTGATATCTGGCGACAACATGGCAAGAAAAGTCGAAATGAATAGATTTTTAAGCACAAAACATCCAGCTACTGCTCAATAAGTGTTTATAAGTGTACATAAAAGAGACTATCAGACAGTTTTCCCAAAAAATTACTGATCGTTGGGAAAAGAGTCAACGAAAGGCGGAGGTTTTCCTAACAAAGTCTGAAGAATGGATCTATGATGAATACGTAACTTTTTCTATACAGTTTACCGAACCAACACCATCAATCTCATCATTGAGACTTATTAAAGCTTTTTACGAAGCAAGTTCTAAAACAAAGAGAAGAAGAGTGCAGGATTTATTAGATTCAAGGACTAAGAATGAACTTGTGTTTGCTGCTGAATCCGCTATACGTTCATATAGCAAAAGAGACGTAGCTACTATTGTGCGGGATGTAAATTCGTCATACGAAAAGGTAACAGCTTTGAAAAATTTAAGTAAATCTGCTGACTAGCAACGAGCATCAACGGTAGAGGAAGCCTTAGCAATGTTTGTGGATTGCAAGAAAAGCAAACATACGTACAAACTATCACGAAAACGTGCAGGAGGTATAGGACAAAATATATATCCATCATATGGTAGTGTTCAAAAGGCCAAGAGTGAATGCTGTCCAAAAAATGATATGATTCATATAACAGAATCCAGTGTTACTATCAATTTACAATCCATTTTAGATCTCACCGTGAAACGTCTTGTAAAGGCGCAAGATGCAGTTTTTTTACGTCTTCTAGAAAGTAATATGAATAGTTTTAATCTAATTAGTAAATGCGGTTGTGACGGAAGTTCGGGACACAGTAGATAAGCAAAAATTCTCTAATATCGAAAGTGATGATGAAAATTTGTTAGTGTTCTCGTTTGTACCTTTAAAAGTACGTGCAACAAATGGTGATAGGGTTTGTGCATGACAAAATCCCGTCATCAACGCGGTATTGCAGAGTAATCAAGTTTATGTTTAATAAATAATTAATGAACAAAGATTTTGAACAATGATTTTTGTTACTATTTTTAGTGTGTTCTCACATATGATATTATCATATTGACAAGGTTTAAGAATTTTTACACGAAAGTTATTTTTTAACACCCTTAAAAACAACCCCCCTAAGGATTAGATTTTTTCACTATTTTCCTATGATCTAACGATTACTTTACATTAATTAATGAAAAAAAAAAATTATTTTGTCCCGCAAAAAGATTCATATTACCCGCTGCGCGCCGCGTTTGCACAAAAATCAAGTGAACATCCTCGACGTTTGGTAACAAAATTCATGGTAGTGACGTATTTGGACAATTCATATAAATAGCAGCATAGCGGAGTATCAAGGGCGATTGTATTTTAGACATCCGATACCCGTACAAGAAGGCCGTGGCCGGCCTTGTCAGCTGTTTTGTTGAACTATTAAACAATATAGACAGTATGTAAAACCCCCAGTGTGTTTTATTTAATCTACGCTGGCCTGGACCCATGCCTTCACGAGCTACGTAACAATATGTCATATGTCATATGACAATATCTTCTTTCCCCTTAGCCATACTTACGTCGTTAGTCCTCTTTACTTTATCATACAAAGTATGATAAAAAAACTGCAGACATCTTTCGAGAAATAAGGGGACGCATTAGATTTGACTTGCCCCAGGGGGTCGAATATGCACCTACGCCACTGGTTGGTAGCAAAATTACTGACTGATTCTATTAATTTAAAGCTTTCAGCTGGTTTTAGTTGGAATATAGTGGTTGAATGCGTCTATTTTCTGGATGCGGATCGCCTCCTATTCAAATTAAATAGTTTTTAGTATATAGGGCGCGCTGGAGGCAGTGGTGGTGCCGTAACTAAACGGTCTAGATTGCGGCTGTCTACCGCTCGGTACATTACGACCGCTTGCGGCAATCTGGGTCACTTTAATAACATTTCTAACCCGCGGGATGCAAAATTTATCTTACCTGCGTGGAATACTAACTAGTGAATTTGCGCGCTGGATCTCGCGCGTCATCTCCTATTTTAGTTCGTATCAGATTTATTGCTAACTGCAAACGACAATTTCACGTTTTTTTTTTGTCAATTAAAATTTTATAGGGCTCGCTTATGTTAACTTTTTTTTTGGTTTGCCGCTTACTTACTTAGGTGAGTACCTAGAGATTTTATAGATTTATAGCGGACCGGAGGTGGTATTCGTGTAGGCTCTTATGCAGTCATTGAGCGCCAACTTGGCATGTTGGACTCAACTCAAAATTCCTCCCTGCTGGAGTCAGAGATAGAATTCTCCGAGTACATAGCTGTTGTACTGCATTGCAAATTCCTATCGCACTTTGGTATGATACACACCGACACACAAAAGTAAATTAATTAATTCGAGGTAGGTATTCAAAAGAATATACTAATGTGAATGTACTAAATATACATACATAAAACATTTTGTCATTGTTAGTTTTCGATTGCGAAAAATATAAAATTAACAATAATAAAAAAGAAAATAATAAGTTTTCTGGAATAAAACAAACTGATGGGACAAAACTATGTATTTATAAAGTAACTATTTTCTGTTCACGTTAAGAATTTAGAAGAAAATAATGACATAAATGTGTAATAGACATGTAATTTTGCACGCAGTTTTTCGCTTAGCCATAAACACAAAGAAGAAATAGATGCTATATAAGATTATCTCGGGAAGTACATATGCAAATTAACGAATTCCGCTTTAAAACAAAATGGCGGACGCTTTAACACAAATTATCAGTTTTAGGTACAAAATTAGGGTAAAAACTGTTTATACCGCTTTATACTGCTTGCTGCAATATCCACAATTACTTTGCTACTTGAAAGTGAAAATGAAAATGAAATCACCAGGTGAACAATTTTTAATAACGGTTTGCCATATTGTCAAAAAATTTTGAAAATTATCAAAACTAACTCAATTGTATACACATTTCATTCATTCAACTATGCATAATAACCATGCATAATTGTTTAATAAAAATGTATTTGTCTCTAACATATAAACGCAAGGTAAGTCTCTCAATATGTCAGACAACTTGACAGAAACAGTTATTGTTTGTTCATACTTTTGTTGGAATTCAAAGGAAATTTAAATAATTTTAATCATAGAAATTGTTCAATAACGAGTATACATTTATTAATATTTTTGACTCGGAGAACCCAAATGAATTATCTCTTAAATTTATACCCATACCCTTTTAAACAGCCTGTATATTTTGTAGGTGTGCGACCAGTAATCAGTGAGAGGCGAATGGTTCTCCTATCGACCTCAGGGGAATGCACAAAGGGCCAAATAGAAGCCTAGGACCTCTTTTTAGCTAGTTTTCCCAGTTTTCGTTTTGGCTTTTTATCTTTGTTTGTAGCTAAGGTTTGCTCCAACAACTCTGTCCACAAAGCTATCACAATTATGTAGTATAACATAAAACAATCTATCACCTTTCCCAACTATGTACCTTACAAAATCGTGTTACTCCAAGTTCGTATACCAAAATGTACGCGCATTATGTAACTAAAACAGATTACTCCCGTTTGGATACGATGATACAAGCTCAAGGAAGCGTCTCCTCCCAGCGTTATCGAATAAATTTCGCTCGGAGACCGCCGAACAGAAGCCGCCAAACGCATTAATCCTCCGATACATAATAATGGAGTGACGTACCGTGTCTCGCGATCCAGTTTTATTAGCTTTACTAATTATAAAGTGTGATTAATTGATCCCATATCAACACCGCAGAACGACCGTTCTTCCCAGTAGATATTAATAATATCAAGCTTGCGTGTGCCAGGGACAATTTTACCCAATTTCATTCGAATGAAACTGCAATGTGTCACATGCAAACGCTATGGGTTTGCTCTATCGCCACTGAAAATACTAGTAGAGACTAGAACTATCATTAATAATCGTCGGTAGACAATGAGAGACTCTTTCTGGCGATAGATGGCTTGCCGGGAGGTAAATTAAAATTAGATGATTGATCGCGATAATGGCTCGCCTGGGCTCGGTTCTATTGTTCGTTTTGAAGATTAGCATCCGCAGTAATTATTATCTGTAACGGTTATGTCCGGATTATCACCAGATAAATAACGTGGTATCTTTTCTTTCAATCTGGACTACATAGTGATGACAATTGTAAAGTTGTCGTTATTCAGTTTATATTTATATTATTTATATTAATAAATAACTAAAATGCACTCGACTTACGACAATCAGCATTGTTGATAATAGGTGTGCCTCAGGGATCAGTTCTAGGTCCTCTTTTCTTCTTATATAATCATTCATTTTGTGGGATGTTTTTTAGTGTAAGAACAAACTGCTTGTAATAACGTGTAATATTAGTTAAAAGTTTTGCGTAATTTTTCAACCGGTTTTCAGAAACATAGAGTCAATTTAGAGTGTGTCAACTGACAAAATTGGATATGTGAAAAATGTAATAAAAAATAAACCTAGTTTGTTTGGTGGTATGTCTGATTACGTAGGTACTAGTTTCGTCTAATTTAATTTAGATAAGCTCTTGATTATACCTAAATTCCAGAACGACAAATGACAAACGACAGAACTGTCATGGAGAATTAATAATTGTAGCATTGAGATTGAAATTCTCACAGCAAGCGCGCAAAGTTTGGAAACATGACAAAATCATTGAAACGGATTGTTGTAAACAAATTAAAAAAAAATTCAGGTAAAAGTTGTTTTGATTTGAATAGTCTATTGTTTAAATATATTTGTAATATACAGGTTGTTTATTTTGTTCTGAATATTTGGTAACTTTTCAATTGTCAAATAGAACAAGCTCCCTAAGCCCCAAAAAGCTACCAAAACCTTCCAGCAAGCTTCCAGCAAGCTGCCAAAAGCCCCAAAAGCACCAAAAGCTACCAAAAGCCCCAATTTTATCAAAGATTAATACTAAGAATCTTTTGTATGATTTTTTTATAAAATGCATTAATTTTGAGTTATGAGCAAATCATCAAAAATAAACGGAATTACCGAAATACCTACTACCTAATTATCTAACTAAGGAACAATCAAAAATATTTCTGGGTATAAGAAAACTATTATTTATTCTGGAAATATGATAACTGATAACACACGCTGTATATTTATAAATTTTTTAATTCTAGGATTAATTATTTTGTAGATATATTTTTTTTAAATACGGTAATATGATTTTATAGTTAGAAGCACTTAATCAAAACTCCTGGACTTCAAATTAAGAATATTTCCCCAAATAGTTACATATTTCTTTTAGTTTGGCAGCAATTTAATTCTATTTCATAGTTTAGTTATTTTTGTTTTGTTATTTTAGTTATTTTTTCTTGAATTTCTTTTATTATTTATCCGTTAATGATCGATTAATTGCTCATAACTCAAAGATGTCGCATTTTATAAACAAACGACTTTTACAAAAACTCTTAGAATTAATCTTAGAATTTAAAAATTAAATTAAATTATATAATTTGTATTAAATTATACAAATTTCCAGAATAAAATGAACATCCCGTATATTGAAAATATATTTAGACGATAGCTTCTTTAAAACCAAAAAACTTTTACGTCAAATAAGTTTCATGCAAATGAAATATTTTGTTGCATTTTCGGTCGCTATATTGTTTCCGCCATTTTGAATTGTGAAAAATGGGAAAACATTGGATTTGGTGTCTAAGATCTGCGAAAACGACAGCACATGGGTTACAGAAGCACCCAACGACTTTCTAAATTTTCTTGTCGCCATATTGCATCCGCCATTTTGAAGTTTAATAAATATTACAAAGAGTTTGGAATCATAACGCCAAAAACACTACACGCATGATAAAAACATTATTTAAATGCTTTAAATAAACAATATTGTAAAAATGTATCATTATCAAAATTCAAAAGGCGTTCTACTATCAGAAATCATAAACAAATCACTACATTTTTCAAATTTTACTTTACAATAACTCAAACCAGTTTAGGTAATTTATAAACTATTTACAGTAACCTACATGATAAGGTATAAAGTACCCTTTTTAATACTAACCAAAATATTATAACTATGTGGAAATTCTGGACATGGGGCGGCACAAGTCGTCAAAATTCGGCCCAGGAACATATAAGGAAACCATATAACACATATACATACGTAATATGTATATTGCCAAATTCAATATATTCCCTGTAAATTTCAACAGAGTTGAGGCAACTTCCTGAGAAGTAGTTCCGGTAAATTACAAACTAATACCTAAACTTAAACATATACATATCTGAAGTATCGGCGTTGCAATTCTAAATTAAACAGAAGTTCGACGTCAAGATATTAATAAATTTACATTAAAATCAATACTATATGCAGGTCAGAACTCAGAACGCCCCTAATCGATTTCAGACTAATGAACAACAAATAAAAAAAATAAAGTTTACTTTATAAAAGAAAATTAACAGGTTCATGACTCGCATAGCCAAGCATTTGACCCAACTCTGCACTCACCCTTAGCACACCAGCTAAGTATAAACGGACTATAGCGTCAGTAATCTACCGTAAACGATTTTCTCGCATGTTGCACTCGCGTATACACTTGACATATAGATATGGCGATGGGGCTTTATGCATTCATTCCCTTTTGCACGAGTAAATGTCCGTGATTAAAGCCTTCGGCGCGGGTGAATTACCTCTCAACAGTTCGAAAGAACAGAAGCAGGAAAAAAAGTAACGCGAATAATTTACCTGCTTTGAAATTATGAGAGCCATTATGTTGCATTAGCGTTATGTACCCTTCGGTAGAGGGTAATTTGCAATATTAAGCGGGCACGATTACCATATCGTGTTCATATATTTGCGTTAGAGCCACAGTTGTGTAAGGTAAGTGAGAAAAACAATGAGAAAAACGGTGTTGTTTTATTTGTTTTTTTGTTTGATATACGTTAATGTGTGTTGGCTGTGCTAAAGTGTTCCATTTACGCGAGAATAGGTTATACATTATACATATAATATATTCTACAAATTGTACAGACATTGATAGATTTTAAGTAGCCATTTGGAGACCATATCTCTGTAGATTTTAAGAATTCGATTTTGAGAATAATCATGCTTTTAGCGATTTCCACCGACCTCGGTAGCTCAATTGGTTAGAGCTACTGACTGGATTTTGTGTGAGTTACCATAGCATGGAACACTTTAAAAAAAATTTTATTGGCTAAAAGTGGAATTAAAATTACAAAAATCGGTTCTCAAAAACTCTTTTCAAAGATGTTTTATCAAAAGAAGAAATGGTAATACTTCAATCCAACCCAAGTTAATATACACAATAACTTGAACTGCAATAACTAGCATAAGTAGAGACAAGCTTCCTCTTTCGTTTCGTGTATTATTTGTTACAACCGGATGATAAAAAGGGGTTATGCTGATTGTTCTGCTGAAACGGTGTATGTTTCCATACTCGCATCCTGGGATAATAGTCAAAGTTCATAAATTTTTTTAGACCACTAATTACCGGAAACTTGGACTGCAAGAACTAGCATAAGTGGAGACAAGCTTCCTCTTTCGTTTGTTGTATTGTTTGTTACAACCGGATGATAAAAAGGGGTTATGCTTAATGTTCTGCTGAAACGGTGTATGTTTCCATACTCGCATCCTGGGATAATAGTCAAAGTTCATAAATTTTTTTAGACCACTAATTACCGGAAACTTGGACTGCAAGAACTAGCATAAGTGGAGACAAGCTTCCTCTTTCGTTTGTTGTATTGTTTGTTACAACCGGATGATAAAAAGGGGTTATGCTTAATGTTCTGCTGAAACGGTGTATGTTTCCATACTCGCATCCTGGGATAATAGTCAAAGTTCATAAATTTTTTTAGACCACTAATTACCGGAAACTTGGACTGCAAGAACTAGCATAAGTGGAGACAAGCTTCCTCTTTCGTTTGTTGTATTGTTTGTTACAACCGGATGATAAAAAGGGGTTATGCTTAATGTTCTGCTGAAACGGTGTATGTTTCCATACTCGCGTCCTGGGATAATAGTCAAAGTTTATAAATTTTTTTAGACTACTAATTACCGGAAACTTGGACTGCAAGAACTAGCATAAGTGGAGACAAGCTTCCTCTTTCGTTTGTTGTATTGTTTGTTACAACCGGATGATAAAAAGGGGTTATGCTTAATGTTCTGCTGAAACGGTGTATGTTTCCATACTCGCGTCCTGGGATAATAGTCAAAGTTTATAAATTTTTTTAGACTACTAATTACCGGAAACTTGGACTGCAAGAACTAGCATAAGTGGAGACAAGCTTCCTCTTTCGTTTGTTGTATTGTTTGTTACAACCGGATGATAAAAAGGGGTTATGCTTAATGTTCTGCTGAAACGGTGTATGTTTCCATACTCGCGTCCTGGGATAATAGTCAAAGTTTATAAATTTTTTTAGACTACTAATTACCGGAAACTTGGACTGCAAGAACTAGCATAAGTGGAGACAAGCTTCCTCTTTCGTTTGTTGTATTGTTTGTTACAACCGGATGATAAAAAGGGGTTATGCTTAATGTTCTGCTGAAACGGTGTATGTTTCCATACTCGCATCCTGGGATAAGAGTCAAAGTTCATAAATTTTTTTAGACCACTAATTACCGGAAACTTGGACTGCAAGAACTAGCATAAGTGGAGACAAGCTTCCTCTTTCGTTTCGTGTACTGTTTGTTACAACCGGATGATGAAAAGGGGCAATGATTATTGTTCTGCTGAAACGGTGTATGTTTCCATACTCGCGTCCTGGGATTACAGTCAAAGTTTATAAATTTTTTTAGACTACTAATTACAGGAACCTTGAAGTGCAATAACTAGGATAAGTGGAGACAAGCTTCCTCTTTCGTTTGGTGTATTGTTTATTACAATCGGATGATAAAAGGGGGTTATGATTATTGTTCTGCTGAAACGCTGTATGTTTCCATACTCGCGTCCTGGGATTATAGTCAAAGTTTATAAATTGTTTTAGACTACTAATTACCGGAAACTTGAACTGCAATAACTAGCATAAGTGGAGACAAGCTTCCTCTTTCATTTGGTGTTGCAATCAGATGATAAAAACAATGTATGCAAAGGGCTTTTATAAAAGGATGTATTTTTCTATAATCGCATGTCCAAAAGTAAAAATTTTCAATGTTCAGGATGTTTTTAGACCACTAATTATCGGAAAGTTGGGCTGCAATAGCTATGGAACTATGGGCTATATTTGTACTTTTGAATACTGTAAGAGATGTTATAATGGTAAAGGATTAACAAAGATATGAGATTGTAAAAATGTGCCAATTTTAGCAAAAATTTACTATCTTTTCAAATTTTTTGGTAGTAATTAAGAATTGCGTCCTCTGCAATAACTACTGTAGCCTCAGTACGTTAAGCTTTCAAAAAATGTGTCATTCATTAAAAACGGAAGAAAAAATGATCTTCCCCCCGGTAAAAAAGAATTCATTCATTGTTAATTTAGCCACACATTTTTTTTTACAAATGGAGCTTTGTTAGGATTGTTTGACTAAGGGAAAAACAATTTTTTAAAATAAATAAATTTTTGGGCCTATTTTGCGGGAATGCTTAGCACGAAAACCTGAGTTTTGTACAGTACTAACATCATTTTCCCCCAAGTCATCCAATCACAAAAACATTTAAAATTGTCAACCCAACTCCTCGCTAATTTTCCAGATAATCCAAATTCCATCCCATCAATATTCACCACCATCCCCCCCCCCCACACTAATAACCTAACCGCCAATTAAACTCCCTCAAGAGACCAAAGCATATATTTGCACAATTATTGTCGCTCCGAATCCCCAACAGCCACATCGCCAAAACCAGAAGCTAATTTCGACTTAAATGAAGGTGCGTCGGTCCAGTGGCGTATCAACATCTAGGCCAAACAGCTCGGGGGGGAATTGTTTGATCGGACAGATGTTCCAATTACCGATATGATTCACCATTTGACGTGGCGGCGCTGCGATTTGCATACGTCGACGCGCCATATGGCCGCCCAGTGCAGCGACAGTACTAAACGTGACGAATGGACGTCTATCCTTCATAATTACGAACGCGAGCGAGTGGATCTTGCGCCATTGTGTATGCGGACTCCATCAAGATTAAAGCTGGTATGGTACGTTCTGGCTAACGAATTGTGGGGTGGGGGGGTGGGGAGGATATTTACGCGATGACATGAATCCATGTGTGGTCGCGATCCCTCTGGGATGTGTACGTACATCAGAATTTATTGTCTGATTACATATAGGGTGGGGGAGATGCTCATGCTCAAACATAACCTGGATGGAAAGTCGATGCTGTCTCGAATCAATACTGGTGGTGTGGGGAGACAATGCATGAAATGATTCTGTAATGAGTTCCACTTGAAGTAATATTAGAACAGAAAACACTGTAATGATAAATCCTAAAGAAAAACCCAAAGGTTCCTGCTTTTCAAATCTAGTTTCTGGATATTTTAATTTATTTTGAATGTCGTTAAGTAATTTAGGTTGTGATATATTTGGAAAAATCAAATTCCATAATAGTCGGTGGCGTTAGTGTAAAAATATTTCAGTGCCGGATACCAGCACCAAATTTTGCACACATCTTGTACACATATTAAGGTTCAAAAAACCACCTGGAGACACTCTCCTGGTGGTCAAGATCATCCCTTGATGACGTCATCAAAATAGCAGATTTAAGTATATTGTTATCGCACGCATCTTCGTACATTTTTTACCAATTTTGAATTTTAATATATTATTTTAGAGCTCAAGTAACGCTCTTTAAAAATTGTTATATTCAATTTTTGTGCATGGAGGGTAGTTTTCGCACAAACCTCTAAATTTCAGGTTGTAAAACCGTAGGGAAATATTTTTTACATTAGTTGCTTAGTATGGCAGTATGTATAACAAACAATATTCACTTGTTTTCCGGATTTTTCAAAAACATTTCTGCTCTCATTTTTGGTCACGAGAATACTGCACTTTTCTGGTAAAAAAAATATTTTGTTTGGATTTTTGATGGAATTATTTATTGGAAAACAAATAATTTGCACGTATGAGAACCGTGTAATTGGGTCCAATAACAAGGAAGTCTACGACCATATATGTCCAATTTTTCAAGAAGAAGCAGATGCCCGTCTATTGCTTAACGTGTGGTATGCCAGCATCTTTGAAGGACATACCAAAATTACAATTAAAACAGCAAACAGCGGTGTAGTTGTCATTGCGATGTACGCCTGTTGTCAGTTAGGTAAAGTAGAGGAATTATGGATTGAATATGGAACAGGAAAATATCTGCAAATCTTCCAATTAACCAAATGCAGAAAAACTTTCACCTGGAGTATTAAACCTGCTTCCTTTGTTTCATGCTTTTACTGGGGCAGACACTGTTTCAAGTTTTGGAGGTATCGGCAAACCCACTGCGTGGAAAAAGTGGATGGCATTTAAAGAAGTAGACGAAGCTTTGGTGAATTTCTAAATATGCCTCACACCGTCTCTATCACATCACGAGAATGCATCTTCAACGTTTCGTGCTTCTTATGTTAATTCATCAAGCTCAGCTGAAACTGTAAACGAAGCAAGGCGAATATCATTTTGTCAATTTAACAGGTCCATTAAAAACATTCAGCCTACGTGTGAGGTTTTATTAAATCATCTTAACAGGATAATACTTCAATGTTTTGTATGGATAAATTGCCTTCAACGTGATGCAGAACAGGCAGATCCAAACCATTGGGGATGCAGGAAGATTGGCGATAATTATGAGCCTCTTTGGTCGCCAAATCCAGACAATTCAATGGAAAAACTACAGGAGCTAATCGCATGTAAATGTACGCAAAGATGCACATCAAGATGTCGTTGTGTAAAAAGTGCATTCAGTTACACAATGCTCTGCAAATGAGGACGTCAATTTAACCGCGAATTAAGTTTTTGTAAATACAGAATTCTTGTTACAATATTTGTCTTATTATTTTTTGCCTTAAAGCTTCTATCCAACACTGTGCAATAATACGTACATTATAGTGAAATACCTCATTTTATGAAAACCTGGGTTAGTTTGGATTATTTCGTAACAGCCTGGCCGGTGGCGATTCATGAAATGAATATGCTTTCCGCTAAGTGGCATATTTCATGACATCTACATTAGTCGTATGTTTATAGAGGTTAACAGAAGTTTGCAGCGGTTTAGTGGGGGCTAAAAAAGTATTAACATTTAAACATGTGTCTGGATACGTTAATACCAAATTGTCGTACGGAGATGTTTTTTACATAAACTTAATTGCTTATAGCGATACTGAATTGCTTATAGCAATATTGAATTGCTTGTAGCAATACTGTAATTCCAAGAATTTACTGGAATTTAGAGGGTTGTGCAAAAACTACCTTTCGAACACAAAAATTAAATAAAACCTTTTTTAAAGAACGTTACCTGAGCTTTAAAAGCACACAGTAAAACTGAAAATTGGTTAAAAATTAACAATATTACGTGCGATAACATAGTTCGCTACTCTGACTTAAATCCGCCATTTTGACGACGTCGTAAAGGGATGATCTTGACCACAGGAGAGTGTCTCCAGGCGGTTTTTTAAACCTTAATATGTGTACAAGCTGTGTGCAAAATTTGGTGCTGGTATCCAGCACTGAAATATTTTGGTGCCTAATGTTGCTAACGCCACCGACTATAAAGATTAAGTTAACAGCAAGGAAGTTCTAAGTGGTGATTCTAAAAGTTCAGTTTTTACGTTATCATACGTAGTATGGGCGACTTGGTGTGGTTGAACATGGATAACACTAGGATGTTGCATACAGCAATATTATATCATAAGTTGCTATCCAAGAGGATCCCACAATACCTCATGCGGAAGATACGCTGTAGAACGAATGTCCATAACCTTAATTTAAGATTCAGGGGTTTGTTTGCTCCACCTGCCCATCGCGCTGAGCTGTATAAACGATCATTCTCTTACCAGGTCAGTCACATATACAATGGTCTCAGGGAAGATATAAAAAAATTACTGTTAAACAGTTTTGGGGGAAAGGTGAAGTGTTGTCTGTTTGCTCAACAGGGGGGACTTTAGGCATCGAGCGCACATTGGAGGCTGTTTTAATTTTTATTTTTATGGGCATGTGCGATGTTTTGTTGAGTTGGATTTGCTGCAATTACGTGTAATTAGACTCTAGAGTAATTTTTTGTTTGCTTTTGTTTTGATTAGTTCTCGGAATTATTGTTATATTATTGGTACAATTATGTCTTAGTTCTAGTTTGCGTGAGGGGTTGAGTGGAAGAGCAAGGCAATTTGGAAACAACTGTGCTGATCTCCACCCTAAATATAAACATTATTTTGTTGCATTTAATATTATTTTATGTTAATAAAGGAATTATTTATTTATTTAATTATTTATTCATCTGTCAAATCCTGGCTAACTAGTTTTATTTTAATGCAGACACAACTGATCTCCATCAAATACATTCTCATGCAGCTAAACTATTAATTTTATATATTGTATGATAAAGTCATGTGCCTGGCCACAATGGATTTTTTTTTCATATAGAACAACCTGTACGACTAAAGGTTATAAACAAAATGATCACCGCCCAACCAAAGACGAAGGCTTGTAGGCTTAGTAATACAATCTTTGATTTTAACACAATAAAGGTCAAAATATTTTTTGTTAATTTTGTGAGTATTGTCCTACTAGATTTACCAAAATGTCACACTGTGCGTCTTGCTGACAATACATTGACCGTATACAATTCAAGGGTAATTCGTCAAGTTGTTCATTAACACCATTTTGTGAAATAGCCCAATATTTCTGTTGATTAAAACTTCCATCTAAGGGATCTAACGGCCCAATTGTCCCGCTTGTCGAAATGGTGCTTTCATCTTAAAAAAGTACAATAAATATATCAAAATTTCGAGAGTTTTAATAATTCGTTACCAATCGCAACTCAGAAATCGAAACGTTTGGCAGCAACGCCAAAATAAAAATAATAATATTCCACAAACCGAAATTTAACTAAATTCGTCACAGATATTTACATAAAATGAAACGTCCATTTACTAAATACAAATAAAACTGAAATTGAAATATTCTACAAATGATTCATTATTTTTTATATAAAAAATTAAACACCGATAATCTGTTTATTCCATTTAAATCCACATTTTCCATATTCCGCGCAAAACGCTATTCGAATATTTTATTCTGCCCAGTCGTCGTGATTTATCACAAATGAATTCGTTGCCTAATTGAGACGAACCTAATCGATTATACATTTTGCAAACGAGGGCCCCTCGCTTTTTTTCCCGATAAAAAGCACACACAGGGGAACCTTTTCCGTTTCCGGCCAACTAACCAGCAGAACGGCTCGCCTTTTTTTTCTTACGAGCCTAATGACTTCCAAGCCGACAGATAAATTCCTCTCAGTGTTTGTTACATTAACTTTATTTGGCGTGCGCGACGACCCACTGCGATAAATGGGGGGGGGGGGCCGTCAGCAGAAACGGTTGTTAGTGCGAACACATGATTGGAATAGGTCCAACGAGAGACCTTAGATATAGCATTTTCCGTAGAAAATATGGGTTAATATTTTAGTGACCGTGTTGGTATAGGTATGTAGTGTAGTTGGTGACGTTGAGATGGCGCTGTGTTACTCTACTCCACTATAGGCAAGGAATCAGAAGTTGTGGACTACATTAAGCGTTTTGGCGAAGGGTTATTGAGGTTGATAATTTCGTATCTCTCATTTGTTTTAATTCAAAATAACGAATTCAATATGATCTATGTCACATTTTACGCTCAACATCTAGAAACTTTCAGATTGACACGAAAGTTATTGTCTTTGATTTTTGAGGTTCTTTAATTCCATATCTGTGGTTTCAAAATTCAAAACAGTTGCCAGCATCGAAAATATTAAAATTGTTGTAAAGTTGGTGTAATCTTCGTATATGTGAAAATAACTTCAAAATGAATTAATAACCGTCATGGGATTTCAAGAAAGTATATTATCACCTTTTTTTATAATCTGACGAGCTGCAGCTTTTAGGTTACCTGGTTTGTGCTAAAAATTATAATTTGTTGTTAAAAACTGTATGTATTTTTCTGTTCATATCGTATATTTCTTTTTCTGTTGTGGTTTTATCCAATTGGTCTTTTGAAAATATGCGTAAAACAGATTAACAAAAATCGATTTCTTTTTAAAACTTATACGAGAACTCGATTATATCCAAAATAAGTCAAAACGCCTAAAAATTGCACATATTGAGCTGAAAGTATACAACATATAAAAATTATTGATGCACTAAAATTGTTATACAACAAAAAAACTATAATATATAAAAACAAAACCTCAAATATTTTCATAATATCTTTTTACGCTCCTATGTTTTATAATGTAAAATTGATTAATAAAAAATCTTCATTTTGATTAATATATTTTGGTTCATGTTGAATACGTGATTACAACATTAAAATAAAAAATAGCTAACCTAAGAATTAGCCACCATATGTCGAATAATGTATATATTATAACTTATTTATATATATATATATATATATATATATATATATATACTTAGGCGTTTTGCTATTGGTTTGTTAGACCGACGCTGTTCATAAATTTATTATTTCAGTATATATTTTTATTTGTTGCTGTGTCACAATGAAATTGGATTAATTTGATCAGTACCTCATATATTTTTATTAGTAGTCACATATACGCTGTGGGCGAAAAAGAAAACGGTAAAAAATTTTAATCACTCGTATTTCCAATAATATTTAGTTAATTCAAATATTTCTTTAAAAAAAACGACTTGCTTGTAGTGTGAAGATTGAACCATACCATATTCGCAATAACAGAACTGTTCATTCCAAAGTTATGTTGCTTTATGTTTGGCTATGCAACATTTCTGATAATATCGGGTCAATTTAATGTGAAATGAAAGGTGTATTAAAAGCTATGCGTAATGACATTCGTCTGGTTTTGGTAAAAAAAGGACAATAGAATTCTTACAGCATCGCCAATGATGTTTTTCTTATACAGGGTGAAATATTTAACTATTTAATTGCAAGGGCAATAGAAATCTAACAGTGTACTTGAGCTATCTTTAAAGATCGTGAAGAAACCATTGGTGTTGTTATGGGTTATGGATGTTTATGAATTTATCATTTGAGGTGGTCTTTTGATTACATTGTGTTGTTCCTTATTGTAGATATTTTTTATTTAAAGATATAATTTTTACGTAAAAAACCAACAGCAAAGACCTGACGGTCCGACAAGTGAAAGAAAACTAAGCCATAATTTTAGCTCAATAAAAAACGATGTTGATTTTAAATCCAAAACACTGCAAAAGCAAAATTGTAGCAAAATGTTTTGTTGCAAAAACATAAAAAATTGCAAAAAATCTACAGCCCAGTAATTGTAGTAGAATATGAAAACCAGGTAAGAAAAATCCTTAAAAAATTTCAAAGTCAAACGGCCCCCATAATAAAACGAAACGTTCGCCATAGTTTTTCACCAACTTTAAAGACAACTCAAGTTGGCAATTGGACTTTTCGCGCCTATGCAATGGAATCGTTTTTTTTTTCTTTCATCTATGCAAACGTCCAATTTAACTGCTTTTCTGCGTAAAAACAGTAAAAAACGATGATCAAAATTTCCCCTGTATACAAAAAAAATCACCCTGTATACGAAGGTATAAAATCTCTACTGTTGCTTTTGGCCAAAAGAAAACACATGTCATTACCTACTAATTTCAGTACACCTTTCATTTCATATTAAATTGATCCGATATGTTGCATTGCAATACATAGAGCAACATTATATTGGATTAAAACGTTCACATATTCCAAATATGGTATGTTTTCAATCTTCACAATATAAGCAATTAGTTTATCAAAGAAATGCTTGAATTTAATTAATATCTTTGAAAACATGAGTAATTGAAAATTTATACCGTTTTTTTCTCTTTGGCTCACAGTGTATTTTGATAAGTAATATCTGGTATGTTGTAACTGTGATGTTGTGAGAGACAAAATAGGACCAACCCTAACTAATTCAATTTATAAAAATGTAAGGGTTAAGATTTTCAAATATTAGGTATATTCGACATAATATTATGTGTTTGTGTATACACACAATTCTTATAAAAAAACTTTGCTGTGGGCATTGTAATCTCTGGTTTGAATTTTTATACTCAATTAGTGTTATACTTATAAAAAAAAGTGTTAAGATAACGGAAAACAACGTTCACTTAAAGACTAAGACTAAAATAGTAGCCAGGTAAAAATATAATAGTCATAAATATTCACGGTATTACAAAGTTTGAATTGCATTTTTAAAACACATGCATGATTCTAAGACTTAACAGCTTAATATATTATCCCAAATATTATAAATAACCCATTATATTTTCAGCACTACTACTTTCACGAATGTTTTATTTTGTCTGTAAATAACCTTTTAATTGTTTTTGGCCCTATTTTTCAGTCTCTTTTCAGTCTATACTTGCTGGAGTGATCACGAGCACATATCAACATAGAACTAGTACCTAACTTTCGCAGGTCTTTTTCGTATAAAATGTTCAGGTAACATAACGGAAATCAAGCGGTACTGAATACTTTACTCGCTCCGAACGTAACAGAAGCGAACGGAAACTTAGTTCGGCGGAAAACGTTCAAGTCGGTCCAATTGCGGCCCGAGAATAAAATGTATCCGCCGCCGCCGCCGCCGCCCGTTCTCCGAACTATTTCATTTAAAACTTTTCATCTGCACGACCGCCACACCTTGACATAAACTTTTGCGTCGAAAATTTCGGCTCGCCATTCTCTGTCGGGCAAAACTCAAACATAACTTTGGTCAACCGTACCGCTAGGCGGGGCGAGCGCTCGCTACCTTCGCCTTTGTATTCTTATATTCATTGTTGGCGGGCACACCGCGGTTTGCCCGCAAAAGTACAAACAGACTTGTGTGTCGCAACAACTGTTGTAAAATTCCCCACCGAAGCCAAATAAACGAACGAAACGCTGTTCGCAAACTCGAATTTATCGTACGGGGTTTTCGGTCTCGGTCAATATTATTATAATGTTGCCGAGATTTTGGACGTTTGTTACGGATAAATGTTGACGAATTTGCAATTCGTGAATATGCCTTTAAGGTAACACATAATGTATTTCAATAAACGAGCAAATTTCGTTCGATATCTCAAATGGTTTCAAGTCTTATTAATTTCTTATTAATTCTTATTAATTTCCAAGTAAACAAGTAAACCTGCACATGCAAATAATCAATTTAAAATACTATTTATAATAAATCCCGTAATTATCTTAATCGTAGCATATAAATATTGTGGCATTATATCCGAAAATTTTCGAGAAAAACTCTATTGAAAATTAAGATCAAATTGACATTATTATTATTACTTAACATTTATTTGTAAATATAAAGTAAAAATACGCGATGTTGATTAGTTTCTCTGCGCTGACTACTAAATCCAGGTTTGCTCCCAAATTGTTGTTGTTTTGGAGGCATCATATTATTGATTTCTTGCGTTTCTTTTTTTTTTGTATTTTGACCGCGTTTTTCCTAATACGTTTGGTAAATTTATGTCTGAATTGTAGATGGCGTCATAAACCAATAAGAATTGCAGGTCAAATATTGAATTTTACATGAATATGTGTGTTTTGGTATTCAAGTGCATGTGCTTGTCATTTTAATCGTCTTTTGTTTAATTTTAGAACTATCTTATTTAATGTTTCAATTTGTGAATTGGACGTTTTTACTGGTAAACTGTTATGTAAAATGATTATTTAACCAACCCATGTAAGTTCAATAATGTTTATTTATATTCATTACTGTGAAAAAGATTAATTTCCGGTAATTTAGGCACATTTTAATTTTTCAGTCCCATTTGTGCTTCCTACACACGCCGATCTTCTTGACTATTGCAATATTTATACCATTTCGAGCCGTTTTATGTTTTTACAAGATTTTTCGAATTGACTGTAAGTTTTTCTCAACTGATGTGGTTTTCCTTGTATTTTTGATGATAATTCTTTACAGATTATGTGTTGATCGTGACAGTAGATTTTTACTTTAGTATTTTATTTCGCGCAATGGGATCAAACGAACTAAAATTTATATGATAGCATATAATCTTTAACGCACTTCATTTTGTGGCATATGATGGCGATAAATGGCTTAATTTGCAATATCAGTTCAATTAATAGTCGAAATTTGTGTCTATCTTCTACTGGCTAGATCAGTGTAATACATGACAGGTTGGTAGTCAAGAAAAAATGTTGCTTCCAAGTTGTCGTGATTGCACATTCTACAAAATAGTCAAAATAATAGTAATATTTGTATATTAACTTATTCGTATTGGAGTATATGAATTTTGGTATACCGAAAACATATTACATAAACTAAAAAATCCTCAACACCTTAGATGTACTATAGCTTACTACGTGTATGCTGATATTCAATAAACTATTTATTGCGGATATACAATTCGCGACAGTATTTGAACCCGGTCATATGTACGGCGCCCTTTTTAAAATTATTTTTGAATAAGAAAAAAAAAATAGAATGTGTTTGATAAAACAAAATTTACGTTTTCTTAAATAGAACAGCCTCTCCTTACAATAAGACAATAAGCAGGTACTAAGATACTAGTACCGTAAAACCAATTGTTTTTGAGTTATTGCTTTTTTTGTGTGAAAACACCACTTTGACAAAAAATTACTTCTCAGCTGCTTATATGTGTCCGATATGCTACTCATGAAATTCATTTTAGGGCAGAAAGTTCTATCAGGTCCATAAGAGACAATGGAATATGGTCACAGATGTTCACAATGTTGTTTGACATCTCCTAGAGCGTTTTTACAAATGTTATTTTTTTAATGGAACACCCAGTATACAGTTACATTATTGAAATCTAGCTATTTTTTCAGTACTAACATGTCACTGTATCGTGTTATTCTATCGGTTTGGAGGTAAATGCTTTTCGTTTTTGTTAAAATTGTGTATCACAAATTCAAAATAATTGCAAAAAAAGTGGGCTCAAAGTATCAAAGATTCACATTTTTTTGCAGGTTTTGATACCCTGCAAAAAAGCGTTAATTCGTCGTGACGTCACTTCCGGCAAAATCGGATGTAGATACTATCCTCACGAATATCAACAAAAAAACACATTCGTTGTGTAATATCACCTCACCAACTCCATTGGTCTAGTTCCATAAATAAAGAAATTTGGAGTTTTGTACAACTGGGTTGGAAAATTGCTGTACTGTGTTAAAGTTAATTATTTATGAGTATTGTGCTTTTAATGTCGGAATTTTATCCTAATTGATAATATTGCAAAAAAAGATAAGGTACCGTTTAGAATTTACAAAATGACGTCACTTCCGGCACAACCGGAAGTAATACTACCCTCAATAATACGTAGTCCTAATCTGACTTTAGTCCTGATTAAAACTAAGAATAATAAATCCGATATAATCTACCATTGGCGGAAACTCGACAATAATTAGCAGTCAGTAGTTCAAAACCACCACTAGACTACAGATTACCTATTTTCCTATAATTTTCACCGCAATAACCTAGCAAACGTCCTCACCGTACATTAAACGACCTGAGACCTGTCAGACGAATACCATCTCCGCACGAGATAGTCGCTCAGTTACATGCAAAACTAAACTCAAGACGTATATTATCTAACTACACACATAGCCGCTAGGAGCGCTGTTCGCAATACCAGCAGGCTAATATATTACCAGATCTACAAGATAAAGCTACTTTGTTACATAAGATATTCAGTGGGCGAGCTCGGTACTTTGTTACTTAAAGAGAGAGAGAGAGAGAAGCATCGTTATTGCATTTGTACGTTTCTTTGAAGTCAAACGTGTCCTACATGCGACATAGTACAACATAGTACGTCGTACTTACTGCGTCTTGCGTATGTCGTGTAGTTATGTTAACCAGACTTGCTCTTGCGAGAGTTTGGATCCGTTTATGTAGTTTGTTTGATGCGAGGAAATCTGTGCTGTACTCACCTAGAACAAAATAGAAACAGTGTTTTAGATGAAGGTACATATTTAGTATGTATTTACATACACAATGTGGTGTTACATATTTTATAAATGTCAGACGATATTAAAATGAGTTAAAATTAGGAAACATTGTATCAACAGTTTAAGTAAAAACAAACGATGATATTAATTAGTTATAAACTTATAAATAATAGACAATCTGATAACACGTTTTTAGGGACACAATCCCATAATCCGAATCACCTTCGGTCCCAATTAGTTCGGATTATCGACGCTCTACTGTGCCTACAATTCGAGGTATGATAGAAATTTCTGCAAACATTTTTTCAGAAGTTAGAAACAAAATGATTGAAATCCGTTAGCTATAGGAACGAACACTATCGTTATTTATGGGGGACAAAACTCTGAACGTCATAGGGATATTAGGTCTCTTAATTACCTACAATTTGAGGTATGATAGAAATTTATGCAAACATTTTTGCAGAAGTTATAAACATTTTTCTGTGGAAACTGATTGAAATACGTTAGCTATAGGAACGAACATTATCGCGATTTAGGGGGGGTAAGTGTCGGAACGTCATAGCAATATTAGGTCTCTTAATTACCTACAATTTGAGGTATGACAGAAATTTATGCAAATATTTTTGCAGAAGTTATAAACATTTTTCTGTGAAAACTGATTGAAATCCGTTAGCTATAGGAACGAAAATTATCGAGATTTAGGGGTCGCAAAATTCTGAACGTCATAAGGATATTAGGTCTCTTAATTATCTTCAATTTCAGATAAGATAGAAATTTATGCAAACATTTTTGCAGAAGTTATAAACATTTTTCTGTGGAAACTGATTGAAATACGTTAGCTATAGGAACGAAAATTATCGCGATTTAGGGGGGCAAAACTCTGAACGTCATAGGGATATTAGGTCTCTTAATTACTTACAATTTGAAGTATGATAGAATTTTATGTAAACATTTTTGTAGAAGTTTTAAACATTTTTCTGGTGAAACTGATTGAAATACGTTAGCTATAGGAACGAACATTATCGCGATTTAGCTTAATTAGCTTAATTAAGCTTAAAAATATGTTTTTCAGGAAAAGAGTTATTGTGAGCAAGGTCAAAAATATAATATTTTAAGCAGCGATTTAATAGGAAGTGGAAGGAAAACTGGAAAAAACTGCAAGCGGAATTACAAAGAATTCTAGTTGGTAAAGTGGTGGGTATTCGGTATATGTTATATTCAAAGTTATCATTAAATTTAGTCAAAGTTAAATCTAAAAAGCTTAACATGTTATTATTTTGAATTTCTAGTGAATTTGAAATAATTGTGAATGTTATTGATGTAAGTTATAAAATTACTGACACTTCAACGTGTATTTATTCCGGATAAATGATAATAGAATCTCTAATTAACAACAACTACCAAAAAGTGGGATATTTTTGCTATCCATAACCACTTCACTGATTTATTTATCCTGGTTAATTAAAACAGAAAGATGCTTTTTTAAATGCCAATTTTTCACATTCATTTCGTAATATTTCAGAAACAGTTGATAGTAGCCTAATACAAGTTGACGTCATAATTACCAGGATACAATATGAATCAAAAACTGCAATAATATACCGTAATATACCTAGCGTTCCATAAAAAAAACATAACTTCGTATTGGTACGTCGTTGTGGGACAGCCTGTACCCATGAAAACATTTTCTATCGATACAGCGAACGATTATCTACATGTTTTCTAAATGGAAGATGTGTATTTCGTGTGTATTTCGATTACTTAAGAGCGGGGTCCAACAGCTGATCGACTGCGGCTTGGCTGTTTTTGATAAGTGGGGAAAAATCAGTCGAGAATTGGTCTTTGAGCGGGGATGTCGACGTTTTCGCTAAAGCTAGTTTGGAACAAGATAGACTACGCCGACGTGCGGTCAACATTATACGATCTAACATCTTTAACGCTGTTTCAATTTATTTTTGCACACGTAATCAGGCTGGGCTATTGGGCTATTATAGTGATTTTACAGTTCTTACCAACATAACATGGTAACTCTAAAAATTACTGTGATAAATTGTTGACATAACCTGACATAACCTATGTTTAGAATTTGAGATATTTCTCATATATTTATATAACTTCAACATTTGTCTACGGTTTATGAAGTGATATCTGCAAAAACTCTCGTACTATGAATACACGCACACGTACTATGAATATGTAGAAAATTTAAACGTGTAAGGTTATGTGCCCATATACCTAAAATATTAAGGATTGTGTGTGTGAAGAAATACGTATGTTCTATCATAACACCCGTACTAATACTTTTGGTCACAGATTACTTTCTCTTGGTACGATAGATTATGCACTCCTTTCTCAGCTGATAATACACTTATGCCTATGCGTATAGCTAATGAAAAACTTACAAGTATATATCGACCCATGCAACGAAGCCTATAGTAACTACATAGGGATTGCACTTGAGTTACGATAGTCTTCGTTGCATGGGTCGATATATATATATATATTACACATACGTACATATATCAACAGCACAGGGATCTGATAACGTATAAGAAAATAAAAAAAACACTTAATAAGTTATTCTTCATTTACCAATTTGTAATTCATATATTATTTATAAAAGACAATTAGATAACTTAGGCTTTATAATATTATATAGCTTTATTAATATAATATTATGTATAATGTCAACAGAAAATCACAAAAATGTTGATCCTCGCTATCATTAGTCTCGCATATGGGTCGTAATGCTTGTTCGGTTCTTCGGGGGTAATTTCAATAGAATCTGCGGTTTGTCGTCTTGAACATAAATTCTGCACACACTTTGGGCCCACCCACACTTTGCACTTGAGAAGAAAAACATCTGGACTCATCTGGTTGACAAGGTGACAAGGTGTCCCATTATACAACATTTCTCATATAATAATGTCTTCCAGTAATATTACCAAGAAATTTGATGAAAAATCGGTAATCTTCAGCATACCTCGATGATTTTATTGTCAGTTCATGGAAATTATGAAAATTAGTGATCACATCTCTTGTCTAGAAATCATTTTCGATCAACAAAATAGTACGTCAGGATTTTGATTCTCCGTCATGTAATTTGAATCCAATTACAAAACCCGTAATGAGCTTCTACATCATACCATACTTGTAGCTTGAATTCTATGGTAGTAGAATGGATAAAACAGCACTGTTTATATCTATTTTCTGCTAGTTAACCTAAAAATTGGAGTTTTTAATAAAATAATATGTAGTATACTTCTTTAGGCACAAACCTGATTGATATCCGATAGAATAATAGCATGTTTCTCTAATCTCCTTATTTCGATTGGAATACTGCTTTGTGCGGTGTTTTCATTTTCAGATTATATCTGATTTGTAGGTTAGAGCTCTCCAAACAAATTGGCCAGTAAAATATAAATGTGAATTTTAGCCAGTTACATACTTTTTTTAACTATAGTCTTTTTTATGGGTACATGGTAGAAAGAGATAGACCAACATTACTATCTTCGTCTAATGATGTCTAGTTCTCAAGAACACCGTAGATGGCCACACTGTCTAGACTCGAATATGGATGGAAAAATTGGTAAATTACGACGCGGATTCAAGACCAGTGTGACTTTATTTCTATTCATTTCTTTGAATTTTTTGATATATTACATTGACGTAAAGTGAAACTACGGCGCAGTAGCGCCAAAAACATAATTCAGATGTTATTCGTAAAATCACGACATCCAATTATAAGTCTATCTTTGAGCAGCTATTGTTTAAAATTGGGCTGGGGTATAATAAATATCGAGCAACTGCGATCAAGAATACTTCATTTAGATTGTTGTAATCTTATAATATGCTATCATTATTCAATAATAAACCCACACGGGCATTGAACAGTTTAAATAATTGGACCAATAGAGGACTACCAGAACAGTCCTGAAGTTAGGATGAACCAGCCTCTTAACGCCTGTATATTTGGGTGGAGCATAGTAGATAGGCACGTAATTGACAAAACTATCACGGTGGCCTTGGATTAAGCGCACATTTAAGATTTATCGCGCAGCTTTCAAAGTTTACCGTCTTAATCTGTCGCTGTTTCAAGTTATAAGTGCCGTTGTGCCTGCACCCCCTCCCCCCACCGCCAAGCGCGTACCACCTACGAAACTTTGCGTGCGAAGATTGATGGTGATACCTGAATGTGCGACGAGGAACAACGTATGCTGAGTTAATTACAACGGATAAGGTTTATGGCACTATGCAAAACTTATACGTATAATATGTACCTATACGCTAACCAGTAAGTTTATCACCGCTTTACGTTAATATAATACAGCTATAATTAGGTTTGTTCAAACTGTATCAAGTTTGTCGTTGTTGAAAATTCTCAATAAACAGTAGACGTATTTTAAAGTGTCTTACGAAAAGAAAAAATAAATTAACATGGAGTAAATTAAAAAAAAATGCCTTGACCTGGATTCGAACCAAAAAACTAAATAAACTACAATTCACATCAATTGTCGAAATTATGGTTAAAGACATAACAACACACTGTACCTAGATTATATATTCTTCCCAAAATTCACAAACCTGGTAAATCAGTGAGACCTATTGTATCAGGTATTAACTCACCTACTTACCAGTTAGCGAAATGGTTATCGAATGAGTTCAACAATTTACCTGTTCTTCAACCAAGCTTCTCTGTTAATAACTCATTGGAGTTTATCAATAAGGTTAACAATGTAAAATTAGAGGATGGCGAATTGTTGATTTCATTTGATGTTGCTTCACTGTTTCCTAGTGTGCCTATTCCGGAAACTTTGGAGTTTCTTAGGGAATTATTGAGCAATAACAACTTTGACCCGTCAGAAATAGATGAATATGTAAGATTGACTGCCCTTTGTATGTCTCAAAATTGTTTTCAAATAAACGGAAAGTTTTTTGAACAACTTGAGGGAACTGCAACGGGTAACTGTCTCTCACCTTTTATTGCCAACTTGTTTATGAGCAGATTTGAAACCAATGTAAAGTCTATAGCACCATATTTCCCTAAGACTTGGGTTAGGTATGTCGACGATATTTTTGCCATTTTTGAAACCAAAAAGTGCAGTATTCAAGATTTTCTTCTCGTTTTGAATTCTAAATTCAACACCATTAACTTTACTGTAGAACAAGAAGTTAACGGCCAACTTCCATTTTTAGATACTCTGGGAGTCAGGAATAGCAAAAATATAATAGAAATTGACGTGTATCGGAAAGATACTAACACAATCAAGTTTATCCCTAATGATTCGCAGCATCCTTTTCAACAAAAATTGTCTTTTATTAGTTGTTTAGTAAATAGGTTATTGAAATTTCCATTGTCCGCAGATAGATATCAGCAAGAATTATTGTTTATTAAGAATGTTGTCATACATAATGGATACCCTGAGAAAATAGTTGATAGAATGATTAAGAAGCAGAATCAAAAAATGTATGTAAATCAAATATCTACTTTAAATACTTTGTCTGTAGAAACGAAGAAATATGTTAAAAGACCGTTCGATTGTGCATATACAAGGGGTTTGAGAAGTATTTTTACATCACAAAATCTCTGTATAGCATATTCGACTCATAATAGCATAAAAAACCTTCTTGGAAACCCAAAGGATAAGGTATATGTACTTGATAAATCTGGTATATATTGTATCAAATGTCATGACTGTGAAAAAGAATACGTAGGCCAGACTAGAAGAACAATTTTAACTAGGTTCAAAGAACATGTAGCTCATTTTAAATATAATCGTTTTGAAAAATCTAGTGTGGCTCAACATATTTTAGACACAGGTCATAAAGTAGTTGTAGATGATTTAAAACTTGTAAAAGCTGTGTCAAATAATAGGGAACTAAACAGCTTGGAAAGTATCTTTATTCACTTGAATAGAGATAAATTAATAAATTCAGACAGGGGTCCTATACCTAGTTCGCCATTGTTTGACCTGCTTTAATTAAAACTTGTTTTTTACGCTTCAATGATCAAAATTCACTGAGGTGTGAACAACAAATGGGTATATATAGGGTAATTTTTAACATGGACGTCAGTTCCACTAGTGATTTGCTTGGACAATATCCAGTAAAGATACTATGAAGTGCTAATCTCTCTTTTCCTCTTTCTAGGTTCTACTGAAGATGGCAACATAGTTGCCATCTTCAAAGCAAGGTTCTAAAATACTTGTTGTGGTTAGGGGTTTATAATTTTATTATTATGGTAAGTTGAATATGTTAATAAGCATGTCCATAAGGACCAACAATATAGCCTAATAGTTCGGACTAATATCAACTCGTGAAGTAAACATTGCTATACGTTTGCTCATTGTGAGTCTAACTGCGAATCGATAGTATAATTGGTTGATCATTACTTACAACGACAATAATACGTCCACGTACGACCAACGTTCATTTGTACACGGGATTGTTAATTTTATTAGGCTATTATTCGCCAGACCGGACAGTACAATTTAATAAAGCTTTTATTGACTTTATGTGAATTACCCTCATGCGGAAAGCTCATGGACGGCCATTTTGTATTCGAATGTCGCTACGTGTAGAATAAACAAATGCGGTAGCGTCAAATAATGGAGATTTGGATGGAGAAATTTATGTTTGTATACCTAACCGATGCATATAAAAATGTATTAGCTTGACACATGGTGACAATATTTTGGAGACTGTGGCGAACTTAATAATAAAATTATAAACCCCTAACCACAAAAAAGTAATTTAGAACCTAAATACGTATTTCAGCAACTATGTTGCCATCTACAGTAGAACCTAAAAAGAGGAAAAGAGAGATTAGCACTTCATAGTATCTTTACTGGATATTGTCCAAGCAAGTCAATAGTGGAAGTGACGTCCATGTTAAAAATTATCCTATATATACCCATTTGTTGTTCACACCTCAGTGAATTTTGATCATTGAAGCGTAAAAAACAAGTTTTAATTAAAGCAGGTCGAACAATGGCGAACTAGGTATAGGACCCCTGTCTGAATTTATTAATTTATCTCTATTCAAGTGAATAAAGATACTTTCCAAGCTGTTTAGTTCCCTATTATTTGACACAGCTTTAACAAGTTTTCAGTCATCTACAACTACTTTATGACCTGTGTCTAAAATATGTTGAGCCACACTAGATTTTTCAAAACGATTATATTTAAAATGAGCTACATGTTCTTTGAACCTAGTTAAAATTGTTCTTCTGGTCTGGCCTACGTATTCTTTTTCACAGTCATGACATTTGATACAATATATACCAGATTTATCAAGTACATCTACCTTATCCTCTGGGTTTCCAAGAAGGTTTCTTATGCAATTATGAGTCGAATATGCCATACAGAGATTTTGTGATGTAAAAATACTTCTCAAACCCCTTGTATATGCACAATCGAACGGTATTTTAACATATTTCTTCTTTTCTACAGACAAAGTATTTAAAGTAGATATTTGATTTACATACTACATATTATATATACATATTCTATCAACTATTTTCTCAGGGTACCCATTATGTATGACAACATTCTTAATAAACAATAATTCTTGCTGATATCTATCTGCGGACAATGGAAATTTCAATAACCTATTTACTAAACAACTAATAAAAGACAATTTTTGTTGAAAAGGATGCTGCAAATCATTAGGGATAAACCTGATTGTGTTAGTATCTTTCCGATACACGTCAATTTCTATTATATTTTTGCTATTCCTGACTACCAGAGTATCTAAAAATGGAAGTTGGCCGTTAACTTCTTGTTCTACAGTAAAGTTAATGGTGTTGAATTTAGAATTCAAAACGAGAAGAAAATCTTGAATACTGCACTTCTTGGTGTCAAAAAGGGCAAAAATATCGTCGACATACCTAACCCAAGTCTTAGGGAAATATGGTGCTATAGACTTTACATTAGTTTCAAATCTGCTCATAAACAAGTTGGCAATAAAAGGTGAGAGACAGTTACCCATTGCAGTTCCCTCAAGTTGTGCAAAAAACTTTCCGTTTATTTGAAAACAATTTTGAGACATACAAAGGGCAGTCAATCTTACATATTAATCTATTTCTGACGGGTCAAAGTTGTTATTGCTCAATAGTTCCCTAAGAAACTCCAAAGTTTCCGGAATAGGCACACTAGCTGGTAAGTAGGTGAGTTAATACCTGATACACTTGATATACTTGTTGTGGTTAGGGGTTTATAATTTTATTATTTGTACATTTTTTTTCAAGTTTTTTTTGTATCACAAAACTTTGCTGAACCATAACTGAAAAACTAAGCAATTTCGCATATAAACAAATTGCCTTAATAGTCTTAAAATCCATAGACTTCATGAGACCTAATCATTACATCATCAAATAACTCATTTCTCGTGGAGACTTCAACGGTGCATCAAACAACAAACCAGCGCAAAAATAACTAATATAAATCGCATAATTATCCAACCACTTCTTGTCACCTAAGTTTTTTTCTCTTCCTTCGCAGAGATCGAGCAAGGTCGTCGTCGTCGTCCTGCGGAAGACTGATGAAAGGATGGAAGTTTTAGACTGAAAATGAAAAGACATCCTTTATTTTGAAGCGGGGCGAGTCCTGGAAAGCGCCTGGATGAATTGACATCGTTTACAAGGGATCATTGCCGGTGGGCCACTCGCATTCACAAAGGACAAGAGAGAACGCGAACGGCTGAATCCGGTCGAATTGAACGACGACGAGGACGAAGGACGCGAAGGACGAAGAAGAGAAAAAAAGGACGTCTTAATCAATTTCGACGACGAGGCGACGTTCGCTCCCAGTTAACCTATTACTCTGACGGCTGAATAAAAACGATTGGCGGTTTATTAAATATTGTGAAGTGACTGCAGGATAATGGGGTTAGCAATTAGGGGCGGGGGAATTTTAAGGGAGTTTATTGAAGGGCGGGGGGGGGGGGCGCTTGGAAAAATTTCGATAATGGATTAATGAGGTTATACAGGGTGTCTAACGTTATTATTGAAGCTACAAATTCGTCTAAATTAGAGAACTAATAATACAAGATTGGGCATAGTATAGTGAAATCAAGGTTGTTGCGTTGTTGTTTACGAGTCATCCGTTCTCATACAATACCCAACCGTCCATCTCCACTACCGTCCGTGTGGGTATATATGGACCGATTTTTCCACATTTGTGTCAATAACTTGTTAACAAACGCAGGTATCGCTGTATGATTAATTTTGTGCAGTAGGGGATTGTGTGAAGAGCACTTAGTTCAGCCAAATGGTTTTGACAGGAAAAAAAAAATATAGAAGTTTTTTTTTCTTTCATTCCATATGTTTTTTAGGGTGCCGAATCCGAATTTCAACTTTGCGACTTTCGACTGATATGGCTTCACAGCTACAATCGAAAAAAAACCTACAAATCTTCAAACTAAAAAGTCATAATACTATTAGACCAGGCAATAGAGATTTTAGCGTGACAAAAATACTAGCAGGGTGCCGATGGTTCCAGGTCACGTGGAACAGTGCGTAGCTGAATTGTGATGTGCTTCCTACTCGCAAATGTCAATTGTTTATTTGTTATAAACAAAAAACCTCAGAAAAGCGTGCTTTTTTCGTCGATCGCTCGTAAAACCTGAACCAATGGAGCAATCTTGATGCTTTTAACAGACGAATTGTAGGGAATAAAAAACCGAAAAATATGAACCCTGCGCGGACTCGATTGAATTAATATTAACGGAGGAAATTAGGAAAAACCGGAAAAACCTGCGTTTTTCCAAAAATTCATAACTTCGCTATTCTCAAAGCTGTAAAGCCTCCACTACAGCTTTAATAATGGCGGAATCGAGTCCGTGCTGGGTTAGTATTTTTCGTGTTTTCATTATCTACAATTCGTCTGTTGAAAGCATCAAGATTGCTCAATCGGTTCAGTTTTTTAAAGCGAAAAACGAGGTTTTTTGTTTATAACAAATTAAGTAAAGATATTTGCGAGTACGAAACATATCACAATACATCTACGGACTGTTCCACGTGACCTGGGACCGTCGGCTTCCTGCTAGTATTTTTGTCACGAACTCAGTCATTTTCTGCTTTATTGCCTGGCCTGTGTAATGAACACTTTTCGGCGCTAGCAAGGAAAATGCAATAACTCTGTCCAATCAAAACACAGTTTTCGATTCGGTTTGACGTTTGTGATTAAAACGTCAACGGATTTTATTTGCCAAAAGCCAATGCCAAAAGCCAATATGTCAGAGATAAGTCTTTAGAAACGGTTGATTTTATTACCATATTGTTGTGTAGGATAAAGAATTATGTGTCCACCACGCCCAGAACGAGGTTCTCCGGGCCTCAAGAAGTGCCCACAGGCTCGCTACGCTCGCCTGTGCAACTCTTCTCTTGGCCCGGAAAAGAACCACTTTCTCGGCTTGGTACACAATATACTGCCATTCTCTTTGACAGGCAAATGTCAATGTCATATGTTTTTCAAATTGGACGGGAAATTTTTACTCAAAAACTGGATGACCATTTTTTTTCTGAATTCAATGATGTTCAAATTATGTGGTTTACATATGAAACTGTCGAGAAAAAGACAAATAAAATTTGTGGAGCGTTGATTTTGCGAATGGAACATGCGTTTATTTTTTTGGAACATAACATTATATATATAATCAATTATAATTCTTTCACTCAACGATTATAATTACCTATTTAAACCATTAATAAATATCTAAAATATTCAATAATAGACTGATATTAAATTATCACAAAACAGAAAGTAACGGTTGTATATTGTCGGTTAAAAATTCATTAATTCTGAATGTAGAAAAGTTGATTTAGCAGGATTTCAGACAAACAGTCGTCCACAAATAAAACCCATAATCAAATAACCGTCTTAGAAAGAAAAAAAAAACAGTTCAACAGATCGTCCGGATTGAAATAACATTTGACTAAAACTTCTTTCAAAAGTACGACACAAACTAATTACTTGCGCCGATATTGAACACGAATCGAAAGTGTAACTTACTCAATTTCCGTTAGAACAACTTAAAGTTTAAGCTCGTGGATTCTGACTAACTAAACAGCACGGTCGTCGTAGCGTAGAGCACGAAGAAGAAGTAAAATATTTCAGATCGAGTTGAATTATTAATTTCGAGCCGGCCCGGTCGGTTCGACCGAATTAAAATGTCGGAACCCGAATGGTTTTTCTTGAACCTTCGGGAGCGTTCGCTCTCCGTCCTTTTCCTTTGCATAATCCCCTGTAATTACATTAAACTCGAATCAAAAGTTTCAGGGCGCAGTTAATATCGGATGTTCGGCATGCACCCTCACCCCTCCAACCCTCAGTGGAATTCAAGAAAACTGCTCCCGGTGGAGGAGTTTGATTGGAAGAGGGAAACGTAACGTTGGTGATCTATATCTGAGAGAAAATTAGTAAATAATTTTTAGATAAACTTTTAAATTAATTAATCCTGTATTTATATCAAAGAAAATGACCCCACAGTGTGTAAACTTGACAGTGAATCATGGAAATATGTGGGTAAACTCTTAATGCAATTTGTACCATAACTTTTCAGTCATACACGTATAAACTGAATATAGTACATAATCAATGAAAGCAATACCTCTTCTACAATAATTCTAATCTTTTACTTACGTCAGCATACCAAAGACCATCAGGAAAACAATACCTCCGTTTTCAGACCAAAAGACCAACGTTAGAGTACTTTATTATAGGTACCCACTTCGAAACAAGCAACGCAATTACCGTGTGTGCACGGTTGGCGCAATCAGGTCTTCCAATATCGTATTTCGTTAAGACGGTCGAATTGCGCAGCATTAAGGGCACATTCGGGCTTTCGCCGAATTCCGGTCTATATATTTCACCGCGAGTAACAAGGACGAGAACCCCACTCGAGTATTTAAGGTCACCGTCTTAACCGTTTCCGCTATCATTACCGAGTACATCGAATTTCGACATGCCACGTAAGCAAGGAAATTGCGGTCTATACAGCTCCAATAAAATGGAAGTAAGGCAGGTTGCACGTATAGATGGCACTACTAGCGACTCTGCAGATACAGGAAAGTGTTATTTCAAGATAATGCCCGCGATGCGGTTGGTATCGGTCCAAATGTCCTCTCGATGAACGTCTCCAACCATTAGGAATTCGGAAGTGATAAACACGCTTGGGAATTATTATAATGTGGAATTAGCTTAGCATATTTGACGGGATTTGTGGGTATTGTACATACCTTGTATATAAATTTATTTATATACATGTAAACTCAAGACCACACCTCAGAGCATATAAAAGCAACATAATCCCACTATAACACCCTGTATGTGCTCAAAACTGCACTTGTTACAAAAATTCCTACTACAGTATTATAACCGAACAATTAGCCTATAATCAGACAAAAAAATCATCAAAATCGGATAAAAAAACAACCAAGTTATTACATAATTAGTACCAACGCATTTTTTGGTGGAGGCGCCGGGAAAATTTTATTTCTTCGCACAAACGTTCATTTAGAGATAATTCAACATAGATAATCCGGTAAATCAAAAACAAAATGTTCGGAAAAGGTCAGGCTAAGGTTTGAGTTTAGTTAATATAAGGGATTTTCTATAGAACGCCCCTCACAATGCTAGAAATAATATAAAACAAACACAATCCCACTCTTACACCCTGTCTATTCTCAAAACTGATTTTATTACAAAAATTTCTACCACAGTATTATAACTGAACATTCAGCCTCCAATCAGACGAAAAAGTCATCAAAATCGGACCAAAAACAACCAAGTTATTCCATAATTAGTACCGACGCTTTTTTGGTGGAGGCGCCGGGAAAATTCTCTTTCTCCTCACAAACGTTCAATTATCAACCGAAACAACATTGTTGCAATTACAATCTTAACAGTACTTCATTCTGCAGCAATCAGGCAACACATAACGACCAGTTCTCGCGTGGTAGCCCAAGCGCCCCGCCTCCCTCTTACCGGTTGCATAATTTTGCATCGAATTACAGGTAAACCGATCCACATTCGTAATTAATTTCAGGCGGTAGAGTTTAACGAGCGCGGCGCGACGTAAGGGGGGTCGTGGAGCGATAGAGGATATCCTCGTATCCAGTGCATCGGCCGTATTCGCGAACTTCGGGGTTGAGCGAGAAGAGCGTAAGATGCAATTGTAATGCATCCGGTAGTGGATAGGGACTCCGTTCAGTAGTCCGTTAATTACTGGCTGCGACTACTACAAACTGTGAGGCAACTCTATGGGTCGTCGGACCGACCGTTCGCTCCGTGAATATTATCTTCATTAAGGGGGTGTCGTGAACAAGCAACGCCGCCGCCACCCTATTCTGGCACAGACGCTTGCTTAAGGTCTATGCGGATGGTTTTCCCGACGCTATTCAGGAAACTTTTGCTAGTACCGAGAGGGAGGTTGTAATTACTGGCGACCTGACCGCGCGTGCTGTTGTTACCGATGCAATGCATGTATTACGGGGTAAGTTAAGTGTGCCGCCCTTTAAGGACAATTAGCGATGGAGATGTGGCGTTTAGAAAAATTCTGACGCGAGTTTTTGTTGAGAGAATTTGAAAGAGTTGTTGATGGGATAACGAAATGATTAATCAGTAGATAATTGAAGCAGTTACCCACAAAATGTTGTTTATAACACTAGCCGAAGGCGAGTGTTGTATACCATTCGAGTGAGAAACTTCCCTAACTTGTAGAATTCTATAATTTTTCTACCGCTGTATACAATTCAATGCAATTTGTGCATATCTAATGTTGAAATTACACCATTATCTTCAGTTTTTGACCTGAAGAGCCTTTATCCTGTATCAAGAATCTTTATTGTAATCGGTTGGAAAATATTTTTGAGACCTTGAATATAATTAACCTCTAAAGCAGTGTTGAGATCCTAGTGTACTTTTATGATTTTCATTGCTGATGATTTTTACAGGGTTTTTTTGCAGACAATAACGTTTGGCAGGTTATTATTATTATTATTATTACAATTACAATTTGCTTGAAAAGCTGTCCAAAACTGTAGAATGTAGCTTTCGTTGAAAAATACTAAAGAAAAATGAAAAATATTGAACAAGTATCTTGAGATGTTTGGAATAACAACCTTTTACAATGCAAAATTTTAATTCTTGATATTCTATGCTTTGAACCCAAGAGCAGTTGCTATTTTAAGGAATTAAAATATAATTTTTGATTAAAATTCAGCGAATCATACGGGAAAATTCATACAAGTATAATACTAATAATATAATATAATGTTAGAAAGCAAGTTTTATAAGACGAAAATTGGCGCACGAGTTGTTTTGGTCACGAGGAGCGTAGCGAGGAGTGCCCAAATGAAACGAGTACGCCAAAACGTATTATAAAACGAGTGTTCTATACTATTTCTTTTATTGTGCAACATTAATTTTAAGTAAATTTCGAATTTTGATAAAGAAAAATTATTTGTTCGACATAGTTTATAGTATCCTGATTCTAATTCCTTAATCTAAATGCTTAGATCCTATTCCTAAGGTAGTTTGAGAATCACCCTGTATAAAGTATATGCAGGGTTAGCCAAAATTACCGGAACGCTTAACAAATAATAAATTCTCCAACGGTAAGAAATTTAAAAACATTGTTCAATCAAAAGTTTTATGGCTTTAAACAAGCTATTGTTTGAATATATTTTAAATATATAGGGTGTTCATTTTATTATACAAATTTGATAACTTTTCCTTCTTTAAATATAACACTCCATATATTATTACAGTTTTTAACTGTAAGATTAATTCTAAGAATATCTAAATTGTAGACTTCCGCGGTCTGAGTCAATGATATATTGATTTCCGGGTGGAAACCGCGTTGAGGACTTTGAAGTAGTCAAGTTGACTACTTCAAAGTCCTCAACGCGGTTTCCACCCGGAAATCAATATATCATTAATTCTAAGAATTTTTTATAATTTTTTTTTAGATTTGTATTGAAAATATATTTAGACGATAGTTTGTTTAAAGCCAAAAAATTATTGTTTGAACAATTTTTTTAAAGTTTGTAACGTTTGGAGAATTATTTAGGTGTTCCGATAATTTTTGCCATCCCTGTATAGTAAACTAAATTGCAGTTTGCAAATCTAATCGTTAGTCAACTGAAGCAGTCTGAATTCTGTAGGCAGATATCACAAGCTTTACAGGTTCATACGATGTAAAACGCGTCCCAAAAAAGTTTGATACAAATTGAAAACAGTGTATATTATTAATTGGACAAAAAATATTTTCAGCAAAAAGTCCTCGATTAATTACTTCTCAATATCCAGCATAAGAGCTGGAAAATATCCTGTAAGTAAAGAATTACAATTAACACATTTTTTTTTGTAAAATCAAACTTTTCAATTATGTTCATTTCGCATTTATTACATTATTACGTAAACCCAGCAATCTAATACAAATGAATATCTGTAGAATTCATCTTTAATGTCGGATCGATTGTCTATAGGCGTATGCAAATAGGGTATATCAAAGGATAAGCCACTATATCAAAGGCACGAGTTGACAAAGCATTAATATGCATGTATACCAAAATACATAGCCAATATCGATTTCCGGTCTTCAATAAAGTCTACGATCATGTCCCGATAGCAATTTCAGCACTGCAATATACGACATGGGGTGGGCCATTAGTATTGCGCGTATTTGTTGAAGGTTATGTTACTACCATCTATATGTGTCCAGGACTATTCTGATATTTGCCTTTGACATACGTATGTAGGCATTAGCGTATGAGACATTTTACAAATGTGAGATATTATGTCGTTAAGCTTATATGCATAGTCTAGATAGCGTAACTGGAAACACACCAGTTATGAAACGTGGTGATGGTTCGACTCAAGGTAAGAGCATTTTTTTATTTATTTTTAAATTTTAATTCATCCAGATTTTCATTCCAGCTTTTGCTCTAGCTTTTCAAACCTTCTTCATATCCTACACAAACTCGAAAATATCTACAGTTCGTCATCTTCACTCAATTTTTAAACCATTTAACTGCGTTATCCTTATTTCTTTCTCTACACCTCTCATTCACAATCATTCCTTCACGTCTCTCTCTCGCACCACCGACCAAATAAATTTATAGGGGTTAGAAGTATCGTTGGCAATATACAGTTATCTCCACGACATCCACTGAAGGAATTTGACGCGTTTTCCGGTAGAGCGACTGCAGGATGTGGGGAAACTCCGCAGCTATCGATTGGTAACGTCGACAAAGTTGAAGCGTTGTGTCAGTGGTAGTAGACGTAGGGGCTGAAGGTTCGAAGCGACAATTTCGACGAAGGTCGCAATCATCAATTTCCAATGCTAAACAGTTCGGGGAGACTTGAAAACGGTAGCCAAGATACGCCGTAATGTAATTAGGAGGACTGTGTGTTAAGTTTCTGTGGCTAGTGGGTGATAAGGGGGTTATAAATTGATGAATTTTTGGTTAATTACGTTCGATATGAGGCGATGGGAATTGACAGTGGTGTAACCTATAAATGGGTGGACTGAGAAAACTAGCTTAGATTTGAATACTGTTACAAAATAAATGATAATTAATTATTAAAACATTATTTTTTTTTCAATGTGGTTTCTTTGCCTGAACCCGAAAAAACTCAATTTTCCATCTAGAATACCTGTACAAAATAGACTCTAATAAATAGTTGCAGCAAGGTATACAGTTTACACATGCGTCAAATAAATTGACAGATCTGATTGATGCAACGGCACAGTGGGGTATTTGACCGGAAAACCCGGCCAAAATTATGTTTTCACCTAAAAAGGCTTTAGATGTGTTGTTTAATTTATGTATAACATTTTAACCTTCATACTAAGAATTTGAACGTTAATAACTTAATAAACACAGTAAAACAGTACAAAATAGGAAAAAGCTAACTGTATTAAAAATGGTTCTTCACTGCACTACACCTATTGTAAATTAATTACTGCTACAACATTTGTCATCAATATTTTGTTGTGATTTTATTTCTATTATGTTTTACCGTGTCAAATTCATAAAATAATATATGGCATGTCCAGTTTAAATACGCAGCATATACGGATTTAAAATGGAACAATACATGTCGTTTTTGAGTTATATGAGATAACATGTTTGGGTCTGTTATGTTGTATGAAAATCCTGAAAAAAGTTTTAATTTTAAAGACCAGTGGTAGAGGAAGAAAATGAAAGTTTACACCAGTCGATATTGTGTATTGAAACGGTACATATGCTATTCATGCTATTTTCCGTTCAATGCATTCCATTTAAGACGTGATAGTAGAGGCAATTAAGAACCTATTTTACCATATTTATCACTATAAAATCTATTTATATTTAGTATTATTTCAAAATTGTCTAATATTTATACTTATTGTTTCCTTGAAAACTTTCGAAATTTGATCATACTTCAAGCTGAAACGGTCGCTTTTTAGTGGTATAACCCTAATACGCATATTTTGAACCCGTATTCGCATTCCGCATAAACACATTTATCGAAAACGCCTAACCAGTTTTTCTATTCACAAACTTACTATTGTCTCTCCTCAACAAGAATCCAATTTAAACCAGTGAACTGTGTATGCGAGAAGGTGCTTTCGATGTATTTCCTTGCCTTGAATATGAATCCAATTGGCTTCAAGCAACCAAGTTCCAAGAAATGCGCATACAAGTACAAAGTTTAAGGTTTTTCTCGGATGATTTTTAAGAGTCTAGGTCATCGGGGTTGTTTGCTATACATGATCCAAAACGGAAAAATATACGTACATAACGGCATATACAACATACAAGATGCATTGAACATAAAATTGTCAATATCTCGATAACCGTAACCATTTGTATAAAGCTAAATATGGTTAAATGTGTTCTAAATTACCTCTACGATCACGGTATCAAGAAATTGCACCGAATTACATATAAGCCGGTACATCAATTTTTGGATTTTCCTTTACAACGTATTAGAAATAAAATCACAAAAACCGCATCCGCACCTATCCGCAGCAGATTTTCCAGTAGTTGTAAGGTCAAATATGTATACTATAATATGAACCTTTTTCAAAAGCTTAACAAAGCTAAACACTAAACTAAAACACTCAAGTTCTGCATAAAACTGTTTTTTTTTACAACAGCGAATGTTCTCGGCCCTGCAATAAACACAATTGTGGGTAAATTTTAATAAAAATAATGTCGAATGAAAGTTCATACTTGGTTCTAAAGAATGTATAACAAAAAAGTCGCATTTATCGTTAAAATACAAAATTGCAACCATTTTTAAGAGCGTCAACTTATGTACATCTATGTACAGCCATATTAAAATATAACTTTTGGCTGACAAGGACACGTGGCTCAGGGCTCAGGTGAAAAAATATTGCCGCTAATTAATACATCGGTCTTTTACTTATCCCAGAAACTGGTTTACTTTTTGGAATTTAACAATTTAGAAATTTCATTTATGGCCAGTTTTTTGAGTCTAATACCCTAATGTGCAACGGCCAAAATATCGATATTACGAAAACAAAATGTACGGCCAACGCTTAATATTGAAGACACCTATGTGCAACGTTAGAAAATAAAATTACTGTAAGGAATTACGGTAAGGAATTACAGTGAGGAATTACGGTAAGGAATTACGGTAAGGAATTACGGTAAGGAATCACGGTAAGTACGAATAAGTACGAATATAATTTTAAAAAAACGTACAAATTCAGCTCCGTAGTCACCGAAAACCAACACGATTGAAGTGGGTGATATGAATAATGCAGATGTATCTACGCGTGTTGTGTTCAGTTCTGTGTGAATTTACCCAATTAATGTCACAATTATTGAATCGTGGGCGCATTTGCATTTGTTTCCGGTTTTCACCACGCCACCGGTATACACGGTGTAGCGAAAGCGGACGAGGTGTGATTATAATTACTCGATGAATTGATGAGAGGTGGGGTAGTGCGAACGCTAATAGATACAAATTGGAAAAAAATCGCCAAAAGCTCCGCTCGAACGTGCAAAAACGGAATTCATGACTAACAAACATTGGCGTAAAGTGCTCTTGAAACTGATTGGAGGAATTTTAAATGACGCACTTAATCCACGTCATTTTCAGCGCGAGTCTGTTTTTGTTGTTTTTTTTTTTTTGTTTTGTTTGGTATAAATGAGAACAAGCGATGATTGAATGCCATTAAATGAACGAGAACCGGGATTAGTACAACGTGATATGCTGTGTTGGCAGGGCCGGCCCGAGGCGGGTTGGACGGCCCCACACTTTAGACAGTGCCGCTAACTGCCTCGCAAGGTTACAAGTTAACCCCATCCCCAGACTGAGGCGATTTTGTCGCCGCGACAGCGACGAGATAATTTTGTTATGTATATCAAAAGGCTGGTTACGATACCACACAGAGAATACAACGATTTGCGACAAAAACGATTCGATTCAGTCTGGGGGAGGCTTTACAATCTTACCGCGGGAACAATGTTCTGCTGGCGCCATCTGTGCATGAGTAGAGATATTACAACCAGGGATGTCAAACCGTAATTTACCGCGTAAATTACTAAATGAATTACCGTAATTAATGGTAATTTACTGATTTTTTATTACCGTAATTTACGGCTTAAATTACCGTTGGTAATGTACCAGTAATTTACCATAAATTTTAATTACACTTGGTAATTTACCGGAATTTCTACATTAATTTCAAAAACCTTCGACCAGTACTTGCGTGAATGTACCCCACCACTCCTAAGCTGTCGACAAGTGCTGTAAGAGCGCAATTTATCGGGTAAATTACTAAATTAATTACTTAATTCAGTGCAGCCAATAAAGCACATTTTAAATCGGATGCCATCTACCTACTATCAAATTCATGGTATAAAGAAATGTTCTGATGATCCGGATAAAATGTGATCATTGTTTGTGAAACCGGGCGTTGTCGTTTTGTGAGTCCGTAATAAATTACAGTATTTTATTCTATAATTATGAGGTTAGACTGAGCATTTTATAAATTGCTGGCATAAATAGTTATTTAACCAACTCGTATATTAAAAAGAGCGATTAATGATCGAGACTGTTTAACGCGCGAGCGATGAGTGAGCGCGTTAAACAGTGTTCTAATTACTACAGATAACAAAAACAAGGAATGCTTTGGTAGAAATGTAGTTAGTATTCTGTAGAAATCCTAATATTTCTGTAACCATAACACAATGTCAGTAATTCTTTCCTAAGAATTAATAATTAAATAAATGGATTATTGTAAACAGAATAAACAATAATTATTTTGGTACGATGTCCATGGTTTCCATAAAACTATTTTCAAAACGCCACCTTTTTATATTCTTCATGTTCGTTAAACTAAACTAAAGATAAACTTAAGTTTGTGAGATCGTTGAATCTTGCCGAACCGTCTGGATATGTAGTATTAATTTATAAATTATTGTGTGTAAGTTACAAATAATATCAAATTAGATGCTTCATACATTTTAAGCTGTTGACGATAGACCTATAGAGTTAAGATATGTAGGGTGTTCCATTTAAAATCCAGTCATTTAGCAAATCTGCAGTTTTTCGGGATAAGTCATATTAGAATCGCAAACCAATAATAACTGTCGAAAAGTGCGATACTTTTACTATCCAAAATGAATTCTTTTCTATCTCTATCCTTACGTCAGAAAAATTTTAATAATAATAATTTAAATTTTAATGAGAGTTTTGACATTAATTGTAATTTTATTATCATTAATTACATACTAAAACATTTACTAGCGTAAACAAATTCGGTTTACTGATCCATAAATCTCTGTACTAAAAAAGTATCAAATACTTCTATCGGTCGAGTATTATTGGAATCAGATTAACAGTAATGGATGACGGATTAGGCAACCCTTTGAACTGCTATCGCAAAAAAACAAGAATCCTTTAATCCGTACAGACAGCGAAACGTTCGAAAATACAGTAACCCGTAATTCCTAACAGAAATAACATTAGCGTTTGCTAAGTAAACCTGTGATAGCGAAATGGATATCGATTACTTTTGCACTGAGAGGCATCGAGTGAGCCATGGATACCCGCGCCAACAAACGCGCACTTAAATTAGCAAAGTTTCATTCAATTTTCAGGTAAAAGCTCCACCGAACCTAGCTGTCAGTTGGCATTTTTGCTCACCGTCCGTACTATGAAAATCTGCTTACGTTGTAGTTCAAGGAATAAATAACTTCGGAACATAATTCTATTTGGGGTGTAACGTTTGTGACGTTAATTTAATACGAAGAGCAGCGCTGCCGCTATGTTCGTGATATTAATTTCCATTGTGTCAGCATGTAGGTACTTATATAAGTACCCAATATTTACTGTCATGCTGTAGGAACATGGGTGAGATTGATGATTCATTTTGATAAACAATATTGCTTTTTTAACCCTGATCTATTATCTGAACATGTACGATGTTTGTTTTAATTCTAAGTACGGGCCTGTGCTATAGGCCAGGGGTTCTCAATCGGTGGTACGCGTACACTGGTGGTACGAGAAGGACTTCCATGTGGTACACGACAGATACCCAACTTTATGGGTAAAATCTTAGTTATTTTGATGATAATGTTTGGCCCAAAATTATGACGGCAAAATTAAATAATATTCACCATATTATTAAATGGTGCCGTTTACAGAGGTATTCCTAAAATGGCAGATTGTGTAATAGAAAGTGTGGTTAAAAAGGCAAAACAAAGTAAATATTTTAATATACAGTTAGATGAAAGTACCGACATAAGTTATTTTGATCAATTATTAGTCTTTATCTGATTTGAGGTTGAAGAGGAAATTGCAGAGGAATATTTATTTTAGGAACATCTGCCCGAAAGAAGATCTGGTGATAACTTTTAATAATGGCATGTTTAACAATTCCATTCCATCGAAGAGATTTATTGGTGTCTGCACTTATGGAGCTCGGCCTTTAATAGAAAAGAATCGCGTGAAAAATTAAAACAGTAGCTCCAGAAGCTCAATTCACTAACTGCAAAATCCATCGGGATTTTCTAGTAGCAAAATCTATACCAGACAGACTAAAGACAGTTTTGGATCAAGCAGTAAAAAGATAACATTGTTTGTTCGTACTTAAATCAGAAGTTCAAGTTTTCCATGCAGAAGGTAATTTCGACTTCAAATATTGTTTCTTTGATGAATTGTGGATAGCCCGGTTAGCATATCTAGTTGATATTTTTGGAAAGTTGAATAATATAAATGTAGTTTTGCAGGGAGAAATGGTCGTTTATTGTCATTGTTTATATTATTATTTTATTATTGTAAAATTAACGCAACAATAAAATAAAAGATAATAACAATAAATGTAGTTTATTGTCAGCATTAGAAGGCTTTCTTGAAAAAATCATTAGGACAAACATTGGACAAAATTGATTATTGACGAAAAAAACCTTGAAACTAACTTTCACTGAGTATGATTTTTTTTAAGTAAACTGTAGTTAAAAAGTTATTATTTTGGTACAAAATAATATGTAGTAATAATATTAAATAATAATATTAAATAGTAATATTAAAAGAATAATAATATTAAAAATACAAATATATTTTTTAAAACATTTTTCTACCCTTCCTGAAAATGATCAATTTACAAGAAGCCGCATCTTTACTCCCAAAATTCAAACTGAAAAACCTAATTGCACTAAATCCGCTGTAATAGAGGGAGAATATTTGATAAACCAATAAAAATGGATGTAATTCAAAACTACGAGTATATTACCTGATATCTTTTTGCACAAGTACGGGCTAGTAGGTAAGCTAGCGGCACATAAGATACAGCTGAATTCCGGGAACTGTTTCAGGAAAGTTTGAAACTTTTGCTCGCGTGGAAATTTCACGTTCCCGACGTTCATATACCTAAAGGTCATATTCCCTCCATTACGAAGACTCGAGCAAAGTCGAGTTTCCACTTCTCAACTCAACTCCTCAAAATTACACAACACTCCTCCATATCAAATAACGGTATATCAAGTAACAACCAATTCATTTCCAAAAGATAAAACAAATTATATTTTATATAGTAAGTAATTATATAGTTATCAGAACATGCTTTAAAAAATATTTTATTTATCTTACAACATCAGAAGTGGGATCGACCGTATGAAAATTAAAACAATTTTAGTATGGATCAAGTTTCTACAATTCTGATAACGGATATCATCTCATTAGTTTAACAAGGGGTGGATTTCTCCCTTTTCTTCGTGAAGAGGCGTGACGGAAAAAGGTTTAGTCGCGTACCTGCAAACGTGACGGAAAATTCTGTATGCGACCTTATCTGAATTTTATAAACTGTCCGCACGTGACAAAAGTGCAAATCCTGCGATGATTTTCTGATCATGTACGCGTTCTTCTGAATAGGGTTGATTTAATGCTGATATTACCATAAACTTGAGATTTTTTTTCGTCAAATTACACTCATGACGTGATGCAAGTATTACACTTATTTTATTTTATTTTAGTCTATAAAAATGAAGTAAGTAAGTAAGAAATCAGCTTCAGAGTATGCTTCAGCTTTCAATAGCATCTTCTATTACAGGAATTACAGACAAAATGGTGTTCAAGTTATGAATTTTTCTACCCATGTAAGTAATTATGGTTCACAGTGAAGCAAAGCGTACTTTATATGCAAGAAACCTCGAGAACGACATTTTGTTTAATTAAATCAACAACTTCAGACTATCTTGTATAATCGATATCTCGCTCTGGAGAGTTTATTTTCCAAGTTTCCCCAGCATAATCGTTAGGAAATTGTGCAGTGGGTTGTTATACGGTCTGCTCTATCTAGTTCAGTTCTACCAACTCTAAGATTAAGATAATAGCGTCAGAGGACAGATGTCTATTTCACGATTTCCTCAATTTGCCTTTGCCAAACCGCTATCGGGCGGATTTCACACATCGGTTAATTAGTTCGCTTCCGATGAACATGAAGATCGATTATCGAAGAGCCCAATGCGACATGCAAAAACACCCCCACCGAAGTGAGAATTGAATAATTTCGCCACAAGTAAAATTTTTTATTTTGGGATACTTATGAGGTTGACTTCCCGTTTTTCCGGAAATGACGTCATCAATGCAATTTTAAATGACACGCTATTATTTGTGTCCAATTTTCTATCATGATGATATTCTTAACTCAAAAACGTATCCATCGTTAATTTTTATCATCAATGCAACGAAAAAAATAAATTTTTTGTTATTAATCTAGGAATTTTTATACCCCCAACATGGTGGGGAATATTAACTTTGTCGAACACCCTTAAGGAAGCCTGGCAGGTATAAACTTGTATATACAAAGTGGGCAAAAAAAAAACGGGAAACATCTTTAATCACTCGTATTTCCAATAATATTTAGTCAATTGAAATATTTCTTTAAAAAGCGAATTCCTTGTAGTGTGAAGATTGAAATCATACCATATTTGCAAGAACAGTCAATGTAATGTGAAATGAAAGGTGCAAGAAAATCAATAGGTAATGCCATTTATCTTGTTTTGGTCTTAAAGGACAGTAGAGATTTTATACGATGGCATACAGGGTGTAATTTCTAAACAATGTTTTTTATTGTTTTTACTAAAAACCAGTGGAATTCGATGTTTGTAACAAACACATTGCAACGGCACCAGTTATACCGATTACATTGTGTTGCTGCTTTTTTTTCAAAATTTAACAATTGAAGATGAGATTTTTACGTAAAAACGAACAGCAGACCTAAAAAACTAAAACCTAAAGACCTAACCGTCAGAACTGGAAGCAAATTGCAAATTATTCAACAAAAAAATTTTATTTTATTTCCAAAACACCGCAAAAGCAAAAATATAAAAATTTGCAAAAAATCTATAGCCCAATAAGTAGTACAATATGTAAAACAGAAAATTGCTTAAAATATTTTAGCCTTAATTTCTCCACCATCTTTAAAGGTAACTCAACTACGTAATTGGATTTTTCGTGCCTATATGCAATGTTATCGTTGCAAACGTCAAATTCCACTGCTTTTTTATGTAAGAAAAGCAAAAAAACGATGTTTCAAAACTACACACTGTATACTAAAAAAATCACCCTGTATACAATGCTATAAAATCTCTACTGTTCCTTTTGACCAAAGGAAAACAAATATCATTACCTACTAATTTTATTACACCTTTCATTTCGCATTAAATTGACCCGATACCATCAGAAATGTTGCATAGCCACACATAAAGCAACATAACATTGGATTGAAAGGTTCAATTATTGCGAATATGGTATGTATTCAATCTTCATCATATAAGCAATTAGTTTTTCAAAGAAATGCTTGTATTTCCTTAATATCTTTGGAAATATGAATAATTGAAAATGTGTACCGTTTTTTTGCCCATTTTTATCAGCATTGATTAATTTTTGAAGTAATTGATCTGGTATTATTTAGAAGCTAATCTCTGAAAAACAAATTAGCAATTTTGCCGTAATAAATAAATAAAAGGAATAAACCTCAGTACCTATGGCGTGGATCACTCGGTATATGTTAGCCCGGGGGTTAATTTTAATGATTGGTAATTGAACAAAAAACATTTCGCTTTAGAGCCAAACAAAAAACGTTTGAAAAATACTGAACCTGTATAGAATTTTATCCACTACAGATTCTTTTAAATAAACATTTTCTGCTTTTGTTGTAAAATAAACACACTAGAAAATAAAATAAAAACTTGTTTTGGTTTCAGTTCACATACGATCTACATCCAGCGCATCCATCCAAAAATGAACTCTCCCGCTAAATGAATATTTTGTCCGGCCAAAAATTTTAATAAAATGATAGAACGCTTTCAGGAATACATGTCGCGCTTGCAAATTATTCAGGACGTCCGCACATCGAGGTCAAAATTAATATAATGCCGGTCATCAATAATACTGTTCGAAACCCGACAAACTATTTGCGTAAAAGCACAGCTCTGGCTATGGTTTTATCAAATTTCCCAGTATTTAATAATACCGTCACTTGATTGGCTAGCACGGCCAGATTGGGGTCCTACAAACTTATTAATTAATATGTGTGTCAACTTCAAATTAGGTCAAATTCGGCGGTAGTTTTCGACCAAAAAGTCGCACGTACTGCCGAATTTCCGAATATAGGGCTAATTAGATTCAATTTTAATTTAGTTTCCGGTAAAATATAATTAAGTGTCCCGTATTTCGATCGGTTGCCGTTTCGACGGATTGATTGCGTTTTAATTGGCGATATTAATTGCGACTGCATAGATAAAATCGTTTAACAGATTATGCCGGCGATAAATTGCAAATTGCTCTTTTTTTAATGGGCTTGTGTGCGGTGATTTTATGCCTAACGCATATTTCATTGTCGGAAAAGTTTTAACGTATGTGTTGTAGTGCCCTTTGTGATGACAAAGTTGTATTTTTAATAGGCCAATTTTGAAGCATATGTTTTATTAGCTAATAAAATGTGTATGTATGTTATTAATCAGAATAAAGAATACAAAATATACAACGTGCCTTGTTGTTTGACAATGATTTCTAGTATTTGTCCAGATTTGGTAAACAAACGATATTAGCGGTTGCATTCTTTTTTATACCGTGTGTTCATTTCAAAAGTATCCACCCTTAATAACTCCTGTCCTAATGCGATTATTGCTTTTAGTGCAAATACGTAGATTTAGATGTTGAGGGGGAAGTTCAAAAATGGTATCTAGGGAATGTTAGGTTCCATCCCTTCGCCCCCCAGCCACCCCACCTTGAAATTTCAAATGGCACCCCCTATCTTATGATACATCATTTGAAAGGGCACAAAATTCTCTACTCAACCATGATAAAAAAAGTGAAATCGATCGATTGGTTCTTAAGATAGACTACACAGGAGATGAGAGTTGTGAAATAACTCAACCCTTAATAACTATTGACCTGATGCGATTATTGCTTTGAGTGGAAACACGTCGATTAAGATATCGTGGGGGAAATTCAAAAATTGTACCTAGAGAGTTTTAGGTTTCATCCCTTCTCCCCCCAATCACCCCACATCGAAATTTCAAACAGCACCCTATATCTTGTGATGGATCATTTAAAATGGCATAAAATTCTCTACTTAACCATGATAAAAAAATTAAATCGATCGATTGGTTCTTAAGATAGACTAAAATAACGGCCACCATTATTTGCGTTCGCGAAGAGTTCGAAAACAGAATGCATTTTTGTCTAGCAAATAATGGTGGCCATTTCGAACATACCATAAAATAAATTCTTATTTATTATTTTGTTATTTACTTTAAATTTTTATTTTTTATGACTGTAATTTAATTCAACAGTGTATCCAATCCGCAATGTTTCGCTAATAATAATTGATTTCATACCTTCTATCTTCTGGGCAGTCCATCTTAAGAACCAATCGATCGATTTAATTTTTGTATCATGGTAGTGTAGAGAATTTTATGCCCTTTCAAATGATATATCACAAGGTAGGGGGTGCTATTTGAAATTTCAAGGTGGGGTGGCTGGGGGGTGAAGGGATGAAACCCAAAATTCTCCAGGTACCATTTTCCAGGTACCATTTCCAGGTACCAGGTACCACGATATATTTTATTTATGACAGAATGAAGAGGTTCAACATCAGTACGTAAGCAAGTAATCGTCATTCACTGCAAATAGTTTAGCCTGACTTTAGTGGTACATACTTCCAAAGTTGACGAGTCTGGTTCCTTAGCGAACGTCAAACACTTTGCCGCCGTGTATTTTGCGGTATTTGCTCCGCACACATCATCCAAAGTGGTTGCTAGGTTATACACCACCCTACTATACCCACTTATAAAGCAAATATTACATCATTTATTAAGATTGACGAGAGACTATCACGAGCACGCAAATACCGGCAATTTTGTCTTTCGTGGAAACACATAACGTATTAATTGCTACTAAAAGTTCAAGAGTTCAAGCTGGGGCTTCAATAAAAGTGTTCAATAAAATGTCCATAACTGGTCGAAAGGCTTCACCTTTTAGCAAAGTAGTTGGGATACAAATTATTATTATACACGTTTATGGATCAGATACATTGGGTAATTAATTCTAAAAAGTACAGCCCTCTATCTATTAATCGCACATGAAGCGAAATAATAACATTCAACCACCGATAAACAACGTAAAATCTAAGTTTCAAAAATCTTCCTGAACAAACTAAAATAGATAGAGGGCTGTATTTTTTAGAATTAATTACCCAATGTATCTGCTCCATAAACGTGTATAATAATAATTTGTATCCCAACTACTTTGCTCGTAATCGCACATGAAGCGAAATAATAACATTCAACCACCGATAAACACTGTAAAATCTAAGTTTCAAAAATCCTCCTGAACAAACTAAAATAGATAGAGGGCTGTACTTTTTAGAATTAATTACCCAATGTATCTGATCCATAAACGTGTATAATAATAATTTGTATCCCAACTACTTTGCTCGTAATCGCACACGAAGCAAAATAATAACATTCAACCACCGATAAACACCGTAAAATCTAAGTTTCAAAAATCCTCCTGAACAAAATAAAATAGATAGAGGGCTGTACTTTTTAGAATTAATTACCCAATGTATCTGATCCATAAACGTGTATAATAATAATTTGTATCCCAACTACTTTGCCCGTAATTGCACATGAAGCGAAATAATAACATTAAACCACCGATAAACAACGTAAAATCTAAGTTTCAAAAATCCTCCTGAACAAACTGAAATAGATAGAGGGCTGTACTTTTTAGAATTAATTACCCAGTGTATCTGATCCATAAACGTGTATAATAATAATTTGTATCCCAACTACTTTGCCCGTAATTGCACATGAAGCGAAATAATAACACTAAACCACCCATAAACAACGTAAAATCTAAGTTTCAAAAATCCTCCTGAACAAACTGAAATAGATAGAGGGCTGTACTTTTTAGAATTAATTACCCAATGTATCTGATCCATAAACGTGTATAATAATAATTTGTATCAGAACTACTTTGCCCGTAATTGCACATGAAGCGAAATAATAACATTAAACCACCGATAAACAACGTAAAATCTAAGTTTCAAAAATCCTCCTGAACAAACTGAAATAGATAGAGGGCTGTACATGTTAGAATTAATTACCCAATGTATCTGATCCATAAACGTGTATAATAATAATTTGTATCCCAACTACTTTGCCCGTAATTGCACATGAAGCGAAATAATAACATTAAACCACCGATAAACAACGTAAAATCTAAGTTTCAAAAATCCTCCTGAAAAAACTGAAATAGATAGAGGGCTGTACTTTTTAGAATTAATTACCCAGTGTATCTGATCCATAAACGTGTATAATAATAATTTGTATCCCAACTACTTTGCCCGTAATTGCACATGAAGCGAAATAATAACATTAAACCACCCATAAACAACGTAAAATCTAAGTTTCAAAAATCCTCCTGAACAAACTGAAATAGATAGAGGGCTGTACTTTTTAGAATTAATTACCCAATGTATCTGATCCATAAACGTGTATAATAATAATTTGTATCCCAACTACTTTGCCCGTAATTGCACATGAAGCGAAATAATAACATTAAACCACCGATAAACAACGTAAAATCTAAGTTTCAAAAATCCTCCTGAACAAACTAAAATAGATAGAGGGCTGTACTTTTTAGAATTAATTACCCAATGTATCTGATCCATAAACGTGTATAATAATAATTTGTATCCCGACTACTTTGCTCGTAATCGCACATGAAGCGAAATAATAACATTCAACCACCGATAAACAACGTAAAATCTAAGTTTCAAAAATCCTCCTGAACAAACTAAAATAGATAGAGGGCTGTACTTTTTAGAATTAATTACCCAATATATCTGATCTATAAACGTGTATAATAATAATTTGTATCCCAACTACTTTGCTCGTAATCGCACATGTAGCGAAATAATAACATTCAACCACCGATAAACAACGTAAAATCTAAGGTTCAAAAATCCTCCTGAACAAACTAAAATAGATAGAGGGCTGTACTTTTTAGAATTAATTACCCAATGTATCTGATCCATAAACGTGTATAATAATAATTTGTATCCCAACTACTTTGCTCGTAATCGCACATGAAGCGAAATAATAACATTCAACCGCCGATAAACAACGTAAAATCTAAGTTTCAAAAATCCTCCTGAACAAACTAAAATAGATAGAGGGCTGTACTTTTTAGAATTAATTACCCAATGTATCTGATCCATAAACGTGTATAATAATAATTTGTATCCCGACTACTTTGCTCGTAATCGCACATGAAGCGAAATAATAACATTCAACCACCGATAAACAACGTAAAATCTAAGTTTCAAAAATCCTCCTGAACAAACTGAAATAGATAGAGGGCTGTACTTTTTAGAATTAATTACCCAGTGTATCTGATCCATAAACGTGTATAATAATAATTTGTATCCCAACTACTTTGCCCGTAATTGCACATGAAGCGAAATAATAACACTAAACCACCCATAAACAACGTAAAATCTAAGTTTCAAAAATCCTCCTGAACAAACTGAAATAGATAGAGGGCTGTACTTTTTAGAATTAATTACCCAATGTATCTGATCCATAAACGTGTGTAATAATAATTTGTATCCCAACTACTTTGCTCGTAATCGCACATGAAGCGAAATAATAACATTCAACCGCCGATAAACAACGTAAAATCTAAGTTTCAAAAATCCTCCTGAACAAACTAAAATAGATAGAGGGCTGTACTTTTAGAATTAATTACCCAATGTATCTGACCCATAAACGTGTGTAATAATAATTTGTATCCCAACTACTTTTCTCGTAATCGCACATGAAGCGAAATAATAACATTCAACCGCCTATAAACAACGTAAAATCTATGTTTCAAAAATCCTCCTGAACAAACTAAAATAGATAGAGGGCTGTACTTTTTAGAATTAATTACCCAATGTATCTGACCCATAAACGTGTGTAATAATAATTTGTATCCCAACTACTTTGCTCGTAATCGCACATGACGCGAAATAATAACATCCAACCAGCGATAAACAACGTAACATCTAAGTTTCAAAAATCCTCCTGAACAAACTAAAATAGATAGAGGGCTGTACTTTTTAGAATTAATTACCCAATATATCTGATCTATAAACGTGTATAATAATAATTTGTATCCCAACTACTTTGCTCGTAATCGCACATGTAGCGAAATAATAACATTCAACCACCGATAAACAACGTAAAATCTAAGGTTCAAAAATCCTCCTGAACAAACTAAAATAGATAGAGGGCTGGACTTTTTAGAATTAATTACCCAATGTATCTGATCCATAAACGTGTATAATAATAATTTGTATCCCAACTACTTTGCTCGTAATCGCACATGAAGCGAAATAATAACATTCAACCGCCGATAAACAACGTAAAATCTAAGTTTCAAAAATCCTCCTGAACAAACTAAAATAGATAGAGGGCTGTACTTTTTAGAATTAATTACCCAATGTATCTGATCCATAAACGTGTATAATAATAATTTGTATCCCAACTACTTTGCTCGTAATCGCACATGAAGCGAAATCATAACATTCAACCACCTATAAATAACGTAATATCTAAGTTTCAAAAATCCTCCTGAACAAACTAAAATAGATAGAGGGCTGTACTTTTTAGAATTAATTACCCAATGTATCTGATCCATAAACGTGTATAATAATAATTTGTATCCCAACTACTTTGCTCGTAATCGCACATGAAGCGAAATAATAACATTCAACCGCCGATAAACAACGTAAAATCTAAGTTTCAAAAATCCTCCTGAACAAACTAAAATAGATAGAGGGCTGTACTTTTTAGAATTAATTACCCAATGTATCTGACCCATAAACGTGTGTAATAATAATTTGTATCCCAACTACTTTGCTCGTAATCGCACATGAAGCGAAATAATAACATTCAACCGCCGATAAACAACGTAAAATCTAAGTTTCAAAAATCCTCCTGAACAAACTAAAATAGATAGAGGGCTGTACTTTTTAGAATTAATTACCCAATGTATCTGACCCATAAACGTGTGTAATAATAATTTGTATCCCAACTACTTTTCTCGTAATCGCACATGAAGCGAAATAATAACATTCAACCGCCTATAAACAACGTAAAATCTAAGTTTCAAAAATCCTCCTGAACAAACTAAAATAGATAGAGGGCTGTACTTTTTAGAATTAATTACCCAATGTATCTGACTCATAAACGTGTATAATAATAATTTGTATCCCGACTACTTTGCTCGTAATCGCACATGAAGCGAAATAATAACATTCAACCACCGATAAACAATGTAAAATCTAAGTTTCAAAAATCCTCCTGAACAAACTAAAATAGATAGAGGGCTGTACTTTTTAGAATTAATTACCCAATGTATCTGATCTATAAACGTGTATAATAATAATTTGTATCCCAACTACTTTGCTCGTAATCGCACATGTAGCGAAATAATAACATTCAACCACCGATAAACAACGTAAAATCTAAGGTTCAAAAATCCTCCTGAACAAACTAAAATAGATAGAGGGCTGTACTTTTTAGAATTAATTACCCAATGTATCTGATCCATAAACGTGTATAATAATAATTTGTATCCCAACTACTTTGCTCGTAATCGCACATGAAGCGAAATAATAACATTCAACCGCCGATAAACAACGTAAAATCTAAGTTTCAAAAATCCTCCTGAACAAACTAAAATAGATAGAGGGCTGTACTTTTTAGAATTAATTACCCAATGTATCTGATCCATAAACGTGTATAATAATAATTTGTATCCCAACTACTTTGCTCGTAATCGCACATGAAGCGAAATAATAACATTCAACCGCCGATAAACAACGTAAAATCTAAGTTTCAAAAATCCTCCTGATCAAACTAAAATAGATAGAGGGCTGTACTTTTTAGAATTAATTACCCAATATATCTGATCCATAAGCGTGTATAATAATAATTTGTATCCCAACTACTTTGCTCGTAATCGCATATGAAGCGAAATCATAACATTCAACCACCTATAAATAACGTAATATCTAAGTTTCAAAAATCCTCCTGAACAAACTAAAATAGATAGAGGGCTGTACTTTTTAGAATTAATTACCCAATGTATCTGATCCATAAACGTGTATAATAATAATTTGTATCCCAACTACTTTGCTCGTAATCGCACATGAAGCGAAATAATAACATTCAACCGCCGATAAACAACGTAAAATCTAAGTTTCAAAAATCCTCCTGAACAAACTAAAATAGATAGAGGGCTGTACTTTTTAGAATTAATTACCCAATGTATCTGACCCATAAACGTGTGTAATAATAATTTGTATCCCAACTACTTTGCTCGTAATCGCACATGAAGCGAAATAATAACATTCAACCGCCGATAAACAACGTAAAATCTAAGTTTCAAAAATCCTCCTGAACAAACTAAAATAGATAGAGGGCTGTACTTTTAGAATTAATTACCCAATGTATCTGACCCATAAACGTGTGTAATAATAATTTGTATCCCAACTACTTTTCTCGTAATCGCACATGAAGCGAAATAATAACATTCAACCGCCTATAAACAACGTAAAATCTATGTTTCAAAAATCCTCCTGAACAAACTAAAATAGATAGAGGGCTGTACTTTTTAGAATTAATTACCCAATGTATCTGACCCATAAACGTGTGTAATAATAATTTGTATCCCAACTACTTTGCTCGTAATCGCACATGACGCGAAATAATAACATCCAACCAGCGATAAACAACGTAACATCTAAGTTTCAAAAATCCTCCTGAACAAACTAAAATAGATAGAGGGCTGTACTTTTTAGAATTAATTACCCAATGTATCTGACTCATAAACGTGTGTAATAATAATTTGTATCCCAACTACTTTGCTCGTGATTGCACATGACGCGAAATAATAACATCCAACCAGCGATAAACAACGTAACATCTAAGTTTCAAAAATCCTGCTGAACAAACTAAAATAGATAGAGGGCTGTACTTTTTAGAATTAATTACCCAATGTATCTGATCCATAAACGTGTGTAATAATAATTTGTATCCCAACTACTTTGCTCGTAATCGCACATGACGCGAAATAATAACATCCAACCAGCGATAAACAACGTAACATCTAAGTTTCAAAAATCCTCCTGAACTAACTAAAATAGATAGAGGGCTGTACTTTTTAGAATTAATTACCCAATGTATCTGACCCATAAACGTGTGTAATAATAATTTGTATCCCAACTACTTTTCTCGTAATCGCACATGAAGCGAAATAATAACATTCAACCGCCTATAAACAACGTAAAATCTAAGTTTCAAAAATCCTCCTGAACAAACTAAAATAGATAGAGGGCTGTACTTTTTAGAATTAATTACCCAATGTATCTGATCCATAAACGTGTATAATAATAATTTGTATCCCAACTACTTTGCTCGTAATCGCACATGAAGCGAAATCATAACATTCAACCACCTATAAACAACGTAAAATCTAAGTTTCAAAAATCCTCCTGAACAAACTAAAATAGATAGAGGGCTGTACTTTTTAGAATTAATTACCCAATGTATCTGATCCATAAACGTGTATAATAATAATTTGTACCCCAACTTCTTTGCTCGTAATCGCACATGAAGCGAATCAATTATTATTTATAACACGTATTATCTATTTAGCAAATACTATAGAAGCAATAATGGAAAACATACAATACATTTTTTACTTACATAATACATTTTTTACTTAAAACTCATAAATAATAAATACTTTTGTTCAGTAAAGTAATATACAAAATCTGTTGTACTGTAGAATAAAAAGTGACCTATAGCAGCATATTTCTTGTATAAATTCCTATCCGGATGTTAAGTATCTCTCGTATAACGACATTTTGAATACCAATGTCGTATTTGTGTACGATACGATGCGATATTCGGGTCGGTAGCGAAAATACAAAAGCCGAAAACAATTTAACAAATACAAAAGAAGCGCGGAAAGCGTCTAATATGTATGCGGAGCTCGACTTTGCCAACGCTGCATAAGTTGTATAAGTTTTCATGAAAACGATCGGAAACGTGTCCTGGGTGTGGGTGAGAATAACTTCGCCGAGGACGTGTGATGTGTATTCCATTTTTCGCCCTTCCACACCGTATTTCTTACGGACCACAAGCCGCCCTTCTCGTCTCGATTTAAAATTGCTTAGTGCGGAACAAACAAAAACCAGAAAGAATCTTTCCTAGACCAAATATCGAATATATTACTGTAAATTTTCATACAAACAAAAAATTTTGTAAAAATATATGTAATAAAGTACAGCAAAAATTGCATGATAATTATTATTAGAGATATGGTAATACATTAAACTTACACTCTACACTGAAAAAAGTGCTTGTAAAAAATTTCAGCGTTGTTAAGTTTTACCATACCATGACCAATATAAATGTATTATTACAGGAATACAGTAATTTTATAGAATATTGTATTCTGTAAACGTTTAATTAAAATAAGTACGTAAGCTTTCACAACCAGAGTTATTTAGACATTAAACTGCGTCCGGGTTATGCCAAGATTTATAAATGCTGTTGCTCGCTTCTTCAGAGCTAACTGAATACTACAGTAGTCAGTTTGAACTACAGGGTGCTAAACTTTTATGAACAAACTCTGTATTCTTAATTTTGATGACTTAAATAAACGAAAACTAGATCAGATACACAACTGTCAAAACTAGTTTTGTTTACAAAACAAAATCTGCTTTTTATCTACTACGATTTTAACCCTGCATAATACCCAATTTCTAAACAACGTGCAATGAAACAAAAAAACAAGAGACCAGATTTGCTCAGAAAAGAATAAAGATTACAAAGGTATTTTTTACTTTAAGAAAAAGCAGTAGGGTATCACTCTTCTCTATATAATGACGATTGCCATAACTTCGTATAGCTAAGAGCGGTTATATAACAGTACAAATTATATGCGCGCTTTCTTTACACACATGAGCTTCCGCAACCAGATGGTGTTACCGTTGCCAGATGGTGTTACCAAGCTTCGCTGGAAAGAACAAGTTAAAAAGAAAAGAGAAGTATTGGGCATAAAATACAAGAAAATCCACTGGCTTATTGGTAAGAAGTCGGCTTTGTCGACATATAATAAACTCCTACTTTACAAGCAGATACTTAAACCTGTGTGGACCTATGGTATCCAACTGTGGGGCTGCACTAAGCCAAGCAATATCACCATCATTCAACGCTTTCAAAATAAGGTGTTAAGAGAGATCGTGTGTGCACATTGGTATATAAGAAACAGAAATCTCCCAAGGGATCTTGAGATGGAATTAGTAACGAACGAAAATGGAAAGTTTGTAGAGAATCATCAGAACAGACTTCTCCAGCACACGAATGTCGAGGCAATCCAGCTTCTTGACAATTGTGACAGTGTGCGAAGACTCAAACAAACTAAACCTTTTGAGTTGGTGAAGTCATGTTAAAAAAGCAGAGCACAGTGTTATGTGAGTGATGAAGACTCAATAAAGGATCGAAATATGTATTGCAATTAACGAGTTAAACATTTTATTTTCCTATGATCGTTAAACCCAAATAATTTAAGAATCGAAGAAGCTAATATATTATTTAGTAAATATTTACTATAAAAAATTACTGAGTTGTAGAGAACTTAACGCTTGTATTCCAATATTACAATCAAAGCAATGTGAGTACCATTAAAAGTTTTTAGCAAATCACTTGGTACATCTACCGTGCAGAAAGTAATTTTACACTTCTTGCAACACATAAACTTGTAATTTTACATGGGTCCTGGTAATTTACATATTAACTGAATAATTACTGTCGTTTTTAAGGCATTAAGAGCATTTTCAGGGCTCTTGTCAAACCTGTCAAAACAAAAAAATTCTTCTCGCAAAACCCTGTATATATTTTTCATTATACTTTATCCTGACAAGCCCTCAACTTTTTTTCAACTCCTTAATTACTCTGGATGTATAAATAAATTTCCCTACCACCTGAAGCGTCGGTATTGTCGCAACCGCGGCCGCCGCCCGCTCCTCTCGCTAATTAAATATAAACTTTCCGTGCATTTTATCACGGTTAATACACTTAGCCGGCCCGATAATTTATTATTAAAGAAGAGGCCGGGTCGCCGCCGCCGCCGTCGCCGGAAAAATGGTGCGACGCGTTTATTGGATGTACGTCAGTTATTGATGCCTTCACTTTACCCCACTTCTCACAAAGGATAATAAATCTTTATCACGTTTCAAAACCGGCCGAGCTTCCACTTCTGACATATTAAATAATGGACGAATTTTTCGTAGGGACGGTCGGCCGCGTGGCTGTCAGGCAGACGGTCCAGTGAAGACGACACTTAATCGGCATTTCGCGTCAACTCAGACCACCCTTCTTTGAAAATCGGTCGAAATTTAAATGTTATACACGTTATACAACTCAATGTGTTAGAATCATACAAGTTTGTTGTCTTTTTTGTACTTTTTAATACCCTTCATCAAATAATTTGATGAGATAGAATTCTTTACGTATACTGAAATAAAATAGCTGTAAACTATTCAGCCATGAAGCATAAATGAAACATGTAAAAACGCTAAATACCACTAAACAGAGTTCTCGAATGATTTACTTCTTCATAGGTTAAAGGTCGAGGTTAACCCTTCAGTATCCCCCATTTAGAACGTTGAGTTACCACTCTTTTCTCCAGAGCTTCCAAGCAAAAGTTTTACTAGATGTAGATGGCGACACAACTACCCAGGCGCCGTGATAAAAATGCGCCTAAGGCTGGATTTTTCAATGTCAGTTTAAATCGATTATTATTCAAAATTATACAAAATCCTAGCAAACTGGCATTAAGAGCCCCACCCTAAAAGATCTTTACAAATAACTGTGAGATATGTGTTTATATATTTTTAATTTATATATTTTTATATATATATTTTTATTTTTAATTTAGATATTTTTAATTTAAACATAAATATGAAAATCTATGAGAAAAATATTCTATAATAAAATTATAAACCCCTAACCACAACAAGTATTTTAGAACCGAAATACGTATTTCAGCAACTATGTTGCCATCTTCAGTAGAACCTAAAAAGAGGAAAAGAGAGATTAGCACTTCATAGTATCTTTACTGTATATTGTCCAAGCAAATCACTAGTGGAAGTGACGTCCATGTTAAAAATTACCCTATATATACCCATTTGTTGTTCACACCTCAGTGAATTTTGATCATTGAAGCGTAAAAAACAAGTTTTAATTAAAGCCGATCAAATAATGGCGAACTAGGTATAGGACCCCTGTCTGAATTTATTAATTTATCTCTATTCAAGTGAATAAAGATACTTTCCAAGCTGTCTAGTTCCCTATTATTTGACACAGCTTTTACAAGTTTTAAGTCATCTACAACTACTTTAAGACCTGTGTCTAAAATATGTTGAGCCACACTAGATTTTTCAAAACGATTATATTTAAAATGAGCTACATGTTCTTTGAACCTAGTTGAAATTATTCTTCAAGTCTGGCCTACGTATTCTTTTTCACAGTCATGACATTTGATACAATATATACCAGATCTATCAAGTACATCTACCTTATCCTTTGGGTTTCCAAGAAGGTTTTTTATGCTATTATGAGTCGAATATGCTATACAGAGATTTTGTGATGTAAAAATACTTCTCAAACCCCTTGTATATGCACAATCGAACGGTATTTTAACATATTTCTTCTTTACTACAGACAAAGTATTTAAAGTAGATATTTGATTTACATACATTTTTTGATTCTGCTTCTTAATCATTCTATCAACTATTTTCTCAGGGTACCCATTATGTATGACAACATTCTTAATAAACAATAATTCTTGCTGATATCTATCTGCGGACAATGGAAATTTCAATAACCTATTTACTAAACAACTAATAAAAGACAATTTTTGTTGAAAAGAAGTGTAATGCCATGAAATAAAACCTCATCTAATTGTACTAAAGATTTTAACAGGTTCTTAAGTTATTTTGATTTCTTAGCCTGCTTTTAATTTCTTTGTTACTTTTAATGTTAATTCTTTTTAAAAAAGAAAGACGTTTAGTTATGTCAAATACGAATTTAAGAAAACGAAAATTTTTATGACATGCCCTAGTAGTGTTCGTTTCTAATTTCCAATTATAAAATTTCAGATCTCTATTATTTTTTATTTCAGTGATAACACTCTTTCTTGTGTCGCGTCACAGGCACTTCACAAGTTCTTAACGAATTGAGTTCATATGAAACTTCTTAAAAGAATAACATTTACTTTCTTAAAAAAAGTCAGTAAAAAGTTTCATATGTATGGATTTTAGTTCGTTCTTATGTTTATTCAATATAATTTTATAATTTTTATTGTTTTTACTTATAAATGTATTTACTTTAATGAGTACTTATGGCGTTATTTTTCGGATACGCATTGTTTCATATGTGCTTTATTTTTAGTTGTTTTGTGAAGATTGCAAACGACAGTAACTTCTTTAGGAACTGAAAAAAAAAACAAATCTGTGTCTAGAAAATAATTTTGCGGGGCAAAGGTGGGACACTTTGTATAAGGAAAGTATATAACCGTGCCATATAACCGACGGCGACGGAACGATAATTGAACTTTTTCCAAAGGGCGCCAAAATTTTTCTTGCTCAGTGTGAAAAGTGGCTAAAGACCATAGAAAACCAAATATTTGTATCCACTTTTCATTCTCATGCCTTCAATTATCCCGTATATTTCTATTTGCGGCAAGAATCAACCCCACCACTTATATCTAACCGAATACATTGTCTTGTAACCATGACAAGCACGGAAAATACCAAGAAGCGGTTATATTCTCCTCAATATAGGATTATGTACGTTATTGTAAGCCGTTCTTTTCGAGAGCAATTTATTTATGATTGTGTCTCTCAGAACGAATACTGATCCATTATGTCTTTATTGGGAATTTTCTTGATAGGTACGTACACAATTTCACTGGTTTTCATATTTTCTAATTATATATTGTTGTGTATTTATGTTTTAAATGACTCTTACTGTTAAATTTAAATGTAATAAAATCTGCCATCTTGAGGTAGGAAGGTATATGATTAATAATTATCTACATAAATTTAGAAATTAATAAAATTGTGTGTTGTTTGCTATTTACATCAAATTCAGCACCAAAAAGAATGTAAAAAATAAAAAAAACGACCTTCAAATGCAAATAGGACGACATGTACGAATTATATGTTTTAACACAGGCACAAAACCACAAAAGTGGCATCCTATATGCTACGTCTTGTTTTCAGTATTACTGAAACATTACTTACTTACTTAAACTTAATTACTTAAACATTTAATGTACTTTTATAATATATTACAGTACACAATAATCATACGCCAGTAAGACCAAAAAGCATTTATTTACCTACAAAGTTTTTACAAACTTCAAAGTTTAAGCTTTAAAAAGTCTTTGTTTAGTGGCATTCAAGTAATCAACAATATAATTTTAATTATGACATACTTAAAAACAAACATCCACATCACATAATTTTAAACAAAATGCTATTTGCCTAAGAACGGCTTTGGCAAATACACATGGTTAATCAAATAGCTCGAAAAATATAAATAAAAACTCCATACTTATTTGACCAGGCAAATAGCTTTTGCCTAAGAAAACTCGTTTTGCCTAAAATATACGAGATATACATTAGCACGCTCGGCACGTAAGATTTTGAATCTTGAACAAATTGAAACAAAACCTCCTCGGTTTTCTAAATCCTTAACACAAAACTCGCCCTGGGTGTGCCTTTAGTTCCGTTCCGTTTACGGATATAATTCACATACGTAAATCTTCCGGAGTAACGTGTATCTGGTCACGTGATGATTTATATCGCCCGAATAATAAATGCCGAAAACGTGACGCCCGACGCCATCTGCTTTTTACAACAAAGCCTTTTCATACGACGCGTTCTTCGAAACATATTAATTCTTCGCTAGCCATGGCCACGGAATAAATCGCAACTCGGTTGTGCGTTTGACATTTGCGCAATATTAACGATTTATGGATTTGCGGATCTGATGGTAGCCGTAAATTGATAATAGTGATGATCCAAATTAAGGATGTTTATAACTAAACGTTTGATTTAGGGTGAAGCTAAAAATTAATGTCGTTATCTATATATCAAAAGTTTTGGGCTTTGGCACACATTTAAAATTATAAATCGTGAAGTTTGAACGGAAACAATTACTTTCAAAATGAAAATAAAAAAATAAAAAATGAAATTTAAAAAAACTACAAACAGTAAAATGAATTTCTTTTGTATATGGTTACCGAAATCCCATAGGTAATTATTTTAATAAATATAAAGTGGAAAAAAAAATGTTTTTGGAAAAGATGAGAACAGACCTGACTAGATGAATGATGAACTTGAAGTCATTGGAAAACACTCACCTGTAAAAAAAAGAAAGTGTTAGTCACATCACTCATATATCACATAGACACAATAAAAATAACGTTTTCGTATTCGTTTGGTTTGATAAAAACAAAATCTGATCTGGCCAGGCACATGACCATACAGCAGTGTGCAAACTGTGCAAAAATCTGATGTTTTGACAATACTGCCAATAGAATCAAAATATCTGTCAAATCCTGGCTAACTAGTTTTATATTAATGCATCAGACACGACCGATCTCAATCAAATACAATTTGCTCATGCAGCTAAACTATTAATGTTACCAACAAATGTCATAACAGACATAAATTATTCAGAATTTTATCTACTTTAATTTATTATTTAACTATTATGACGAAATTATACAACTGGCGGCTCATTTGCAAAATCGTTGAAAAATGGTAAGAAGAATGCTAAGAGTAAACATCCAGTTCCTTTCGACCCTTTTAAACAGAAAGTTTCGTCCCGATAACTATAGTAGTTTCTCTTGAATCGTCGACACAAAATACCGTTACACGTAACAGTCTTCATTGACTCGTAGATAATTACGCAAATCATCCGGTTCATCAAGACATTTTAAACACTGACAGGTGTGATTATTATTGAGATATTATAATTTATTATTATTATTAAGATTATTTTTATTATTTTTTAGGTACATATGCATATTAAAAATAAAAAAAAATTGTTTTTTATAACGAAAACTAATAAAATTTTATTTTTTTACATATCCTAGCTGAATTTTAATATACAGGCTGAGATTTTATGTATTCAAGTGATGTCAAAATTAGAATATTTGAACTTTTGGAATCAGGTATTACAATAAAAATACTTCAATCTTATGCAATCTAATATTTTGAATTCACATTAGGCGTCACAAGCTGTCAATTTTATTTTAAAAAATAAAAATTGATATATATATATATATATATATATATATTAAAATATGAAAAAGTTCCTAAATAATTTATACAATACGGATTATTATATCATACAATACACTTTGTCCAAATTGAGGGCCAAAAATAATTTTTTTTTTCGTTATAAATCAGTACATCTTCAAAATAAGACCAGGTATGAATACATAAGAATGTAAAAACTCTTAAAAAATGGATAATTGAGGAATAAATGACGGTTCAAGGCATTTTAATTTCGTTGATATCGTAGCCTGATTATACCCACACCCTGTATACATACGTTGCTTAATTTGGTTCACCACATAGCCCAAACATTCCCCATAAACAATCAGTTTTCAAAATCAAAGATATAATAAAAATGTACACGCTACAGAAATATTAAATGAGCACTATTTATTATTCGCTAGATTCGACAAAATGACCACTGTGCGCGCCCCCCTGATTGATTGATTAATTACTTTTATAACAAACCAACTGCAAATGATTGAAATAATTACTATCAAATAATAAATTCATGCATCATGAGTCCTTGCGTATATTATTTTTTATTATATTTTGCAAGACGTGTTAGTAATGTAGCGAAAACAAACATCCTACACACTACGTACCAAGATATTATTTTCTTGTCGAAAGTAAAACGTATTAAGAATTCTATAGCCCGAAAACTATTTCTTGTAGGCATAAGAATGTATTTTTCACCGGTTCATTCATGCGGCATTAATACGTTTACCTCAAATAGTGTGCCCAATATCGGCGTAGAAGGTATTTCTACGGCCCCAGAACTACAAGTTTTTGTCGAGCCAGCCGATGCGTTCGAGAGTTTGCAACGTTTTTGCAAGTCCAGATGTGCGATGTTACGAATCGGCATAAAATGTTCATATTTTCGGTACTTTCGGTACAAATATTTAACAGTGCATATCTCGCAGCGCAATTTGCTTAGATTAATAGGATAATAATACTAAATACTAATAAAACAAAAGGCGATACCTAATTTTTTTTTGTTGACCAAAATGAACAATTTATTCTACACTCAACATCTATGCGACATTACATAAACATCAAAATTTAACGTTCATAATGCAAAAAAAAATCAACGTCCTTGCGATGTTAAATCTCCCATTGTGCTGACTGGTACACCTCTGACATATAAGCTGTAGAAATGTATATGTGCAGAAATTGGACAGTACTTAATAATAAAGTAAAGTTAATGGAAAATCAGTCAATAATTTATTTACACTTCTTAAAAAAATGCACAAAGAAATTTAAATTTTGAAAATGTTTACAAGTATTTTCGAGTTTTTTTATTGTCATGTATTGTCGCCGGAAATCTGTCCACACACAAAATTTCAATTCGAGTGGACATTGGAAAGTAGGTATATATCGATTGAACATACTAAACCAAGCAACAAGTGAAGTTAAGATAAGCTTAGTAAAAAAAAAAACGCTGCTGTCCGCTGGGCAGACCTTAGCAGATAAAAATACTATGACTGAAGCAGGACATATCCAGGCATACACAGAACAAAAATTATCACATACCTACACGTATCTACACATTGGCAAATTACCACCGTTTTCCGCAACATCACGATAATTCGAATTATTAATTCCTAGATTCGACAAAATGACCACTGTGGGGCGGCACTATTGAGATCTGCCTACGGCGGCAAAAACGCTAGAGCCGGCCCTGCTACCAACAAGAGAACATGAATGCTGGCTGCATTGCTGCATACATGACAAGACACAAGCGAGGCCTGAACTCGAGCTGAGATTAAACATGACAGGGTAATAACCACGACGGGATATCTAACGAGTGTTTGATTACTCGCCAGGCGAAAATTGCATTTTAATCAGTTTTCGGGGTACGAGTGATGCATAGCCGACAATAATTTGATGACACGCGGTCCGTGCCAGATTGGAACCAGTCGGACTCACCCGTTCAGTTTTCGTTTTCAAAGAGAGAGAGACGCGGGACACCCCTATGCAAAACAGAGGGGTGGCTGTCGATTCGATTTAATTTATTGTCACAATATATAACGCGATAGAGCCGCGTCTACACCCACAGCATCAAACTGTCCACCCCCACGCGATCCGCAAATGGCCATTTGCGAAATAAACACACGCACAGCCCTCCGACACATCTGCTCTAAAGTGACATACTGGGTTGGAGATTGTAAGACAATACTGGCGAGGGATATCGGTATTATTTGATGATGATGGTATGTATGATTGGATAAATGTAGGTACTATCGTGGCCATATATTATGTCCCTTCTTTTGACGTCGATTTTCTCGCAGAACTAGGGTCGACAAAATTTGAAAAAATTCTGATGCGGTCCTTGATTAATATGCTACTACTCATAAAAATTAGAAAGCTGTATATGTTGGCGTTTTCCCGATTTTTCCAAATTAAGAAGAATTGGCGCTGTTTTTGCCCCGTAAATTTCATTCGTTTAACTTTAGCAATTAATTACTCCGGAAGTAATCCATAGATATCAATGAATTACAAAGTAAAATCACCTGCGGAATGCTAGCTTCCAACGTGCATTTTTGTAGAATCATGAGATTAGTGGTTGACCCACAAAAAGCTATATTATGCAATGCCAGCAATTCCGTTATTAGAAGAGCTAGAATAATGAAATATAGACTATAGGCTACCCAATAATTCATAGGATTAAAGTTTATTACATAATCATTGTTTATCTTGCTTTTTTCATCCGACGCTCTACGGTCTTTGGTGTGCTGCGGGGAAGGGAGGCGTTAGCGGTGCTGTCATGTCGGAGAGAACCGACACAGCTGAGAGAACCGGGGTAGCTTATCATCAATACACAAAAAGAACGATAACTTGTCAAGGTAGTAGTTTTAAATAACAATTAAATTCTTAATTTTTGCATAAATGTGATTATAATATGTGACCCGGTACGAGAGAAATCTCTTCTATCGATTGGCGTTTATGTTTTCTTCAGTTTTTATACAATAAGGTTGTAAACAAGATTTCGATGGAAGCGGATACATCTAATAATATGGAGTTAGCAGATTAGTGGTGAATACTAAATTAAGTTTGCTTGATAAACCCAAAAAATATTTAACAAGTATGCCCGATTTTATTATATAAATATTCAAACTATTATAACAGTTTCAACAGTTTATTTATTAATAATAAAAGGAATTGCTGGCATTGCATACTATAAGCTTTTTGTGGGTCAACCACTAATCCAATAATTTTACACAAATGCACATTGAAAGCAAGCATTCCGCAGGTGATTTTACTTTTTAATTCGATGAAGTATATGGATTATTTCCGGAGTAAATAATTGCTAAAATTAAACGAATAAAATTTACGGGGCAAAAACAGCGCCAATTCTTCTTAATTTGGAAAAATCGGGAAAACGCCAGCAAATACAGCTTTCTAATTTTTATGAGTTGTAGCATATTAATCTAGGACAGCACCTGAATTTTTTCAAATTTTTTCGCCCCTAGGGTTCCGAGAAAATGGACGTCGAAAGAAGGGACATAATACATGGCCACGATAGTACAAGAGACTGTAGTTTTTGAGTGGCATTTAAGTTACGCTAGAATCTCGGTCGCGGCGCGTAGCGAACGGTGAAAGGATCATGTTACTTACCAGCTCGCCTTTGCTCTTGTTCTTGTTATTAACGATTGCTGGGTATTGCATTTCGGTGTGTCCTTAAACGTTAATATAAATTACTGCAGTAAACTCAGTGTGAGCTCGGTTCAATAAATAGACTACAACGGACTCCGTGGCGCAACGGTAGCGCGTCTGACTCCAGATCAGAAGGTTGCGTGTTCAAATCACGTCGGGGTCAACACAATTTTTATTATTTTTTTGACCCAAACAATATTTAACAACATATATTATATTATTGATTAATATTTGTAGACAATCGTGAATTGTTTATGGAACAACAAACACATGCAGTAAATGATAAAATTGTTTTATGACAACTTGTAGGCTTGTAGGCGTTTAACTTGGTAGGCTGTTAAACATCTTCAGTGCTTTATAATAAAATGAATTTTGTGTGCTGCTTTTTGTATATTTTGGTAATCTGAAGTGGTCCTTTTGCCGAGTATTGTATTCATGCTGCTCACTATTGTATGTTAAATAATTACTCATATAATTTGGGAGTTTATTATTTATGCATTTATATACCAACGTGAGTGCCTGATATACCGTTCCTTGTTTAACATTAAAAAAAAATTATTTACTCAACATGGACTCGATACTGGTTAACCTGGAGCTTTGTAATAAAATTCTGAGTGCTCGATTTTGTTGTACTTTAAATCTTTTTAATGTCTTTGTCTGTATACAAAAATAATATACTGCTGCAATAGTAAAAATATGGTTCTATAATCGTATGGTACAAATATATTCTAGCTTTTAATGTAAGTTTATTAGATATTCATCCTAAGTAGCTAATCTTTCGACTCACCTTTTTAACTATATATTCCATATTACTCGTAAATTTGAAACTATTATCTAAAATGACGCCTAGACATTCAAATTTGTCCACTATCTCAACAACTGTGTTATCAATAACTATGTCTGGTGTAGGGTTTACCGAATTTCTATTTCCCAATACCATAGCTTTTATTTTCAATACATTCAAAAATAATTTATTTTCTTTATACCAATTTGATATCGATACTAGTTCGGAGTTTAATGTCGCGATTACATCAGGTAAGTTGTCTCCTGCAATTGATATTAGTGTATCGTCTGCAAATAGGTGCGTATCACAAGATTCAACTTGTGAAGCAACATCGTTTATGTACAAATTAAATAAAACTGGTCCAAGAACAGAACCTTGTGGTACCCCTAAGCTGTTTATTAATTCACTAAAGTAATCAATTATTTGGTAATTGCTGAAAATGATCTAGGCGTTTCGTTGTGGTTTTCACGATAAAGGACATGCTGAACAGATCTGACTGAAAGGACCACGTTTCATCATTCTCGCGTACCGACGGAGCCCCAAGTTGATATTCAATCAGCGAAGTCATCAGTGCGTACTGCCCCGGGGGTATCCAATTATTTATTAATTTCACCCCCTATTCGCGAAGAGAGAGGCGCTGCCCTTGTACAGTTTCCGAATTATTTCAAAACTTTTTGGAGACGGGGGTCCACTCCAGTCCCATCAATCGGATGAAACGGAATAGCCGCAAGCCATTGACGCTAATTTGAGCGTAAAATGGCATTATATCCGGACTGGATGTGATTGAAAGGATATTAAAAGCATCGCCAGAAGCTTTTCGAAATATGATTATTTAGCATTGCGAATATTATAAATACTGGACTACGTAATTTTTTATTAGTGCTTATCTGTTTTCTGGGTAAAGTAAAAATACAAACAAAAAGAAAAACAGAGAATTAAGACAAGAAAAAAAAGAGGATGTAAAGATAAAAGAGGGTGAAAGTTAAAAAATACCAGTTCATATCTACACACTGACATCAAATTTCATTAGAAGATGGAATAAAGGTCGATAAATTTTAGTTTTTTCCAAGTCCAATAGAAGGTTTCTGAAAAAATCTAACCCAACATTATCGAAATTATTACAAGCGGATAATTATTACAAGAATAATAAACTGTTACGCAACTATGAACTGTTTCTTGCTTCTCGATTTCTTTAGTCTTTGTCTGATATAATGAAGTTTAATTGAAATATACGTATGATAAATATACATATAGATATTACTTCCTTGATATAAGAATTGTAATTAATTATAGACATTTCTTTATTTTTATTAGCGATGAAAACTTCCTGGTGGAAAATTATATAGTCAAAAATTAATATCTGGGAAAAAGGGTCATGAGTCAGCGGCAAAAAACAGTCACACTTCTTTCGACGTTTCGAACTTTATTGTAAGTAGTTCATCAGGAAAATCTCTACAAAATCATTAGTAATAGCTAAGCACCATTAAAAGTTATCTACTACTTACAACTTATAATGAAAAAGCGAAGGAATCGAACATGAGGCGCCCTTTTCTTGGGAACCGATAACATAACCTCACAACTTGTTGGCCCTACAACTTGCCGAAAATTATATAGTAATTACTTACTACTATATATAGTCAGTTTTGTATTAATTTATTTTATGGTAGATAACGATATACCGGGTGTCTCAATAGTGCGATCTCGGAAGATTGTACCTCTGTGAATAAAGATATCTTTAAACTGATTTCACTCATATATACAGAACGCCGAGACGCATATTTTAAAGTTATTAGCCTGTATACAGGGTCTTCCATAAGATAGTACCAACCCAAACTTATGTTTTTTAAATGGATCAAGTTATATTTCTGAACACAATTATCTGAACAAACTTATGGGATTTCAGATAAAAGTGCATATAGTGTTTCCGACAACATTTAGACAATAAAAAGGATTTACCAAAACCAGTAAGAAAAAAAGGGTTGCCATTTAAAAAGGTGTCTATGATGTCCTGACTCAGTAACAAATGAGTGGAGAGGAACTTACCTGATGTAATAGCGACATTGAACTCTAAACTGGTTTCGATATCAAATTGTTATAAAGAAAGTAAGTTATGTTTGAATGTATTGAAAACAAAAGCTATGATATTGGGCAATAGAATTTCCGTAAACCCTACACCTGAAATAGTTATCGATAACACAGTTGAGATAGTGGACAAGTTTAACTAGCTAGGTGTCATTTTAGACAATACTTTGAAATTTAGGAGTAATATGGAGTATTTAGTTAAAAAGGTGAGCCGAAAGAATAACTATTTAGGAAGAATATCTAATAAACTTAAATTAAAAGCTAGAATATCTTTGTACCATACGATTATAGGACCCTACTTTAACTATTGCAGCAGTATACTATTTTTGTGTACAGACAAAGACATTAAAAAAATTCAAGTACACCAAAATCGGGCACTCAGGATTTTATTACAAAGGTCCAGGTTAACCTGTAACTAGTCAATGTTGAGTAAATTAAATTTCTAGAATGTTAAACAAGGAACGGTGGTATATCAGGCACTGATCTTGGTATATAAATGCATAAATAATAAACTCCAAACTTATATGAGTAATTATTTAACATACAAAAGTCAGCTGCATGAATACAATACTCGGCAAAAGCACCACTTCAAATTACCAAAATATACAAAACAGTACGCAAAATTCATTTTATTATTAAGCACTAAAGATGTTTAACAGCCTACCAAGTGATATAAAAACCAGTAGTCTTTTTAAAAGATCATGTCGGATTTATTTATGTGGTAATTTTAAGTACTTCATAAGTTTAGTACTAAGGAAACCATATTTATTGTGATTATTAGTTTCTTTTAACTAAGTAAACATCATTATTATTATGACTTTTCTCAGAAACGAATATTTAAATAATTGAAAATCGCCGTGTTGTTGATTTTTCAAAATAACAAATCATCTCAGAGATTTTCTAGCTAATTACTTAGGATAGGATTTTTTAATTTATTTTTAAATTGTAAGAACTTGTTCAACATGAAACAAAATATTATTGGCAATGACGATTTTTTATTTAAAAATTCAAGGCAACAAATTTCAGATCAGTTGTATTATTCTATTAATCTTACCAAATTGGTATGTTAATTTAACATTTTGAAAATGTCTAATATACTAAATGCACATAAAATATAAATATTTGATATCAATTCGAGACATTGCACATGTGGATTTCGATTTGGTTTAAAATTGGTCTTTATTTTGACTAGTTTTTTTTATTTCTACCTTGTCCAGCTCTTCTAACATATCTCGAAACCGGTTCCATATCCGCTGAATAACAGAATGGAAAATTAATTCAGTTTTTTACCCGTTGAATAGAATACATCTTTTTTCGTCTTGTAACGCTAGACTTTTTTGCCTATTTCTCTATAGTGGTGGTGTAAATGCGATGGATATAATAGAAGCAATTATCGTACGGTATAACTAAGAGGGGTTTTCCGAAGCGCATCTGGTGCCCGGACGCTGCTCTCGGTGCCCGGAAAATTAGACGTCGACTCCGAGGAGAACTCGAGGAGGCGTGGCTCTTCGGCGTCAACTTCGGATTTTTACGACGTCCCGTATAATTAAAAACGTGACCGCCTATAAATAACGGCGCAAACTGCTTCTGCGGGGGCGCTCCTCCTCTATTTTTTCGCCTATTTTGTCAGTTTCCGTCGGTTAAGGCTTAAGAATGAGCTCGGAAGTACACCCCACATTTATTAAAACTTCGTAAAACTTCGGTGGTCGACGTAAACCGTCCTTAAGCAGTACTGGTGCTTAAACTAAACCGTTGTTCGCCGCAAGTTCAAATTGAGGACAAACAATAAAATTAACCTTATGAGTTTTTGAGTTTTATGAGATGCAAGTCTTCTTAATCGCTGAAACATCATTAAATTCAGGCGAAGTAGTCCGCTTCTAAATGTCAGTGAACACTTTTTGATTAACTACAGTTATATGAATTCTTGTCGAAATAATGTTATCAACTAATAAGAAACTTCGCAAAAACTAACCCAAAAACAATTTCTTGCAAGTAGAAAAAGTATTTTTCTGCGGAGTGTTGACATTCATATTTAGAAGTTTCATGACCTTAGAGCTGAAAAGCCTTTGGTTCAAAAGGGTCCAAAGGAACTGGTAGTTTGTTCTAAGCCTTTTCCAAGGATTTTGCAAATGAGCCGCCATTTCTGTAATTTCGTCAAAATAGTTAAATAGTAAATTAAAGTATAGGAAATTTTGCATCTACATTGATATGAAACTACCTAGTAGCCAGAATTTTGACAAATATAATTTTTTGTGCCTACACACTCGAAAACAGCTGATTTCATCAGAGGTTGGAGAACCGCTATAGAGAAAGCTATAGAGAACCGCTGTAGTGCGGCAAAGTACAAAATTCAAATTTCAAATAAAATAAGATCACCAATTTGATTGTTTGTTGATACGAAATATCAACCCGTTGCTATATCTAATTCTAAAAACGATAAATTGAGAAAAATGTAGATAAAGTATACCGATGAGTGTAGTTTTATTTTAGTATGTTGGTACGGATGTGATATCTAGAGTGTCATGACTCATGAACAAATATAAATATGTCAGAATTTGAATTAGCTTTTTAACCTTGACGTTTCGTCAAAGTGGTACCTACCTAACATTTCCTATACAGAAATATATCCATTTCTTAATTATATTTTTTTAAATACATATTTCTTAAAAAGCAACGCAAAAGACTTTGATGTCACTACTGCTGAAAACTACATAGCCACCGCTCGTCGCGCTATTCCATACTTTCGGCACTTGTGACATAAATAACTATTATTCTAGTGACGTAGTGGAAGTAGTGTCATATGCTGATGCTTTGACAATACCTACGATTTATCTCAATAATAGTATATTATTCTATGAGCAAGTAATGTAAGTAATTTCTCACGAGAACGAAGTTTGCAGCACGAGCCATAGGCGAGTGCTGCAAAACGTTCGAGTGAGAAATTGCCATTACTTGCGAATGGAATACTATACTTTTTCTACGACCATGCAACGAAATTTTATAAATTAATTTTTGTGCATATAGGGACAGCTGTATGTCACTATGACGGTTTACATGATTTTGACAGATTAAAATTGTTTGGTGGGCCTTGTCACTTAGCGACGTTGTCAATGCCTTGTCAATGTCGCTAAACAGTGTATCAAAACAATTTGGAAATGAAAAATCCAGAGCTGTAATTGGCTCTAAAGCCGTGAGGAATGAAATATTTCTCACTACTCGCGGGGTACGAGGAGCCAGGAATGAAATATTTGCCATGTGTGTGGGGAATGGTTAGTATTACTTATCATAAATTGCCATGATAATGAATGCATTCCTCAATAGGAGTAGAAAATAGTATATTATTCTATGAGCAAGTAATGTAAGCAATTTCTCACGAGAACGAAGTTTGCAGCACGAGCCGTAGGCGAGTGCTGCAAAGCGTTCGAGTGAGAAATTGCCATTACTTGCGAATGGAATACTATACTTTTTCTACGACCATGCAACGAAATTTTATAAATTAATTTTAGTGCATATAGGGACAGCTGTATGTCACTATGACGGTTTACAGGATTTTTACAGATTAAAACTGTTTTTTGCGCCTTGTCACTTAGCGACGTTGTCAATGCCTTGACAATGTCGCTAAGCAGTGTATCAACAATTTGGAAATGAAAAATCCAGAGCTGTGATTGGTTCTAAAGGCGTGAGGAATGAAATATTTCTCACTACTGGCGGGGTATGAGGAGCCAGGAATGAAATATTTGTCATGTGTGTGGGGAATGGTTAGTATTACTTATCATAAATTGCCATGATAATGAATGCATTCCTCAATAGAAGTAGAAAATAGTATATTATTCTATGAGCAAGTAATGTACGCAATTTCTCACGAGAACGAAGTTTGCAGCACGAGCCGTAGACGAGTGCTGCAAAGCGTTCGAGTGAGAAATTGCCATTACTTACGAATGGAATACTATGCTTTTTCTACGACCATGCAACAAAATTTTATAAATTCATTTTTGTGCATATAGGGACAGCTGTATGTCCCTATGATGGTTTACAGGATTTTGACAGATTAAAATTGTTTGGTGCGCCTTGTCACTTAGCGACGTTGTCAATGCCTTGACAATGTCGCTAAGCAGTGTATCAAAACAATTTGGAAATGAAAAATCCAGAGCTGTAATTGGTTCTAAAGCCGTGAGGAATGAAATATTTCTCACTACTCGCGGGGTACGAGGAGCCAGGAATGAAATATTTGCCATGTGTGTGGGGAATGGTTAGTATTACTTATTATAAATTGCCATAATAATGAATGCATTCCTCAATAGGAGTAGAAAAAATAGATTTTCATGCAGCTAAACTATTAATTTTATATAATGTATGATAAAGTCATGTGGCGTCGGCCAAAATTTCATCCTAATGCAGGACAATGCAAAGCCACATACCGCCGGCATCACTAGAAACTTTTTAGATGAACGTGGAATTCAAGTCATGCAATGGCCGGCGTTAAGTTCTGACCTGCCTCATATTGAACACGTGAGGGATCAGGTTGACCGACGTGTTCGCAAGCGCCCTGCATTATTCATTTACATTTTTAAGTGTAACTTAGAAGTAACTAAGAGTTGTAACATTGTTTCTGTAATTTTCTTTAGTTAAATGTAAGCCGTTGAAGTATACCAAATGTGATTTGCCTAGAACTATTATTTAAAAAGTTACAGGTTCCCCTATTTTTTCTCTGAGCAGTGTACATCAATCTCTTTTATAATACAATTCCAAATATCTGAAAGCGAACATCTCCTGCAAGATATGTACCGAATGTAGAGTGAGCTCAAAATGGTGTAACCGGCCACACAATTTTTTAGCTTTTGATCCAATCAACAATTCGAATACGTTAAAGTGTTCGTTGGAACGCACTGCTACACAATCCGACCTCAAATAAAACTAATGGACTCGAGTGCATAGTGTAAAATCAGTAAATAGATAGATGCAATTACTGCTAAAACGTGGTAAAACGTGACACAAAGCGATGGTCGGTCTGTTGCAGTGTAACCTGTTATGCGGTTTATGCTAGGCTGAACGTCAATGGTTCGCGTCCAGAATATAACGAGAGAACGGCCGGTCAATAGACCGGTCCGCAATGTCCGTATAATAGTGTATTAATTTTAATGTTAATTAATTTCAGCTAGACAGCTCAGGCTCGTATACAAACTGATGTACGCTGGTCGAAATTTATAGAGATGAAATAGAAAGACAAGCAAGTTTAAAATATTAACAACATGACGTAAATGGTCCATTGTCCATGGACCATTGTATATGTGACTAACTTGGTAAGAAAATGGCCGTTTATACAGCGCAGCGCGATTGGCAGGTGGAGCAGACAAACCCCTGAATCTTAAATTAACGTTATGGACATCCGTTCTACAGCGTATCTTCAGCATGAGGTATTGTAGGACCCTTGTGGATAGCAACTTATGATATAATATAGCTGCATGCAACACCTTAGTGTTATCCACGTTCAACCACCCCAAGTCGCCCAGCCCATTCGATACATGATCATACTTCCTCAAACCAAAAACAAACAGAACACATGCATTTTGGACACGCTGAACACGCTGCCTGTCCGACGCCGTCAGGCAAGGACCGTACACGGCATCACAATATGAGATCTTTTGATACTATTGACAGTAGATATTGTGAGATATTGTCAAAACATCAGCATTTGACACCACCGGTACAGTCATTAGCCTGAAAATATTTGGCAAATCTTGGCTCACTATATAGTATTATATAGGCAAAACTGGGAGAGCTGAAGGTGATTCATCGCTTAAAATCGTATGAACCAAGATATGAAGGTACCGCGTGAATTAGTTATTAGCTGTGTATATTAAGTTGCCTACTAGGTAGTTCGTTCAAGATTAATATTTAATTATTAAAAATACTGTCATTTAATTGTGATAATTGTCCTATCTAATTTATATATCCATCATTAGCATGTTTAATAGAAGCAAAGAGAAAACATACCAACGAAAACATCTTGTTCACATCACACGTTCGCGCTCGAATTGGAGGTTAGGTTGCTACCGCTGTCATTCGTTCTTATGGTTCTAAGAACAGACGTACTTTTTTGTCTTGCCCATTTAAATTATACAGCAGACGTATGAAAAGTATGCTATTTCGTTTTAACACGCGTCAATATTTAGAAATATTCTGTAACGTATGTCTAAAATAACAGCTGAAATCTATGAGTAATCTTCAGCTCTCCCAGTTTTGCCTATATCATAGCAGATGCGACCGATCTCGATCAAATAGAATTTGCTCCTGCAGCTAAACTAACCAAAACAAAACATAAAAATAGCACAGAAAAACGTGCCAAAAGACTTCTCAAACCAATAGCCTAACACAGTATAAGTTTTAAGAATTTGCATTAATTATAATATCAACATAATGAATTCCATAAAAGTTTTTTTTTCGCCGGACAATCAGAGTTGAGGTAACCTGAAACGACAAAACCTCCCAGCTGAATATAAAACAAAACTCATTATACAATGCAAATACATATCGAATTTCGGCATAATAAAAGGCATTCTCAATTCGCAAAGCTGTCGGATTACACCAAAAATTCATTAAAATTTCATTCAAATGTTTTTTTTTGTGTGTTCGTTAACTCTGGGGATTGTGAATATCTGAATTTGAAACCATTGTCGCATTATTGGAAAACTTTGCCCATAGCGTTAGCAACGCATAAAAATTTTAGTCATAAACAAAAATGAGTTCTTATACCTACATAATATCGAATTAAGTATTTTTGTACATTTTTGTACATTTAAACTGCATTATAATAATGTTTAGTTTATAAAAGATTATAAACAAAGTACTTCTGTATCTAGAACAAAGTTTGGGAAAAGTTCGGTTAGTCATACATAGTCTTAGAGTCAAAGTTTTAATATAACATAATAATATTTCAAGTTTGTGCTAAGGAAGTACAAATATGTAACATTCAAATCCGAAAATAAAATTTGAGTAAATAAATGTTGAGTAAATATATTCAGCAGAATTAAATATGGCGAGTATAAAACGTCATTTATGTATATCAAAAGTTATTGCACTACTTGGACCAAAAAGATCGTTTGTCCGCAGAAGGGAGTCTTAGAGCTTTCTCAGGCTAGGACGTCGGCTTATTCATTGCCTTCTCTCTCTGAATGTCCTGGGACCCACATCAGTGAAACCTTGTTCTCTTTTGCTAAAACTGATAGTCTAAACATCACTGCATCAAAAGCACTCTAATAACGGTCAAGATGAACATCTCCAAGTTGCTTAGGTTACCTGTGACGTCAAACTGCCCTAACCTGATCAATGTCTAGCCTTCCCAACGAACGCAGCTGTCGTCAGGTATGGACAACATATGAAAATAAAATCGAACGTTGGATTCCTGATAATTCTGTCAAAAATACGTACATCACTTCCAGTCGACGTTGTCAAAATGGCCTGTAAGAAAAATACAAATATCTAAAAGCAAACGACTGGACTCGATAGAATGGATTGATTGCGATGCGATCAAAATTGAAGAGTGCGAAATATTGAAACCGAAGTACAGATAACAATATCCCCACTATCTTCCCCAAACATGTATCGAGTTCCGTAACCAAAAAAAGACACACCCTCCAGAATAGACTGTAATGCATATCGACTGGCACGAATTTATACGCCATTTAGTTGACATAATCTGTAAGCATCATTCCGAGAAACACAAGGACGGCGAGCCCGAACGCGAAGGCTCCAAAAGCTCACACATAGAGGCATGCTATCGACTAGTCAGCTGCATAATGCACGGCTGCAAACCACAAGAGGAAGGAGAATCGTCTAAGGGAGAAAAGCGCGAACCGTTCAACGCCAAGCACTGCGCTTCTCTCGTCAAATACGCGCTTACGTACTTCTTCAGAAAGAAGCGATGCGCCACCTGCGCGGAGGAGTTCCAAAAGAACGATAAACGACAACGAAATTCGATCGCATCCAATTCGCATAGCCAAAAAAGCGGCGCCGCAGACGACCAACCGAACGCACAAAGACGCCTTACGGCTGAATCCGGCCACAGAAACTCGCAAGCAAGCGAGCGACCAGAAGAACACGACAATCAAAGTCGCGTATCGACAAAATCCGACGCCAGGAGCGCCGGGTCACCTAACATAGAAGATGCTAGGAGTCACCACTCGGTGAAATCGGATGGCGGCCAATCGGTTAAATCGTCAAAATCGGTAAAATCTGAAGGCGGGAAGAGTCAGGCATCGATAAAACCGGGGAATAGTAGTCCGCAATCGGAAAGATCGGATAACCGTAGTCGTCAATCGGCTAAATCGGATAATAGGAGTCGTAAGTCGGATAGGAGCCGATCTTCTGATAGGTCGCCGAGTCAGAGGTCGGGTGGTAGTCGGAACCGTCGGAGTGGGACAAGCGAACGGTCGAGTATTAGTTCGAAGAGAAATGACGAGAGTGACAAGACGGGCCCGATGGCGCACAAGAAGGCTGAGTTTCGGGATTAATAGCTAGACTATTCTCCATCGAATTTTGTTATAAAAAGAACTTCGACGTGTATTATTGCTTGTTATCAACGGATCTTTGCTGGTGTAATAAATATAACATAAACTATAAGTAAGAGCAAGTTTTTTTTTTTTTATTTTTACCAGTTCTGAATAAATTTTATTAAACAAAGACGATGATGGCTCTAGAGGCTCACGCGTAGAGGCATCCTATCGTCACACTAACTACACAACTGCAAACAATACGAGGTACTGCAGGCAATCAGTAAATTCGGTTAACCGTAGTCGACAATCAGCAAAATCGGATAAACTTAGTCGACAATTAATAAAATCGGATAACCGTAGTCGATAATCAGCAAAATCGGATAACCGTAGTCGACAATCAGCAAAATCGGATAACCGTAGTCGACAATCAGCACAATCGGATAACCGTAGTCGACAATCAGAAAAATCGGATAACCCGAATCGATAATCAGCAAAATCGGATAACCGTAGTCGACAATCAGTAAAATCGGATAACCGTAGTCGACAATCAGCAAAATCGGATAACCGTACTCGACAACCAGTAAAATCGGTAAACCGTAGTCGACAATCGGCAAAATCGGATAACCGTAGTCGACAATCAGCAAAATCGGAAAACCGTAGTCGAGAAATAACAAAATCGGATAACCGTAGTCGACAATCAGTAAAATCGGATAACCGTAGTCGACAATCAGTAAAATCGAATAACCGTAGTCGAGAAATAACAAAATCGGATAACCGTAGTCGAGAATTAACAAAATCGAATAACCGTACTCGAGAATTAACAAAATCGGATAACCGTAGTCGAGAATTAGCAAAATCGGATAACCGTAGTCGACAATCAGATAACCGTAGTCGACAATCAACAAAATCGGATAACCGTAGTCGAAAATCAGATAACCGTAGTCGACAATCAGCAAAATCGGATAACCGTAGTCGACAATCAGCACAATCGGATAACCGTAGTCGACAATTAGCAAAATCGGAAAACCTTAGTCGAGAATTAACAAAATCGGATAACCGTAGTCGATAATCAGCACAATCGGATAACCGTAGTCGACAAACAGCAAAATCGGATAACCGTAGTCGACCATCAGCAAAATCGGATAACCGTAGTCGACAAGAAGCAAAATCTGATAACCGTAGTCGACAATCAGCAAAATCGGATAACCGTAGTCGACAATCAGCAAAATCGGATAACCGTAGTCGATAATCAGCAAAATCGGAAAACCTTAGTCGAGAATTAACAAAATCGGATAACCGTAGTCGACAATCAGGAAAATCGGATAACCGTAGTCGACAATCAGCAAAATCGGATAACCGTAGTCGACAATCAGCAAAATCGGATAACCGTAGTCGATAATCAGCAAAATCGGAAAACCTTAGTCGAGAATTAACAAAATCGGATAACCGTAGTCGACAATCAGCCAAATCGGATAACCGTAGTCGACAATCAGCAAAATCGGATAACCGTTGTCGACAATCAGCAAAATCGGATAACCGTAGTCGACAATCACCAAAATCGGATAACCGTAGTCGACAACCAGCAAAATCGGTGTAATATATAAAACATATAAAAATATAAAGCATTTTAAGAGAAAGACAAAACCGTCCTACAAATTTATCCTTATTTATAGCGCGACTTTCAAACCTGGCACGTTCATTACCCACTACAACATTACCATAAAATTAAAATTTAAATTGAAGCGTGTTCGTCCTCTCGTTCCAGTTTCCACAGGACCCTCGTTCGTCCTTTCCGAAAGCTAAAAATATGCGTGGGGATCTCTTCTTATTAAACATCTCATCAACCGGGACACAGACTCGTCGCTCTGATGAAAACGCAATGAGTGAGAATTCAGTTTCGTCGGCGACGTTTCTGTACAGTCTGTGATTGAGAGATCATCAGCGCGAGTGGAGAGATATCTCCTTGAGAGAAGTCCCCCTCTTCTCTGTGATGGCGGATGTCGTTTTTTAAGCGGCCGGCGCTTTTCATTTGCCCGTCTCTCGAATTGATGCCCGTCCTTTCGCATGAGCGATCGCAGGCTTATGGGGGAATAATTACCGTCTAATGCCCGACCGGTCTGTGTGGACAAGTGAGAGGCGTCTGCGTATCGAAGTGGCAGACGAAAAAAGGACGCTGATAGATATCGACGAGATTATTTTATCGGATGGTGAGGTCAGGCAATTTGTCGAGTGAATTTCATATTGTCAATATTTGTTTCTTGTTTACAGGCGAAAGATTGTACATGTTCTCTAAACTGGGGGTTTGTTTTGTTGGTTGGTCGATTGTAGTAACAAAATTAGTCCTCTTACTACTTCCCCTTTTTGTTTTCATGAAATTTAATGGCTAGTTGATCTCCGTTGGTGCCTGACGTAATAAATTATGAAACTGTCACAATTAATTCGTCTTATATTAGTGTTTAAAATATATAAAAAACATTCTTGTATATTTCAATGTGTTTAAAACACCGTGCACTTTAACTTGAGGAAACTAATTATTGAAAGTAATTACATTTTACTATAATATTATGAACTTTATTCAGCTTCAAATATTATTATGATTCATATGTAGAATGTTTTTTTTTTCTACGCACTTGGAAAAAGTTCATGCGACGAAATAAGGGACAACAAAGCGACTAGTGGTTAAGGCAATGGTCAAATACTTACTATTAAAGATAAAAAAAATAAAAAGATATTGCAATATATCGGAAAAGATATTTAAAACGGGCCTATCGCAAGTAAACTTTAAGGTTTCTTTTCAAATAGAAAAGAAGTGTAAACTCCACGTATTATATACTTAACAAATAGGGAAATATGAAACAAATTAGAATACGCTAAATGGAATAGATTTTATGTCGACAAAATAACAAAAAAAAATGTTTTTGAACTCATCTGAGGGTGTTCTGATATAGGGAGACCCATTAAATAAATTTTATTTTATTCTTTTAATAATCAAGTTACATTAGAGTATAAATTGTCTTTATTTTTAGCTTCTGGAAGTTTTTTTATTATATTATTACTCTTGTAATAAATATTAATCGCTACCATTGATTCTATGGATTTTTATAAATTCATAGAATATTATTTTTAATTATGTTATCTTAGATAAATTTTACATCACATTTGCAATATTTATATTATTGCTAATGCTATTTCGGAACTATCGTTGATTTTCTTTATGCAACGTTTATATATCAGCCTTTTACTGGGTTTAATCTACTTAAAGTAATTGTTTTTTCATGGCTTAAATAACAATAGAATTCAGTACCAAAACCGATTTCACCCTATTAGGTATACTCAGTTTCAAAAAAGTGTCGCACTCATATATTTTATATTTTTTAAACCAGTTTTTTTTATCTCTAAAATTGTCCTAGTTACAGCTTTTATTGAAACCTTGCATATAACCAACTTTTTGGAGGCAAAGTTCAAACCTGTTCAAAAATCTTTCCGCTTATTTGAAAATATTTGAATTCTAAATTCAACACCATTAACTTTACTGTAGAACAAGAAGTTAACGGCCAACTTCAATTTTTAGATACTCTGGTAGTCAGGAATAGCAAAAATATAATAGAAATTGACGTGTATCGGAAAGATACTAACACAATCAGGTTTATTCCCAATGATTCGCAGCATCCTTTTCAACAAAAATTGTCTTTTATTAGTTGTTTAGTAAATAGGTTATTGAAATTTCCATTGTCCGCAGATAGATATCAGCAAGAATTATTGTTTATTAAGAATGTTGTCATACATAATGGGTACCCTGAGAAAATAGTTGATAGAATGATTAAGAAGCAGAATCAAAAAATGTATGTAAATCAAATATCTACTTTAAATACTTTGTCTGTAGAAAAGAAGAAATATGTTAAAATACCGTTCGATTGTGCATATACAAGGGGTTTGAGAAGTATTTTTACATCACAAAATCTCTGTATAGCATATTCCACTCATAATAGCATAAAAAACCTTCTTGGAAACCCAAAGGATAAGGTAGATGTACTTGATAAATCTGGTATATATTGTATCAAATGTCATGACTGTAAAAAAGAATACGTAGGCCAAACAAGAAGAACAATTTTAACTAGGTTCAAAGAACATGTAGCTCATTTTAAATATAATCGTTTTGAAAAATCTAGTGTGGCTCAACATATTTTAGACACAGGTCATAAAGTAGTTGTAGATGACTTAAAACTTGTAAAAGCTGTGTCAAATAATAGGCAACTAAACAGCTTGGAAAGTATCTTTATTCAATTGAATAGAGATAAATTAATAAATTCAGACAGGGGTCCTATACCTAGTTCGCCATTGTTTGACCTGCTTTAATTAAAACTTGTTTTTTACGCTTCAATGATCAAAATTCACTGAGGTGTGAACAACAAATGGGTATATATAGGCTAATTTTTAACATGGACGTCACTTCCACTAGTGATTTGCTTGGACAATATCCAGTAAAGATACTATGAAGTGGTAATCTCTCTTTTCCTCTTTTTAGGTTCTACTGAAGATGGCAACATAGTTGCTGAAATACGTATTTAGGTTTCTAAAATACTTGTTGTGGTTAGGGGTTTATAATTTTATTATTCCATAAGTATATTTCACTAGAAAACTGTTTCTGGATAAATTCAGAAAGTTGGTAATATGCAAGGGTCCAAAAACGAGCGTAATTCGGACAATTTTAGAGAGAAACCAATGAATAAAAAACAAAAAGCCCGTAAAAGATGCGACTTTCATATAGACTGTAAGCACCTTCTATACCATTACTTGATTAACACACAGGATGAGTCAACAATAAGGAAAGAAGGTGGTTCCAGTTTTTCCACTACTATCCAGGATACATTTAAAAAACTTCCTCCTGTTTAATTGTTTTTAGAGACAAAGGAATTGGCTACCATTAAATAAAAAAAATACAATTCGTCCTACTGGTTTAGCAAATATAAGACATTAAAGTTAGATCAACAATCATGTGGGTCACTTTTTTGAAACTGAGTGTATTTTTCCAGTGGTGATAAGTCAAAAACAAAACATTGTAAGTAACTTAAAAATCACAAACTTTAACAAGAAATCAAAATCGATATCCCCAAAACTATTAAGCTTATCACTATAAATCATATATAATATTTCTTTTTGAAACTTTATCATCGTATTCTTTAAATGTTGTAAAATCAGAATGCATAATAAAACACAAAGTACAAAGCACAAAGTAATAGTTTTTAGCACACAGGTAGTTGACCCAAGAAAATATAAAGTATTTAGCTTAAGTAAATATTGTTGATTGAATGAAGTCCACGAAATAAATATTATACAATGAAGTGAATCTACTATCACAGAGTTGGTAATATGCAAATCATACCTAGTAGTTATTCAAAAGAAATTATTTTGCTTCGCTGAAGTAATAATATCTCACACGAATATCAAAACACGTTGTTTTGAAAATAGTATGAAAAATGCCACTAGATGTCAATTTAAGATAATAGATCGCTCCACCATATTGTCACAATTATTTATAATATTAAAAACGCAAGTCAAATAAAAATTCCTCCCTTCCTTTGGTCAGCTTCAACACCAGAGCAGACTGCCAAGAAACTACTTGAACTCCAGCTAAGGAACTGTGTAAACGCGACAGACCTCAAGTTCACTATACCTAAGCGCAAGGACGAAAATCATATTTGCAATAGCAGAGCACGTCTCAAGCACCCTTTATACACGTCGAACTTCTCTCGCACCCTATCGAAGTGGAGGCTCGCAAAGAATCAATAGCGACATCTTCAGTTCGTCAGTCGAACCAACACGTCCTAACAACATTACGACTACCAGACGTCATTCAGACGAATAACTCAATTAATTAACTACTATACGCTCTTTCGCGCGCTCATTTTTCATCGGCGCCCTCTACTGGCGGATTCCCAAAGCATCGTACACAATTTCAGGCGAATAGTACGTGTGAAAGTTACCGGTTGTAATTTGGTCAGTGGTTCGGCCAATACGAAACGGTGGATGGGTGAGCCATTGAAATTGTAATTAGAGAGTGGGTGGGTGTATAAGGTGTTCTCATGGCTGGACGAAGTTCGGAATGGAGACTGGTGGAATTAGATTCTGTTCTTCTTGGTTGCTTGGATGCGCCGCTATTGGCAACTACTGGCCTGGTACTTACGTATGAGTCTAGATCACGTAAACTTTAGACGTGATGTAAATGTTACCGGTACATCTACTAGCGAGTTTCTGGAGCAATCAACTGTTTCTAAAGTATGAATATTTGGATTTCACGTTTTCATACGGAACATACTAAACTTAGTTTTCTTATAAGCTTGGTCTTAGGGCGTTCATCAACCAAGGAAGCTAAAATGAGGAAATTAATCAGAAGCAACCAATCTTTCGAAACTATTGCCTATTCATTTCGGGAGTAAATAATTTCGATCAGATATTAGAAGTACCTACGAGACTACAAGAATATAACGCCAAAATATTTTCATTTATTTTTTATTCAAGTGAAATTGATTTCTTTTGAAGTAAAAAAAAACCTTTCTAAACACGTATTTCAAAATTCGAAATTTTGTCTCCTCCTGCAGTTAGTTACAGTTCAAACTAAGGAGGAATTACCTTGTGGATAACTGAAATTTCTGAAATGATGTCGAAATAAGTAACTACAGCTGATTTTGTATCATTGTAAATAATGTTCAAGAATTTTAAGAATATTCCAAAAGTATTCCGTATTCATCCATTTGCAACAAGCAAAAAAAACATCCATAACATGCTTGAATAAGTTTTTGTGTATTTTTTATTTTTTTATGGATTTGTGTATCGTAACATAACTGGAACAAAAAAAAAAACAAAGAACGCTATCTGATCGGTGTTTTTTTCGTGCTCGAACAAATCTTTTGTGAAACTCATTTCCTAAAATTCAATGATAATGAAGACTTGCCAAAGAATTTATATTTGTTTGCACGCTTTTCTATGTAATACCAAAAACCATTATATTTTCGGGATGTATACAGTTTTTTTAAGAGATCGAAAAAATATTTTACACAAAGTTGATCGAAAAATTATTTTCGATCAACTTTGTGTGTATACAAGATGCTGCATTTGTGATCATGTTACATATTACGAAAGTACTAAGGAAGTTGTTTTTCCAACTTTATCAAGGTGTATCTGTGTAAAGTAAATAGTTTTTGAGATGTTCAACTGTTAGTAAAAAAAAATGGGAACTGCTTACTGCACGCCTATATGAAAAACTACGTAAAAACTATACTCTTGTAGATATTATGTTACAACTTTGTCAGACAATCACCAAAACCAGCAGGATTGTTTAATACGCTATACAAAGTGATTCTACGCTACCACGTATTAACTTTTTAACATTTTCAAATACAAATTTTTGAAATGGAACCCCCTGTAAAATATGTGATGGCTGTACTTCTTTATAATTTATATCCCGTTTGTCGTAACCCGAATGTGTTTAATGAATGAATTAAGGAAATGTAACAGTAATATTGCTCGGAACACAGGGTATTTGGTAGTGTGTTATTATAAATGTTATTTTCGCGTATCTATGGAGACACGAAAGATGCTATTTGCCAGCCAGCCCCAGCCCGGCCTGCAATGAACACTTTTCGGCGCTAGCCAGGAAAATGCAATAACTCTGTCCAATCGAAACACAGTTTTCGATTCGCTTTGATGTTTGTGATTAAAACGTCAACGGATTTTATTTGTCAAAAGCCAATATGTCAGTGATTAGTCTTTAGAAACGCGTGATTTTATTACGATATTGTTGTGTGATAAAAAAACTCTTCTCTCGCCCCGGAAAAGGACCACTTTCTCGGCACACAATATACTATATCGTCGGCTTAAAGGTAAAAGCCACTAACTAACAATTTATTACATTTTATTGAGGCACAAATTAATTGTGGCCAAATGCTGATAAATGCGTATCTTATCGAGAAGACGATCAATAAGTGTTGTGAAAATACGTTTAATAACTTCTTAAAATCCAATAATTATCTGAAAAATGTTATTACCTACATTTATTGGTATTCCGTTGTAAAATCGGGTACGTTAATAACTTTTGTTTGTGAATGGAAATAGAATAAGTGTTTTCGATTAATTTCTTTGCGCTGAATACAAGTCAGGGCTTAATAGTTGTATATCACATCAAGTTGTATATCACATCAAGCGCTTTTGTTGGTGTTTCTGTTATGGAAGTATCAAAACATTTGTGCACAAACTTTTGGAATTTCAGATAAAAAGTTGACTTAGTTTACAGTTTACTATGATAGCCTGTCGAGGGTTCTGGGAGATTGAGTTCAGCTGGCGTACATTTACAAATGTTGATAAAATTAAATTTTTTACATTTTGACCACACTTTTCCGGATGTCACACGTAATTTTCAGTTCGCATTCATATTCATGGCAAATAGAGCTATCCAGAGCACATTATATATTCACTTTAGAAACTCCATGTTATCCAGAGTTATCAATATTTTGCAATTTCAATTATGTTCTTTAAGCCATAAATTTCCTTCCGCTACCATTAAGACAATTAAAAGTTATATTAAAATCAGTGTGACAAATATGAGGTTGCCATTACATAAAAATCTGTATTTTGAAACTAAAAAATCGACGTGGTCAAAGACAAAAGGTCTTTGTTTTTTTAACGTATAAGAAAATTGAAGGAGTAACATAATTCAAAAGTGCAAAATATCTACAATCCTGGAGAACGTGGCTTTTGAAAATAGAAACTGCATAGGAGCTTATGATCAATTCTTTGCCAAAATCACAAAGATGAGTTTTTAGACCTGATTGGGTTTGCCACATACGGGGTGAAACGATCTGATTTTTTTAATTACAGAATCAAGTTTATATATTTTCGTTTTTAAAATAAATTTCGTTTTTAACTATTATTTATTTTTTTTGTGATCTTGCCGACTACCTCTCCATCAGCTGCGGCATTCTTGTGAGACTAATCTGGCAACCCTGGTAAAAGGTCATAGAAGAGGTAATTCAAGTCCTATTTTCAATCAATTAACAATGACAGTAAATATATATTATTGGTATTTTGTTACTTAATACAAATACGTGATATTCCATACTTGCAAGTAACTTTAACTTAATTAGAAGAAAAGAAACTTCTTTTGATTTGCAAGATATATATTCCTTATTTAAATAGGAAACCTATATAGGAATCCTATATAAATAAGAAATATATATCTTGCAAATCAAAAGAGGTTTCTTTTCTTCTAATTAAGTTAATACAAATACGTTCTCAAATGTTGCTCATCAAGTAAGGTTTTGGAGTTTTGTTAACAAATTTTCACTAGAGTTCCGCAAAAATTATACTTCAAGGTATAACTAAAACTGGCAAAACCAACTTACTGAAAATACATTGGTAGCTACTAAAACTAAAAATATAAAATAAAAAAAAAACTGTTATCGCTTTTTGAATTGTCATGACGTGTTTCGACATTTTTAAAAACACTCTTTTCGAAATTAGATTTATCCTGTCGACATTTTTAAATGTCAAGCTAATTTACAAATTTCCTATACCTCCAAATGTGTCCCATCACTTGACAAAATTAGTGAAAATCTAACTATACTCGTACCAGTAATACTCTCTCCATCTACATTCTCCATTCTACAAGTCCTAAATCTACTTTACTGATACCTAATGACAGCAATGACGGAGGTCCGTCGACCACGGTCCATATTCTATGCATAAGTGATGTCCTGTTACCACCGTTATCGGAGGAAACTCAAAATACGGACACCAAAGCTAACCTATACAACGACCCAACCGTGGTCGATCCGATTTTAAATAATCTACGAGCTGTCTAGTCGAGTAGTCGAATAGTCGGGTTCGGCGTCGACGTCGGCGTCCGTCTCGATCGGCAGTTGTTTAAACGATAAAACATTTACAACGCGGGGCCGGTCCGCTCCGGGCGGGCAGCCGTAGTTCCAAAAGTGGCACTAACGGCCCGTTTGACGTTCCGTTTAGGATCAATTGGCAACATAAATCGCTTAAAGAATCCATTTTGCACGCCTCGCCGACAGATGGCGCCGAGCGCGTTAAAGTTAATTTAAAAGTGAAAAAGTGCCGTTTACTGCGGAACGCATTCTGTTCGGTCGCAGTTTTTGTGTTTTGTTTTGGAGAAGGGGGGATTGATGGGGTAATGCGTCACTCGAGAATGAAAGAGGAAGATAATGGGAATGGGAAACATTTAGTTTTTTATGTTTGAATGGCAAAAGTATGAAATAAATTCATTAACATTAAAAATATCACAAAAATCAATTGTTCTAACTTTAAGGTGGTTTATACAATTTTTGCCTTGCAAGCCATCGACGAGGTGACGAATAGGGTGATGTGTGGTATTTATGTTGAATAATATGGAGGAAGTAATTTGTAAAATAAGAATGCGCTAAGCCCATACAAGATGACAGGCAAATTTCCGAAATCAAATCGAACCACTTTTTAAAACCTTTTGAAAATAGGGGATAAAATTTAATTTAAAAATTTATGAGAAGAATTTAAAATCTCCATAATTTTTAATGAGGTTTTTTAAATATTACTTACGTGTATGACGAATTCCCCTTTTCACAAATATTTCTATTCAAATTCTTTTTTATTGTTGGATTACGTTATGTAAAAGAACCAATTGGTCAAAAATTATGTTGTAAAACGTCATAGATAATAGAACACAATACCTGTCGAAATATCAAAGCCCACTAATACAATACCAGGTGCATTTTAATTAGTTAACACAAACTTATCAATATGTAAAAAAAGAACAATTGAAGATATAAATAGGGAACCCCAGTCTGCAATGATAAAGAGTGTTTACTTGACAAAAATGAACAAAAACAAAGCAAAATTTTTTTATAAAATTACATGATTCAATTTAAAATAACGAAGTTCTTTTCAACTTCCTGTAGACCGGAAGTGAGAGTCAATTCCAGAGTATTTTAAATCAAAAGTTCGGATCGAGTAGACCCCGATTCCAAAAATTCACATCAAAAAGTTTTGCTGGGGGGATACATTGAAACCCAGTCTGGAAAATAGATTAAATTCCTACAAATTATATCCCCAATATATAAAATAAAACGTGCATGCTTACAATAGCATTTGATAAAATATTTGACCAATTCCAAAAGTATTTGTCCAACACAAAAAATATTTGAGCAATGCATAAAATTACTTGTGCATGAACAAAAATAAATGCGCAATAAATATAAATATAGAATAAATAATTGCGCATTTATATATTAGAATGTTCCTTTCATAATATAGTTGTACACTTAAATAAATAAATGTGCAATACAATCGATACCTCCATCAAAACTTCATGAGGAACTTACAAAACACTTGTCCACTAAAAAAACGTATATTTTCAATGTTTTAAAGAAATCAGCATTTGAAAATATTATAAGTGCATTTAATAATCTAAATTGTACCATGCAAAACTTGTAATGCGCCATAGAAAGAATATAATGCGCATTAAGTTCCGCAATATGTAGCGCACATACAGTGAGTACGTAAAGTATGAAACCATGGGTAAATTTCTAAGACGTTAGGTCATTTTAAAAAAATCTTGATATCGTCGATTTTTAATTATTAAAATACAATTTTTTGTGAAAAGTTAAAATTTTGACCTGTCACTGACTTATGATTCCATCGACCCTTTTTTTAGATAAGAAACCTTAGATAAGAAAATGTTCGAGAAAAAGAAAATATTGATGAGTTTAGGGAAAATGAATTTTGTAAACTGAACATGAAATTGCGTTTTGGATAGAATTAATTGCCCTGAAAACCAATATAATAAAATAATTTAATATTCTAGCGCGCAAACTTTTCGAAAAAAAGTGGGTGAAAATGCAAAAACGAGATTTTGGTAATTTTTACAAATTTATACTACCTGTCCTAGAAACCTAAAAAGGAATCTTAATCTGAATCCTCAATCCTGAAGCGCAGATTTGTACACAGCGCAAATAAATCAATCGAAAACACCTTTTCGCATTTTATAAATAAGTTGTTAATACCACCCTAATTTGTAACTGTCTTTTCCCCCGAAAGTGTATGTTAATGCACATATCTATTTAAATAATGCACGCATAAAGCGCCAATTAAATTGACAAAAACTAAAAGAGAAACACAAAAAAGGCAGTCTAAACTAAATTAATCTATAAAATTACGAAGAACGATAAAAAAAGGGTAGAATCACCCAAATTCCACAAATTAAAGGCCTGGTTTGAACCTGTGCTAGAAATAACAAATACAAAGCCATAGTCTTTGCAAAGTACTCGGATCAATCCTTTACTCCAAATCAAGACAGAACTGTAGAAGATATTACCAGATCTACAATAATCCAAAGATATCGAAAAATTCAAATGACGATATGTCTAAAAAAATCAGTAATAAATATTTCCTTCCACTTTGTAACTCGGTCCTGGGACATACTGAATATATGTAGACACAAATGTCGACAAATCACTTAATTTATCATATTTTCGTCCAAATTCTTCAACACTGACAGACCAGGTGTAGTGTATAAGAAAAAAGAATACGTTCTTTTGTGAAGAACGTTTTATTTATTCTTATACTGACACAATAATTTACTCCATTTTCCATCTACATCATTCAAAATAAAATCCCTTTTCCAATATGTATCTTATATCTATCACATCTCCTGTTCACAAGACCTGACCCCAGGACACATGAAAGGGTCAGCACACCCCACCTTATCCTATTGTTACAAAGTATGATAAGGGAACGACAGAACCAAGCGAAATTTAAGGCCGATATAACACCGAGGCATAAAAAATGCATTAGGCTTCTCATCAGGCAAGAATTGTGTGGCGGATTATAATGCATCAAAAGTTAGGGGCGTTTGGTGTAAATATCATGACCCTTGCAAATTTCTCTGCTAGTGGCGCAGCGCGCGATTTATGACGCGGGCTTTCGTAATTCATTTGTCATGCATGCTGTATTATACCACTCCATATACACGTATAATGCGTGATCCGTTGATAAATTGAACCGGTTAATATTGATTATACGTGGGTGGGGAGTTTTTGAAATACGTACGGTAATATTTAACCGACTTCTAAAGAGGAGGAGGTTATCAATTCAACTTGCATTTTTATAGACTTAGTCATAAAGTACTGAGAATATTAAAGCAGTAGCAACAAAAGATCTAAATAAGTATATTTTCTTAGTAAATTTGTTACCTAAACACGTAAACTAAGAAGTTACAGCAAGTGAGCATTATTTACGAAGTATGCTAGTAAGCAACGTTTAAAATTTTAAATTATAGATACGTGTGTAGAGGAACCTTGGTGGTAGCAGTGATAGTGTGACGGCGGCCTGATCGTAACGGGGATATATGAGTCACGGACCACGACGGTCGGCCTCAACAAAGGGATGGACATGAATGATTACCTAAAAAGTTGTAATACGATACAGTTGTGTATCATAATAACGTTACATATATCAATATAGTTTATTATTATCCGTAATTACAGTGTATTAGTGCATACCCGACCACATCAGAAGTGGGATGTGAGTCCGGGAAACGGTGGGCCTCAACAAAGGGATGGACCCGAAGGTTGTAATACGATATAGTTGTGTATCACAATAACGTTATTTATATCAATATAGTTTATTATTGTAATGAAGGAATAATATTTTTTCTACTCCTATTGAGGAATGCATTCATTATCATGGCATTTTATGATAAGTAATACTAACCATTCCCCACACACATGACAAATATTTCATTCCTGGCTCCTCATACCCCGCCAGTAGTGAGAAATATTTCATTCCTCACGGCTTTAGAACCAATCACAGCTCTGGATTTTTCATTTCCAAATTGTTGATACACTGCTTAGCGACATTGTCAAGGCATTGACAACGTCGCTAAGTGACAAGGCGCACCAAACAATTTTAATCTGTCAAAATCCTGTAAACCGTCATAGTGACATACAGCTGTCCCTATATGCACAAAAATTAATTTATAAAATTTCGTTGCATGGTCGTAGAAAAAGTATAGTATTCCATTCGCAAGTAATGGCAATTTCTCACTCGAACGCTTTCCAGCACGAGCCGTAGGCGAGTGCTGCAAACTTCGTTCTCGTGAGAAATTGCTTACATTACTTGCTCATAGAATAATATACTATTGTTACATATTTATGTGTGTATTTCCGTACAACATAAAACTGGTTGGAAAAACAGTTTCCTGTACGTTTGGTATATATTGGGTTCAGATGTTTTGAGAGCCAGTTGGAAAATAAATGATAAATACTACGGTTTTGTTTCTATTCTACAAGTGGCAAACTTATTACAAGTGGCGACGAGGATTAAACGATGACGACCGGCAAAGTAGAGGAATTCGATTTAAAAACTGGGAATTGGAGTTCGTATATCACGCGTGAGCATCAGTTTTTAAAAGCGCACGAAATAAAACCTGAGTTACAAACGGCAATGCTAATTACCGTCATTGGAGCAGAACTGTTTGAAATTATGATGGATCTATGCAGTCCCAAGAAGCCGGAGGACGAAAAATTTGAACATTTAATTACGAAAATGGCAGCTCATTTCAACCCGAAGCCGTCGGAAATAGCCGAACGTTACAAATTTCGACATGCGGTGCAAGATCAAGAAGAATCAATCGCAAGTTTTATAGTTAAATTGAAGAAGTTGGCGAAAAATTGCAATTTTGGTGATATGTTAAATGAAAACTTATGGTATTTGGGTTGAAAAATGAAGCAATGCGGCAAAGAATAATAATAATAATAATCCACGCCTTAACATCCTCCAACAGCTTTCGCCACTACGGGGGCATCGGCAGACCCGAATTATCATTATTATGGCCCGCGTCTGTGGCACGTCTTAAGTTGTTTGGCTTTCAGCATTCGCCGTGGAGTAAAGGAAAACCACAGAAAAACCTTTACTCTGAAAGCAGGGCGTTGGGTTCGAACCAACGTCCCCCAGACTGAATGTCCACCACGTCAGCATTAACGAATGAAAAGGTTCTAAATTTAGCAATTAATATGGAGGCAGCAGTCATAAATGCGGAACTAGTGGTTTGATCATCCCTAGTCCATCAAATTCGGAGAAACCAGAGGAACAGTCCAGGCGAACGAGACGGGTCAAGAAGAGTGCAGCAATCCGCAAGTAGGTGGCACCATTTCGGCAAGAACAACCATGAGGGTGCCAAATGCTATTTCAAGGACGCAAGATGTCACGCATGTAAGAAAGTTGGACATATTAGAGCGGTTTGTTTAGAGACAAATTAATATGATTATAAATCTAAAAGTAAATATAATAAGTACGTAGTCGAAGAAGAGGCTACTGTGAATTCAGAGTCAGAAACAGAGAGCGCAAATTTTTATAACTTAAATAGTAAGAGTCGTAAGCCATTAAAAATTAATGTGAATATCAGTAATAAAGATTTTGACATTTTTCTAAAAATAAGTTAATTAAATCTGATATTGTTCTAAAAGCGTATAATGGCAATAAAATTGAAACAAAATTTAATGAATTCTGTAGAAATGATTTAAAATTATATGTATTAAACAAAGGAGGGCCGTTTCTTCTTGGTCGCGATTGGTTAATAAATTTGAACATTTTGGTAGATTCGTTATTTCACGTTAAACAACTGGAGCCGAAAGATTTGATAGCACAAAAATTAAGAAATAAATTTTCGGAAGTTTTTGGAGATAGTTTGGGTTTGTTTAAAGTTGAGCTAGTAAAATTGTATTTAAAACAAAACGCGGTACCCAAATATTGCAAATCCCGTAACGCACCATTGCCATTAAAAGGTAAAATTGAAAATGAATTGGATCGGTTAATTAAATTAAATGTGACAACTCCGGTTAAATTTAGTGAGTGGGCAACTCCTATTGTTCCGGTTTTGACGTCAAATGGTCAGGTTCGCGTCTGTGGTGACTATAAAATTACAATCAGTAAACACTTAATTATTGAAAAGTATTCCTTGCCGCAAATTGACAATTTATTATCAACACTAAAACATTCTAGTTATTATTCGAAGATAGAAGTGGCGGAATGGCAATAACAATTTGTTGCTTTTTAAATAACATACAGTTCCATAAGTCTCTGTACACTACACGAAAATGAGTAATTTAATTTTGTAGGTTTTTAAATTTCTCAATTTTGTGTTGTACGTTTTGTTGTAATTTGATATTATTTTTGTGTTACTATGATAAATGTTCTTTTTACTTTCAGTTCCGCTTCAGCGGAAGTCGACCATTTGGCTTCCGCATCCGCATCCGCTTCAGCAAAAGTCACTTCCGTTACAACGCTAGTACTAGCATATAACACAATCTGATAACCATCAAGCTTTATGAATCCAACATAAATTACAAAACCGTTTCAGGGGCTTATTGTATACATTTCAAAGTTGCGAAATATGCATAAAACAAAAGTCTTTACCACTCTATTAGATGATAACCACCCATTAAAGTCAAAATTGTCTATTGCTTCCTTTACTTATTTGTGCTATATTCATATATATTCTGTTGTTTTTCAGATAACTCGCAAATGAAGCAAAATAAACACGTAACAAGTAGTACCAAAATATTACAACTTAAAATGTTATTTGATCATTTCTCTTACGGGAAACATGTAGGCGCTTTTTGCGTTAAATTTCCATTATTAGGATCGTTATATCTTGGAACTCGATACCAATACATTATTCCCGATACCCTTATTATTATATATTTTCTTTTTTTCATTTTAGACCTACACCATAGCGCACCCTACACGTGTGTACTATTATGTTGTCAATTCCGTTACAAATTGACTCAATTCCGTGCCCTATTCCTTTTGCGCAGCGAAATCGTCGAAAATAACATTGTCTCGAGCGTCAATTCTTTCCGAACCGATACGAGCGAAAAAATATATATACCTTATACGCTTTTTTTTCAGTTCGTACGCCTACACACGCCATTGGTGTTAAACCTGACCGTTGACAGTTTCTATGGCGATAAAAACAATTGGCGCATTTATCAGAGTGTGTCGAGAGAAGGTTGAGAAGGTTGAAAGGGCGGGGGAGGAGGTTGTCGGCTGCCATCGGGCTGGGCGGTGGAAATGCTGAAGAATCGACGCTCGTTTGTTCTACGCGGCGCACGTACCGCCAATAAAAACGAAATTGATTCCCGTCAGTGCGAAAATATTGAGAGGCCGACGCGAAAGTTTAAAATAAACGACAGCAATTCCGTCGAACAGCGGAAGGCATAAATATTTCTTCTACTTTACAACTTCCCTCTGTATTATCGGACTTCTTGTACTGTTTTATTTTTTACTGCAGTAATTTTTACAATTTTTTACTTAATATTACTTTTTTCGCATTTATTCTTCTTGGACCTGTGCTTTCTACTTACTATACTAACTTAATATTTTCTAGAATGAGCAATTTTAGCACACACTTCTTACCAACTTCTACCTGCCACAATTTGTGTGTTATTTGGATTCTCGTACTTTGTCACCGTCAGAGGTGCATAGTTAGGTGCTTTGCACCCAAAAACAATAAAATTGCAAGTATATACGCTCTATCCGACATTTTGAAAGAATAACCTTACATATTTCCGGGAGAAATAGCGTTTAAACAGTATTGATCACAATTGGTGGAGGAGCCGGAATAGAGTGATTATAGTTCTAAAAATGCCTCATTAATTAAACTTACTTACCAAATACGGTCCAGACCTACTCTTTAGAATCTTAAATAAAACATTCCACCAAATATCCAAACGCAAAGTGGAAAATCTCTCGCAAAAAGAAAAACGATAGTTAATGCGAGCAAATATTGACTCAAAGAAATTTACGTTCTACTTTGTAACATGTCAGAGGTGCAAATTTAGGTGCTTCATTAGATCCCCAAGAATAATATTGCAAAGTTTAGACTTTGTCCGATGTTTTGCAAGAATAACCTTGCATATTTACTGGAGTAATGCCGTTTAAGCGGCATTGAACACAAATGGTGGAGGAGCCGGATATAATAAAAAATATATTTCTGGCATTTTTCGTGCTGATACCTCAGTTAATAGTTTGCTCTAGCGTCGCTTTTCTCATTTTTCAACCAATGGGACTTTATAATAGGGTTGCCAGATTCCTAGTTTCGTAAGAATTGTCCTCGAGATAATCATCGTATTATGTGCTGAATTTTAGACTTTAATGTATTAGTTTTATTTTTAATAAATTGTCCTACTAACCTAACGTTAATAATTTGAGTCAAAGGTGGCAAGGACAATGTTGCTCGACTGCTTGAAAATTATAACAATTCGCTTACAATTAATATAATGTTTGACGAATGTTACACATCTGCATATCAGTTTCTTCGTAGAAAATATGGTCTATTATTAATAATATGATACAAAACAGAAACCACTGAAGAAATTAGAAATAAAACATTGCATTTCGGCGCAAAGGACAGGAATTTTAACTTAGTTTTGTTGTTAATGAGCAAAGATGATGTTTAACAATAATAATCATTGATACGCTTATAATGATAACGATGTTTATTTAGTTAAAAGAAACTAATAATCACAATAAATTTGGTTTCCTAAGTACTAAACTTATCAACTACTTAAAATTAGCCAATACATGAACCCGACATGATGTTTTAAAAAGACTTAGCGAACTACAGTTTTTTATATCACTTGGTAGGCTGTTAAACATCTTCAGTGCTTTATAATAAAATGAATTTTGGATGCTGCTTTTTGTATATTTTGGTAACCTGAAGTGGTCCTTTTGCCGAGTATTGTATTCATGCTGCTGACTATTGTATGTTAAATAATTACTCATAATTTGGGAGTTTATTATTTATGCATTTATATACCAACGTGAGTGCCTGATACACCGTTCCTTGTTTAACATTAAAAAAATTTAATTTACTCAACATGGACTCGATACTGGTTAACCTGGAGCTTTGTAATAAAATTCTGAGTGCTCGATTTTGTTGTACTTGAATCTTTTTAATGTCTTTGTCTGTACACAAAAATAATATACTGCTGCACTAGTAAAAATATGGTTCTATAATCGTATGGTACAAAGATATTCTAGCTTTTAATGTAAGTTTATTAGATATTCTCCTAAGTAGCTAATCTTTCGACTCACCTTTTTAACTATATATTCCATATTACTCGTAAATTTCAAACTATTATCTAAAATGACACCTAGATATTTAAATTTGTCCACTATCTCAACAACTGTGTTATCAATAACTATGTCTGGTGTAGGGTTTACCGAATTTCCATTTCCCAATACCATAGCTTTTGTTTTCAATACATTCAAACATAATTTATTTTCTTTATACCAATTTGATATCGATACTAGTTCGGAGTTTAATGTCGCGATTACATCAGGTAAGTTATCTCCTGCAATTGATATTAGTGTATCGTCTGCAAATAGGTGCATATCACAAGATTTAACTTGCGAAGCAACATCGTTTATGTACAAACTAAATAAAACTGGTCCAAGAACAGAACCTTGTGGTACCCCTAAGCTGTGAACGTTTAGACTTTAGACTGTTAAATATTGTTATTGGTCAATACAGTTCAACAAAACAGCTGACAAGGCAGGCCACGGCTTTCTCGTACGGGTGTCGGATGTCTAAAATACAATCCCCTGATGCTCCGGTATGCCGCTATTTATATCAATTCCGAAAAACGTCATTACTTTTAATTAGGTTACCAAACGTCGAGGTTGCTCACTTGCCTTTTGTGGAAACTCCACGTTTGGCATCCATACTAGACACTGCGGTAATCATTGAACAATTCGGGTTGTTAACTTTATGCATTTCTTTGCAATTTTTCCTCGAACACAATAATAACTTTCATTTATTACTACTTCCTAACAATATAACATTCAACAAATAATAAATATTCAACCGCAAGGCGCCAAATCTCACTCAAAAATAACGAAAACTAATCCTTTCAAAAAATTTGCCCTCTAAACCCCAAGCACTTAATTAAAATATTACACGGTAAAAAGGGAAAAGGGTTAACCGTACGCGTTACGGGGGTTGAATATCCTCCGAGAGAGGGCTCCTGCGGAGATTTCGGGCCTCCTCTTAAAGTGTACTTAAGCTCTGCCATTACTTCAGGACGAGATAAAACTTCCGCACTTGAGCAGGCTGCACTTCATTTGAGACGGCCGACCGGCTCGGCCAGGCTAGCGCAGCGCCTGGAAGTGTCAGTCCTCCGAGCCGGTGATTGAGGGCCATCAAAATCCGCCAATTTCTCGATTCCCACTTTACGAGCAAGGCTCGAGCCTCGTCCGAGACAGATTGGATCCATGCACGGCGGCTACGTACTCGCTGAAAGGCCGAACGAATGCCTTTCCTACAGTAGATACGTTATCGGAGAGGCTTTTCGTCGCGGGTTATGCTGACGAAATATCTGCGCTAACTGCTAGTGTATCAGATTGCGATTGCTCAGAGCTGGCGATATTTTTGTTTATAGGTTAGGTGGTTATAGCCTGATGGTAAACGTAAATATAGCAAATGAATAACAAATAAATAAGAAATAAATAAGAAATAAATAAAAAATGGCAAGTAAATAACAAACAAATAGCAAATAAATAACAACTAAATAGCAAATAATTAACAAACAAATGCCAAATAAATAACAAATAATTGGAGACTGTGGCGAACTTAATAATAAAATTATAAACCCCTAACCACAACAAGTATTTTAGAAACCTAAATACGTATTTCAGCAACTATGTTGCCATCTTCAGTAGAACCTAAAAAGAGGAAAAGAGAGATTAGCACTTCATAGTATCTTTACTGGATATTGTCCAAGCAAATCACTAGTGGAAGTGACGTCCATGTTAAAAATTACCCTATATATACCCATTTGTTGGTCACACCTCAGTGAATTTACATCATTGAAGCGTAAAAAACAAGTTTTAATTAAAGCAGGTCAAACCATGGCGAACTAGGTATAGGACCCCTGTCTGAATTTATTAATTTATCTCTATTCAAGTGAATAAAGATACTTTCCAAACTGTTTAGTTCCCTATTATTTGACACAGCTTTTACAAGTTTTTAAGTCATCTACAACTACTTTATGACCTGTGTCTAAAATATGTTGAGCCACACTAGATTTTTAAAAACGATTATATTTAAAATGAGCTACATGTTCTTTGAACCTAGTTAAAATTGTTCTTCTAGTCTGGCCAACGTATTCTTTTTCACAGTCATGACATTTGATACAATATATACCAGATTTATCAAGTACATCTACCTTATCCTTTGGGTTTCCAAGAAAGTTTTTTATGCTATTATGAGTCGAATATGCTATACAGAGATTTTGTGATGTAAAAATACTTCTCAAACCCCTTGTATATGCACAATCGAACGGTATTTTAACATATTTCTTCTTTTCTACAGACAAAGTATTTAAAGTAGATATTTGATTTACATACATTTTCTTAATCATCCTATCAACTATTTTCTTAGGGTACCCATTATGTATGACAACATTCTTAATAAACAATAATTCTTGCTGATATCTATCTGCGGACAATGGAAATTTCAATAACCTATTTACTAAACAACTAATAAAAGACAATTTTTGTTGAAAAGGATGCTGCGAATCATTAGGGATAAACCTGATTGTGTTAGTATCTTTCCGAAACACGTCAATTTCTATTATATTTTTGCTATTCCTGACTACCAGAGTATCTAAAAATGGAAGTTGGCCGTTAACTTCTTGTTCTACAGTAAAGTTAATGGTGTTGAATTTAGAATTCAAAACGAGAAGAAAATCTTGAATACTGCACTTCTTGGTGTCAAAAATGGCAAAAATATCGTCGACATACCTAACCCAAGTCTTCAAGGGAAATATGGTGCTATAGACTTTACATGGTTCAAATCTGCTCATAAACAAGTTGGCAATAAAAGGTGAGAGACAGTTACTACCCATTGCATTGCATTGTTTGACCTGCTTTAATTAAAACTTGTTTTTTACGCTTCAATGATCAAAATTCACTGAGGTGTGACCAACAAATGGGTAATTTTTAACATGGACGTCACTTCCACTAGTGATTTGCTTGGACAATATCCAGTAAAGATACTATGAAGTGCTAATATCTCTTTTCCTCTTTTTAGATTCTACTGAAGATGGCAACATAGTTGCTGAAATACGTATTTAGGTTTCTAAAATACTTGTTGTGGTTAGGGGTTTATAATTTTATTAACAAATAAATAGCAAATAAATAACAAATTTAAATTATAGGAGTTAATCATGGACAGGTTTGTAGTGTAAATATTAAAAATGCAACAAAGGAATAAATATGTGACAAAATAGTGTTTCGTAATCGTAGCGTTATTAATTCGGGTGGAATGCAAAAGTTTGCTATTAAAAAGCTATTAGCGTACTTTGATTGTTTGAGTAAACCATTTTTTCAACCGTGTCAGGTTTCAGCTGATTGTAGAATATTTCCCAAACATTCATATTTTTTCCATTTTCCAATCAACATACAGTAACAAGGGTGTACATAGTGTACTGCTATATCTATTCCAACCTGTCAAAGAAAATATCGAATCTCTTGAATTTGTAGACAATACTTTAGGTTTTTCACAATTTTCGTAATTGACTTTGATTTTTCTACTTATCTTTAATTACTTGTATCTTTAATTACTTTTCAGCAATCTTTTAAATAATTCGCATAGTAAATTTTAACTCTTTTCCTTACCATAATTTCTTCAAATATACGAATATACAAACCTCTGTTTTCCTACATTTAAATTACGTGTGTCTCTGAGTCTTGTTTTTGCCAATTTCCTGCCGACCGATAGTTGATAAATTTTCCGTTCCAAATGTTATTTCTCCCCCCCTCTTTTTATTTCGACTTGCGGCCACCTATGTCTTGGTGGTGCTGGCTTCCTCCTAGTCTCTTAACGTCCGTCGTGTCGTGTGGACCTTTTTCCACACGACTTTCGTACATTCGCGTACGCTTTAATTTTATTTTGATCTGTTGACATCCATCTTCCATGAAGACCTTGCAAGTTTTATTTATGTCTGATGCCTGCTCTATGTAAGTTTTCATATTTATTTGCTTGTATTTTGTTGTGCTCTGTCCGTTTATCACGTATTTTACAGTTTTCGTTTTCTATTGTTAGGTACGTTTTCCTGATCGCGAGCCGATGTTTCATTTTGACCATGCTCTATTTATGCCTTAATTACGATTTTTTGACTGTAAGTTTTTGCATATTGCTGTATTGTTCTGTTTCTTAAAATTGTATATTTTTTCCCGTTTTTTCCTGCTTTCTCGCTCACTTATTGTTTTTGCAGATTACATACACCGATGATGGCAGCCATGCCGAAACATGTCTGTAGTAAATAAATCTTTTACCTGCGAAGAAAAAAGGAGGCTTTTATTTAATTTCCTACATCTGTAATAACTTCACTTCGCTATAATGGACTTCCTACAATTTATTGATTATTATTAAAAAAATCTATTCATTATCGCTGCAATTTTAATTTGGTTTCAATCTATGACAGGATAATAATACAAATAAGTCAATAAGGCGTTTGTTTGTTCATAGGTATATTACAACCGTAGATTTTCTTCAACTTAATATGTCTATAAAGCAGCCAGAAAAATTATGCTAGCAAGACTGAAAAATTTATTCATCTCTGACTGTTACCTTTTTCATAAACACTATCACAGCGAAGCAGTGAAATGAAAACGGAGTCGGCTGTGTTTTTGTGTGATAAGAAAAAAACATTGCGTAAATTGCGAGAAGAACCACAATATTATTGTTTTTAAATCATTAACGTGAATTATTAAAACCTAAATTGCTAAATAATACAAATTATAACGTTAATTAAAAATTGTAAACCATATTTTGGAATACTGTATGTGTATTATTACAGTTTTGTTTAGATATTTTTGCTAATTTTACCAAACTGCTACGCCTGGCTTTTTAACGTGAATTGTTGAAATCTAAATTGCTAAAAAGTACAAATTAAAACGTTAATTAAAAATTGCTATGCCTAGCTTTTCAATCCACTGAAAGTCACGTATATAAATGGAACGTGCAATTTATAGTCATTCAGTCGAGAGTATTTGATTTTGACAAAGTAGCCAATATTAACTTTTTATTATTATTAATATTAACTTATTATTATAACTTATTGTGGTATGTAAGTACCTATGATGAGTAATTTAAAATTTTGTTTAGAAACAATTTAACTACAATAATAAAAATATTGTTACTGCTGTTTATTGAACGTTTTGAAAAAGAATGGCTGGACAAATTTTTCAGAAGAGTGGGTGCAGCAGCACCCCCCCCCCCTAGCTTTGCCCCCTCCCTCCTGGATACGCCCATGTACGGATGTTTAAGTTAGTTATTCTTGCCATTTTTGACACCAAGAAGTGCAGTATTCAAGATTTTCTTCTCGTTTTGAATTCTAAATTCAACACCATTAACTTTACTGTAGAACAAGAAGTTAACGGCCAACTTCCATTTTTAGATACTCTGGTAGTCAGGAATAGCAAAAATATAATAGAAATTGACGTGTATCGGAAAGATACTAACACAATCAGGTTTATCCCTAATGATTCGCAGCATCCTTTTCAACAAAAATTGTCTTTTATTAGTTGTTTAGTAAATAGGTTATTGAAATTTCCATTGTCCGCAGATAGATATCAGCAAGAATTATTGTTTATTAAGAATGTTGTCATACATAATGGGTACCCTGAGAAAATAGTTGATAGAATATGTATATATAATATGTAGTATGTAAATCAAATATCTACTTTAAATACTTTGTCTGTAGAAAGAAAGAAATATGTTAAAATACCGTTCGATTGTGCATATACAAGGGGTTTGAGAAGTATTTTTAGCATAAAAAACCTTCTTGGAAACCCAAAGGATAAGGTAGATGAACTTGATAAATCTGGTATATATTGTATCAAATGTCATGACTGTGAGAAAGAATACGTAGGCCAGACTAGAAGAACAATTTTAACTAGGTTCAAAGAACATGTAGCTCATTTTAAATATAATCGTTTTGAAAAATCTAGTGTGGCTCAACATATTTTAGACACAGGTCATAAAGTAGTTGTAGATGACTTAAAACTTGTAAAAGCTGTGTCAAATAATAGGGAACTAAACAGCTTGGAAAGTATCTTTATTCACTTGAATAGAGATAAATTAATAAATTCAGACAGGGGTCCTATACCTAGTTCGCCATTGTTTGACCTGCTTTAATTAAAACTTATTTTTTACGCTTCAATGATCAAAATTCACTGAGGTGTGAACAACAAATGGGTATATATAGGGTAATTTTTAACATGGACGTCACTTCCACTAGTGATTTGCTTGGACAATATCCAGTAAAGATACTATGAAGTGCTAATCTCTCTTTTCCTCTTTTTAGGTTCTACTGAAGATGGCAACATAGTTGCTGAAATACGTATTTAGGTTCTAAAATACTTGTTGTGGTTAGGGGTTTATAATTTTATTATTAAGTTCGCCACAGTCTCCAAAATATTGTCAAGTATTGATAGATCTCAAATTTGACAGGAATTTATGTCTGAATATAAAGAAAGAAATTGAGAGGGTTTTGCATAATAGAAACTAAAAAGTGATAAGGAGCACCCAAAAGAAGGGCACTCGCAACTCAAACTTATGTTTTTATTTTTTGTAGAATACACTGTATTCCGCAAATTTTTAAATTTCTAAACTGTAACTAAATTATAACGCAACACATACTAAAGATTGTAGTACACTTACTTGCATTTGAGTTTGCATGTTTCGTCTAAAAGCAGCAGTGTAAGTAACAAATCATTTCTCAACTACTATCAACTTGTTGGTTGTCGTGATATATCGCGATTCAACTGATCAAAGATGCTTTAGTTTAATGACATATAATCTACAATTAAGCATAGAACATTTTTTAGAATGGATTATTTTGTAGTTTTTGAATGTTTGTGTAAAATTGTGCCAAACTACAATAATATTTCAAAATCGTCATTATGAAAAAGATTTGTGTCCTGAAATAAAGGACTAATAACGAATAAAGGCTAGAATCCCAAATTACCTTTAACCAAAAAACAAAATAAAAAATCAACATAAATTGAAGATACATATTTTCCATGCACTGCAAATGGTGGCACCAATTCAACGCCTGCACAAAAACACACCAAGGTCCCATACGTCAAAAAAACAAGGACAAATTGAAATTAACGCGGAAACTTTCACAATCATTAATTACGCTCGTTAATTTTACGGTCATCGCGAAACTTCATCCGCCGTTGCATGAGCACACTACCGGTGCAAGCAACTTGTCTCGCGTGTCCCCAGAGTCGAGCACTTGTCTCCTCGATAACTGCGTCCAATTATTCTTATTCATCGCTCAGTTGTATGCACGTCGACTTTATATGATAGTAATATATACCCTCCGCGTTTAAACATGCAACCCCATAATTATTAAAATGCCTTTTTCTGCGTGAATTGTGTGGCGCTACCGGGCAATTATTAACGCTTATCGCTGTGCATGCTGCATACTCGGTCACCACGCGAACGGTGTCTGGCTAATGGACGTATTATAAGCAATTTGCTGGTGCTAACAAATTACCTCTGCTGGCGGGTTTTTTCTCTGTTTTGTACATGAATATGTTATGATGATGGATTAATTATATGCTGCGTTGAAAGTGCACCAGGGAGGAAATAATACTATAAAATGAATAATGTAATGCATAAAAAGGGGTTTGTTTACTAAGTTTAGTGTCAGATCATTGGGGTTTGGCAAATAATACGTGTTTGCAAAACTAACTTATGTAATTATTATCACAAATGATAGCAGAAAAGTTTTATTATCTTTTTATATTATTAAAAATCGACTTGACAGATAATTGATTGTTAAACTTATAACCTTAATCGCCAATAATTGACATTGCTGACTTAAAATGTACAATTTGAATGACAAATATTTAATATATTTGACATATAACCATGGTAACCCTTAACGCCCGCGCGGGCGTTAAGAAGCAGTTTTTGTCCCGGTATCTAAAATGTAAAATGTCACTTTATGATCATAGAGGACATAAAATAATATATTTTATACACCCCGGGCATAAGAAAACGGCACAAAATTATAATTATTCGTATTTCTATATTTACTCAATTCAAATATTACTTTGAAAAAACGAATTGACTATATTCTGAAGATTAAAAAATACCATATTTGAGATAATAAAATGTTTCAATCCAAAGTAGTGTTATTTCTTGCATAGCTATGCAGTAATGTTGATAATGTCGGGTAGATTTAGTGTAAAATGAAAGGTCCATCAAAATCAGTAGATAACGCCATTGTTAATTCCCGTTGTATAAAGAGTGGTTTTTCGTATACATGGTGCAATTTAGTGTATTATTTCTACTGAAAACAGTGGAATTGGACGTTTGTAGCAAAAACATTGCACAGGCACGAGATATCTAAATACTTGCGTTATCCTTAAGGATTGCGGAGAAACAATTGCCAAGTTTTGAGCCCCATGTTTGGTTTTTAAATTTTAGATTCTTTTCAATTATGAACTATCACACAGGTTTTTTTTTAGACATTTACAACTGGAACGGTTTTTAAGTAGAACGTATTCACTTCAAACATAATATTTTAATTTTTCGTCCGCAACAGTAATATTTTAATGAAGGTAATCAATTTTATCCGTTACCTCCTTAATTTCAACATAATATAATCCACGTGACAACTTCTAATATCCATAGATAATACAATAACAGTACAAATTATATACACAATAAATAAAATAAAACATGCATTTATTGTAAGCATTTGATAAAATATTTGACCAACACCAAATATATTCGTACAATACAAAAAATTCTAGCAATTCAAAAAATTACTTGTGATTAAAAAAATTAACGTGCAATAAATTTATATAAGAGTACATCAGAATAAATAACTGTGCATTTATATAGTTGAACATTAATATATTTGTACACTTAAATAAATAAATGTGTATAATAATATAATGAGCAGCTTAACAAGTACTTGTTCATTGAAAAAATGTATTTCCAATAGTTTGAATAATCAGCATTTGAAAATATTATAAGCGCATTTAATAATCTAAATTGTACCATGAGAAAACTATAATGCGCCGTAGAAAGAATATTATGTGCATTAAGTTCTGCAACCAGTAGCGCACATACAGTAACCGCGTAAAGTATGGAACAATGGGAAAATCTCTGAAAAGTTGTGTCATTTTAAAAACATTCTTGTAGACGTCGATTTTTAATTATTAAAAAAAAATGTGTTGTGTTATAACGTCATTCCCCTTTTTTAAACTGCGACTCCGTTTTTTCTTGCTTAATTTTGTAGATCATTTAATTGTGTACATGGCAGCGGAAACATTTTGTGGCCTTACAACAGAAAATGTTTGACAAAAAGACAATATAAAATATATATATATATATAAGTTAGGGAAATATAATAATAAATTAATTTAATAATAATTAAAATTTTATAAATTGAATATGAAATTTCGTTTTAGCTACAATTAATTGCCCTAAAAACCAACTTAATATTCTATCGTGCAAGATCTTCGAAAAAAAGTGTGGAAAAAATGTAATTAATAAACGCGATTTGGTAATTTTGACTAATTTATAACTGGTGAACCTATTGTCATAAAAACCTCAAAATGGTCTCATAGGAAACCATAATCTTTGCACTTTCACTTGAAATCCCAAAACCGTTGTTCCCAAATGTTTTTGAAGCATTACAGCGATTCGTTAAGTGGGGTGCGAGCGGCTCCCTAAAAGAAACGTAAAAAAACGAAATAACGACGTGATAAGCAAAATTCAATCTCAGATTCGTATTCAGCGAAAATAAATGAATCGAAAACACCATTCGCATTCCATAAACAAATAAGTTATCAATACTACCCGAATTTTTAACTATCTTTTTCTCGCAAATTTTGTTATGTAAGGCTATACGCTTGCTAATTACCTTTATAACAAGTAATAGATCTATCGTTATCAGTACAAAAAATATTGGGCTGCCATTACAAAAGTGTCGATGATGTCATAAGTCGAAAACAATAGAATTTTTACTTAACATAATATGTAGGGTGAGCCGTTTGAATTAATTATAAAGGTCGTATATTATTGAAAGTACGAATCGTCAAAATCAGATCAGTGTTAATTTTGATGCGCAGTAGATCTAGTGCGCAATATTTATTATTTTAATGCACAAGTCATTAATTTAAGGGCACAATATCAATAATATGAATAAAATTTTGCTCATTATATTTTTTATGTAACATGTGCATATTTATGGAATGCATTGCACATTTTAATGCACAACTTATCCATTCTAGGGCACAATATGTAATTTTGTATGTAACATATTTATATTTATTTAATGCACTATATTTATTAGTTTAATGCTCAAAGAAGAACAGAGAAGAAAAGCTATGTTTCCTCCGAGACCCATCCTCCGAAAGAATTACACCATTCTATTTTTTACTATTTATTTTATTGCAAATCTCTATTTAAAATATGCACGGTTAAATCGAACCCATACAATAATAACTCTATTTTGAAGTACCTAAATTTCAGGTGTAATAAACCGCTTTTCATAATTCAGCATAAACCCCTAAATACGCCCTCAATTTGTCGTAGAGCGAGGGCAGCCCCCAAATTACATAGTTTTTACTTTTAAAGGCCTCACACACATACACACACGCACACACACACACACACACACACACACATACTGACATTGTTGAGGTTGTTACGTCGGTCGGCCACCATAAGTGCATGCAATTACAGAGCCCTAGTGCATGACGGGGCATTATGTCGTTCTATGTTAGTTGAACACATTCAGCTGTCAAGCGGACAAACGGTTACCTATTTTCAGATGCATGAATAATGGGGAACATGTGACGGTTTCTCCTGCCGCGCAACGTAGGCCTTAATCATTTTCCACAAGAGTTTCCGCGTTCAGTGTTTACCTCGACGTCTATATCTATGTGTGTCTGTATGTATGTATGTATGTATATGCCGGTGCTCGGTGGAAATTAGAGAGCACTTCACCTGAGTACCGTCTGTGGTACTTCGTGTACGTATTACGGGGAAATTCTTACCGCACAAAAGGCGCATTTCCAACTTCGCACAGTGGTTGAAAATGAGAATCTAGCCGATTGAAATTATTTTAGCGCTATGGTCCAATTTAATCCACAGTGGTATAAATATGTTCTTAGATAACCAAATGACTTAAAACCAATCAGTTTGCCGACCCGGAAAATTTGGATAACATACAGCAGTGGTGGCAAACTCATTCATGGACGCGGGCCACAAAATTCTGATCTGAACTTCGCCGGGCTGCAAAATGTAACTCGAAAAAAGTTATTAACTGGTAATTCAGTTTTAGGCTCAGTTGAATTTTTGAATTTAAAATAAAAAAGTAGTAAATTATTTCTTGATTTCCTTTTCTGGAAACTTGGTATCGTTTTTCATAATGCTTTCATGATATTTTCACAAATGCAGTCTTAGAAAAATACCGCAAACACGCAATTAGGAACTTTATTAACATTTACCTAAATTACATATGTAAATCTAAAATAGCAGCTTATTATATTTTATATTATATTATTATGCCATGTTGGTAATTCTGTGTTAGATAAACTTGATTAGGTTGTTAATTTTAGATAGGTTTGGTGAGTCACATCAATATTTTACATTTATCTATGCGTCCGACCACATTCGGAGATAACAAAATAAATAAAGAAATCATATTAAGGATTTTTATCAATCATTTTTCATTTGAAATTCAGAATTAGCTAAAACCTTTGTTAACAATGATTTATGAACATTACAAAATAAGGTTATTTTTTTCTATTTTTACGCAAATGTCACAGAATATCTAAACTTGACTACACCTTCACATTTCATGTTTAAAAACAATTACTACAGTACGCTTTTAATATAAAACAATTCAAATGATATTTTTTTAATTCGTGCCATTTTGTTATTATCTACTCTTCTTGTTGTATGTCCTTTGAAACCAAAGATAACGACATGAATCATCAAACATGTTCAGAAAATATTACTCTTTCATGCCAGTTATTGCCAGATTCCTATATCTGGAAAACCCCATTTAGTGCTTCATATTGCAGGGAAAAATAACATGAGGCATATACTTCCTGTATATACTCAAAACTGAAAATCGAAATAAACACTTTTCATCCGTACTTCTACTGAAGAATTAGGCTACCAGTCAGTGAAAGAATAATCAAAACCGCATAAATGGTAGTGGAGAAAATGAACAATTTTTGAAAAATTATAATCATCCCCTAATTCTTTTGAACAGTATAGTTCAGAATTACCCCCGATCTCTAAATACAAAGTTTTATGAACATTAAAAAACGATGAATTATTCCTTTTTTGAATTCTTACAACGTATGCACATTTCCCGTTTAAGTAAAAATTTTGTAATCCTGCAGTAAGTAATCCTGCAGGTTTTTGATTTACGTTATTTAATCGGTCCAGGTGTTCCTCAAACGTTTTACTGACTACAATTATATCATCGAGATACAATTGCTACACTATGCTTTTAATCTCAAATCCCATTCAAATGATATTTACGAAGATATTTTAAGAAAATTAGGTTTTTTGATTCTATAACATTTCGGGGAATTCTGTTTATGTTGTTACTGGGCTATTGCTAATAAAATTTGCTGATACAGTAAAAGATTGAAATGATGTTATACTCTTCATAGGTGCAGTTGCAGTTGCAGGCGACCAACATAAAAAATCTTTAGTTTCATAATTGGATATAAAATTCCGCCACGGTGAAAATTCACTTGGACAATATATTTATTAATTCCGCTTCTCAATTATTTACTTTCTGAAGCCTACGATGTAATGTAGGAATATCAAAATAAGAATTATTATTGTTCTGCTGTTTAATAAGTAATAAGTAATAACTAGTGTCCATACACCAAAGCACCTTTTAAATTTAATTATATTGCAATACAATTTGATATCACTGACGTACAGTAAGGGGCTAAAGTCTGTCGTGTTGAACAATATGTTATGTGATTGTGAATGTTGTAGGTGTAAACTTTAATATGTCCAGATTATCTGAGGATGAGCCATGATTTTATATTATATATTCATTAATAAAAAATTTTAAATTTAAGGAAGTTTACAGTTTTTTTTGCAATAACTAGAAAGACCAAATTTTGCGAAATTTCACAGATTGCTTATTTACTTAGTTACATTACCACGTAGATATGATTTTCATATGTCATAATTGTTTTAAATATATTTCTTAGTGTCGACTGGTAGAATCGCTTATTGGGGGTTACTAGGTTCGTCGATATAAACATAAATATGATTTTTTCTTGTTTTATGACGTCACAGAGCCTCAGGAAAGTAATTTACGTAACATAAAATACCTGATGGATCTAACAGTTTTGATTTCCACGGTATATCGAAAGTAGTGATAACTGCATGGCGGTGGAATTTATAAACAGTACGTAGGTCGTGTGTAGTATCATTGGACAGATATTTTAATGAGACACATTATTTGGTTTAAGTTAGTAGAAATCAGAAGTGGGATTTTACTTATTCTTCGATGCTTAAGTCTATTTTTCTTGATTACGAATTGAAATTATAAACTATAATTATTAGCAAAATGCTTCAAAGAGGTCTCAAAGAAACGATCTGACTTGAGGACATATTTGAACTTCTGGTTCTACAAAAAAAAAAAACTACTATGCACTATACACAATACTGACAAGCAAACAACCTCGAACTTTGAATAAAAATAAATTCCCAGAGAGAGAGAGTATATCTGTGCCTACCACAGATAACAAACGTCCGTTATTTGCAGACCTGTCTTCCGTTTACTATGTCCTCGCCACCATACAAGTGTCGCCTGTCCTGTCCGCTTGTCGTATATTGCAGGAACTTTACTGGTGTCAGCGAAATGGACGTCCATTGATAGCAGGACCCCGACGACAACATAAAATTTAAAATGGGGTAAAGAGAAGAAAAGGCACCCACTGCATGAAAGGACCCTACACGACAGCACAACGTGGTAGTAGTAAACTGGCGACAGAAAAGGGCCCCGATGCACTGAAAGAACGTTTTCAGCAGTTTCAGCAGGAAGACAAGTGACGAGCGGGAGCGGCGTTACGTACGACCTATCAGATCGCCCACCGGAAAGCGATAGTGCTTCCCATTCACTACCAGAGCCCCGAAAGTAATATAAGTAAGTCCTTTGTCAGTGTAGGGATTTTTTTTTAAACTCGACTTAGAATACAGTATAGTTGGTCTAACTTGTATTCTTTAAAAAAATAAAAACGGAGTCCGAACCTGTTCAGCGCAAGAAAATCGTCAACAGGCTACCACTGTTGTGCTGCAACTCCTGGCAAAACATTCATCAGTTTAAAGCAAATACAATTTACTGTTTCTCTCATTATAAAACCAATACTCAACTCTGGGGTTGCACAAAAAAGCAACATTAATATTATCCAAACCTTCCAAACTAAAGTATTGAGATGCATTGTCAATGCACCTCGGTACATTAGGAATGATGATGTCAATAAGGAATTCAAAATGGTCCTTATGGAGTCTAATGGTGCACAAAAAATACAAACAATTGCAATAATCACGAGGAACGGCTTCATCATCACGTAAACTTTGAGGCCATCCAGCTCCTCCACAACATGGACTGCTCGGAAGACTCAAGTGAAAGAAACCTTTTGATTTAAAGTAAATGTAAATTAGCGACAGAACCAGAACAAATGCTGGTTGTGTTAGTTCTAAAAGCAGAGACAGTGCTACGTAGTGCGCAAGAAAAACAAAACCAATGTACCAGGACTAACTGAGAGATATCATTGGTCCTTGTTAGGTTAAGTTATACTAGTAAAAGAAGTTAGAATTAAGTTACTCATTCGTCAATGATCAAGCTCAACGCACTGAAATCTGTCCACATTAACTTGACAAACAAAAATTCACGACATATCTCATGAAGGGTTAACAAGGGTTAACAACGCCATAGTTCCATATGCGAAGACTGCAAAGTGTTCACGTGACTGGATTATCTGTTACATAAAAACAAGATAATCCCTAGAAAACAAGTCCTGGCACAATTATAGGTCACAAATTTAACAATATTGTTAATAATTTCCCCTATCCAAAATGGCCCCTAAGAGACTGCCAAGAGACTGTGACTAAAATTGTGGTATTCATAGGACCATTCATAGGAAATCAATAAATATACAGAGTGATTTGCAATTCTAGGCGAAAATTGATTTGGCTAATCACAACCAAGCTATAATTTTAAAAAAAGCTTTGTATCTGAAAAAGCGGACTTTAAACTGAAATAGAATATAAAGTGTAATTCAAAATTTCGCGAAGCAATTTAATTAAAAAATAATTAAATTAAATAGACACAAACACGTATAAAAGTTTGACAACGCAAAAATATAAAAACTTTATATTTGTTACTTCAAATTTGGTATTTTAACATACAATTTTCGCATCGTGCTATAATCATTTTGTATTTGTGCAGTTTTCAACATTGTGTATATATGGATAAGCAAGCTTTTTCTTATTTAACAAATTTTAAAAGACAATGATGTGCTGTATAATTTTGATAGAAAATATACTATTCTATTAGGTATTTCTATTCTATAGACATCTTGTTTATTAACATACTTTATTTTCAGAACGTAAATATCACAACAATTTTTATTATTTACTTTTTAATGCCTTAAAAATACAGTAATTTGGAATATTAACAAAACCGGATTTTAAACGGAGTTAATTAGAGAGGTTTAAATATTTATTAAAAGTCGTTTAGAAGTTTCTTTAATTTAATGTTTCTTAATTTTTATATTCATTTTAATTTTACTTCTGATATTTTTTAAATTATTAGTAATTTATATAGTTATTGTAAAAATTACTTTTTATTCTTCATTTTCATGTTTTATATTAGAAATATATTAATAAATACATTAATCCCTTATTATATTCCTCCTTTTGGCAATACTTGAAAGGGCTGTAACTTTTGCAGGAAATGAAAAGAAGAAATAAGTTGCTACACAGGGACAAGTGCAAAGTTATAGAAAATGAAGGTTCTAAACTACAACACAAAATGCTGTAAACGAAAAATTAGCATCTCGCTAGTTATTTGATATATATAATGCTGAATTTGTTTATAGATCTCTTTTTATAGACCTTTTTATAGACATACATATTCCTGTGAAAATACAGCATTGTCACCGTAATTTTACTGAATACTATTTGTCTTGTGAACCCAATTTCAAGGGTTCCGCAAGACTAGAAATGTTGGAAAACGCTGACGTAGACGCTCTGCAGGTACTGCACAACCAGAATCTAGGGAGAAGACTAAATAGAACTAAACCCTTCCAACTAGTGAATCAGCGATTAGTAATAAAAATTAACAATTCAGATTCAAATTGATTGTTAATGTTTTATTAGTTTCAATATGTTAAGTAACTAATGCACCATTTAATTATCTATTAATAAAAAACTCACACTGCAGTAACGTTGCGATTTAATTTAGAGTCCGACCCTGTTCAGCGCAAGAAAATCGTCAAACATCGGTCTAACTCCACTAATTTCTCGTTTACAGTGACATTGGCCTACATTAGCCTGTTTATATCATCCTACTTATCTGCTGGTTGGTTTAGGTATCTACAATAAGAATCTTTTGGATTGTGGAATCTAAAAGTGGGTGTGTTTGTGTATTACCAGAGACGGACAGATGGCAGTTGTATGCGACGGATGACTCGTATGCGAAATAACCTTGATCGCTTCTATAAATAATGATAAATATATCAAGAATTTATTTATTTTAGCTTTCTCTCTCAGGTCTTTTTGGTGGAATTATTACGTCCTGGCGTCAATACAGCGGGTTGATATGAGGTGGCGCCGCCATACGGACGTACGGGGCATAAATTTAACGCAATAGACACTATCATCGCGACGATATATTGCTATCTCTTCGGAAATTACACACGACTACGTCGAATGAAAAGTAATACGGTCACAATAGTGCCGGAGGTATTAAGGGCGAAATGGAACGGTTTTATAGACGAGGGCATTATGGCGCGGCGCGCAGAAGCTGTAACTGGATAACTTACGACTCGCTCAAAACGATGGGGCGACGCGCGGCACGGCGGACGGCTGCCGGGGGTCTTTTCGGGAAAACTCACCTGGAACAAAAAGATGAAAAACGTTAGTATTTTAGGTGAAAAGAATGTGGTAGGTATTAATAATATCGGAGAAAATATATTTTATATGTCGCACACTGGGGCCAAATACGTCAATTGTTGGCAAAAAATTATTTTTTTTAACTTTTAGGATGGAAACTAATAAAACAACATATATTAATACTAGGTAGTAAATATGTTAGATTTTAAGTAGATATATTCACTGTTAGAGGAATTTCAGGTCTCATTATCACTGTTGGTCGGTTCATGGAAAATATGTGAATGTTGTAATACTTTAGCTTTGTTAAATTCAGATATTGGAACGACCCAAAAACAAAAGAATTTGAGAATTGATAGAGCTTTTCAACAGTCAGTTAGTCAGTTAGAAACCTTATCAAGTTTTCTTATCTCCAAGGGGTTTCTTATACGTGGACCACTAAAACATGATGTTGAGTCTCCCGGTATAGCAAATGTAACAAGTTACTTTTACAAAATGGCGAAGGCGGGTGATAATCATGATGTGTTTGTTTACTATTCCGCGAAAGAATCATTAAAATCGGTAACAGATTACAAAAGTTATTCAACGTCAAAGCATCAATGTGTCAAATTCCACTATTCACATTTATCACAAAACATGCCATAACTTCAAAAGGGGCAGGAGGTGGCAGCTAATTCTTTATCTTTCTTCAAGAACAATTATTACACAAACAAATATTAAAAAATTAAAGACATGTAATTTAATGTCTTTTTTAAATCGTTACAAAAGTAAAATATAACAACACAAAATTTAACACAGTACAGTAAACGTCTTATTATAAAAATGTTTAACGAACCTGAGGGTGATGGCGGAGAAGAAACTGATAGATAATAAATTACTAAATCTTGAAATGCTGTCGTATTTTTTAACTTAAATAGGTGACGAAATTTGTAATCGTTAACGTGGTCAACTTTTGGGCTCTTGCTGTAGGGAAAATATAGTCGCAACACGACTTGTTCTTTGTGTGCGATAAAGCTATGTATATCCACCATCGTTCCAGAAAATATTGGAGGTTTAACGCCATTTTTAATTTTACAGTTTACGCCAAGAAAGAGTTAGACGAAAAGGATGATGTGATACCACTTCCGTCAACTTGATTTAAACTTAAGTAAATCTGAACGACATTTGGGATTAGATTTAAGAAAGCAATTTGGGAGGGAGAATAAATAAGGAATGATTGATCATAGTATTTGAAATTATTATTAAAAGAAACTATTTAAAATTATATTTTTTACATTACATGGAGTAAATGACAGTAAATGAAGAATACCAAATCGTACCAGATATAAAATAAATGTAAGGAAGAATGTAACCGATTTGATTTGATCGAAGTATTTCTACATTGCCAAAAAGTTTAAATCTATCATACGTCACATGGCACCACCCATTCTTTCCTCATTAATGTTACAATGACACGATTTTATTGTTCCAAATAATATCAAAATCGGTTCAGGAGCGCAGTCATTCTAGCAACAACCAAAAATTGATTTTTAAAGTGAACCGAATTTCATATAGGTACGTTGGGTTAAAGCGTCTTATATTCGTCCAGAGAATCTGCGATTAAGGCATATACGACATTAAAAATCTGGGTTCATTATATAAAAAAAATTATTATTTTAAAAAGTAGGAGGCTTAGATAGGTTTTAAAAAAACCAGGTTGCTTGTTTGTTCACTTTTCACACTTTTCTTTCGTACTCTTATCAGAATCTGAAGAATTATAATTAAATTAATCTCAATCAGTGATAATTTTCAAGGTTATGTTAGGGGTTATCACGTTAGGGGACATTTGGCGCATTTTGGCGAAATAAATTGGTTTGGTATGATTCTATGATTCTAAATATTTTGATATGTTACTATACTAAGCATTTGAATACCCAAATCAAAATTTGAAAATTTTGTGATTTTTTGGAACGGGGAAATATAATTTCTTGAATTTATTTACTAGATTCAAATGCATATTTACTTGGACGTAGAAAGTTAAGTTGTATCCCAACTACTTTGCTCGTAATCGCACATGAAGCGAAATAATAACATTCAACCACCGATAAACAACGTAAAATCTAAGTTTCAAAAATCCTCCTGAACAAACTAAAATAGTTAGAGGACTGTACTTTTTAAAATTAATTACCCAATGTATCTGATCCATAAACGTGTATAATAATAATTTGTATCCCAACTACTTTGCTCGTAATCGCACATGAAGCGAAATAATAACATTCAACCACCGATAAACAACGTAAAATCTAAGTTTCAAAAATCCTCCTGAACAACCTAAAATAGATAGAGGGCTGTACTTTTTAGAATTAATTACCCAATGTATCTGATCCATAAACGTGTATAATAATAATTTGTATCCCAACTACTTTGCTCGTAATCGCACATGAAGCGAAATAATAACATTCAACCACCGATAAACAACGTAAAATCTAAGTTTCAAACATCCTCCTCAACAAACTAAAATAGATAGAGGGCTGTACTTTTCAGAATTAATTACCCAATGTATCTGATTCATAAACGTGTATAATAATAATTTGTATCCCAACTACTTTGCTCGTAATCGCACATGAAGCGAAATAATAACATTCAACCACCTATAAACAACGTAAAATCTAAGTTTCAAAAATCCTCCTGAACAAACTAAAATAGATAGAGGGCTGAACTTTTTAGAATTAATTACACAATGTATCTGATCCATAAACGTGTATAATAATAATTTGTATCCCAACTACTTTGCTCGTAATCGCACATGAAGCGAAATAATAACATTCAACCACCGATAAACAACGTAAAATCTAAGTTTCAAAAATCCTCCTGAACAAACTAAAATAGATAGAGGGCTGTACTTTTTAGAATTAATTACCCAATGTATCTGATTCATAAACGTGTATAATATTAATGTGTATCCCAACTACTTTGCTCGTAATCGCACATGAAGCGAAATAATAACATTCAACCACCGATCAACAACGTAAAATCTAAGTTTCAAAAATCCTCCTGAACAAACTAAAATAGATAGAGGGCTGTACTTTTTAGAATTAATTACCCAATATATCTGATTCATAAACGTGTATAATAATAATTTGTATCCCAACTACTTTGCTCGTAATCGCACATGAAGCGACATAATAACATTCAACCACCGATAAACAACGTAAAATCTAAGTTTCAAAAATCCTCCTGAACAAACTAAAATAGATAGAGGGCTGTACTTTTTAGAATTAATTACCCAATGTATCTGATCCATAAACGTGTATAATAATAATTTGTATCCCAACTGCTTTGCTCGTAATCGCACATGTAGCGAAATAATAACATTCAACTACCGATCAACAACGTAAAATCTAAGTTTCAAAAATTATCCTGAACAAACTAAAATAGATAGAGGGCTGTACTTTTTAGAATTAATTACCCAATGTATCTGATCCATGAACGTGTATAACAATAATTTGTATCCCAACTGCTTTGCTCGTAATCGCACATGTAGCGAAATAATAACATTCAACCACCGATAAACAACGTAAAATCTAAGTTTCAAAAATCCTCCTGAACAAACTAAAATAGATAGAGGGCTGTACTTTTTAGAATTAATTACCCAATGTATCTGATCTATAAACGTGTATAATAATAATTTGTATCCCAACTGCTTTGCTCGTAATCGCACATATAGCGAAATAATAACATTCAACCACCAATAAACACAACGTAAAATCTAAGTTTCAAAAATCCTCCTGAACAAACTAAAATAGATAGAGGGCTGTACTTTTTAGAATTAATTACCCAATGTATCTGATCTATAAACGTGTATAATAATAATTTGTATCCCAACTGCTTTGCTCGTAATCGCACATATAGCGAAATAATAACATTCAACCACCAATAAACACAACGTAAAATCTAAGTTTCAAAAATCCTCCTGAACAAACTAAAATAGATAGAGGGCTGTACTTTTTAGAATTAATTACCCAATGTATCTGATCCATAAACGTGTATAATAATAATTTGTATCCCAACTACTTTGCTCGTAATCGCACATGAAGCGAAATAATAACATTCAACCACCGATAAACAACGTAAAATCTAAGTTTCAAAAATCCTCCTGAACAAACTAAAATAGATAGAGGGCTGTAGTGTTTAGAATTAATTATCCAATGTATCTGATCCATGAACGTGTATAATAATAATTTGTATCCCAACTACTTTGCTCGTAATCGCACATGAAGCGAAATAATAACATTCAACCACCGATAAACAACGTAAAATCTAAGTCTCAAAAATCCTCCTGAACAAACTAAAATAGATAGAGGGCTGTACTTTTTAGAATTAATAACCCAATGTATCTGATCCATAAACGTGTATAATAATAATTTGTATCCCAACTACTTTGCTCGTAATCGCACATGAAGCGAAATAATAACATTCAACCACCGATAAACAACGTAAAATCTAAGTTTCAAAAATCCTCCTGAACAAACTAAAATAGATAGAGGGCTGTACTTTTTAGAATTAATTACCCAATGTATCTGATCCATAAACGTGTATAATAATAATTTGTATCCCAACTAGTTTGCTCGTAATCGCACATGAAGCGAAATCATAACATTCTACCATCTAAAAACAACGTAAAATCCAAGTTTCAAAAATCCTCCTGAACAAACTAAAATAGATAGAGGGCTGTACTTTTTAGAATTAATTACCCAATATATCTGATCCATAAAAGTGTATAATAATAATTTGTATCCCAACTACTTTGCTCGTAATCGCACATGAAGCGACATAATAACTTTCAACCACCGATAAACAACGTAAAATCTAAGTTTCAAAAATCCTCCTGAACAAACTAAAATAGATAGAGGGCTGTACTTTTTAGAATTAATTACCCAATATATCTGATCCATAAACGTGTATAATAATAATTTGTATCCCAACTACTTTGCTCGTAATCGCACATGAAGCGACATAATAACTTTCAACCACCGATAAACAACGTAAAATCTAAGTTTCAAAAATCCTCCTGAACAAACTAAAATAGATAGAGGGCTGTACTTTTTAGAATTAATTACCCAATGTATCTGATCCATAAACGTGTATAATAATAATTTGTATCCCAACTAGTTTGCTCGTAATCGCACATGAAGCGAAATAATAACATTCAACCACCGATAAACAACGTAAAATCTAAGTTTCAAAAATCCTCCTGAACAAACTAAAATAGATAGAGGGCTGTAGTTTTTAGAATTAATTATCCAATGTATCTGATCCATGAACGTGTATAATAATAATTTGTATCCCAACTACTTTGCTCGTAATCGCACATGAAGCGAAATAATAACATTCAACCACCGATAAACAACGTAAAATCTAAGTTTCAAAAATCCTCCTGAACAAACTAAAATAGATAGAGGGCTGTACTTTTTAGAATTAATAACCCAATGTATCTGATCCATAAACGTGTATAATAATAATTTGTATCCCAACTACTTTGCTCGTAATCGCACATGAAGCGAAATAATAACATTCAACCACCGATAAACAACGTAAAATCTAAGTTTCAAAAATCCTCCTGAACAAACTAAAATAGATAGAGGGCTGTACTTTTTAGAATTAATTACCCAATGTATCTGATCCATAAACGTGTATAATAATAATTTGTATCCCAACTAGTTTGCTCGTAATCGCACATGAAGCGAAATAATAACATTCAACCACCGATAAACAACGTAAAATCTAAGTTTCAAAAATCCTCCTGAACAAACTAAAATAGATAGAGGGCTGTAGTTTTTAGAATTAATTATCCAATGTATCTGATCCATGAACGTGTATAATAATAATTTGTATCCCAACTACTTTGCTCGTAATCGCACATGAAGCGAAATAATAACATTCAACCACCGATAAACAACGTAAAATCTAAGTTTCAAAAATCCTCCTGAACAAACTAAAATAGATAGAGGGCTGTACTTTTTAGAATTAATTACCCAATGTATCTGATCTATAAACGTGTATAATAATAATTTGTATCCCAACTACTTTGCTCGTAATCGCACATGAAGCGAAATAATAACATTCAACCACCGATAAACAACGTAAAATCTAAGTTTCAAAAATCCTCCTGAACAAACTAAAATAGATAGAGGGCTGTACTTTTTAGAATTAATTACCCAATGTATCTGATCCATAAACGTGTATAATAATAATTTGTATCCCAACTAGTTTGCTCGTAATCGCACATGAAGCGAAATCATAACATTCTACCATCTAAAAACAACGTAAAATCCAAGTTTCAAAAATCCTCCTGAACAAACTAAAATAGATAGAGGGCTGTACTTTTTAGAATTAATTACCCAATATATCTGATCCATAAAAGTGTATAATAATAATTTGTATCCCAACTACTTTGCTCGTAATCGCACATGAAGCGACATAATAACTTTCAACCACCGATAAACAACGTAAAATCTAAGTTTCAAAAATCCTCCTGAACAAACTAAAATAGATAGAGGGCTGTACTTTTTAGAATTAATTACCCAATATATCTGATCCATAAACGTGTATAATAATAATTTGTATCCCAACTACTTTGCTCGTAATCGCACATGAAGCGACATAATAACTTTCAACCACCGATAAACAACGTAAAATCTAAGTTTCAAAAATCCTCCTGAACAAACTAAAATAGATAGAGGGCTGTACTTTTTAGAATTAATTACCCAATGTATCTGATCCATAAACGTGTATAATAATAATTTGTATCCCAACTAGTTTGCTCGTAATCGCACATGAAGCGAAATAATAACATTCAACCACCGATAAACAACGTAAAATCTAAGTTTCAAAAATCCTCCTGAACAAACTAAAATAGATAGAGGGCTGTAGTTTTTAGAATTAATTATCCAATGTATCTGATCCATGAACGTGTATAATAATAATTTGTATCCCAACTACTTTGCTCGTAATCGCACATGAAGCGAAATAATAACATTCAACCACCGATAAACAACGTAAAATCTAAGTTTCAAAAATCCTCCTGAACAAACTAAAATAGATAGAGGGCTGTACTTTTTAGAATTAATAACCCAATGTATCTGATCCATAAACGTGTATAATAATAATTTGTATCCCAACTACTTTGCTCGTAATCGCACATGAAGCGAAATAATAACATTCAACCACCGATAAACAACGTAAAATCTAAGTTTCAAAAATCCTCCTGAACAAACTAAAATAGATAGAGGGCTGTACTTTTTAGAATTAATTACCCAATGTATCTGATCCATAAACGTGTATAATAATAATTTGTATCCCAACTAGTTTGCTCGTAATCGCACATGAAGCGAAATAATAACATTCAACCACCGATAAACAACGTAAAATCTAAGTTTCAAAAATCCTCCTGAACAAACTAAAATAGATAGAGGGCTGTAGTTTTTAGAATTAATTATCCAATGTATCTGATCCATAAACGTGTATAATAATAATTTGTATCCCAACTACTTTGCTCGTAATCGCACATGAAGCGAAATAATAACATTCACCCACCGATAAACAACGTAAAATCTAAGTTTCAAAAATCCTCCTGAACAAACTAAAATAGATAGAGGGCTGTACTTTTTAGAATTAATTAGCCAATGTATCTGATCCATAAACGTGTATAATAATAATTTGTATCCCAACTACTTTGCTCGTAATCGCACATGAAGCGAAATAATAACATTCAACCACCGATAAACAACGTAAAATCTAAGTTTCAAAAATCCTCCTGAACAAACTAAAATAGATAGGGGGCTGTACTTTTCAGAATTAATTACCCAATGTATCTGATCCATAAACGTGTATAATAATAATTTGTATCCCAACTACTTTGCTCGTAATCGCACATGAAGCGAAATAATAACATTCAACCACCGATAAACAACGTAAAATCTAAGTTTCAAAAATCCTCCTGAACAAACTAAAATAGATAGAGGGCGGTACTTTTTAGAATTAATTACCCAATGTATCTGATCCATAAACGTGTATAATAATAATTTGTATTCCAGCTACTTTGCTCGTAATCGCACATGAAGCGAAATAATAACATTCAACCAGCGATAAACAACGTAAAATCTAAGTTTCAAAAATCCTCCTGAACAAACTAAAATAGATAGAGGGCTGTACTTTTTAGAATTAATTACCCAATGTATCTGATCCATAAACGTGTATATAATTTGTGTTACTTATTTCCATTAAGCATCAGTCAAAAGTGACAAATACCAAACTTCAAATCTCAAGTATTGTCTAATATTACACCTAGATATTTAAATTTGTCCACTATCTCGACATTGAGTTAGCGTTAGCAATGACTGATTATATACGTTATATTATTTGGTCGAATCATGAACAAATCGTCCTGTCAAATTCCGCTGTATCAACTGTATGAAATAAACAAATAAATCTACCCATTCTCCAATGTACTGCCAGATCAAAGATAAACGTTAAAAATGTGAAATAAATGAATAAATAAATAGATAAATAAATATTGGGCCTGCGGTGCGCCAGTGTAGATTCAGCCGGATAAATGGACGGGATGGTCTACTTTTGCATCAGCGGGATATTTCAAATATTGTACGTGCCCCGCGGGACACAAAGCTGCAGCGGTTCGTGGCATAGCGAAACAATATTAACGCACGATTGATTCCGCAAAACAAGATCCACTGGCGTGTCATAAATATTGGTTTCGGGATTAAAATGATCCAAGTTACCGGGGACAATGTGTTTGCGGACCGTGCTTTTGGTCCCAGTTGTCCCGCTTGATGTACCGTAGGTAATTGTGGCAATCAGAGTGAAGCGAACTAATAATAGTAAAGTAAAGTGAAATAGTATATTTAAATTATGCAATGAATAGAACTGCTTTATACAACTGGAGCTTTATAAGGAATTGGAAAATACGTAATTCAATATTAATCTTTTTACTCATAATGACTAACTTTTTCCAAATCCTTGACAACTTCTTGAGATTTGTTGCACAGAGTAATATCAAGACAATTTTAATTCTTTAATATGTCGCTTAGTTGTCGAAAATACGTAACTAGCCTTTACATTCATATCCTAATTTAGTTTTGATTTCCATAATACACATACTGAATGTATATGATATTTATATAATAATAACTTTTGATTGAAAATAATGTTTCTAAATTATGTGGTTGACGAAAATTACAAGGAATAATTTTGTATTTAGTTAGTCTAAAAGGCAAGTAATATTATGTCGACATGTGATGGTAATTGTCAGCCCTTTAAGTCACATTTAGACAGCAACCTGATAAAAAAAAATTGAGTAATTTTTTTAACGTAAGTGGTTTAATTTGAAAATATCTATACAATGATACCACACACAACCGGTTTTAATTCTAAATTCTGAAAGTTGCTTTATTTATGAGGACTGAATATTTTTATTTTTTTAATTTAATTCTGCAGGATGGGTTATTTTACGTTAGTAACTTCTCGAATCTCTATGACGGCATATTACCAGGAAATAATTATAGGACAAAACTGACTATATTTACAGATTAGTATAGTAATAATAGTGTACCATCTATGTTTACTATTTTTCGTATATTTACAGCTGCAGTATTATTATATTCGTTAGATTCCAGAACTTTAAAACTAAATTTGTGTCTAAACAACCCTCAAAACCCTAGTAGGTACTTACGGGGTACTAGATTTTATAATTTTATTTATTTACAAAACATTTTTACTTTGGCATAAAAAATAATAGTTATTTATTATACAAAGGAAAAAAGTATAAATAATAAAGTACTACAATATATTAAAGTCAATCGATGTCACATTTGAATTTTTAAACTGGTAGGCTGTTGTACACAATTAGACCTGCGTTGCTAAGGAAATGTCTACCTTTACTTATGTGTATATACTTATATATATCCGGGAAAAAAGTAGTCAGTTTTTACCTATTTATTACCTGTCAACAGAGACAAAATGTCAAGCTTTTCTCCCATCACAGAGAACAGTATATTATTCTATGAGCAAGTCATGTAAGCAATTACTCACAAAAACAAAGTTTGCAGCACGAACCGTAGGCGAGTGCAGCAGAACGTTCGAGTGAGAAATTGCCATTACTTGCGAATGGAATACTATAGTTTTTCTACGATCATGCAATGAAATTTTATAAATTAATTTATTGCATAATTGAAAAGCACTAAGGAATAACATACCTTTATGTTCAAACCTGATGTTATTTGAAAAACTATATATTAGAGGACATTAAATACGTAATTATAATCACCTTCTTCGTTGAATATACCGCGTGTTGCTGAAAAGATGAAAATGACATAAGACTAAAGTATCTACATCTTATGTAAAAATATTATTTGAAAAAGTATTTCAAAATATTAGAGTTGCGGATTCTTGCTGTGATATGTGTATATTTTAGTTTTAAATTGTGTTTCCTAATACCAATTTTTGGTAATTCATACAAATTAATGCTCAAAAGGGCCTCTAGCGGGTAACTTGTGGGGAAGTTTTTATTTCTTCCTTTTTATATGTTTTTGGGTTGCTGAGTCTGAATCTGAGGTTTGCTAACAAAATTTCGCGACATTGAAGAAACAGCAAAAAAAACAAGATAAAATGTTAACTTTTTGAGGTGTAACTCGAAAATTAATAACTGTTCCTAAATAACCTCTCACTTCAATTTCCTACAAACTTCACTCTTTAGGTTTCTTCTTCGATAAACCGCTCGGGCTCAAGCAATAGTTGAAAATTGGCGCAAAACCCGCCTTTTCCACAACAAAACTCTAATTGATTATGAAAGGCTATCAATTAGTGAATTTCCCCAGTTTTAGTTTAAATTACAGATCGTTCAAGCCATTTAATGAAGACCGAAATTCAGACAAATTCATATACAAAAAAAATTAAATTCCAGCGAACAACTTTCATAAAGTATGCCAATTGAAAGTTTCGCTTAAACGCGGATAATTTGACAGAACAGAAACCTCAATAGGGAAGATTGTAGGAAATTTTATGCACACTCATTTTCAATTGTGAGGTTATTTACGAAAAGTTGATAGTTTCCGAATTATAAGCAAAAAATGAAAAAGTTTCCCTTTATTTTGTATTTTCTTAAATGTTGCGTCACGAAATTGTGTTAGCAAATCTCAGATTTAAACTCCGCACACTCCCCCCCCCCCCCCACCAAAAAAAAATACCTTTTGACATATAGTAAGGAGACTTAAAAACTACCTCACAACTTTCCTGGTAAAAACTCAATTTGACTGGATTGAATGTAAATGTACTTAAATTAATAGTTTCAGAGCTGCTTCGTAAACGGTATACCGATTAAAGAATTTTAAGGTGCAGAAGCGAAAATGTTCTGTGATATTATTAACTAATAAAGAACTATTTAATTTTTTGGACATTTTCTGGAACACGTCGTATATTCCAGAATATAAATTGCCATGATAATGAATGCATTTATCAATAGGAGCAGAAAAAAATAATAGTTTAGCTGCATGAGCAATTCTATTTGATCCAGGTCGCTTGTGGATTTGGCAGATATTTTAATACTATTGACAGTATTGCCACAACACCAGCGTTTGCGTTGGGAAACACTGCTAAATAGTATGATAAAGTCATGTGCCTGGCCCTATCAGATTTTTTTTTTGTAAGTCCACAGCAAGTTTTGGTACTTTCGTGTGGGATGGGTTCAACTGCTAAAAAGAAAATAAAAAATTGAAAGAGCACGTTTGTTAAATTTTGACCTCAATTTTATCCAAAACCTTTTATTAAAGAATCTATTCAATTCCTGATTCGTATTAATTTTGTTTCGTTTTGTCTTATGTCACGTCATAAAGTATTTGAGTATTGTCAAACTGAGAATAAAAAATATTCTTAATTTCATAGACGAAAATACTATTAATTCACAGACATTAAAGTGGGTTATTACAGCAACAAAACCGGAAAACATAGAAGCAAAACAAGAATGTTAAAGCTTTCAGCACAATTACCCATAACACAATTATATTGTTACATTTTTACAACAACAAAAAACATAAATATAACCTTTTTACTGTTGTTAAATTATAAAATGTTGGTACCGATAAAAATCTTGCATTAAAATTGCAAAGTATATTTTCATTACACTCCGCGATTCAGGCCAAAAGTTCATAAAATCGGAACAAAGCCTACCATCGGCAAAAGTAAGACAAGGACAAAACGTCGAACAAAAAAAAAACATCGCCACCGCAAAGAGGGCTCCGCCGCGCGAGAGCCGAAAAACGTGTTAAAAAGTTTCATGAACTGAAAATTCGACGGGAGAAACGCGGCCTGCCTCGGCCGTAGTAGCGCGGCAGCATATCGGTTTTACTTTAGCCGAACAGTCGAAATAATGGAACGCACAGTTGGCTGCCGGTATTCGAATCGTTATTTATCTACATTTTACTCTCGAACCGAGCGCCCGTTCGGAATGGCAGAAGGGCTTCACCGCTCCACCGCAGTTCCATGAATATATCCCTAACATTCCTACAGAGGGCGCTGACGAACGGTGGAACTCGCGACGCATAGCTTTGATCTCTCGTATAAATCGAACAAAATTGGCGTTTTCATTTTTCCGTACGTGCTGTGACTACCGTGGCTGTATGTAGCTACTATACAGGGTTAGCCAAATTTACCGGAATACCTAAATAATACACCAACGGTAAGAAGTTATTTGAACAACTTGAGGGAACTGCAATGGGTAACTGTCTCTCACCTTTTATTGCCAACTTGTTTATGACCAGATTTGAAACCAATGTAAAGTCTATAGCACCATATTTCCCTAAGACTTGGGTTAGGTATGTCGACGATATTTTTGCCATTTTTGACACCAAGAAGTGCATATTCAAGATTTTCTTCTCGTTTTGAATTCTAAATTCAACACCATTAACTTTACTATAGAACAAGAAATTAACGGCCAACTTCCATTTTTAGATACTCTGGTAGTCAGGAATAGCAAAAATATAATAGAAATTGACGTGTATCGGAAAGATACTAACACAATCAGGTTTATCCCTAATGATTCGCAGCATCCTTTTCAACAAAAAATGTCTTTTATTAGTTGTTTAGTAAATAGATTATTGAAATTTCCATTGTCCGCAGATAGATATCAGCAAGAATTATTGTTTATTAAGAATGCTGTCATACATAATGGGACCCTGAGAAAATAGTTGATAGAATGATTAAGAAGCAGAATCAAAAAATGTATGTAAATCAAATATCTACTTTAAATACTTTGTCTGTAGAAAAGAAGAAATATGTTAAAATACCGTTCGATTGTGCATATACAAGGGGTTTGAGAAGTATTTTTACATCGCAAAATCTCTGTATAGCATATTCGACTCATAATAACATAAAAAACCTTCTTGGACACCCAAAGGATAAGGTAGATGTACTTGATTTGATAAATCTGGTATATATTGTATCAAATGTCATGACTGTGGTGAAGAATACGTAGGCCAGACTAGAAGAACAATTTTAACTAGGTTCAAAGAACATGTAGCTCATTTTAAATATAATCGTTTTGAAAAATCTAGTGTGGCTCAACATATTTTAGACACAGGTCATAAAGTAGTTGTAGATGACTTAAAACTTGTAAAAGCTGTGTCAAATAATAGGGAACTAAACAGCTTTGAAAGTATCTTTATTCACTTGAATAGAGATATATTAATAAATTCAGACAGGGGTCCTATACCTAGTTCGCCATTGTTTGACCTGCTTTAATTAAAACTTGTTTTTTACGCTTCAATGATCAAAATTCACTGAGGTGTGAACAACAAATGGGTATATATAGGGTAATTTTTAACATGGACGTCACTTCCACTAGTGATTTGCTTGGACAATATCCAGTAAAGATACTATGAAGTGCTAATCTCTCTTTTCCTCTTTTTAGGTTCTACTGAAGATGGTAACATAGTTGCTGAAATACGTATTTAGGTTCTAAAATACTTGTTGTGGTTAGGGGTTTATAATTTTATTAACGGTAAGAAATTTAAAAAACAATAAAATTCAAACAAAAGTTGTTTGACTTTAAACAATCCATCGTTCAAATATATTTCATTGTATTATCGAAATTTCGTAAACTTTTTTTCAAAAGGAACACCCTGTATATTTTTACATTTTGTAATTTTAGGACTAATTCTAAACATTTAAAATTTTATTCAATTAAGAAACTTCGGGATGTTACATCACGTATTAGACAATTTTAGCCTGCGACAGTTGGGGTCTACTCAAGTGTCTACTGGTAGCCACATTGTGGTTATAGATTTTTACTTGACATTTACCTATTTTGCAAGCGATATCGCCAATCGTGGAAAACTGAAAGTTACCAAAAACTGCTTGCAATAAATTGATTTTATCCGAACACTGTTTTGGAAACTACTGAAAACTGTTTTAGAACTAAATAAATAACATTTGGTTTCAACAAGATGCTGCCCCGCCGTAGTACGGTGTCCAAGTGCGAAATTATTTAAATTCAATTTTTGCCGAAGTGGTGGATTGGAAGGAGAGGATCCATTGAATGGCCACCTAGGTCGCAGGATTTGCAAATATTCGATTTTTCTATTTGGGGACACCTAAAGTCCAAGGTTTACACCAATAGGCCGCAAAACATTGATGCGTTGAAGCAGTGGATAGTGGACAAAGTTCAAAGTATTACTGTCGTTGAAAACTGTTTACGGGAATTTGTTGATAGGTTGCGGCATTGTCAAGCCGCTCAGGGATGGCTGTTTGAAAATTTAATTCAATTACTTTGTTATTTTTCCTTGAATTTATTATTATTTATCCGTTCGGTCAAAATAAATGTTTTGGAGTTTTGATTACTTGCTGATAACTAAAAAATTATGCAGATGATGCGATGTACAGGATGTTCCATACTTCAATAATAAAATAAACACCCTTTATATTAAAGGTATATTTAAGCAGAGCTTGTTTAAACATATGTTTTTTTACGGTTGGTGTTCCGGTAATTATGACTAATTTTAAATAATTGCTTATAACTGAAAAATAATGCATTCTACAAGAAAATTATATCAATAAAAAATGTTTTGAATTAGTCTTAGAATTACAAAATGTAAAAATATACAGAGTGTTCCATTTGAAAAAAAAGTTTGCGAAATTTCTATAATAAAATGAACAGCCTTATTAAAAATGTTTGAACGATGGCTTGTTTCAGATAAAAAAACTTTTGTTCCTTTTTTAATTTTTTACCGTTGAGGATATGTGGGATGCACATTGGTCCAAAATTACCAAATTTAAGGTTTACAACTTAGTATAAAGACATGTTTGCTCTAAAACGAACCAGAAAGGAGATATTCGTAAAAACTGGGTTGGTAGCGATTTTTAAAAAATGAGTAGGTTCCCGAAAAAAATGTCAGGTTTGCAAATTTCTGTATTTCGGTAGGGCTTCAAAATTAAAAGTCTAAACTCTGTCCGACTTTTTACAACCTCCATCTTGGCTATTGACAGGATTAATGTCGTTTTATCCGCTTAAAGCACAATTGGTGGATGCGCCGGGACACAATAAATAAATCAAAATAAAACATTAATGATGCTGATAATTTTGTTAATACTCGCCCCAGGCCCACTTTTATAGTTTTCTTTCAAAACGGCAGTATTGTCGTCGCAAAAAATATTTTACGAAATTAAAAAAAAAAAATACATTTGGTTGTACTGGAAGAATTTAAATATTTTTTCAATGTTTAAAATCTGTTGATTTCTGGTCAATACCTTTAACACACATCATTGTTTGTATTAGCAATACTCTAATACTCTAGTCAACTAACATTTGCTGCAAGATTAAACCACATTTCAAATTGCAAATGTTTGCTTACAATTGTGTGTTCCATAAAAATGCAGGTATTAGAAAGAATCAACAAACAGAAGAGTTAATATAGTTTTGTGGCTTGAGGATATTGAATATATCACATTGGTATAAACAGTATGTGATGATTGTGATGAATGTGAATGAAAACTTAAAAAACATAAAAAAATAAAGAAATAACAAAAATCGGTGAAAGATTATAAAAGTTATTGAACATCAATGGAATTAGTCTATTTATTGAAAACAACATTTTGTTTGGTGATTAGTTTATCTAAAACGAAATTAATAGTTCTTAAAGATATCTATCAGAGTCTCTTCATGTAGAACATATTTATAAAATTGTATTAGAAGAAAGATATCGTTACTCAACATACAATTATTGTCTCAGAGTACATCAACATTCACAAGAACTGATATCCTACCTCAGATTCGCCACATAGGGTGAAAATAATAAATTATCTGCTTTGAAAAGAAGTGGGCGAAGAACCCGAGCCATAGAATTCTCGTTTTTATTATACGAAAATGTTTCCGTTCGCTATTGGATATTATATGACTCCGTCTGACTTCGCGCGGTGTATCCATTATTCAAATGCCATTCCATCAGTCAGTCACTGCTGATAAAAATATGAGACAACTGACATACGCGGGGGTTCTCTCGACGTCGACGTTGACAGGACATCCGCCGCGGGCAACAACCTGTCGTACGAAACAAGAGGGTGCTCGCTCAGAATACACCTGTATAGTGGATATTGTATATCAAAACGCGATATGAATGGAAATTAGGTATGGAAAATACACGATAACGATGCGAAAGTTCAATAAATATTCGGTTTCTTTTGTCAACAGAGATATATAAAAGCTGATGAAGAAGTTTATTTAAGGCTAACATTCAAAATTCAGACAGTGTCTTAAATTCCAACATATTTTTGTTTAGTTGGATACAATTAGAAATCTTCATTGAACTTTATTTTAGGACATCCGGTTTGTTGTTTTGACATATATAGCACGTCCTTAGATCAGACAAGCGTGTCGGAATCGTGTATATGGTTAGAAGTAGTACATATGGCTCTATTGCATATGCCTCTTAAAGTATAAGAATTTCAAAAAGTTCGATCGCGATTATACAGCCTTAAAATAGCAGGCGTGGACAAAGGTCGGCGTGTTATTGCGTTCTTAATTTGGAGGGCCGGCTTCCAGCCCCAAATGAAACACCCAAATAAATTGAAAAGAAACTGTTCTTCTGCAACATTATTATCTAATACTTGGAGGGAATATTCGTTAATAATAAAAAGATAACAATATTTTGGAGACTGTGGCGAACTTAATAATGAAATTATAAACCCCTAACCACAACAAGTATTTTAGAAACCTAAATACGTATTTCAGCAACTATGTTGTCATCTTCAGTAGAACTTAAAAAAAGAAAAAGAGAGATTAGCACTTCATAGTATCTTTACTGGATATTGTCCAAGCAAATCACTAGTGGAAGGCTCAAGAAGAAGAATTGTTTTTTATCTTAAGGCTGACAAAGGTAATAAGGTGGTCATCCTGGATAAAGCGGATTATTTTGATAGGATTGATAACTTAATTGAAAATGGTCCTTATAAGGAAATCAAGAAAAACCCACTGCCCAAACTAGTCCGTCAAATAAATAGTACGCTGTCCAGTTGTCCTAATCTTATCACCCGCCAAACTAGATTTAAACTCAAAGTTTCCAATCCTACTGTACCTAGATTATATGTTCTTCCCAAAATTCACAAACCTGGTAAATCAGTGAGACCTATTGTATCAGGTATTAACTCACCTACTTACCCGTTAGCGAAATGGTTATCGAATGAGTTCAACAATTTACCTGTTCCTCAACCAAGCTTCGCTGTTAATAACTCATTGGAGTTTATCAATAAGGTTAACAATATAAAACTAGAGGATGGCGAATTGTTGATTTCATTTGATGTTGCTTCACTGTTTCCTAGTGTGCCTATTCCGGAAACTTTGGAGTTTCTTAGGGAATTATTGTGCAATAACAACTTTGACCCGTCAGAAATAGATGAATATGTAAGATTGACTGCCCTTTGAATGTCTCAAAATTGTTTTCAAATAAACGGAAAGTTTTTTGAACAACTTGACGGAACTGCAATGGGTAACTGTCTCTCACCTTTTATTGCCAACTTGTTTATGAGCAGATTTGAAACCAATGTAAAGTCTATAGCACCATATTTCCCTAAGACTTGGGTTAGGTATGTCGACGATATTTTTGCCATTTTTGACACCAAGAAGTGCAGTATTCAAGATTTTCTTCTCGTTTTGAATTCTAAGTTCAACACCATTAACTTTACTGTAGAACAAGAAGTTAACGGCCAACTTCCATTTTTAGATACTCTGGTAGTCAGGAATAGCAAAAATATAATAGAAATTGACGTGTATCGGAAAGATACTAACACAATCAGGTTTATCCCTAATGATTCGCAGCATCCTTTTCAACAAAAATTGTCTTTTATTAGTTGTTTAGTAAATAGGTTATTGAAATTTCCATTGTCCGCAGATAGATATCAGCAAGAATTATTGTTTATTAAGAATGTTGTCATACATAATGGGTACCCTGAGAAAATAGTTGATAGAATGATTAAGAAGCAGAATCAAAAAATGTATGTAAATCAAATATCTACTTTAAATACTTTGTCTGTAGAAAAGAAGAATTATGTTAAAATACCGTTCGATTGTGCATATACAAGGGGTTTGAGAAGTATTTTTACATCACAAAATCTCTGTTTAGCATATTCGACTCATAATAGCATAAAGAACCTTCTTGGAAACCCAAAGGATAAGGTAGATGTACTTGATAAATCTGGTATATATTGTATCAAATGTCATGACTGTGAAAAAGAATACGTAGGCCAGACTAGAAGAACAATTTTAACTAGGTTCAAAGAACATGTAGCTCATTTTAAATATAATCGTTTTGAAAAATCTAGTGTGGCTCAACATATTTTAGACACAGGTCATAAAGTAGTTGTAGATGACTTAAAACTTGTAAAAGCTGTGTAAAATAATAGGGAACTAAACAGCTTGGAAAGTATCTTTATTCACTTGAATAGAGATAAATTAATAAATGCAGACAGGGGTCCTATACCTAGTTCGCCATTGTTTGACCTGCTTTAATTAAAACTTGTTTTTTACGCTTCAATGATCAAAATTCACTGAGGTGTGAACAACAAATGGGTATATATAGGGTAATTTTTAACATGGACGTCACTTCCACTAGTGATTTGCTTGGACAATATCCAGTAAAGATACTATGATGTGCTAATCTCTCTTTTTCTTTTTTTAGGTTCTACTGAAGATGGCAACATAGTTGCTGAAATACGTATTTAGGTTTCTAAAATACTTGTTGTGGTTAGGGGTTTATAATTTTATTAATAATAAAAAGAACAAAGCACCAAAAAAAGCATTCTAGAAAAATAAAAAATGAAGCAAAACAGCCAAAATAGGGTGCAATTCAAATTCTTGCGGACTTATTGAGACAAGCTATATAAACCCAAATTATATAGTAGGTCCAATATTTGAGAAATGTTTATGTAACCACCAGTAATGGGATAATCCTCAAAGTACCCGAACCGGCTATATATGAGGGTTATCTAAAATAGCCGAATGCGTTATCCTATTTTACGAAATCAAATAAAGGATTACACGTAAGATCCAAGGGTCCCCCGGTAATGGAGCAGTTCTCTAAAATTGAATCAATATTGACCGGTATTAGCGTTCGCGTTCGCAAAATTCAATTCCGTTAACGTTTGCACTCTACAAATACTGGTACCGCTGCCGTTGCCGATGCCGTCTGAAATCAGCTCGAAGGAGAAAACTTGCAGACCGTTCGAAATTTAATGCAGAATAAACGATAGCAAGCGACGATGGTATCTCGCAGCGCCGCGCCCGCCGTCGTCGGTCGTTGTAAAAAGCTGCGAAACGCATCCGCTGTTGTTCGTATAACTATGTATATAGCTAGCAGTGAAAATAAAGGCTTTTGGTCTATGTTTTCTGAGTGTTTGAAGCATTTCTGAGCTGTCGACATAGAGGATGACCTTTACTCCGCAAAATTAGTTCTTTAACAAATGTCAAACATTGTATATGGAGTTATTTTATTGTTGAATTCAATTCAAGGAATAATAAAAATCAGATACATATCAAACAATGCAAAACGAGTGTGTATGTGTGTAGTCATTTTTTTTTTATTTCGAAAGCACTTTACTTTAATATTTTTTAATAATATTTTTTTAACAATATTAATAATAGTATAATAATAAAAAATAATACCTTTTTCAATGTTGAAGGTATGTAAATACCTTTCTGTACATATTTTATCCAATATACTGTGCCCCAATCTAGTTTTACAATAATTCTATAACCTTAAATTAATACTCTTCATCGTACTTAACTATCGTTTTTACATTTTGGCATAAAATAATCAAGAATTTTGATTCAATTTTGCTTTCACTATAATAACATAACTCTAAAGCAATTTCACACTTATTAATAACACAAAATATTCGTCTAAATAACACATTTAGTCATTACTTTGTGGTATCTAAACCAACAACAAATTATATTTTATTCTGAGTGAATTCCAACTAATATTGCTTTGGCATCGGTTATTAAGTCTCTATAAGAATTATTGGCTCGTGTTCATCGAAAGTAGTAGAAATACGACAAGACTAGTCGGCAACCACTCGAATTATTGAGAGATAATATTTAAAACCGAAAATACAGACAAAATGGACAACATGGTTGAAAAGTCTATAATCGAGCTGGAAATTCTTATAGGAAATTAACAATACCTACTCCAGCATATTAATAAGTAATACAAATTCTACAAAAAAGGATAAAAGTTTAATGATTCGAAAAAAATATATAGTTGCAAACAATTCTTAATAAAAATTATTAATTATACATTAATAAACGAAAGAAAGGCAGCAAATTTTCGTGGAATTCCCTTAATATCAATATGCTATATGTAAGTTGCCGAGCATACAGGTGGTGTAACGGAGATTTTTCAGGGTGAATGCAATTTAAGTTTAACGTACAATACGGGCTGCGTTTCTTATATTTTCTAAGTTCTTGTTTGTTTGTTGTGTGTCTTTTTAGAATAGTAGTTAACAAATAAGAATAAGGTCTCTAATTATCAATGTCATATACAACAAGTAACCCAAGACGAAAACGCTGCAAAATAGCATAGTCACTCACACTACATCACCTTTTATTACTTATAAAAATACTGCCCCCCTGGAATATTTTGTAACGGCGCCCATGGCCCTCTTCGTCTATTTACACATTTTAAATAAAAACAATCTTGTAAACAAGAAACCCTATAGGGAGTGGAATTTAGGTCTGCGCAATTGTCGGTTCTTTACATCTACTTTGGTCGCCGGCGGCTGTCAAGAACACTTCTCGATCAAAGAGAAGATCGCTCCAAAAGGTTTCCCATACACGCATTGATGCCTACAAGGAACGCCATCTCAACGAGCCACGAACAAATTGTTTCATTGAAAGTGTAATTGGCAAAGCTACACCCCAATAAATAATTCAACTTCATTTCCAAGCAAAAGCCTCTTTTAACAAACTCGCTAAAAGCGTAGTAAAACCACACACACACACACAAAAAAACTCATCAATAAATTGTCTTCACCTTCCTACTGACACTTCCTTCCCACTATGCTTCCTGACATTTACACACTAAAGAACAACTGCCCAATTCAAATGTATACATATGTTTATTCCGAAATATATAATAACTTGGAATGTACGTATGAATCCACCAAGAGGTTTCAATCACTTCAAATAAAATATATTTCTTCCTACAAGAATAATATGTTATCGACTTATTTAATAGATTTAAGATTCGTGTTTCTTGTTTTAAATAGTTCATATATTCAACTGAATTAAGTATGTGCACTAATTATATCGATTATTTTAACCAAAAATAGATTGAATCATAAGGAACAGATCATAATGTCGGCTACTATAGTGTCACAGCAGTGGTTCTTTACCGGTGCTCCGCGAGCTTGTTGCAAGTGCTCCACTAAATTATGAAAGCCGAAATTGTTCATTCATTTACCGTATGTGATTGAAATAATATTATTTGTATTTGTATATTATTAACGCACAAAACATTCTAACTTGAACAAAACTAACAATTATAGTATATTATAATACAAGAAGACACCCAAAATAAGAGATGGAGCAGGGCAGAAAGACCTAGGTCAATAGCCCGTTCGAACACCAAATGAAATTTATTAAATGAAACTAATTGTGTAATAAACCTGTACAAAGCAGGATGTTGGAATAAAGATTATTACAACTATAAAATACAAGTTTTAGTGTAAAATTCACAACTACGACTGACGCGAACAAATAGCGATTGAGATGTCAGCCTTATTTGACACGTCCATATCATAAATCTTGGAAAACCAAAAGTTACTAAAAGTTTGTGATCTAGTGTTTTCATAATGACACCGAAAGCGGTTTCGTTATGAGTTTATAACGAACACAAAGTAGAAAGAAACATTTACAATTTTCGAATAGTAATAAATATGAATAAAATAAATAAAAAATTTAGAAGATAATACAATTAAAATTAAAATGGGTATAGCTCTGCTACACATGCCACATAAAAGGTTCTGAAAATATGTAAACATTTTGAAATATATTTCTAAAAATAAAGATAATAAATATGACGTTTTGATAATATATATTTTTCCCTCATCTACATATCATCCACATGTTATGTGCGGATTTATTAAGCCTTAGATTAGTATAAAGTTGTATTAAAAATGAGCTTATCAAAACTACATCAGTAGGTGGTACGTAACTGCTAATATAAAGAGTCTAGCCAAATTACCTAAATATTTGACAAAGTTAGAAGGTTTTTAAAGTTTTATTATATTTAAATTTATATGACAGCGACCATGTCAGATGTTTGGAGGAACTATCACAATATACCAAATAGGCGACGGCATTTATAACCACCAGGTGATAATTCACGAACAAAATTTTGTGGGGCTAGAAAATCAAAACATACACACACACAAAATGTGGAATTATGTGAATACGGGCAAAAAGAAAACTTCGGAAGCAATTCGGTACACCGAGAGTGCTTTTACCTCAAACATTCAAGAGTTGGTTTGTAGAAATAAATTGGAAAGTATATAAAAGTAATAAAATATTAAATAACGACATTATTTTTTGTATTTTTTTGTATACATGATTATTTTATGAAAATGATTTTCCAAAATAGAAAGGGTTTTCTAAGACACCCTTGACTTTACCGTTTGTTTCATGTGTTTTTTACATCCTATATCACCTGTGGTTAGTTTCCGCTGCAAATAGTTTCTATCTCAACACTCACAAAAATTTTCATTGGTGGGGTATACTTGCTCCTTTGTATGTGTATATTAATTTTATATTATTGAATATTGTAGTTTATTTATTTTATAGAATAATTTCGATTTCTAGCCTATGCATATATCCAAATTCTAGTCACCTACACTTGAAAGGGGAGTCCCTATGGTATACACGGTCGTACCTCTTGTTTACGTAATAAAAACCACGGGGGTATATTGTCGCCAAAAAAGAATTACGCTTTAATACCGGGGAACAATCCTAATAAATATCAGGGGTGGCACGTGCAAAAAATCCATCCGGCGGGATGCAAAGATGAGTGGAAGCGAGATGGCACCCATGAGGGAAGAAAGGAATAGCTAACCGCTTCGCTGTTATGTTTGATTTATTCTATCGATCGCTGTTTCGTCCGCTTGTAAAGCAGTGGGTTTAATACCCGGGTATAAATCCGAAAGTTCTCTCCCGAGTATGTGTGTGCGTGTGTGTGTGAGTGTGTGTGAACGTAAATTCGTTTTTAGGCTTTAATTTCATTGGTTTGCATACCGAATCTGTACCTCTGTCGCTTACGTGTGAATACGTACACTCCGAGTGAAATAAAAATTGGATATTGCATCGAGATCAGACAATAGATAACGTGTTGTTGGCGCCATTGGTCAGTGGCGCGTTGCAAACTTTTCCGAAACAATTTGTAAAGTTAGTGGAACGTGGTGATTTCTGGTTGCCATCGCCAGATGTATTGTCCTAGATATTCGTTATCAAACTGTTCTGTAATGGACTTCCACAATCCCGTTTCGATCGATATGTGGCATTTGCAAATGTGAATCGTAAACAGTCGTTATTTTCGAAGACCAGTGATTGTTTTTTGTTTCTACATAGAACGTTTTTTCAATGTGCTTTTAATGCAAAGAATAACTGCAAAAAAATAGATATGCAAATCAAAACAATATGTTTAGGTTTCCGTACAAAAAAAAACTAACCAAACGAAGCTGTTAAACTATACAGGGTCCTGCAACTAAGCTCCCGTCTTCTGTAGCTCACTTACTCATTAAGCTAAGAGTTTGACATTTTGCAGGCTTACCCTGTACTTCAAGGTACAATTCAAGAAATTATTTTTTATTATACAGGCTGTTCCAAAAATGTGCAACGCCATGGTAATATATTTTTTTAAATTGCATGCTATACATTTTTCTACACATTTGGAAGCCTTTTATGGTTGCCTACATATCACCAAAATTTTATTGAAATCGGTTGAATGACCGCAGCGGAAAAAAAATAAAAACAAAAAAAAAATTATTTTGCATCGTAGGCTTTAAAAATCAATAAAAACCACAAAATGCACCTCGTTAATAAAATTTTGCGATGTGCTTATTAAGTTAGATGTAATAGTCTCGTTAACCAAGTGACATTGATCCAAATTATACAGGCTGACCAAAATCGAGTGTGAAACTTGTCAAACTTCAAAGCGCGCTATTGTTCTTATTTTAAATTGGAACCCATAATTTTTTTAGGTGAAACGATGCGGAATTAAAGAATAAATATTGTTTCTGAATACAACCCCATCACAATTCCCAATATTTTAAAAGTTATTCGCCAAAAACTCATTTTTCAACGTTTCCAACGGCAATTTTAGGTAATAAATATCATACGTGGCGTTGAAAAACAATTTATTACATAAAATATAACGCAGAGAAGTATTTTAGATTTTACCGTACTTAATTAAGTAGTTATTCAATTGCTAAATTTACTGCAAAATTTACCTATAGCCACATTTCCGTCCTTACCGCTATAGGTAAATTATGCAGTAAATTTAGCATTTGAATAACTACTTAATTAAGTACACTCAAATCTAAAATACGTCCATTATTTTTTATGAAATAAATTGTTTTTCAAAGCCACGTACGATATTTATTATCTAAAATTGCCGTTGGAAACGTTGAAAAATGAGTTTTTGGCGAATAAGTTTTAAAATATTGGAAATTGTTATGGGGTTGCATTTAGAAACAATGTTTATTTTTTAATTCTGCATCATTTCACATAAAAAAATGTATGGGTTCCAATTTAAAATAAGAACAATAACACGCTTTGAAGTTTGACAAGTTTGACACTCGATTTTGGTCACCCTGTATAATTTGGATCAATGTCACTTGGTTAACGAAACTATTACATCTAACTTAATAAGCACGTCGCAAAATTTTATTAACGAGGTGCATTTTGTGGTTTTTATTGATTTTTAAAGCCTACGATGCAAAATCGATTTTTTTGTTTTTTATTTTTTTCCGCTGCGGTCACTCAACCAATTTCAATAAATTTTGGTGTTATGTAGGCAACCATAAAAGGCTTCCAAATGTGTAGAAAAATGTATAGCATGCAATTTAAAAATATATATTACCATGGCGTTGCACGTTTTTGGAACACCCTGTATAATAAAATATAATTTCTTGAATTGTACCTTGAAGTACAGGGTAAGCTTGCAAAATGTCAAACTCTTAGCTTAATGAGTAAGTGAGCTACAGAAGACGGGAGCTTAGTTGCAGGACCCTGTATATACATATAGTCCCTCTGTCAATCTATCTATCTGATGCTTGTCACAGTGAAATTTTTCTGCATTGACTAAATGAATGAAACGGAAATTTTGAATATGTATAAAGAAAATGTTCGGGAAAACGATAATTAAAAGAGACAAATCAATAAATTTTGTGTGTATATGATGATCAAAGACGATGTTTACTCTTTTTTTACAATTTTATGAAATAATAATGGACTCTAAAAATGATACCGATGACACAAAAAGTGGAGAACAATTTGCCATTTTGTTCATTATAAACGCGAAAGACGCGTTTGGATATAAGAATAGTCTAAGCAGTAATATTACACCTCAAAAGTTGGACGTTCGTCTTTCCGGGCTTCTATACTAAGCCTATGAATAAAAGATCAATCAAAATAGAAGTACAGAAGCCTAATCACATTATTGGAATATATTCCACCACTCCATCACGACTTTTATACAAATATAAATATAAAATATGATGCAACAATAGCTGAAACAAAAGTAATATGATATTTCGATTACAAATACAAAAATTGCATTATATATTTAGTTTGCGTAACTTGTCATTTGTATTTCTTTTTAATTAAGTTGTTACTTTAATACAGTAAATGCACTTGAACCATTTTATCACCAACGTTTTTGAAACCCACAAAATGTTACAAGTACATTTGTGAAAAGAAAATAATAAGTTAAACAATAAAATTTAGAAACCCTTTGATTCGTTATAATCTTTTTATGACAATGAATAAAATTAAAATAATAGCACAATTTTCCAAACTTACTTCTAGAATTTTTAAAACGCAGTTTTAATTTGAAGCTTATCATCTCTGAACCACAAAACGTGTAGTTAAAGGTCCCTCAATTAATCTGTTAAAAATTGGGAATGTTATTCTTAATCGGCCAGTATAAAACTCCCGGCGCATCCACCAAAATGGTTCTATTACTATAATCTACAGGGCGTTCCACTTTCTATCCCGCAAACCATTTTTTCAGATAATATACGTCATATTGAGTACAAAGTTTCATATGGACTAATCAGTTTTCTCAAATCATTAAAAAGTTACAGCCGTTTGAAATATTAACAAGACCGTATTTTAAACAGCTCCAACTTCTTAAGGAATTCAGAAAACAAATAAATCTATGTGAAACTTTTAACTTTTAGCAGTTCTCTCACACAATATTTATTAAATACAGCAAATAACGCGCAAGCTGCAACTCAATACCCTCCTCGAATACACCCGTTCAGGTATCGCGTTAAACTTATACGAAAACAAGCTAAATCATAAATTCTTCTATCCACTACTCTCTAAAATCGCACGCGGAAGCTTCGTTCGCCGCCAGAACAGACGAGAATGGCAATTTGCCGCGGCATCGTACGCCAACGACGAAGGCAGAGTGCCGAAACGAGTATCAAATTATATGAGTTATTGTGACATGGCGCGTCTAGCGACTCTGACACTGAAAAATAGAATAACTGCAAAAAATTGAGATAGTGAGATCATATGCAAATTAAAACAGTATGTTTATGTTTTTGTACAAAAAGAAAACTAACCAAACGAAGCTGTTATACTATATATACATATAGTCTGCCTGTCAATCTATCTATCTGATGCTTGTCACAGTGAAATTTTTCAGGAGTGACTAAATGAATGAAACTGAAATTTTGAATATGTATAAAGAAAATGTTCGGAAAAGAGATGACTGAAAATCATACAAGCAAATCTGGGCTCAAAGTTTTCTTTCGCGAAAGGTATTCGAAAAAAGTCTTATAAAATTTTATAAAATTTTATGCCAATCGACTCCATTGTCTTAGGAACCTCAAAAAGGTCTCATAGTAAATCTTATTTTTTCCATATTTACCCGAAATACCAGAAGATTGTGCCAAAATGTTTTTGGAGCATTTACAGCGATTCTTTAACAGGCTTCTATAAACGAAAAGTAAAAAAAAAACAAATAAATCAAAATAAAAACAAAAGCTTTTGAAAATTATTCAGTTTGAGTTATCAAGTCACGCAACAAAGATTAACTTATATCGGTTAAGTTCCTTGAACCTGGACAAACATACATTGAGTGGGAGCGTAGTTTTGGTTTATTTGTGAAAGAAAAGGTAAATTCCTCAAGTTTTTGTCAGATTGTGCAGATTGGGAGATCGTAATAAGAGACAAACCAATAAATGTTGTGTATATAATATGATCAAAGACGATGTTTACTATTTTTTACCATTTTATGGAATAATAATGGACCCTAAAAATGATACTGATGACATATAAAGTGGAGAGCAATTTGCCATTTCGCTTATTATAAACGCGAAAGACGCGTTTAGATATAAGAATAGTCTAAACAGTAATATTAAACCTCAAAAGCAAGAACAACAGTAATATAATGTTTCGATTACGAATACAAAAATTGCATTATATATTTACTTTGGGTAACTTGTCATTTGTATTTCTTTTTAGTAAAGTTTATTTTAATACAGTAAATGCACTTGAACCATTTTATCACCAACATTTTTGAAACCACAAAACGTTTCAAGTACATTTGTGAAAAAGAAAATAATAAGTTAAACAATAAAATTTAGAGACCCTTTGATTCGTTATAATATTTTTATGACTATGAATAAAATTAAAATAATAGCACAATTTTCCAAACTTACTTCTGAAATTTTTAAAACACAGTTTTAGTTTAAAGCTTATCATCTCAGAACCACAAAACGTGTACTTAAAGGTCACTTAATTAATCTGTAAAAAATTGGGAATGTTATTTTAAATCGGCCTGTATAGAACTCCCGGCGCATCCGCCAAAATGGTTCTATTACTATAATCTACAGGGCGTTCCACTTTCTATCCCGCAAAACGTTCTTTCAGATAGTATACGTCATACTGAGTACAAAGTTTCATATGGACTTATTAGTTTTCTCAAATCATTAAAAAGTTGCAACCGTTTGAAATATTAACAAGACCGTATTTTAAACAGCTCCAACTTCTTAAGGAATTCAGACAACAAAGAAATCTATGTGACACTTTTAATTTTTAGCAGTTCTCTCAAACAATATTTAATAAATACAGCAAATAACGCGCAAGCTGCAACTCAATACCCTCCTCGAATACACCCGTTCAGGTATCGCGTTAAACTCATACGAAAACAAGCTAAATCATAAATTCTTCCATCCACTACTCTTCAAAATCGCACGCGGAAGCTCCTCCGTTCGCCGCCAGAACAGACGAGAATGGCAATTTGCCGCGGCATCGTACGCCAACGACGAAGGCAGAGTGCCGAAACGAGTATCAGATTATATGAGTTATTGTGACATGGAGCGTCTAGCGACTCTGACACCGAAAAATATATTGCCCGGAGCAGACGCTTTGTCCTTTAATTGCACAAAAAAGAACCACAAAAACGTGCACTTAAAGGTCCCATAATTAATCTGCCAAAAATTGGGAATATTATTCATAATCGGCCAGTATAAAACTCCCGGCGCATCCACCAAAAAGGTTCTATTACTATAATCTACAGGGCGTTCCACTTTCTATCCCGCAAACAGTTTTTTCAGATAATATACGTCATACTGAGTACAAAGTTTCATATGGACTAATCAGCTTTCTTAAATCATTAAAAAGTTACAGCCGTTTGAAATATTAACAAGACCGTATTTTATACACCTCCAACTTCTTAAGGATTTCAGAAAACAAATAAACCTATGTGAACCTTTTAACTTTTAGCAGTTCTCTCAAACAATATTTAATAAATACAGCAAATAACGCGCAAGCTGCAACTCAACACCCTGCTCGAATACACCCGTTCAGGTATCGCGTTAAACTCATTCTAAAACAAGCTAAATCATAAATTCTTCCATCCACTACTCTTCGAAATCGCACGCGGAAGCTCCTCCGTTCGCCGCCAGAACAGACGAGAATGGCAATTTGCCGCGGCATCGTACGCCAACGACGAAGGCAGAGTGCCGAAACGAGTATCAAATTATATGAGTTATTGTGACGTGGCGCGTCTAGCGACTCTGACACCGAAAAATATATTGCCCGGAGCAGACGCTTTGTCCTTTAATTGCACAAAAAAGAACCACAAAAACGTGCACTTAAAGGTCCCATAATTAATCTGCCAAAAATTGGGAATATTATTCATAATCGGCCAGTATAAAACTCCCGGCGCATCCACCAAAAAGGTTCTATTACTATAATCTACAGGGCGTTCCACTTTCTATCCCGCAAACAGTTTTTTCAGATAATATACGTCATACTGAGTACAAAGTTTCATATGGACTAAACAGTTTTTTTTAATCATTAAAAAGTTACAGCCGTTTGAAATATTAACAAGACCGTATTTTATACACCTCCAACTTCTTAAGGATTTCAGAAAACAAATAAACCTATGTGAAACTTTTAACTTTTAGCAGTTCTCTCAAACAATATTTAATAAATACAGCAAATAACGCGCAAGCTGCAACTCAATACCCTGCTCGAATACACCCGTTCAGGTATCGCGTTAAACTCATACGAAAACAAGCTAAATCATAAATTCTTCCATCCACTACTCTTCAAAATCGCACGCGGAAGCTCCTCCGTTCGCCGCCAGAACAGACGAGAATGGCAATTTGCCGCGGCATCGTACGCCAACGACGAAGGCAGAGTGCCGAAACGCGTATCAAATTATATGAGTTATTGTGACATGGAGCGTCTAGCGATTCTGACACCGAAAAATATATTGCCCGGAGCAGACGCTTTGTCCTTTAATTGCATTCATATCTCAGAAGGATCAGCGGAATAAAGAGGGGCGGGAGGGGGTTGGGGGCGGGGGGTAACCGCCCCCCCGAAGGCTCCGATGCGAATCGCACTGTATTACGCGCGACGCAGCGTCGGCGACGGCGAAGATAAGGGGAAAAAGTGGTGCGATAAATTTCGAATGGCACCACCACGACGAGCAGGGGTGACGAGGAAAAAGATCGCTGATACCCCGGCACCCGGTGGCGGATATAAATACAAGAAGATGGAGAGCGACGCCGAACGACGCCCACCGACGGCAATTACGCTGAAAAGGCCTTACATCATAATAATAATGACGTTATAACGTTACGGTGTGTTTTTCTTTAGAAGTATAACGCTGAGAACTCGTGTAAAATTAATTGGACGCAATTGTTGCGTTTGGGAATGAACCAAGAAAATCTAATGAATTACCGATATAAGCGAATGATGTGGGTATCTAAGTGTAATTGATATTTACCTGGAATTAAGATATGTAACTAAGATGTGTGTAAATTATTAATCAAAACCGTACGGATCGAAAATGTATTCGGAACCGCAGTACGAGATCAACCGAACAACGAGGTGTTTACCTCGTTTAAACAACTGCGAACCTGACGATGGATGTGTATTTCGATATCTGAAGCCCATTAATGTACTTTGCTACTGTTTTTCAGCCTTTTTACTGTTGCAGAACCTTTTAAATTTGGTAGGAACCTAAAAATATATAATTATAACATACTTGGCAATGTCATTTCGAATATTTGTTACGGAGAGAAAAACGTTTAAAGCAGTGTTTCAGTAGCCAGATAGAAGTCTGTAACGAAACGCAGTTCAATGATTGGAAATTGCTTACTACTGTGAAATTAAAGTACTTTTCCTGGGTAATTAAAGAAATGCCCTGTAAAATTACGGTGGTACCGTTGTAATTTCACAGGAATATGTGAATGCTGTAAAAACAATACAGAAATTTAGGAGGTATCCAATAACCAGACATTAATTTTCTGTAATATTGCAGATATAATCTCTTGGTATAAACTTATATGTTCTTTTCAGTTTCTTCAAATATTACAGCTCTTTCGAGTATTACCAAAGGAAGGAAACAGAAAATACAAATCAAACAACGCGAAAACGAAGAATACAAACAGTACGTTTTACAATTAATTAAATAAATAAATTCCTTAAATAATTTCTTTGGTCAAAATACAGGAATTAAGAAACAATTATTCTAAGTAAAAAGTTTTATATAGACCTACTGATAATATGCTAAGTTGCGAAGTATGCGAAATTAGAGCCATTTAAATATTGCACACAAAAATCATGTAAAATAAAACAAAGTACAAGGCGTTCGTAAGAGACAATTAAATTAATATCTGAATTTTCAAAATTGTTAATGAATATCTCATTTCAATTATATCTATTTCCTGATGATTTCTAAGTAACAAATAACCGCATAAACTGGATATAATGGAGATAACATAGAGGTAGAGTAACATAGAGAACACCCATGCTCTCCTAAACCGAATGGTATATACAACCATACTAAAATAAATTGTAATTAACGCGTCTTGTACATGTAAAATCACAAAAATAATGTGCTGTAATCATGCTTGTTGACACTTGGCGCCATCTCGTCGTGCAAATTGTCACTACAAATTGGTTCTGTATTTACAGTTTAGATAGGTTCTGTCTGTTGTGATCTTTGTTCGTTTTTGTTTCATTACGTAAATGCCAAAGATTTGGGAATAAAGAATTACAATGAACGGTAAAAAGGTGGTGATAATCGTTTCAAGGTCACCGTGGGTAGTGCAGTTGGTAGTATGTATAGTACCAACTTCTTAAAAAAGCGTTTTTTTTTTCGTTTCGCACCGACCCATAAAATTTGTTAAATAAGAAAAATTCTTGCTCAAACATACACTATGTTGAAAACTGCACTAATTAATCTATAACTCGAGGTGACAACTGAATGTAAAAATGTAAACAAAAAAGGTGAAGAACTTTTAAATTGTTTGCGTCAAAATCAACTTACTTCAATTTCATTAAACTATTTTTTGTTTAATTAAATGCAGTCATGAAATTTTCAATTTCATTATATTTCCTGTCCGCATAAATGTTCGCGTAGAATTGCAAATGACTCTGTATATTTATTGATTTTCTGTGAATGGGACCGACATAATTTTTGTCATAGAAGTTCAGAACCTGTTTGGTGATACGTTAGTAATCTTTTTTTGTCACACATTTGAAAAAGCGAAAGTATTGAAAATAAATGTTAGATTTTCGCCAATAACCCTGCTAGGTTGCTGTCATCTAGAAGTTATTTTGTTTTTATGCAGCAAATAATTGTAAGGAATATCTAATCAACGAAAATTGACATATGAATTCATTTGTCATCTTTGGTAGGCTTTCATACTAAAATTCAAAGCATAGTTGACATTTTTTACATTTTGTTTCTCTTTATTAATTTACATTTTTAAATGTAACTTAGAAGTAACTAAGATTTGTTATTGTTTTTGATCATTTTCTTTAGTTTAATATATGCCCTTGAACCACAACAAATTTGGTTTTCCTAGAACTATTATTTAAAAAGTTACAGTACAGGGTTCGAAAACTTTGTTCCCCTAATTTTTTTAGCAGTGTATAAGTACGACAAACACCCTGTAAATTTGGAATGCGTATGTCTATATTGACAGTATTTCTGTGGCTCTAAAACTTCTCAAAGCAACCAATCCGTGTTTCTGTTATAAATAGGCACAGGTATATTGGATTAGAGCTAAGGGCTAAGGGGCTGAGTAAATAGTGAAGAGCAAAACACGCCCCAGTAAGTGACATACGGGAACAGCTGGACCTGAGCCATGCTCTAACCGAACCAGTGGCAACAAAAAGCACCCGCATCTATTCAAACCGTTATTTGTTCTCATCATTGGACTCGTACGAGATAGAAAACTTCTACTTTTCTCTAATATATTGATTTATGACCGTACTCGTGGGAAAGAATATTGATGATTGAGAATAGCAACCGTAATAAAATTGCATCTATACGATGGAGTTGTTAAACCTAAACTTTTCAATTGCGTTCATCAATTATTATCTTCAAACTAATAAATAATAAACTTATAAATTAAACTAATTTATGCTAAACGCCATTGGAGGAATCCAAATAAAAATTTTTGCATTATATACCGGATATGAATCCTTCTATTGTTTGCTTGCAAATACACATAACACCGTTTGAAAATTAAAATTTAATTTATTCCTGGGACCTTGCGTGTTTGAAATCCATGCAGGATTACGCCACACTCAGCCAGGCCGTTGCGATTTTTTCAACCGAAATGCAACCTGGAATGAATTTCTACCCATTAAGCCCGGTATTATTTTTAGATTTTTTTTGTCGGTTAGATTTACTGGAAATTTGATATAGCAACGTATACGTTAGCTTTTGTGCAGCCAGCTGTGCGTATTATAGGTATTTCGTAAAAGTCCCTACCTACATGGAGGTGAAATTACGATTGCGTATTGTTTGTGCATATTTTTGTTTGGAAAATAAAAAAAAAAAACGTACCGCATTGCAGGTATTTCGAAACTATTTTTATACGAAATCAGATCTACTATACCGATTTTTTTTCAATAGTTTTTTGTATTTTTGTGTTATACTAGGTCCACAAAGGCAACTTTATGTCATCAACTTTATGATAACTCATTTGATTTGAAAAAAAAATTGATAACTCATCAACTTTTTTCATTTTTACTTTCTAAAAGAAAATAGTTGATACACTGTAGTGTAGTTTTGTTTAGCTTTATTCAATCTTTTAATTAATTCATATTATAAGTTTTCACCCGTTTTGACCATTTTATGAAATAATAAAGGATACAGATGACACATAATGTGGAGACCAATTTGGCAATTTGTTTATTATAAAAGCGAAAGACGTGTTTGGATACAAGAATAGTCGAAACAGTATTATTAAACCTCAAAAGTTGGACGTTCCTGTTTCCTGTTTTCTATACTGAGGCTTTGAATAAAACATCAATCAAAATAAAACTACAGAAACCTAATGACATTGTTGGAATATGTTCCACCACTCCATCACGCCTTTTATACAAATATACATAGAAAACACGATGTAACAATAGCTGGAAGATAAAGACATAAGAAAAATATGATTTATTGGAATACTCATAAAGCTGACGTTGTTATATTATATTTCGATTACGAATACAAAAATGGCGTTATATTTTACTTTAGGTAACTTGTCATTGGTAAGTCTTTTTAATAAAGTTCGTATTAATACAGTAAATACACCTGAGCCATTTTACCACCAACATGCTTGAAACCCACATAATGTTTCAAGTACAATTGTTTAAAAAAATAAGTTAAGCAATAAAATTTAGAGACTCCTTGATTCGTTACAATCTTTTTACGACTACGAAAAAAATTTAATAAACCACAAAAACAAAAATAATAAACCACAAAAAGTGCACTTAAACGCTTTTACTTCTAGGCTCCTCAATTATTAATATGATATAATTAAGTCTGATAACTGGACAAAAATATACAATAATACAACACGTCAACATTGTTCTTTTTTCGGGGAAAGTTTAAAACCACCGAAGATTAATTAAATTTATTAGTTGCTTCTAGTACACTCTAGAAAAAATGTTACGTTATTAAATTCCCTAGTAGACTGAAATGAAGATTGGGCTACCCAGTAAAACTAATTTGAAGAATCCAGCGTGATCCTAACCAAAGTTATTGCGGTACGAAGTTTTGTCAGAAATGGTGGATGCGCCGGAGACCTTTTTCCCTTTAGCATCTTTTACCATTGCAAATGCTTAAATTCTCCAAGTTAGTTATTATTCGTACCACTAACTTAACAATAAATACAATTTCATTTATTTACCGCAGTTTCAGCAAAAGATTTTCAAGAAAACCAACATGCTTGAAACCCACATAACGTTTCAAGTACAATTGCTCAAAAAAATAAGTTAATAAAATTTAGAGATTCCTTGAATCGTTACAATCTTTTTATGACTGAATAAAATTTAAATAATAATACAATTTTCCAAACTTATTTCTGAAATTTTGAAATACAACTTCAACGTAAACGTTGCTAAACCGCGCATGATGCACTGCACATACCATAGAGGAAGGCCACATACGCATTAACATCGCATCGCATCGCCGTTGAATTGTTTGCGTACTTATATACGTGATAAGCTTTTGTAATGGCCGTGCGGACGGAAGAGCGCGCGCAAATCACGTCGCTATCCGCCATTTGCATATGAATAAACGGGGACAAGTTTTAAGCGACGTATAAACTACATGTCGGGCAATTAATATTTAAAAAACGGTTCGCAGAGCGGCGAGCGGCGAGCGCACTGCGCCCGCACGATGCAAATAGCAGCGACGGGAATCGCACACGCCGACGCCACGCACGCCGGCGCTACGCGGCCGCACCTGCACTGCAGAACTCCACTTCTGAATAATCGGATTATAATGTTCATCGTCGCGAATCACTCTAGATTTTACTGCGCGGCCGGCCGGAATACGATTAAGCGAATTGGAATTTTATTATAAAAAAGTCGTAAATGTGCGAGTTAATACCGTCTAAAATAACAAATGGGTTTTACGGTTTTATTATCTCTTTTACAGCCGTGCGGTCTACCGGTCAGAAATAAAATTAGAATGGTTATTAAATTCATTTTAAATTTAAAAAGCTGCAACGCTGACGTAACGCTGACGCAACGCAGACGCAACGCTGACGCAACGCTGACGCAACGGTGACGCAACGCTCACGTAACGCTCACGTAACGCTAACGCAACGCTCACGTAACGCAAACGCAACGGTAACGCAACGTTGACGCAACCCGTCAAATATAAACTTTAAAATATTTAAAAGCAAATTATTTTAATTCGTAACTGGGTTTCGTATGCAAATAAAATATGAGGGCGCGCATCCAACACGCGATAAATTAAAGCGAAACCGATTATTGCGTAAAATTTGAAACCGCCGAGATCGATGGCCAATCGAGATTAGCGTCAGAGCGCGCGTTACGCGCACGTTTCAAATTGATATTAGGGATGCGGTTAATAATTAAAGCTTATGCATAACGCATTATCGGACAAATTTATTGACCTGGGCGTAATTATGGCTTTAGTGCGGTATAATTGACATTTGTAGGGTTATTATAGGTCGTCAAGAGCGCGATAATGATGATTATTCATAGAACAATTCTTTCTTCAAGAGGTTATATCCAGTCTCTTTTAAATTCTATGACAAAATGGCAAAATAATTCGGAGCAATGAATTAAACATTGTGAACTGTGATACCTACTATTTGGCAAAACTTTGATGTTTAATAACATTTATAATTAATAAATTTAGATGATTTTTGTCAACATTTTGTCAACACAACAAATTCATCAAGATCACCATCCGCGTTTGCAATTTATAAAACTTATAATACCGGTAGAATAAACATGATGTTTTTGGTGGTCTAAGATTGAGACACCTTGTGAAATATGTAAATGTTTGTAATAATTGCAGTTTTTTAAGTAAACCTTTGCAATTTTAACGTTAATGTTCAATAACATATCTTAACTTTAACCGATTTTGATTATTTTTTAGAACATATGTCAATAAATTTATCAAGAGTATAACACGCTCACACCAAAAAAAAGAAAAAAAGAATCTGTTGTGGCCAGGCGCATGACTTTATCATACAATATATAAAATTAATAGTTTAGCTGCATGAGAATCTATTTCATTGGTTTTTACAAAATTCAGATATTGGAGTGAATCAAAAACAAAATAATTTGGGAATTGATACAGCTTTTTAACAGTCTACTTAGGAACATAATCAAGTATTTTTCCACATGGATATCTTACACTTGGACAACCAAAACATGATGTTGACTCTCCAGGTATAGCAATTGTAAGAAGTTTCATTTACAAAATTCCGAAGGCGGGTGACAATCATGACGAATTTGTTTACTATTCCTCGAAAGAATCATTGAAATCGGTGAAAGATTACAAAAGGTATTCAACATCAAAATCTCAAAGTGTCAAATTCCACTATTCATATTTATCACAAAACATGCCATAACTTCCAAAGAGGCAGAAGGAGGCTAATTATTTCAGTTTCGTCAAGAACAGTTATTACACAAGCAAATATCCAAAAATCAGAGACATGTAATTTTGTGTATTGTTTAAATCGTTACAAAAAAAAAACATATAGCAAAACATATTTAAACATATAAAACATATAAAAGCATTTTTCGTTACATATTTAACAGAATACCTACAGTAAACAGTTACCTAAAGTAAACGTCTTATATTAAAACTGTTTAACAAACCTGTGGGTGACGACGCCATATTAACAATAAACAGGAAACTGACACGATTCTAAATTTTGAAATGTTACGTTGTATTTTTCGCACTTAAATAGCTGTCAAAATTTGTAGTTGCTAACATGGACAACGTTGTGGCTCTTGCCGTAGTAAGAATACACTCGCAAACGACTTTTTACTTGTGTGTGATAAGCTATCTATATCCAACTATCGTTTCAGAACATATTGGAGGTTTATCGCCACTTATAATTTTATAGTTTATGCCAAGAAAGCATTTTTTTCAGCAATAGATGATGTCAGAAATTATTTTTATATTTTATATAAAAAAATAAAACATGTTTAGAGTATTAATTAAATTAATTAAAACCTCTTGAAAATACGTTTTCTTTGCGTCTACAGATAAATTCCAAAATGAATTTCCTAATTTCCTAAAACAAAACTGAATGAAAATTGATCTTTAAATAATGCCTTCATAAAAAGTGACAAGTAAACCCAACTGAGCGAAACAGACGAGTAACGAAGTATCGCAGCGTCGACGTAATTTCTGGCAGATTGCTGATGAGCGAATTTATTCAGGCGTATTCAGCGAAGGAAATGAGGCTGCAACGTCAGATAGCATAAGATACACAAAAAAAGGAAAACTGGCCATTAAAATACGCCCCCCGCCTAATGACAAAATCGATAGTTTTTGTCGTTCTTATATATTCAGTTATGCCAGCCTGCGGTGCCGTTCGCAACATGTAAAGGCGGAAACCCACACTCTTCCGCTCAGAGAATTCTTTCCATTTTTGTATCTCTTGAGTTAAAGAATACGTTGGGTTTAAAAGTGGCATTAGGCAAATTTTTCGAGTGTTTTTACGAGTCATATTTTACGAGGTAATACTTAGAAGGAATGTTAATACAGTGTAAACCGCTTTTTGTGATCACATTGGAACTCGGAGTTTTTGAAAACAATAACCGATTGATAATAATACCCGAAGAAAAACAAAAATTCGAGGAAAAAATCTTTATTCAGAAAGTTAATATTACATATATATAAATATTGATGCTTTACTTGAGGTATGTAGGTACACAAACAAAATTAGCAACAATCTTCAATAGTTATTCGTACGACGTGAGAAAAAGTGATAACATAATCCGATGTGATGATTCCATCCATTGATAACAATAACCGATTAATAACATTAACCGTGATTACAATAAGCGGCGTGCACTGTAGTAATATAGATAGTTCTTTAATACCAGCAACGTTGTCGTAAAAATTACAATATGACATGCCTGGTTTTAAATAAAGTAAAATATCGTGCCGTCACGCAATTAGATTACCCTGTGGTTTTATTTTAAAGTTGGTAACACACAGAACGACAGAAGTAACAGACTCGAATCACAATTTTTGTTATCTGCCATTAGTAAGAAATTAGATACACAGTGTGTGTATTAAATAGAGTTTATAGAGCTTCATAATTGCCAATTTTGGGCAAATTAATTATTGAAAATGAAGAATTTGACGTCCCACGTTTTTCGGAAGGCTAGTACTACCTTTACCTGCTCCACGAAGTTCAAGTGCAAACTAGTCGTAGGTACACAAGCTTGTTTGGAGGTCACTGTAATTGGAATCAAATTGTCTTTTAACCATTTAGGTCCGTGCCACCATAAATCACATGTTTTCAAGTAGTCTACGTTACACCCTCGAGTTAAAATATCTGCAGCATTATCGTTGGTAAGAACATGATTCCAATTATTCATATTGGTCAATGCATGTACCTGTGATACCCTGTTTGCAACATAGGTTTTCCATTTTCGATGTTCCCCCTTTATCCAACATAAAACAATAGTTGAATCGCACCAATAGTAAGATTTGTGAATTTGAATTCTAAAAGATTCATGCACTTTATTTACCAATTTCGCTAGCAATACAGCACCGCACAGCTCTAAGCGAGGTAATGATACCGAACGTAATGGCGCAACACGCGATTTTGCACACAATAAATGCACTTGAATATCATCATGAGAGTTCCAAGATTTTACATAAACACACGCTGCGTATGCCTTTTGCGATGCGTCGCAAAAACCATGCAATTCTACACGCACTGGAGAATTAAGTAAAACCTTTCTTGGTATTTTTATTTCTTGAATCAATTCTATCTGTGAAATATACTCTATCCAAAATTTCAATAAATCCTTTTCTAAATAGTCGTCCCAATTCATATGTTTCTTCCAAAGGGCTTGCATGAATAGCTTTGCTTTAATATGCATCGGTCCTAATAGATTTAATGGATCATAAATTTTGCTTATAACGGACAATACTTCTCTTTTGGTCACGTTATTGTCTTGCTTGCACCTTGTTGGAATATAATGTAAGTAGTCTTGCTGTGGTTGCCAGAATAAACCGAGTGTTTTAGTGGATTCGTTGCTGTCAAGACTAATTACCTTGAATGTGTTTGGATCTGAGTTCTCCATTTCTAACACTTCGTTCTTGTTAGAAATCCATTTTCTTAAGTTGAGCTTCGCCTTTTCCATTATTTCTGTAATTTCCTTTATCAATATTCTCGCTTCGTCTACTGAATTTGTTCCTGAGAGTAAATCGTCAATATAAAAATCTTCATCTATAATTCTAGAGGCTTCCGGGAATTCTAATTGGTTTTCAATGGCTAATTGTTTTAAGCAACGAGTTGCCAAAAATGGTGATGAAGTAAGTCCATAAGTGATAGTATTAAGTTCAAAGCATTTGATAGGTTCTTTATCATTACTTCTCCACAAGATTCGTTGGTATTTTCTATCTTCGGGATTGATGAGTATTTGCCTGTACATTTTTTCGATGTCGGCACTGAAGACGCAATTGTATTTGCGAAATCGAAGTAAAATGTCAAAGAGGTTACTTTGTACTATCGGTCCTTTTAATTGTACATCATTCAAACTCAATCCAGAGCTTGTTGCTGCTGAACCATCGAAAACTGTTCTTAGTTTTGTCGTTGTGCTTGATTCCTTCAGAACCGCATGATGTGGTAGATAATATCCTTGTTTGTGAGATGATTCTGTTTCTTTTGTTTGAGTCATGTGTCCTAACGATTCATATTCCTTCATGAATTCCTTATATCGTTCTGCGAGCTTTTGGTCATGTGCAAGTCTTTTCTCCATAGTGATAAATCTTTTCAACGCACAAGAACGTGATTCTCCAAGTTCTGTCTTATGCTGGTTGAAAGGTATGTCGACCACAAATCGACCATCGTTGTCCTTTGTTGTAGTTTTAATAAAAATTTGTTCACATTCGTTTTCAAGAACCGAATTCGTGTTTTCTTCACCAATTTCTTCTTGATCCCAAAATCTTGACAACTGATCAGATAGTGCGCAAAAGGAATGTGTCCTTTGTTCTTCTTTTCCTCTAATGCAACCCCCTAAAATAAAACCAAGGTGCGTACGTTGCAAAACAGGCATTCCCCTTCCTAAAAGAAATTTTCCTGTTTGTAAAATTGCCCAGAAAACCGATGATCCTAACAATAAGTCGATTGGTTTACTTCGGTGAAATTCAACATCGGCTAGTTGAATTCCCGTAGGCAATTTTAGACTCTTTAAATCGATTTCTATGATTGGTATGTTGTCCGTTATTTTGTCAAGAACTAAACATTCTATTGTTTGTTCATAGTTGGAGTACAAAGAATGTATTGTCAAGGTAACGACTGAATAAATCTTAGTTTCCTTTGCCCCCAAACCATTTACACATGATTCTATTTTTCTAGACTTTAATTTCAAAAATTCGCATGCCCTTTTTGTAATAAAATTACTCTGAGAACCATTGTCTAATAAAGCACGTAACACTAGACTCTTCTCTGTCTTACCACGAACTTGAACACATACCGTTGACAAGAGAGTTTGACTGGATGAAGTTGCGCCCACTTGACTAGCACAAGAAACAATGTTATTGTTTGTGTTAACATCACAATCATTTACGATGTTGCTACTGACTGTTTGTTTGAATGTACCTTCTCTATGCAGTAATGTATGATGCTTTTTATGACATTTCTGACAAGTTTTGGCTTTACAGTCATAGCTGCTATGTCCTAAACGAAGGCAATTATAGCATAAATTTTTCTGCTTTACAATTTCAATTCTTTGACCTACAGATAGCTGTTTAAAATCGTCACAATAGAAAACGCTATGATTCTTATTGCAAATATAACATTTGTAATACTTATTTTCCGTTGATGCAAAAGAGGTAGTTTTATCTTTGTTACGTTTTGCGTTTTGCAAATCATTTAAATCTTTGTTTTGTATTGACTCTAACAAATTTGCCCGTTGAATTAAAAACTTTATCAATTCATCTAGTGTAGGTAATTTGTTTATTGGGTGCATGGCTTCCCAATAGCTTCCCGCAGATGTTACTGCGTGTTGATGTTCATTCATACATATATTTTAAGCCATTTAGGAGGCTAGTCGTAACCAAGGAAAAAAGGTTCAAGTTGATATAGTAACACACATATATATAAAAAAAACAATTTATACAGTCCACTTTTTCATAACGTCATAACGTCCTCCTCTCTTCTCATTATCTTGAATACCAGCGTTTTATTTCCACAATACTCTTCCCCATTTTGGCACGTCGAGCCGGATGTCAGGACGCTTAGGTTTACCTAAGGCTATACATTAGAGAAGACATTTGAGATACGTGGATGCGATCTTTGGACAAGTAATTCTCCTATTTACCAAGCCAACTAGCGATCGAATAAGACAGCAGTCCTGCGAGAGGAGTGCGAATAGGGAATAAGACAGCAGTCCTACAAGAGGAGTGCGAACAAGGAATAATACAGCAGTCCTACGAGAGGAGTCCGAACGAGGAATAAGAGCAGACCGGAGTGCAAACGAGGAGGAAGACAGCAGTTTACGAGCGGAGTGCGATCTAGGAAAAAGGCAGCAGATCTACGACATCGACAGGACTGTGACAAAGAAATTCAGCATTCCCACGAAAGGATTGTGAACGAGAAGGTCAGCAATCCAATCAAGGAGGGTGTGCACGGTTGATCCAGAAGTACAGCGTTGGGGTATTGAGGTAACAGAATCGCTTCAAAATGAGCCAGAAAGAACAAAAGGAAAAGTTGAGACGCGAAACGTCACTTAGACAATGTAAACTTAAATTAAACTTGTTTGAAGCTTTTTTGAATACTTTTACAGTTGATCAAATTGAAATTTTGCGCATGAATTTAGACTCTTGTGAGCCCTGCTTGAAAGAAGTAGAAGAGAATTTGCTGGAACTCGAACTTCTTGATAGTAGTGAAGAAAATAAAGCCAGAATAGATAACGAATTAAGTAATTTTAGTCAACAATACCGTTTAGTCATATCAAAGGCAAAAGCCTTATTACCTAAGCTAACTTCAACATCTGTTTCACATGCATTTAATCAGTTTTCTACATCTGAGTCGTTTATTAGGTTGCCGACTCTAAGCTTACCTTCGTTTTCCGGAACATACGAAACCTGGGCCGAGTTTAGAGATACGTTTTCTTTTCTAGTGCACAACAATCAGAATTTGACAGATATACAGAAGTTTCATTATTTAAAGTCTTGCCTCAAAAACGATGCATCAAAGGTAATTCAAAGTCTAGAAGCCAGTGAACAGAATTATAAGGTTGCTTGGGAATTGCTAAAGAATAGATACGAAAATCTAACTCTTTCAGTCAATATTCATATTAAAGCCATATTTGATATTCCTGTAATCTTAAAGGAAAATTATTCATATTTGCGCAATATGACTGACACATTATTAAAAAGTATTCGTTGTCTTGATTCTTTAAAAATTCCTGTGCATCAATGGGATACAATTTTGATTTATGTGATTACCGCAAAATTAGATGCCACCACGAAACGTGATTGGGAAGCCATGCACCCAATAAACAAATTACCTACACTAGATGAATTGATAAAGTTTTTAATTCAACGGGCAAATTTGTTAGAGTCAATACAAAACAAAGATTTAAATGATTTGCAAAACGCAAAACGTAACAAAGATAAAACTACCTCTTTTGCATCAACGGAAAATAAGTATTACAAATGTTATATTTGCAATAAGAATCATAGCGTTTTCTATTGTGACGATTTTAAACAGCTATCTGTAGGTCAAAGAATTGAAATTGTAAAGCAGAAAAATTTATGCTATAATTGCCTTCGTTTAGGACATAGCAGCTATGACTGTAAAGCCAAAACTTGTCAGAAATGTCATAAAAAGCATCATACATTACTGCATAGAGAAGGTACATTCAAACAAACAGTCAGTAGCAACATCGTAAATGATTGTGATGTTAACACAAACAATAACATTGTTTCTTGTGCTAGTCAAGTGGGCGCAACTTCATCCAGTCAAACTCTCTTGTCAACGGTATGTGTTCAAGTTCGTGGTAAGACAGAGAAGAGTCTAGTGTTACGTGCTTTATTAGACAATGGTTCTCAGAGTAATTTTATTACAAAAAGGGCATGCGAATTTTTGAAATTAAAGTCTAGAAAAATAGAATCATGTGTAAATGGTTTGGGGGCAAAGGAAACTAAGATTTATTCAGTCGTTACCTTGACAATACATTCTTTGTACTCCAACTATGAACAAACAATAGAATGTTTAGTTCTTGACAAAATAACGGACAACATACCAATCATAGAAATCGATTTAAAGAGTCTAAAATTGCCTACGGGAATTCAACTAGCCGATGTTGAATTTCACCGAAGTAAACCAATCGACTTATTGTTAGGATCATCGGTTTTCTGGGCAATTTTACAAACAGGAAAATTTCTTTTAGGAAGGGGAATGCCTGTTTTGCAACGTACGCACCTTGGTTTTATTTTAGGGGGTTGCATTAGAGGAAAAGAAGAACAAAGGACACATACCTTTTGCGCACTATCTGATCAGTTGACAAGATTTTGGGATCAAGAAGAAATTGGTGAAGAAAACACGAATTCGGTTCTTGAAAACGAATGTGAACAAATTTTTATTAAAACTACAACAAAGGACAACGATGGTCGATTTGTGGTCGACATACCTTTCAACCAACATAAGACAGAACTTGGAGAATCACGTTCTTGTGCGTTGAAAAGATTTATCACTATGGAGAAAAGACTTGCACATGACCAAAAGCTCGCAGAACGATATAAGGAATTCATGAAGGAATATGAATCGTTAGGACACATGACTCAAACAAAAGAAACAGAATCATCTCACAAACAAGGATATTATCTACCACATCATGCGGTTCTGAAGGAATCAAGCACAACGACAAAACTAAGAACAGTTTTCGATGGCTCAGCAGCAACAAGCTCTGGATTGAGTTTGAATGATGTACAATTAAAAGGACCGATAGTACAAAGTAACCTCTTTGACATTTTACTTCGATTTCGCAAATACAATTGCGTCTTCAGTGCCGACATCGAAAAAATGTACAGGCAAATACTCATCAATCCCGAAGATAGAAAATACCAACGAATCTTGTGGAGAAGTAATGATAAAGAACCTATCAAATGCTTTGAACTTAATACTATCACTTATGGACTTACTTCATCACCATTTTTAGCAACTCGTTGCTTAAAACAATTAGCCATTGAAAACCAATTAGAATTCCCGGAAGCCTCTAGAATTATAGATGAAGATTTTTATATTGACGATTTACTCTCAGGAACAAATTCAGTAGACGAAGCGAGAATATTGATAAAGGAAATTACAGAAATAATGGAAAAGGCGAAGCTCAACTTAAGAAAATGGATTTCTAACAAGAACGAAGTGTTAGAAATGGAGAACTCAGATCCAAACACATTCAAGGTAATTAGTCTTGACAGCAACGAATCCAATAAAACACTCGGTTTATTCTGGCAACCACAGCAAGACTACTTACATTATATTCCAACAAGGTGCAAGCAAGACAATAACGTGACCAAAAGAGAAGTATTGTCCGTTATAAGCAAAATTTATGATCCATTAAATCTATTAGGACCGATGCATATTAAAGCAAAGCTATTCATGCAAGCCCTTTGGAAGAAACATATGAATTGGGACGACTATTTAGAAAAGGATTTATTGAAATTTTGGATAGAGTATATTTCACAGATAGAATTGATTCAAGAAATAAAAATACCAAGAAAGGTTTTACTTAATTCTCCAGTGCGTGTAGAATTGCATGGTTTTTGCGACGCATCGCAAAAGGCATACGCAGCGTGTGTTTATGTAAAATCTTGGAACTCTCATGATGATATTCAAGTGCATTTATTGTGTGCAAAATCGCGTGTTGCGCCATTACGTTCGGTATCATTACCTCGCTTAGAGCTGTGCGGTGCTGTATTGCTAGCGAAATTGGTAAATAAAGTGCATGAATCTTTTAGAATTCAAATTCACAAATCTTACTATTGGTGCGATTCAACTATTGTTTTATGTTGGATAAAGGGGGAACATCGAAAATGGAAAACCTATGTTGCAAACAGGGTATCACAGGTACATGCATTGACCAATATGAATAATTGGAATCATGTTCTTACCAACGATAATGCTGCAGATATTTTAACTCGAGGGTGTAACGTAGACTACTTGAAAACATGTGATTTATGGTGGCACGGACCTAAATGGTTAAAAGACAATTTGATTCCAATTACAAATGATACGTCATACTCCGAAGATGAATTTCTATCAGAGTTGAGACATGAAAAGAAACTTTGCTTAGTTGAAACTAAAAATGATTTTTTGATCAAGTTTGATAAACTTTCAACATTTGGAATTTTACGCCGAGTAACTGCTTATGTTTTAAGATTCATCCATAATTCAAAATTTTCGACACAGAAATGGGTAGGATTTTTGACTATTGGAGAATTAAATAATGCAACCAAAACATTAATTAAATTATGTCAACAACAATCATTTAAAACTGAAATTCAATTGATTACAAAGGGTGATATGCCAAAAAACTTAAACTTATTGCAACCATTTCTAGATAAAGATAATTTAATTCGTGTTGGTGGTCGTTTAAAAAATGCCAATGTTAATTTTGAACTGAAACATCAATTAATTTTGCCTAAGAACCATCGTCTATCGGAAATGATCGCGAGAGAAGTTCATATAAATCATTTACATTGCGGTTCACAATTATTGCTATCTCTACTTAGACAACGATATTGGATAATTTCAGGTAGAAATCTCACTAAACAGATTGTTCGAAATTGTGTGAAATGCTTTAGAGCTAAACCAAGAGCAATCGATCCTATTATGGGTAATTTGCCTTCCGAAAGAATAAACTCATCTTTTGCGTTCCAGCATGTTGGTGTAGATTACGGTGGTCCATTTATGATCAATGACAAACGTACTCGTGGATGCAAAAAAATAAAGGCTTACATTTGTGTGTTCGTATGTTTTTCGACTAAGGCGGTGCACTTAGAGTTGGCAACAGATTTGACGTCAAATTGTTTTATCGCGGTATTGAGACGGTTTATCTCAAGACGCGGAAAACCCAATACAATCCTTTCTGATAATGCCAGTAATTTTATTGGTGCAAAACATAAGTTGGAACAGTTGATGAAGTTCGCTCCACATGATTTAGAAAAAGTTAATAATTTCTTATCACAAGAAGAAATTACGTGGAAAACTATACCCCCTAGGTCACCTCATTTTGGAGGATTATGGGAATCGGCAATAAAATCCATAAAATATCATTTAATTCGAGTTGCAGGAAATGCAAATTTAGTTTTCGAAGAATTTTATACTTTGTTAACACAAATTGAAGCGATTCTTAATTCTCGCCCAATTTCGCCTATGAGTTGTGATCCTAACGACCTTTCGCCACTCACTCCTGGCCACTTTCTTATTGGAAGACCCCTAACAGCAATTTTTGAAGAAGAACTGGCCAACATCAATCCCAATCGTCTTATTCGATATCAAAGAGTTCAGCAAATTGTCCAACATTTTTGGAACAGATGGAGAAAAGAATATTTGGCTGAACTTCAAACACGAAAAAAAATGGAACCATTCTCGTTCAAACTGTCTCAAACAACGTTTCGTGGTGGCATCTAATTTTGCGGTAATCACATAAATCAAAATTGTATCCCATTGATGCACAGGAATTTTTAAAGAATCAAGACAACGAATACTTTTTAATAATGTGTCAGTCATATTGCGCAAATATGAATAATTTTCCTTTAAGATTACAGGAATATCAAATATGGCTTTAATATGAATATTGACTGAAAGAGTTAGATTTTCGTATCTATTCTTTAGCAATTCCCAAGCAACCTTATAATTCTGTTCACTGGCTTCTAGACTTTGAATTACCTTTGATGCATCGTTTTTGAGGCAAGACTTTAAATAATGAAACTTCTGTATATCTGTCAAATTCTGATTGTTGTGCACTAGAAAAGAAAACGTATCTCTAAACTCGGCCCAGGTTTCGTATGTTCCGGAAAACGAAGGTAAGCTTAGAGTCGGCAACCTAATAAACGACTCAGATGTAGAAAACTGATTAAATGCATGTGAAACAGATGTTGAAGTTAGCTTAGGTAATAAGGCTTTTGCCTTTGATATGACTAAACGGTATTGTTGACTAAAATTACTTAATTCGTTATCTATTCTGGCTTTATTTTCTTCACTACTATCAAGAAGTTCGAGTTCCAGCAAATTCTCTTCTACTTCTTTCAAGCAGGGCTCACAAGAGTCTAAATTCATGCGCAAAATTTCAATTTGATCAACTGTAAAAGTATTCAAAAAAGCTTCAAACAAGTTTAATTTAAGTTTACATTGTCTAAGTGACGTTTCGCGTCTCAACTTTTCCTTTTGTTCTTTCTGGCTCATTTTGAAGCGATTCTGTTACCTCAATACCCCAACGCTGTACTTCTGGATCAACCGTGCACACCCTCCTTGATTGGATTGCTGACCTTCTCGTTCACAATCCTTTCGTGGGAATGCTGAATTTCTTTGTCACAGTCCTGTCGATGTCGTAGATCTGCTGCCTTTTTCCTAGATCGCACTCCGCTCGTAAACTGCTGTCTTCCTCCTCGTTTGCACTCCGGTCTGCTCTTATTCCTCGTTCGGACTCCTCTCGTAGGACTGCTGTATTATTCCTTGTTCGCACTCCTCTTGTAGGACTGCTGTCTTATTCCCTATTCGCACTCCTCTCGCAGGACTGCTGTCTTATTCGATCGCTAGTTGGCTTGGTAAATAGGAGAATTACTTGTCCAAAGATCGCATCCACGTATCTCAAATGTCTTCTCTAATGTATAGCCTTAGGTAAACCTAAGCGTCCTGACATCCGGCTCGACGGACCAAAATGGGGAAGAGTATTGTGGAAATAAAACGCTGGTATTCAAGATAATGAGAAGAGAGGAGGACGTTATGACGTTATGAAAAAGTGGACTGTATAAATTGTTTTTTTTTATATATATGTGTGTTACTATATCAACTTGAACCTTTTTTCCTTGGTTACGACTAGCCTCCTAAATGGCTTAAAATATATGTATGAATGAACATCAACACGCAGTAACAGTCACTATGAACAATTTGTTTAAATTTTTCGGTAAGTTGACTGTTGAGTCATTGAACATATTATTATTTATTATGTATTGCGGTAAAATTGCATATTAGAGATAGGCGCGGGTCACATTTTACCGTAGTAGTACACATTGTGAAAACATGTGGGTAGCGACAATCAAATCTTAAACAGCAAAATTTGAAAACGAATTATTAAGATTTTTTGTTCCTTGTATTGAGCTACATTACTAAAAAAAATTGCACTCAATTAGTATACACCCTGTATATAAATATTAAAGCTGGCGATTCTTTTTTGTTGGACCAAAGTTGATGCAAATGATAAATAATATGATATATTAAATGATAAAACTTCAAATTAATCGGTCCAAGTATCTGAAGACATGAAAAGAATGTAGTAATGTGTAACGACAACAAAATATAAAATTTCAGAATAAATATATATTTTTTGGTGTCGTAATTATAGCGAAATTAGTCTTTCAAATATTCTGATATTTCATTATACGGGAAAACGTCAAAAGTGATTAAAAATTATGTTAAAGATTTTTTGTGACTAATTTTGCGCTGATTACAATAACAGATTTTCTATTACTATAGCTATAACTGTTACTCCTATAGCTTATAATAAAAACAAAAAAATATTTGATATTTATTTATATTTTTATACCACAAACAATAACTTCAAAGTTGCATTCTATATGTTACGTATTGTCATGTCTAAATAAATTACATATTTATGTATTTACATTACGTTACATTTAATGTAGTGTTTAATATATTAAATTAAACTGCCGTTCTATGTTTGTAGCTTATTATTTTTACTCTAAAATGTGCAAGTATAATTTGCATGAATACTGAAATTGTGGACGCAGTTGTGTAAGGACCTATTCCAGTGGCGTGCGGTCCATACGTGCAGAGCGTGCAGTGCACATCCTAAGATTTAGGGAAAAAAAGAAGAAGAATATTAAAAACAGTCCTGCCAAAATATGATATATTATGATTTATGTATATACCGACATATTTAGTAATATTTCCTCGTAATAATAATTTTAAGTAATTTACACCATATCATTGCTACTTGCTAGAGCCGAGCGCTCCCGTCCCGACCGACACCCGCCTTTGCACTACTGCCACGTCGTGCAGCCACAAGCGGAGCACCAGACTGTGTACCGCTTTAACTTGGGTTCAAATCGGCGAATTCAAGAATCATAGCTGCTTTATACGTATGTAAATAATTTATGAGCCTTCGCAAACTCTACCAACGACAAATTTAAAGTATATTCTAGAGATTGAATACAGAACACACCAATTCATTTGTCCGCTATCCGAACTTTACTACCAACCGATACGCACACAGTGCATATAGGAGGTATACACGCAACCATATCGCTCCAGCGTGCAGCGGCTAGGGGCGCACCGACGAACGGCAAACAATTACTAATGGTGTAATTCAAAAACTACCCAACTAATTTTGATCGGACTTTTACCTATGCATTCTTTAAACTCCAATAAATAATCCGGCGGAAGCCTGATCAGATTTTTTTATGTATTTCGCTTATATTTGTTAATTTAAATTCGCCTTTGGGCAAACGTATTTCCAGCGTGCAGCAGCTCCGATGCACAGTTGACGTTTGGCGTTTGGAAACTTGTGTTGGAAGTGTTTGTTGATTTTGAAGTTTGAATTATTTGTGTCCATGTTTTTATAATTTTTATGTAATAACTCAATAATGGTGATAACATGATGCAAGTTGTGCCTATTGATGATAGTTTTGTCGTATTAAATTAAATTTGTTTCAGTTTTACCTACAGTACAGTCAGTTTTGTTTCTGGTTTAAATCAATGTTACTAATAATCTAAGACGGATATTTATGCAGATGTCATAAATGTTTTTAAAATGCGTAAAGTTGAGTTATCACTAGCATATAAGTAAATATCTTTAATAAAGAATAGGAGTTAAATAACACCCTCAATTTTGCAAGAATTGGTACTTATGTACAAGTTTTGATCAACAAATCATCATTAGCCAAAAACTAGAAAAACACAAATCAATCACAAGAAACAACGCAAAAATGAAACTTAAAAAACACTGATGCGTCATTCTGTTGCCTGATATCTGATGCCTTGTGCCTCTTGCACTTGATTTTGACTGTAAGCTTACCATTTTTATTCATTTTTAGCCAACTTCTATATTTTATTAAACATTTACAAGTATTTATTTTTCACTGCACACCTTATGACCAAAAGCACCGCACGCCACTGACCTATTCAATGGAATAGTTGCTCTTGCTATAGTTTCCCCATTTAAGACACAGTTCTACCTCTCTTAAAACGCGTTTTCAAATAAAAACGTTATTTATTGCTCAAAGTTTATGAAATTTTCAGTGTAACTTCTTAGATAAACAACGAGTTGAGTTGGATGAAAAATAATTTTTCGGAAAGAAAAATTAACTTTACTTCCCCATCTTTGGCTTTTTCAAGTATAAGCCCAACTGATGATACAAAAATAGATTATTTATTAAAGTACAAGATTAACCCAAACATTATAATTGCTAATATTACTGCTGCCCGATGTAGACTGCAGACGTCATGAGCTTTAAACACTGCCTATAACTGGTGACTAAAGATTGACGTTGGTGGGGAACAGGCTGACCACTCCCAGCAACAAAAAAAAACGTCGAAACGATATATTTCTTGTCGGAATTATTGTATGGTCTTAAGTTAGAATTTTAGCGAAATTAGAGATTTAGACAATAAGAAATAAAATCAATTACTAGGTGTATAATTTCCTACTGCACTGAGTATCAGTAATATAATATCTCAACGTTGTATTTGGCCTTTGTTTCTTATTTTTATCTGGCTACAGACTGAGAAAGAGAGATCTGGTGAGAGTGAAAGGGTCGACAAAAGAACACCGCCTATTAAGACAGAAATAAATGAACAGCGGCGAAATTAATTAAAGCCCGCGTCCTGGTCTGACCTTTTGTTGAAATGTGAAGTGCCAACAAGGAGTGATCAACTGTAAGCTCTACTTACCCTCATATATCAGGCTTAGGGCTACGTGATCATAAATGAACCAAATAAGACCCCAACACCCCCTCTACCCACCCCTCTACCGCCCTTCACCTATCGTTGCCGGCCCTGCTCCTATAACACTCTTTCAACGACGCTCCCCAGTCCTAGAATTCGTCGTGATAAATTCCGCTAATTCATTACTGAGAACGAACTGTACTCTCTTTTCTCTCATTTTCTTACAATAGGTGTATGCATTGATAGGTATTGGAAGAATGTCCCATGCTATGCTGTGATCAAAAATAGGCATCTTTTCTGCCAAAAATCAAGGCAAAGTTTGGCGAAACACTTTTACTCTTGCGCGTGAATGTGGTGTTAAATGTAATGCAGACAAATGTTGGTGTTTCTGTACAATTATCGTAATATTAAATGACCCAAACCTCATGAATTATGTAATATTATTTATTGTCTTCTACAGGTGAACATTTACTACCTTAATTTTGTAACTTTTCTAGAGTAGACTCTTACTAACTGAACAGGTATATACACATCTCCGAAATTAATTATACAGTTGCTTTCATTAAATGCAATTCTTTGTCCACCACTTTTTTATCATGTCGGTAATGCCAAACAGGTAATTTCGGTAACGCCATCTTTAATACACTGTTTCAATAATTTATTTCTTTATTGGTATTAACCTAGGCTATTAATTAAGATAACGTAAATTACCGAAATATAACTATGCATTACCGAAATAATTTCTTTAAGTATAGAAATATTAGAAAGTTTTTCAATTTTGATCGCTTGTAACAATACAGATGCATACAATATGTACGTACGTATCATAAGTAAATTCGCTCTTTGCTTTTTTTAAATATTTTTATTTTATAAATGCATTTCACAAAAATATCCCAATACCTGGCACCACAAACCATAAACCAACGTACTGTCAGAATAAGCCACCAAATCTTTAGGTATTTCTATATACGTGTGTGTATCTGATCCATAAACGTGTATAATAATAATTTGTATCCCAACTACTTTGCTCGTAATCGCACATGAAGCGAAATAATAACATTCAAGCACCGATAAACAACGTAAAATCTAAGTTTCAAAAATCCTCCTAAACAAACTAAAATAGATAGAGGGATGTACTTTTTAGAATTAATTACCCAATGTATCTGATCCATAAACGTGTATAATAATAATTTGTATCCCAACTACTTTGCTCGTAATCGCACATGAAGCGAAATCATAACATTCAACCACCTATAAACAACGTAAAATCTAAGTTTCAAAAATCCTCCTGAACAAACTAAAATAGATAGAGGGCTGTACTTTTTAGAATTAATTACCCAATGTATCTGATCCATAAACGTGTATAATAATAATTTGTATCCCAACTACTTTGCGCGTAATCGCACATGAAGCGAAATAATAACATTCAACCACAAATACCATCACATTTACAGTAAAAACATCACTCCAAAATCAAAACTTATCGACTAAACAAAAAACCTTACTCAGCCTAATCCCGTTGAAATGATGCGATGCCAAAAGAAGGAAAAGATAATCGACTTTTCGTCTCAGTTCATCCACAGGGCCAGTATTTATAAATTTGTCACGGTCATGTAGTATTATGAAGTCAGCCCGTGAACATATTTCGATCCTTTCGAGAGGGCGGCTCTTCATTCACGATGAGATAGAGAGAGCGTACAGAGGGCGCTTCGGTCCGACCGACGTGCTGGAGGCAGTTGTCGAAGCGGGATGACGAAGCGGCAAGATCCATTTCGCCGAAGGTAAAATAAAATGAAAAACCGAACGCGAGGTGCGGGGAAAATCGGGTCCCGGAAGAGAAGATACCCGGAACAATAGAATTTTCCTTTGATAAAGAGAGCCGTATTCAACACGACTTGGCCCCACTTTTCGACATCAACGACATCTATGTTACGTAGCCAAGGAATTTTGATGGCAAAATTAGCACGTTATTAATTCCGAATGCCTGGAAACCGTTCAAATTTTTAACGTTGCGTTTTACGAGTCCCAGATATGTTTGGTTCGTTTGTTAAGATGGTAGTTCCAAGTGAAATGTGCGGAGGAAATTTTGAATTTACTGGTGGGAATCTCGTATTTGTGCAGTAATTAATTGTCCTATTTTTGGGTTTTATACTAGTAAAAAGTATGAAGTAAAGATTACTATTTTGTTCGTGAAAAGCGACAGCATAAAAGAACAAATCTATCAAAAAGGTATTTTCGATTGATGTGTCTTGAGATGTATCACTGCCCAGGCTAGAAAAAATGACTCAAATATGTAACAGAAATATTTATGCACTGGTTTCCCCAGAAACTGAAAAAATCTAAGAAATAAAACCTTAAATACACAAGTTTAACAAAAGTTTTATGTCAATTATGTAGTTTGACAGTCTCTGTCACTGCTTTGATCGGATTATTTAGTTTTACGTTTGTGAAAAAGTAAAAGAAGTCATCAAGAAAAATCATTCCTTCAAACGATGTTATCAAAAAAGTAAAAACAGAACAAACATGAAGATATAACCTCTATGCTTAACACAGCAATATGGTTTAATAATATTGTTTGATTGCCTATAATAAATCTTGTAATAACACAGTACTGAGTTAATTATTATGAAAAAAAAAAACAAGAAATCTAACAAAACTTAAAAATGTGTACTCGATCTCCGTCGTTTATACAATCATGAAGAGCTAATGGTTTCGTTACAGTCAAAACATTACCATACTTAATGTATTTACGCGTTTTAAAATGATTGATGATGCCATATCATCGGAGTAGAAAAGGCCATACCAGTTCTTGGGTTATCAACATTTTGATTTCCATAACTTCAATTTTGACGAACAAACTACACACACGCATTCTGGTTCATACCACCGACTTGCTTACCGCAAGTGTTTGCCGTGTTTGCACCAAACACGGCAAGCACTGTTAAAGTTTAGAAAATCTGAAAATAATGGGAAACTTCTGAATTTGAACGTCCATAACTTTTCGATGTTTTATTGGATCTGACCGAGCAGTACGTCCAAATGCAAGTACCCAAAAAGAGTCTTTCCGAAAATAGATCGAAATTTTGGAGGTGTTTGGAAAATTTCGCTCTTCAACTGTAGTGTAGTCTCGTGAAAAGTATATTTTCACTGTAAGACAGTGTAATTAAGCTGTATTGTAAACGATTTTCTATGAACTAAACTGATTATTGTTATTAATTATGATTATTTATTGCTAATCAGGGTAGGAAGTTTTCAAAAAGAACCTTTTGTAAATATTTACGATTTTAAGATACACCAAACACCAAGTCGTCGGCCACAATCTCGAATAGTCTAAACCTTCAACGGGTATAAATTTCGCGATCAAAATGATAAGAACTTTGTGGATTATATATTTAATGTGAACTTGTACTGTAGCGCCTTTGTTTTACATTACTGTCTTATGGATAGCTTAATAAAATTGTATATTTGTGCAGAAAAGAAAAAATAATTAGAATATTGCCTCATAATAATCACACAAGGTAACCAGGAAAATCATTACCGATATATAATATGCTGCTGTGCTTTTGTAAATCTACCAATCTATTTTTTAGAGAAGACTAATCAAAGTATATTTCTTATTTCATAAAATATGAGAGAGTTTGTTATTTTTAAAAATCCTCGAATACGTTGAATTTAAATTATTAAAAACACATTTCTGTGAAAAGTTCAATTTCCGACCATCGATTGTTACTAAGTTATGACGTCGTCGACACTCTTTTTAAATGGCAGCCCTATTTTTTTCTTAATGATTTTGGTAAATAATTTAGTTGTCTTAACTCTAAAGAACACCTCGGAAATATTCACTGCGCTTACATAGTTTTCGATAAAAAGGGAGCATTTAGAGAAAATAGCTTTTGTGAATTGAATATGAAATGGCGTTTTTGGTAGAGTTAATTGAACACATTGTCGAAGAAATCTCTTAATGGTCTCATAGTAAACCTTAATCTTTGCACTTTTACCTTAATACATACTCAAAAGTTTGTTCCCAACTGTTTTGAAGCATTTACAGCAATTGTTTAAGTCGGATGTGGATGACTGTATAAAAGAAATGTAAAAACACGCAATAACCTAACGTGATGTGCAACTTTTGAGCACAGATTCGCATTCAGCGCAAATAAATCAATAGAAAACGCCTATTCGCTTTCCCTAAACAAACAAAAGTTATCAATATTACCCTAGTTTTCAGGTTTTGTATTGCGATACATTTAATGAATCACCTTTAAGAGAATTAGCAATATGAATATCAGCACAAAAAAATACGGCGTTTTCATTTAAAAATAGTGTCGATGACGTCATAATCGAAAACACTTGAAGGTCGGAAATTAAATTTTATGTATTTAATAACAAGCCGTTTCAGATGTCAGATTTGTCATGTTTTCATAATTTACGCGCTGATTGTATAGCACTGCCAGCAAAAAGGCATATCACAAAGCAAAAATAACGGCAGATAAGATTGATGTAAGAAAATTTTCCGTAAAATAAAAATTTCTTTTAATATGAGACTAATGAGTAAACAATTTTCTCTGTCACTCAGTATACTTCAAACAATTGAAGTTTACATCAGTCCCTGGTCTAACCGGACGTTCCTGACAGTGGAATTTTGTCAGTCCTCTTGCAACTGCAGCGTTTGTACCGTTCATTTCTGTTGCTTTACTTTGCCCAACTGTCCCTTTATTGTTTTCCTTCAAACGTTAAACGTTAAACTAGTTTTCTTTTAATTGCATCGTCAAAGCCAACTGCAAAGCATCTCAGTGTACACTAGGTACGCTGAAAGCATCATTGACAAAGTTTCTGTGTTCGGAAATCGCAAGAATGTCGTCCTTACCAGCTGCAATACTTCAACTTTTAACATTGAAGGAATAACACTGAAGGAAATATTTACTATACTGTCAAAAAATGTGTTTGTAAAGGTTGTTTTCTTAGGTTAAGACTCTAATCTTAATCTTAATTGGAGGATTTGATATTAAGATCAAAATTTCCAAGTGTTAGGAGTTGTAAGACAATTTGTTTTAGATTTTACGTCAAAAAGTTTTGTTCTGACCTATCAAAAAATACAAGTTCATCAATTTAAAGGAATACCGGCTCAGGTTAGTGGAATATGGTACTACTCAATATCAAAATTACACCCTTATTTAAAAACAAAACTCAAAGCGCGCAGATATATTTCTGGGTATCCTACAGACGTAAAAGTCTCCAGAGATGTTTATATTCCGATCGCTCTCCTCCCTTTGTTAGTTTGTTCAAACAACCCTTTTTCAGCGCACGTCAAATTTATATATTATGCGGGCAGTCGAAAGTTTTGCTGTCTACGGTATAACACGTGTCCGCGGTGTACGCGCCTTTACTTCAGAGATTTATTGTTATCATTCTTTACGAGCGCCAACTGTAATGAAATTTGAAGTTGAAAAGTGCGCTCCCTGAAGACACCTATACACCTAACCTACATCATGTTTTATCCGAAGCAAGTCGACTCGAACTTTGAACCCGGAACTCTTCGCGAAGTGATTTTTAATGCGCCTCTCACTTCCTTTCCGCAGGAAAAACTTTACCGGCGCACGGTGCCGCTAAAAATGCCGACAAAAAGCAAATATGCACGCTAATGTACGTACGTAGTACACGGAACGATGTATATTCTCGAAACGTGTGAAAATTATATGCTTACGGCTATTACTTTAGATGGAAGTGGTAATATTTATTTGGCTTAAAACATTTGTATTCATTTAAGAATAGTTAATAATAAATCCCAACAACTTAAACGCGAATTTCAAAAACTAAAAGAGGCATCATTGGAATCCTTCTTAACTAAATTGACTCCCGATAAAGAAACAGATTACTCGCTGTGGAAACAACTGAGGAAATACAAGAGGCCAGTGGCCCATGTCCCACCTATAAGACGAAGAAACAGAAGGCTGAAATGTTTGCAGAACATATAACAGAAATCTTCCAGCCTCACTACATCGAATCAGAGCCAATCACGAATGAAGATATAACCTATGAAGAAGAAGCCATACAGCTAGTTACTCCAAATGAAATTGCCAGAGAAATCAAGACAAACCTGAATCCAAAGAAGGCACCTGGATATGATTTTATCACAGGAGAAGTTCTTAAGCAATTACCTAAGAAAGGTATTGTTATGCTGACGTATCTAATAAATACATCGTTCAGACTAAAATACGTCCCACATGTCTGGAAAGTAGCAGAAGTTATCATGGTACAAAAACTAGGCAAACCTCCAAACGAGGCTAAATCATATCGCTAAATATCACTGTTCCAATGATGTCGAAGCTCTTTGAAAACTTGCTTCTAAAGAGAATGAAACGTATCATTGACAGAAAGGAACTAATTCCTAATCACCAATATGGTTTAAGAGGGAAGCATTCGACTATAGATCAAGTTCATAGAATAACAGATATCGTAGAGAAAGCATTAGGAGAAAAGTTTATTTGCCCAACAATCTTTCTTGATGTGACACAAGCTTTCGATAAGGTTTGGCACGAAGGATTGATACACAAACTAAAGAGTATGCCACCTTTACAATACGTCGAACTGCTAACATCCTATGTATCTGATAAACTTTTCAGAATAAAACAGATCGATGAATACTCGGATCTAAAAGAAGTAAAAGTGGGGTACCCCAGTGTAGTGTATTGGGACCAATTCTCTACCTATTATATACAAGTGACCTTCCACGGCTCTACTGGCAGTGGGACCAACTCTTGGAGAATCTACTAGGAATCTTCAACAAGCTACTAATAAAATGTATAAATGGACCAAAAAATAGAAGACCAAGCTCAACGAACTGAAATCTGTCCACATTAACTTTACATACAAAATAATCGAGGACATACCTCATGTAAATATTAACGACGCCATAGTTCCATATGCGAACACTGCAAAGTATTTGGGTATGACTCTGGATACAAAACTAAGGTGGAAAGAACACGTTAAGAAGAAAAGAGTAGAGCTTGGACTCAAATATAGATAACTCTACTGGCTTCTGGGAAGAAACTCTCAGTTGTCAGTACAGAACAAACTACAAGTGTACAATCAAATACTAAAACCGATTTGGTTATACGGCATCCAGCTTTGGGGTTCGCAAAAAACTCCAACATAGAAGGAATCCAGACTTTCCAAAATAAAGTACTAAGGAATGTGGTTAACGCTCCTTGGTACATACGGAATACTGACCTGCATCGTGATCTCGGTGTCCCACAAGTCATCCAAGAGATAAAAAGATTCGCCACTAAACATGAACCTCGCTTAAGCCACCATGTCAACGTAGAGGCCCTGCAGCTATTGGACAACCAGAATCTAGTGAGAAGACTAAAAAGAACTAAACCCTTCGAACTAGTGATTCAGTGAAATGTGAAAAACCAGAGCATAGTGAGTGGAGTTTTAGTGCTTCTTGTTTAGGAAAATTAAATATAGGATATCAGTGGATAAGCCTATTAGAGCCAAGTACCTAGTTTTAAGAATTCAGATTTAAATTGATGGTTAATCTTTTAGATTAGTTTCAATATGTTAAGATGCTTATTAAAGAAAAAAAACCTGCAAAGTTCATAATAGCTTTCTCAAATTAGGAGTCGAGTTCAAAGTTCAGACCGGTTATTAAGATGCAAGATTTCTTATATATTCGTTATTTACTTGAGTATTTATTTTTCTAGTATATTATTTAGAGTTTTACAAGACATCAAATTGACGCATGAGTTGTTTTGAGTACGAGGAGCGCAGCGACAAGTGCGCTTTTACGTTCGACACCAATGCCACAAATTCTACAAACCTAAAAGTAACTAAAAACACTGTTACAATTTGCTAATTGTATACCGAAAATATTGTTAGAATGTGTATGTCAATTATGAACACAAAGTAAAAAAAGATTATAGTTTTATTGCGTCTTTTTGTATACTTTTTGGGACACCATTTTTGTCGAATACCCCACTATGCAGCGTAATTTAAATTCACGTTTCTAACAATGACTTAAATAGTTCTGACAAAAGCTGACATCCGAATTAGTTATAAAGTTGCACGCTGAGAATTATAGCAATTATCTCATTAGTAGTGCGCACCGGAAGTAGACGAGTTCAACTTTACTCGATTATGTAATTGGCTGCAATGCCAATTTATCGAAAGACTTTTCTCTCTCTTTCTCCGGCTCTCTGTCTCTTCGTCTCTCCGTCTCTCCTCCTGGCTATGGCTTCAATTTGGAGCTAGAATCCCGGGAGAAAGATCAAGTTCGTTAGGGGGTTTTTCCTTAAGTAGCATTTCGAACTCGACCTTCTCTTTTGTTTTTTTTGTGTGTGTTTTGAGCTAAATTTGACGTTTCAGAATTTCAGTCGGAATATGTCGGTTGAATTTTTTGGGTCTAAGGAACCCTTTATTTATTAATTAATATACTTCAACTGTTCAACATTCAGTTTAAAAAATAACTTTGTTATGATTTTAATATTGCAAATTATCTAACGAGAAAGTTGGGCGAGATATCATAGAATATTTATAGAGAGCGGCGATAGACTTGTTGCCGGGACCAACTGATTTACCGGCTCGTCGAACGTACTGAATGCTGATTAGTTGCTCCAAGCTTTGATATCTTATAAAGTTAATGAGAATATGAATCACAACTAAGTATGTACAAAACCAAATTTTAGAAAACCAGTTATTAAAAAGCAGAATTATATCTTTTTTAATAAAAGAAAAGGTATCGGGACAAAACTTCATATTCAGAAGTTTCATGCCCAAACTTAGAGCTGAAAAGCTTTCTGTTGAAAGGGGTCCAAAGGAACTGGAGGTTTAGTCTTAGCATTTATGAAAGATTTTCCAAATAAGCCGCCATTTCTGGAATTTCGTCGAAATATTTAAATAATAAATTAAAGTAGTGGAACTTTTTTATTATTTATGACTATATTTTTTGGTAACATTAAGAGTTTAGCTGCATGTGCAAATTCTATTTCATCTTAAAACTAGTAAGCCAGGATTTGTCAGATATTTTGATTCTAATGACAGTAGATAATGTCAAACGCTATCAATATATCTGTCTAGTTCTACTAGGATTATTTTAATGCAGACAAGGCCGATCTCGATCAAATAGAATCTCATGCAGCTAAACTATTATATATAGTATGATAAAGTCATGTGCCTGTTAATACCAGATTTTTTTACTTTATCGTACGCAGTATGTCATGTTAAACCCAGTCATTTTAGACAAAATTCAACGAAAACCCTGAAAAATGTCGTAAATATGCAAATTGGTATACACCTTCTATTGAAAGTCCTGAAAAGTAAAATTAAGGGTATTTTCGGCAAAATCTAGTTTATTAGCGTTTATATGGGTTTTAGAGGGTTTTAGCATAAACGGAAAAATTCAAAATGACGCATCCATAATGGCCCACCAGTAAATTAAAATTAAGGGTAGTTAAGGGAAAAATCAAGATGATTGAAAAAAAAATAATTATTTATTTTTATATCTACTCTGTAATTGTAATCAATTTCATTTCTAGTTTTGCAAAATACCAGAAATGTTAGTAAATATGTGTACCAAATTTGAAATAAAAATTCGGAATTTCTTCCTTAATTCTAATTTTCTGGTCCGCTGTTTTCGATCTGTCATTTTGTTATGATTTGTTATCATTCAGTGTCCTTAAAAACAAATAAAAATGCTAAACTAGATTTGGCCGAACATTTCTTTTATTTTCAATTAAAGTCACCCATTTTCACTCTGCCATTTTAATTTTGAAATTTGAAGCCTTTTTCAGATACAACGTTATTCAAAACATCTAAATATCAAATTTTGTAGGAATTATGACCGATTTCAGACAAGTGAGACGAGTTTAGGATAGAATACCTACCCCAAAAATATCATTACGCAGACACAGGACTTTTAGGATGTTCAGGGCAGTAAATAGAAGGCATTTACCTATTTGCAGATCTACTTCATTTTTTTTTCAGGGTTAAAACTTAATATGCGTGAGCTATATACAAATAAACGACTCAATCTCTCACATTTCCTCGCATAGATGCAATTAGGTAATGATGTATATCCAGACAAAACTCTCGCAACACAAATATTTGAATGTTCACCATAACTCATGCAGGAAAGCAGCTAAGATGTCACCATCAATCACGGTCGCTGCCGAATACCCCCACCCAGCACGCTAAAAGGCCCGCAAGCAGATTACAAATGGCAAAGTAAATATTTACCCTCAACTACAGCTCAACAAATTCTCAAAGCGCGTTATCAATATTTTTGTGCCGGGTTGCCATCACCGCGCATCGTAGAGATTAACTTGTAACAATAATTCGGCTAAAGTGTTGGGCAATTAATCTTGTACGAGCTCGAGCGTGGCAAATGATTAATACGTTAAACGTGGAAATGGTGCCCGGCAAAAAGCGGACGCCGGTCGACTCTCTCATTCATTTACTGAAGGCCTATTACACAGTTTTCTATACTGTGCTTTCGCGCCAGCGGCCGGCGTACCCTTATTTCTTACTTCCTTGATTCATCGTCCGTAAATTCCGTTAACAAAACGCTCCCACAAGCAGCGGACGCCAAGGCTTTAAAAACAAAGGGTTGGTTCTTTTTTTTTTTTCGTTGGTGGACAAGATTTCATCAATCATCGTTTTGATGTATCTCCCTTCTATCACGAGGATCTATCAAGAATAGGAACGCTAATTAGTGAGGTGTTAACCTGAAAATATCCGCACATTAGGAATTAAATGCATATTTCAGGAAAACGTCTAATTTCTTAGATGTGAAAGCATTATTTTATTATGCGCTTTTAATTTACAAAAAGAAAGTAAGATAATAACTTGCTCTTCCATCTTCAATTTCTCAACGTTCTTGTAGAATGTTTCAAGAATAGTACCGGCAAAATATATTAAGGTCAATAAATTTTTATTGTTGAAAATTGATGAAATATTCAGTGAAACTTCTTAGAATATTAAATATTCAATTTCTTGTCATGAACAAAATGAATATTACTTGTACGTCTTTCGGTTATATCAAATATAGTTCACATAGTCCAACTTATATTATAAAATAAATTTATTACAGTGCACTTTTTGACACAACTTTTCCACTAAAAAAGCAAAAAAAGCGATAATTGTGCCATGAAAAAAAGGTAAAAACGACCATATTACCGCTGTCACAGCTCAATACAAACTCGAGATGTTTTACCCGAGACGCAATCTATGGCGTACATGCACTTCATGATGGAACAACATCGTACCTAAATATTTCGTTAGTTTAAGGTAAATTTCTTAAACTGGATGAAACTTGAAAATCGGAACAACAAATGACATCGTTCGTTCGATTGGAGTGAACCATCGAAAGATTAATAACAACGATTAATAACAAATCATTGTTGGTACAATTCGGGTTTCATTTTACACTTAAATATATCGGGATTAATTTGTATCTTTATTTTCTACTTATTTTCAATATTTTTTCGCTGTATTGTATACCTATTTACAAATTTTATATTCCGTAGTACATCATAGAATACAGGTAAAGAAATCCGCCACTAATTTTTACGTTTATGTTTTTGTTTCCGTTTTAAATAAAAATTTTGCTTGTCAGATATCAACACTCAATAATGATACATTAATTAACAAAATATGTTTTGCACTTTCCTTGATTATTTTAATATGTATGTTGTTCAGATGATAAGAAATGTCGTAACAATATGTTTGAGTCTGTCCAAGGCAACGATACCTATATCTGAAAATTGTATTATTAGTTGGACTATATATTTACAAAGACTGAGAGATAGAGTTATCAGTTTTGACTAGAGACACATTTATTATGGGGGTTTATAAAAAACGCCAATATTGTCGGAATAAAATGTACATTTTAAATTAGTTAGGGAACGTGTAGATAATTACTTCAATCACAACAAACTTATGCTTTGTTTAAGTGGTATTATTGGCATTTTGTCTCATGTTGAAACCTAACATGACTAGATTATAAAGTAAATAAATACAGGGAGACTTAAACACTTCGACTGTTTTACTCAATAATAGGAGACATATTTTCAATATTGGTGCCAGTGCTTAGATACTGTAACAACTGTAATATACACTTTGAAAATGAAAACAAAAATAACAATAATCGCTTTGCTCTAGATGTGAAGAGAAATTATTAAATCAGTTTGTGTTGTAAAAATTTTTCCTTACATAAGTTGGACGTAAATTTAACAGACAACTGTCCAAAAAAAGGTGTTTTCTTTGTAATCTAAAAAGAAATAAACAACGTCATTTCAAAAAAATCTGATGTGGTCAGGCACTTGACTTTATCTCACTATATATAAAATTAATAGCTTTCATTATTATGAAAATATCTGTCAAATCATGGCTAACTAGTTTTATATTAATGCAGACACGAGCGAACTCGATCAAGTAGAATTTGCTCATGCAGCTAAACTATAAATTTTACTAAAAAATGTCATAGATATTTAACAATTATTCAGTATTTCCTCTACTTTAATTTATTATTTAACTATATTATTATGTTTTGTTAGGTTATGTGGGGCTAGGTTATTCCCAGGTTCTATGACATCATATCATGAAGAAATAAACCTTTATAAAATAAAGAAATGCAGTTTACTCAAAATCCTGAGTATTTGAGGTGATAACAGATCGTCATAGATGCTTTATGAAGGTCAAAGTGTTTTATGAAATACCTACCACGCTTTTCAGGAATTTCTTCAAAATCACTGTAGCAATGCATTAAAATTTATTGTATTGGAACATTATTTATTTTCTAAAATTAAAAACTTCAATCAGTCTCATAATAAGAACTTTTTCATAATGCTGATGCTGTACTGTTCACAGCAAACAAAACAGAAAGATTCTTTGTCAGAACAGGAACTTTTATTTCTTCCTGTTAATATATTTTTGTGATGTGTTCAATTTTATTGACGTTATAGTTTTAAGCCCTGCCCTAAAATTATTATAAATAATTTTGTTTAACCGAATTAAATATTGTCATATCTCTTTCAAATGATTGTGTCGAGTTTTATTCGGCAATGTGGTGACACTGGTATCAAGGTTATTAACGAATATTATTAGTAACGAATAAAATAATTCATTACTAATAATATTCATTAATATAGAAATGAATAAAATTATTTAGTTACGTTTCTACCTTTTGATTGAATGTTCCCGTCCTTTGTAATCTTTTCATACAGAGTAATAAACTCTCACCTACTTACTTATATATGGAACCAACCGTTGTACGATTCTTTGTAAATACTGGTCTTAGTATACTAAGAAATCGGTTTGTAATACACTGGTATTGTATTAATTAGTTGAACATGTCTACATGACCAGAATGAGGGATGAATGGCCCATAGTTTAGAGCCGCTTCAATGGACCAATTCACTTAATAACATACAGTCTGGGCGTATGGAATGTGAGAGAGATTTCAAGTCTAGCGGAGCGCATAATCGCATTAACCGAACCGTTTCCCATCGTATGTATTAAACTGAAGATCGCTTATAAACGAAATAGCTAATAATTGTGCATGCCGAGGAATGTATATGGAGTAATTTAGAACTGAAGGCTTTATTTTAAATTAATTAATAACATCTAATAGGTAATTGTATTTGTGTAAATACTATAGAATACACTACCTTTATTGTAGGAGTATCATATGTAAATTTTCTTTTGAAAAGGAAAACTTTGGAGTCAAATGTTAAAAGAAGATTGTTCTGAGACTTTTTTTTATTTGAGAATAATTTGAGAGATATGAGACAACATTCCAATTTTGATATTTGAACGTGCTATGAAATTTAAAACAGAAGGAAAAATCCTAAGACATTTTTAATTAAATTAGGAAAAAGAGATAGGTTACTGTTGCAAAAATTTAACTTAAAACTTGTTTTCAAATGGAACACCTGTATTTTATTGAATTTTTTAAATCTTCATTACATTTTACATCAATTCTAGTGCAGTAAGAGGCTTGCTTAACGAGATGTTCGACGATCGGCGGATTGCGCTTAATGGACCATACAAATATCCACTGCGTTCCCCCGACTTGACGCAATGGTCACAGGGAATATTATAAGTTATTATTAATATCTCTAAAATGACACATGTTAGGTGTAGGGAACATAACATAAAATTGATCTAGAATTCAATGAAGATTACAAGAATGCTACAAAATACAGGCTGTTTCATTTGAAATACAAGAGCTGACATCATTTCCGGTGTAACCGGAAGTAACCGAAAAGTCAAAACATATACTTCTAATGGCCGATCGTCGTGGGAAACCATGTATAAGACAAAACCAATACGACAAAGAGGGTTACATAAACAAGCTATATCAATCGCCTCTGAACTCGCAAACAGTAGGTCGTCTGAATTACTACCACTGTAGAGGAAATAAGCTTTAATTCCTCGGGTACAGACGGCCATTAACGGACATATTCAATTTAATTAATTTCCCAGTAATCCATCTTAAACTTCTTCCCGCTCTGAAGATAAATTTATCGTAACAATCAACTCGGAAGCTGCCCCAGCCAACTGGGATAAGCTGATTAGCAGAGTTCGGTGCATATGGTCTATTTGCACTGTATCTACACTAATCGCATTGTATGAATCGAAAATGTATTACGAGGATTATTGACAATTAATAGTTTAGAGAGTACATTTAGCACTAATGAGTCCAACAAATAATATTATTAACGTTAGAAAAGTACTCATAAATTAACTACGATGAAATCTTTTTTTAGAAGATATTTTTTATTAAAAAAAAAATAGCCGTGACTGGATTCGAAGCTGTTACCCCGTAGCGCCGGTCCGGTTTTATTTTACGTATTAAAGTATCTAAATTAATTTTGAAGGTCTGTTTTGCTCTTGTAGGTTCAATCTTTTCGAAGCCCTGAAGAAAAAAGAAAAAAAAGGATACAAGGGTAATATAAACCCGCCTGACAACCCTTTAAAATCTCATAAAGTCGTGCGACCCTCGCGCAGATTTAATATCAACCTTTCATGATCTAAATGCGAAAACCGCTTCACATATGATATCGAGATTTAGCTAGGTTTATAGCATCGTAAACCGTATAAAAAGTTCCGGGATTTTACGGGACTGGGCGGCATAAAATTGATGAAGGGCTCGGTTGCCTCTTTTATGATTTACGCACCTATTGGTCTATAAAAGACAGCGAAGTATGCCACCTAAAATTCAGGTCAAACACCTGATTTAATTCGTTTAGGTATCTGTATAAACATGATTTTCTATAGCAAAGCATGAATTAGTTATTGATTTTAACAGTTCAATATTAAGCAAGCAGAATGCTTGCAACTGGTTTGCTTTACATCTCAAACCACTCTCTATCTCTTCGGAAAACCAACGAATCTACTCCTCACCTATTTATTAAAACTTCCCCCTCCCTAACTTCATATTAGGAGAAAAAGGACCACACGATAAGTTATATGAAATGTGTAGGTGGCAAGCCAGTTACCCTAAAAAGCATAAACATCTCGCTCAGTACTATATTATACAGTTTATGACCTTATTTATTCTTCGAGCAAAATTACTTCAATATAATTTGACAGTTTCCTCGTATATGAATACATTAAATACGTGCAGATAACAATGTTTGTTCGCCGATCATCAAACGGGCATTTTGCGTGGAAATGGAAATTCAATTTGCAATTTTAACGTGCCTTTCCGATGAGGAGTGGTATTTAAAAAGTGATTTGTGGACGAGACATTTTATTTGCGATAAAATGGCGCGCGTTTTGAAATTTATTCTTGCATGAATAAACATAACGAGTCACGTTCCGCTCATTAATGTTTTAATGTTCGCGCTTTAATGTTCCACAGATATACGTATGTATAAATACATGTAGAATTATTATAATTTAATAACGTCCGCGAATCTATAGAATTTTAAAATTTGTTAATGTCAGTGATTGATATTATATACTTGTAATCAAATGATTTGCATACAGTATGACGTATAATTAGTAAATGATTTTATGTAACGGATATTATGACAGAATTGGGTGAAATACTGCACCGTACTGTGTCGGTAAAAAAGAAAAATTTTGACGGGACATTGTTAATTTGTCTCACTCCGATTTCGGATAGATTTATGTTATTAATTAATTGGTAATTTTCGTTTTATGCGTTATAACGTACAGTAATTAATAACTGTAATAGTATTTATTATGTTTCAGTGAAATGCAGCAGAGATTATTTTTTAATATTATACAGGCTGTATTAGATTTTAGCTAAAACGAAGTTTTAATATTGAAAAAACATTTTACTACAATATATTAAATATTACAACTAAATTAATCTCTACATGCAAATAAGACAGAGTATTCCAAGAAATAAATATTGTTAAATATTGAAAAAAATATTGTTGTCGTTAAAGAAATAGAAGAAATAGATTGTCGTTAAAGAAATAGGATTGGAGAAAATGAGTCAAGTGAATTAATAAACAGCTTCGGGGTACCACAAGGTTCTGTTCTGGGGCCAGTTTTGTTTAATTTATAAATAAACGATGTTACTTCACTAGTTAAATTTAGTGATATGCACCTATTTGCAGACGATACACTAATATCAATCGCAGGAGATAATTTATCTGATGTAATCGCGACATTGAACTCTGAACCCGTTTCGATATCCAATTGGTATAAAAAAATAAGTTATGTTTGAATGTATTGAAAACAAAAGCAAAAACACCTGAAATAGTTATCGATAACACAGTTGTTGAGATAGTGGACAAATTGAAATATCTAGGTGTCATTTTAGAAATACTTTGAAATTTACGAGTAATATGGAGTATATAGTTCAAAAGGTGAGCCGAAAGATTAGCTACTTAGAAAGAATATCTAATAAACTTACATTAAACGCTAGAATATCTTTGTACCATACGATTATAGAACCATATTTTAACTATTGCAGCAGTATACTATTTTTGTGCACAGACAAAGACATTTAAAAAAGTTCAAGTACAGCAAAATCGGGCACTCAGAATTTTATTACAACGCTCCAGGTTAACCAATATCGAGTCAATGTTGAGTAAATTAAATTTCTTGAATATTAAACAAGGAACGGTATATCAGGCACTGATCTTGGTACATAAATGCATAAATAATAAACTTCCAACTTATATGTGTAAATTATTTAACATACAATAGTCAGCACCATGAATACAATACTCTGCAAACGGACCACTTCAGATTACAAAAATTCATTTTATTATAAAGCGCTGAAGATGTTTAACAGCCTACCAAGTGATATAAAAAACAGTAGTTCGCTAAGTATTTTTAAAATATCATGTCGGGGTTATGTATTGGCTAATTTTAAGTAGTTAATAAGTTTAGTACTAAGGAAACCAAATTTATTGTGATTATTAGTTTCTCTTAACTAAATAAACATCATTATTAAATATGTTTAGATCCAAACAATAAATTCAAACGTATATAGTTCTTAAAAACAAGAAAATCAATTAACATTTCCATGTCTCCATTTTATAATTTTGCAAACGAAATTAGTGATTATCTATACTAACATATAATTCTTATAATGACATAGTTTTGGATAGAATCAATTGCGGTGAATACGAATACGGACACTGGCGTAAGGTTTTCGAACAAAGTGAGTCGAAAATGTAAAATAAGCTGAACCCAATATCCTATAAACCTCACAAGAGTCTCATAGTAAACTTAAACTTTGTACTTTTACATCCTTTACTTTACTTTACTTTGAAATCCTGAAAATTTGTTCACAATCAGTTAGAAGAACAGTTACTTTGGAAACTGATACAGTATCATCGAACTCCATCTAGCGACTCATCAATTTAATATGGTAAACTTTAAATTAGGGTTGAAAGCCTTCGGAAAAAATCGTCAAAATGATTCGTTCAAAAATGAAAAAACACACTTTTTGCCAAATTATTCAATTAAAGATTGTTAAAAGACCAACAGTATTTCTTTTACAATTGTTTCTTACATAAATATCCAATAATTTTATCCAACAAAATATCTTCTGAAACAAATGTTATACTATATACATTCTAACGTACCTACAAGACAATACACACCTACTTTGTCGTTCATTACAACAGCGAAGCTTAATGAGTGTAGTAATTAGAAGACATCCGTTCTTGTCCAATATATTTGTCAAGCGAGAACGCGCCGAGTACATAATTTAATTAACATAATCAATTCCTCGTAAGTAGCACTTTGGAAGAAAAGTAGAGGAATTTAATTAAACAATTCTTCACTCCAGCTACAGCGTACCGCCCCGGGGCGTGTCGTGTTAAGTTATTCTCTCTTTAGTTAGGGATATTCGGTGTATTAAATTTAATGAAACACTTACGCAGAATTAAGTCTGTCGCGGGTGCTTGTTAAAATGTTTGCGTGTTTTATGATGATATTTCTGCGTTCTTCCCAGAATAAAGCGATTATTGAAGTACTCCACGTCTATGTATTTATAGTATATGTAGTCCAATGGTCCTTAACCGGTGCTCCGCGGAACACTGGTGCTCCGCGAGCTTGTTGCAAGTGCTCCGCAAGAATATGAAAGCCGAAATTGTTGACTCATTTACCGTATGTGATTGAAATAATAATATTTGTATTTGTATATTATTAACGTACAAAACATTCTAACTTCAACAAAACTAACAATTATAGTATATTATAATACAAGAAGACACCCAAAATAAGAGATGGAGCAGGGCAGAAAGACCTAGGTCGATAGCCCGTTCGAACAACAAATGAAAAATATTAAATGAAACTAATTGTGTAATAAACCTGTACAAAACTGGATGTTGGAATAAAGATTATTACTACTACTATAATACAAGTTTTATAAGACAAAAATCGGCGAACGAGTTGTTTTGTTATATACTATTTTTCTACCTTGCGACATTAATTTTATATAAATTTCGAAAAATGCGGTTGTTATCTAACAATTTAAAATAATTTTATATTCAACAGTTGGTAGTTAGTGTAAAATTCAGAACTACGACTGACGCGAACCAATAGCGATTGAGATGTCAGCCTTATTTGACACTTGACGTCAAGATCATAAATCTTGGAAAACCAAAAGTTACTAAAAGTTTGTGATCTAGTGTTTTCATAACGACACCGAAAGCGGTTTCGTTATGAGTTTATAACGAACGCAAAGTAGAAAAAAACATTTACAATTTTCAAATAGTAATAAATATGAATAAAATAAATAAAGAATTTAGAACATAATACAATTAAAATAAAAATGGGTATAGCTCTGCTACACATGCCACATAAAAAGTTCTGAAAATATGTAAACATTGTGAAATATATTTCCTAAAGTAAAGATAATAAATATGATGTTTTGATAATATATATTTTTGCCCTCATCTACATATCATCCACATGTTATGTGCGGATTTATTAAGCCTTAGATTAGTATAAACTTGTATTAAAAACGCGCGTATCAAAACTACTTGAGTAGGTGGTACGCAACTGCTAATATAAAGAATCTAGCCAAATTATCTAAATATTTGACAAACGAAGAAAGTTTTGAAAGTTTTATTATATTTTTAAATTTATATTTCCGCGAACATGTCAGATGCTTGAAAGAACTATCACACTATACTAAATAGGTGGCGGCATTTATAACCACCAGGTGATAGTTCACGAACAAAATTTTGTGGGGCCAGAAAATCAAAACATACACACACAAAATGTGGAATTATGTGAATACGGGCAAAAAGAAAACTTCGGAAGCAATTCGGTACATCGAGAGTGCTTTTTCCCTCAAACATTCAAGAGTTGGTTTGTAGAAATAAATTCCAAAATTCTCGTTATGTTCTAAACTTATACAGAAATATATCTCTTTCTTTTCTGTATCAGACTAATGTTTTTCGCCGCAAATTAACTTTATTCGGAGTATTCATTTTTTCAATTCGGTAAAAACTTTGAGCTGAGAAAAATATCAATAAAATCGTATTTTAAACGGCTACAACTTGCTTAAGGAATTGAGAAAACCAATAAGTCAATATGAACCTTTTTACTCGAAATGACATTTAGTTTTTAGAAGAAAATCTGTACAAAGTATCATGTGGATTTTATTTTGTTAATTAAATTTATTTACTTTTTATTGTTGTAATGAGTATTGATTATGTTATTTTTTCGTTTTCGCTTTGTTTGATATGTATTTTATCTTTTATTTTCCTTTGTTTGTTAACATTTCAAACGGCTGTAACTTCTTAAGGAATAGAAAAACATATAAGACCACATAAAACATTATACTCAAAATGACATTTGATTTCTAAAAATTAATTCTGCTGAACACAAAAGGTAGACTATTCATATATTTATATTTTTTCTAATTAATGTTATTTTGTAACTGTTATTTAATAATCGTTTTAATTTTGAGTAAAAGTTATGTCAATGTTTTTGGTGCTCCGCGAATTGTTCGTATGATCAAAAGTGCTCCCTGACTTCAAAAAGGTTAAGAACCACTGGTATATACCAAAGCAGCAATAAATTCCTATCGATGTATCGGAACTTCCTCCGAAGCAAACTAACCAAACCCCGCACCAATATTAAATTTCCCTTGATGTCGCGCGGTAATTGTCGCTAAAAGGCCGGCCCTGTACTATGCCTTATTCAATTCTATCGCACCCAGCACGCCATGTCGGTGTGACGCAAACCGATTTAATTCCAAAGTAAATCGAATGCCTTTGACGCGTCCGCATATCCCCGTGACATTACGTTCTTTAGGTGCACGTACAAAGTCCCGGCAACCAGTCGACACCGCCTGTTTTATACGTACATATAATATGCATCGAATTACCAACACCCTGTGTGCAGTCCAGTGCCTCCATGTGTCTCTATGTGCCTCTATGTGTCTCTCTGTGCCTCTATAGCGATTGCACGTAATGCTACTTCGGAATCCGGATTCCCACTTTCAAACGGAAGTGTTCTATTCAAGTTAATAGAATGCTGCTGTATCTTTTGTTTAAGATCTCTCGGTGTGAGTGTGTGTGTGTGATTGTGTGTGAGTGTGTGTGTGTGAGTGTGCTGAAGCGGTGCTCTGTCTAGTTGGGCGCTGTTGCTCTGTTTGAACTGATTAAATTGTTGGTATGTGAGAGAGGAATGTCCATTTGAGAAGAATTGCATTACAAAATGTGTACTCTAACTCCAAATTAGGCGTTTGTGGCAAACTAAAACACTGTATAATTCGGCGACTGTGTATTTTACAAATTTGGTAAGCACAGAAAAGGTGTACTAAATTTCATTTGCTTCCAGTTGTTCTGGAAGTGAATTTTGGTTCAAAAGGCAATAATAAATAAGCAATTAGATAAAACATCGGCTGCACTTGTTTTGTTCTTCCAGTCAGCGACATGGTTATCGATAATAATCCCTTATTTGTTGAAAAGAAACTAACAAAAGAAAACAAAATAAAAAGCATCATTATTAAACTTGTTATTAGTCTTCATCATGATTTGATGTTTCCCAAGAAGTAATATGGTAATAAAATTTCTTCTCCTTCTAAATACTGCATTATTTTTCTAAGTAAGAAACTTTTTAATCACTCTTAATTTAATAATAAAATTATAAACCCCTAATCACAACAAGTATTTTAGAACCTAAATACGTATTTCAGCAACTATGTTGCCATCTTCAGTAGAACCCAAAAAGAGAAAAAAAGAGAGATTAGCACTTCATAGTATCTTTACTGGATATTGTCCAAGCAAATCACTAGTGGAAGTGACGTCCATGTTAAAAATTACGCTTTTATTTCATTTTTCATTCATTTTTAGATACTCTGGTAGTCAGGAATAGCAAAAATATAATAGAAATTGACGTGTATCGGAAAGATACTAACACAATCAGGTTTATCCCTAATGATTCGCAGCATCCTTTTCAACAAAAATTGTCTTTTATTAGTTGTTTAGTAAATAGGTTATTGAAATTTCCATTGTCCGCAGATAGATATCAGCAAGAATTATTGTTTATTAAGAATGTTGTCATACATAATGGGTACCCTGAGAAAATAGTTGATAGAATGATTAAGAAGCAGAATCAAAAAATGTATGTAAATCAAATATCTACTTTAAATACTTTGTGTGTAGAAAAGAAGAATTATGTTAAAATACCGTTCGATTGTGCATATACAAGGGGTTTGAGAAGTATTTTTACATCACAAAATCTCTGTATAGCATATTCGACTCATAATAGCATAAAAAACCTTCTTGGAAACCCAAAGGATAAGGTAGATGTACTTGATAAATCTGGTATATATTGTATCAAATGTCATGACTGTGAAAAAGAATACGTAGGCCACACTAGAAGAACAATTTTAACAAGGTTCAAAGAACATGTAGCTCATTTTAAATATAATCGTTTTGAAAAATCTAGTGTGGCTCAACATATTTTAGACACAGGTCATAAAGTAGTTGTAGCTGACTTAAAACTTGTAAAAGCTGTGTCAAATAATAGGGAACTAAACAGCTTGGAAAGTATCTTTATTCACTTGAATAGAGATAAATTAATAAATTCAGACAGGGGTCCTATACCTAGTTCGCCATTGTTTGACCTGCTTTAATTAAAACTTGTTTTTACGCTTCAATGATCAAAATTCACTGAGGTGTGAACAACAAATGGGTATATATAGCGTAATTTTTAACATGGACGTCACTTCCACTAGTGATTTGCTTGGACAATATCCAGTAAAAATACTATGAAGTGCTAATCTCTCTTTTTTTCTCTTTTTAGGTTCTACTGAAGATGGCAACATAGTTGCTGAAATACGTATTTAGATTCTAAAATACTTGTTGTGGTTAGGGGTTTATAATTTTATTATTAAGTTCGCCACAGTCTCCAAAATATTGTCACTCTTAATTTAAATCACTCTGAAGGTCCGAAGAATCAGTAACAGTTCGAATAATTTTGAAGACCTTTAAATCATCTGCAAATAACGCTACATGCGAATGAATAAAGCACTGTTTAACATAGTTAATAAAGCAATTGAACAGCCATGGTGATAAGTGTGCACCTTGAGGAACACCAGATGAAACGTTAATCTCAGCTTAATCGGTTTATGTTTTTGTTGTTGTAATTTTTTGTTATCAATTTTTTATTTGTTAATTTTTAGACCTAGGTAATAAAGGCTTTTGTTAATTTCTAGATATTATTGATATAATACAAGCATGGTAACATTGAATAAGCAATGGGAGACAGTAACAGAAAATGTTAAAATATACAGGTGTTATTTCAAATTCAAAAGTTTGAGGTTATATCTCAGAAACTGTAAACGTTGCATCAACGATAATAATGCCAGTGACTTCACATGGTTGCAAAACACTTAATTCCAAAGTCCCTAAAGTCGGTCTAGCCATTCCGGAGATTTTGCCAGTTTTATTTTAATATTTTTTATTTTACTTCAATTGCCTTTTTCTCGAAAATTTTCTTATGTAAGGCCATAAAAATATGATGCTACCATTAAAACAATTAAAAGACCTGTCAAATTCATTAAGAAAATATAGGGTGGTCACTTAAAAAATTTCTATCATCATAGAAATTTTTTAAGTGACCACCAAAAGCTCTCCATGCAATGAGTGAAAAAACAGAGTATGTCCTGGACATATTCTGTTCTTCCAGTCATTGCGTGAAGTAGGGTGTTTCTACAGCAGTACTGGTAATATATATGATTATGTTTTTCATATTTTCGAAAAGATCGAGAAATTTTATGCAAAATGGCTATCTTTGTTGAAAACGTTAAATCTTCCACTCACCAATTCAATTGTAATATAGCAAACGATGTAAAATATGTTATTTTCTTGTTTAAAGACAGCAATAGAGCCATATGTATTACTTCTACCCATGTACACAATTCCGACACACATGTCCGATTTAAAGACGGGAAATTTTCGCTTTTCAAAATTGCAACGGTATCTGATAAATTTTCACTGATAATATTGACGAATTTCTTTACAACGTAACGGAAAAATAACGAAAATCGGTCAAAGATTACAAAAATTACTGAGAAACAAAGTTCAACAAAATAGGTATTAGGAGTTCCTTTAATTATATCGCTACTATTTATTATTAAATGAACATCAAAGCGACTTTAATTTTCCACTCACATCACTTGCTACCATATTTATCAAAACTTTATATATATCTATGTACCTACTCTGAAAACACTCCAAGTTTCATAATATCAAACGACGCGCGGCGAGCACTTGAGTTCGCAAATGTGAAGTAATTTGGTCCACATCGCTAGTATTTGCCCGTGTATGTTAGCGATGCACGCCCGGTATTTCTGGGTACTCTGCTAACTAATCGAAACTTTAATTTGCAACCAAAATGCCGTTAATATTTGACGAATTTTAAGCGGAGTACTTTAACCAGTGTTTCAGTTAGAAACCTTTCCCCTCTCTCTCTCCATTCTGCGTTCGAGTAACCGGAAGTACACGCGTCGATGTATAGCTGCTTCATTTTCGCGAGAAATACGATGAAACTTGTAAAGTATTCGGAAGTTTTCCGGATACCACAAAAGTATAACGTAATGTTATTATTTTGCAATTAGGCAAAGTAATGTGTGGTATCACTTGTACGTGTTTCTGGAGGGAATATTTTTAGTAATTACCTATATAAGAACTGTTAATTTCAACTTGTATTTGTTTGTCTATTTATTAGCACACACACATATCATACAAAACATTGGTATAACTGAGGAAATTGATACGAAGAAACACGTACTGATCTACAATAAATCAGTTGAGCTGCTATCTTTTAAGTATGAACTTCAATCTATAACAGCACCCTTTCTGATTAAATTAAGTATCAAGCATAAAAGGTTTGTTTACAACAACATGTTGGTATATTAGGAGGAATAGATTTTGCAAGAAGTAGATAATATAATTCAATATGGAGGCAAACATGAACCGTTTCAGCTTGTTTAAGTCTTTTTAGTTACCTCAACAGAAACAAATAACATAAACGTAAATTATAAAAAAAAAATAGTGGCGGATTTCTTTACCTGTATTGAATGATGTACTACAGAGTATAAATTTAGTAAATAGGTACAAAATACAGCAAAAAATGAAAATGAATATAAAATAAAGATACAAATGAATCCCGATATATTTAACTATAAAATGAAACCCAAATTGTACCAAAAATGATTTGCTATTAATCGTTATTATTAATCTTTCGATTGTGCACTCCAATCGAACGAATGATGTCATTTCTTATACCGATTTACAAGTTTCTTCCAGTTTAAGGATATTACTTAAACTAATACTAAAAATTGAAATATTTAGGTACGATGTTTCTCTGTCATGATGAGCTGTGATACCGGTAATATGAAAATTTTTGGCAGTTATTCATCGCAGAATTAGTGGAAAAGGTTTGTCAAAAAGAGCACTTTGATAAAAAAAATTATGTTTGTTGGGCCTATTTGAACTATATTTGACAAAACCGAAAGACGTACAAGTAATATTCATTTTGTTCATGACAATAAATTGAATATTTAATATTAAATGAAGTTGCACCGAATATTTCATCAGTTTTGAATAATAAACAACAGTCTTTATTTATTTTTGTTTAAACAATAATCGTTTTATTTAAAATGCAAACAGTTTATTTGCATAATAAACATCCATGACGTATGAATTCTAAAGTTATCCAATTTCATCTTGAAGAAGAAAACAAAAAATCATCAAAATATTGGCATTAATATGAAAAATTTAAAATAGGGCTCGATCAGTTTCTTTTGCCGTGACTATTTCTGAAATATTTTACAAAAATATAAAATTTTTGAGCCTCTAGTAAAGAGCATTTTGTAATTATTTCAGATATTAAAAATTCGAATGAGAAAACTAGCCAATCAAAATTTTGTTTCGAAAAAAAAACCTTTATTGACCTTTGACCAGTAAGATGATAAAATTAAAAACTAATTGACAACCAGCAGGAAAGTACTTGAGATCTCCCACTGGAATATTTCTGATTTAACATACTGTGGTAAAACTAAAATGACTTAAACATTAAGTTTCCTTGAAATTTTGCCGTTCCGGAGTATATAAAGGAATTCCACTGTCGAGACGCGGCAAAAAAAACAACCAGAAAACGCGAATGCAAAATGAAAAGGTCTTGAAGCGAAATCAAATTAGAGCTATAAGCTTTCAGGAAGAAGGAGGTGGGGGGGGGGGCAGGGCGACGGCATAATTCGATTTTATAAATGTCAGACAAATATCATTTCATCCTACCGAGTTTCAGCATTCCCTCTCTCCCTTATTTTTTCGCACATCTTGCGGCATTGTCATCACAAAAACGAATAAAACTGTTTCGAAGAAACGAACCCATCTACGAGACATTTTCATTTTAAGCATCATATATAAAATTTAACTTTTTATTATCTCTATTTGGGTTATTTTTACTTTATCATACGCAGAAAACACAGTTGGAAAGACAACTATTCATAATACTATTCATAATACTATTCACAATTCATAATATGGTAGGATATACAGGCGTTTTAAATGGATCATCCTGTATAAAAGAAAATAATTTTATGTTGTTATAGAACCTAATGATTCAAACAACTCTTGTATAACAATCAATGATGCAAAGTAGACAAATCGTATATTACACACATTTTATAAGACATCTTGGCGCATAAGTTCATTTAGGGCACTCGTCGCTGCGCTCTCCGTGCCCCAAACTCATGCACCAATTTGATGTCTTATAAAATATGTATAATAATATACAATTTTGATAGTATTATTTAAGTTCCATAGATTAAAATGAATATATTCGTAATCTAACATAAAACCAGTGGGAAATACTTTACCTATATAGTTTATTATATATTTTAGTTTTCAAATAAAGGAAATCAGTTATGTAAATTTTTAAGCAGGTCTCACGGTTTGAAATCAATACTTAACGAATATTGACAGAAATAATTGATGCCGAAAAGCCGGTGCGCGTCAAGCTAGTTAATATTTGAGAATGGCACACAGACAGGTGGAAGGATGGTTTCGAAATTATTAAAAAGTCATAACCTGTCTCCGTGACGAGATTGTCCCACTTTTCGACGTTGTATTCGGAATCAAAATTCGATAATATATCGGATATCCCGATACTACCGATTCGAGTCATTCCATCCAGTGGGTACATTTTTCACAGCCAGATATGATTGACATATCATAAATCAAATAAGCCAGTTTTTAAAATCCGAAAACAATGCATTGTTCGGTCTATTTTTGGTTTATTTTTATTTATTGGGTTTTTTGTAGTGAATATGATCCAATTTTCAATACACGGACGAATTTAAAATAAATGCAGAAATAATTTCCATGAATCCAATCAAACTGCAATAACAGTTTATATCAATAAATCCCTAATGCATTTATTTATATTAAAAGTACGTTTTGAATTTAAATTTGTACAATCTATATTTTGTGTGGTACATAGTTATTTATGTACCACGGGCATTACACGGATGTTTATGCCCGAGAGCTTTTTAAGTCACAAAAATGTCACTTTATGGTCATGTAGGACATAAATTTTATTTTATGTCTGATCATGATCATGAACTGACATTTTACATCTTAGATACCGGGGCGAAAACAGCTACTTAATGCCCGCGCGGCCATTAAGGATTCTTAATGCCCGCGCGGGTATTAAACGTTGCCATGGTTTACATATCAGATACATCAAATATTCGATATTCAAATATGTTTGTGTGTACCACGGGCATTAATTAATGCCCGTGGTACATAAATAACTATTCTTTGTAAATTCTGAACATTTGCGATTTACTAATTTAAATGTTTAACGTTCTACGTCAATTAATTAACTTCTATAGTGATTATAACACGTCTCAAAACAATTGTTACAACTTATTATACCGGGGGAACAAAAAAAAACTTACCTAGAGCAGTAGAGAAGAGGAAAGCCGCCAGAATGAATTTTACCCATGGTAGATAAGTTGAAAATGGTTTCATGTCGTCGAAAATATCATGTCTATGTGTCACTAACACTGAATAAGAATATGCGCACCAGAAAACATCACTATTCGGTCACTTTAGCACATGGGAAAGTCTGTTAAATCCATTCCTGAAAATAGAAGAAAAGAAACAAGTTAGATAAGTGTTTTATGAAGTAGGGGTGGAAAGAAATATACGGTAGATAGATATAAAAGAAAATCGAAGTTTAAATATTAATTTAAAGTTTGCTCGTTGCGGTAGGATGAAAATTGGCGCTTCAAGATGGAAAATTTTTTAATGCAGGATCAATCCTGCTAATTGGCATAGTTCAAACTTCCGGGGATGTCTGTGCCCGATTAAAATGCTCCAGTTAGTCTGGATCCAGGAAAAAATAAAGTTATCGTCAGCGTGAGAAGTTAAAAACTTCCCAACTGGCTCAAAACAAAGCGTAAAAGTGTACCATTTATGCAGAAATGTTTATTCAAGTGTTCGGTTTACTTAAAAAACTTAATAACTACTTCAATGATTAATTAATTACTAACTATCAGGTCTTACAATTTTTGTACCATTTTACGTTTGATGTCTAATGTCTTTTGTAATTTTTGGTGGATTTTGATGATTTTATCACCACTGAGTAGAAAATTCATAAAGATTACGATCGAGTCTTAAATCTTGTCATACAGGAAGAACCAAAATGATTTTTTGAGGAAATCTTGAAACTTGAAACAATATGTATTTTGTTTTTGATAAAATATAATAGAAATTGACGTGTATCGGAAAGATACTAACACAATCAGGTTTATCCCTAATGATTCGCAGCATCCTTTTCAACAAAAATTGTCTTTTATTAGTTGTTTAGTAAATAGGTTATTGAAATTTCCATTGTCCGCAGATAGATATCAGCAAGAATTATTGTTTATTAAGAATGTTAGATAGAATGATTAAGAAGCAGAATCAAAAAATGTATGTAAATCAAATATCTACTTTAAATACTTTGTCTGTAGAAAAGAAGAAATATGTTAAAATACCGTTCGATTGTGCATATACAAGGGGTTTGAGAAGTATTTTTACATCACAAAATCTCTGTATAGCATATTCGACTCATAATAACATAAAAAACCTTCTTGGAAACCCAAAGGATGAGGTAGATGTACTTGATAAATCTGGTATATATTGTATCAAATGTCATGACTGTGAAAAAGAATACGTAGGCCAGACTACAAGAACAATTTTAACTAAGTTCAAAGAACATGTAGCTCATTTCAAATATAATCGTTTTGAAAAATCTAGTGTGGCTCAACATATTTTAGACACAGGTCATAAAGTAGTTGTAGATGACTTAAAACTTGTAAAAGCTGTGTCAAATAATAGGGAACTAAGCAGCTTGGAAAGTATCTTTATTCACTTGAATAGAGAAAAATTAATAAATTCAGACAGGGGTCCTATACCTAGTTCGCCATTGTTTGACCTGCTTTAATTAAAACATGTTTTTTACGCTTCAATGATCCAAATTCACTGAGGTGTGAACAACAAATGGGTATATATAGGGTAATTTTTAACATGGACGTCACTTCCACTAGTGATTTGCTTGGACAATATCCAGTAAAGATACTATGAAGTGCTAATCTCTCTTTTCTTTTTTTAGTTTCTACTGAAGATGGCAACATAGTTGCTGAAATACGTATTTAGGTTTCTAAAATACTTGTTGTGGTTAGGGGTTTATAATTTTATTATTAGGAAGTTTATAGATTTTGTCGTGGATCTGTGATGGTTTGGGCTGGAATCAGTATAGACAACAGAACTGATCTTGTGGTTCCTGGTAGACTAAAAGCCATGAATTGCATTGAAAACATCTTGGAGGACCATGTGGTGGAAGTCATGAAATGGCCGGCGTTAAGTCCTGACCTGAATCCTATTGAACACGTGTGGGATCAGCTTGACCGACGTGTTCGCAAGCGCCCTAATCCACCACTAACCATACAGGAACTGACGCAAGACCTGATTGAGGAATGACAAAACCAGTTTTATGGAGTTTTTCTACTAAAAAACCTAAATATCAGCCTTTACCTAAAAACTTCGTCTACATCGGACTAACAAACACCCTGTATATACGTATAAAACATCGTAATTAAAGTTTATTATTCCATAAATTTAGGACCTCGTTCAGCGTGCAGGCTAATCGACGCGGAAGAGGATGCTTTCCAGCAGGTTTTATTCCTGCTGAGCTGGCCTCGGCCTGTACGTCTGTCTGACTGCACAGTAAATTCCGGACTTTTATCTCGCATTCGTACGTCTCTGTGACACAGAGATGGCGCATAAAAAACACTATTAGGGAGTCTCAGTTCGCAGTTCTTTACTGCGTCCGGCGCGCGATGAATTCAACTCGGAAGATATGAGAAGTGCCAGTATGCTAACAATGTTGCCATATTAAATTCTTGTGTAGAACGAATCGCTCGTAGAGCGTTTTAATTTGCCCACTTCAATGGAGAATTGTTTTCACGTTGCTCGCTGGTTATTACCAAGGAATATTACGAAATATTCTTGCGATTTATAAGAGGCTATTTTGAACGATGTTGTACAATGATACTCAATTATTGTCATATATTATGCAAGATTTGAATTTAAATTAAACATTTTGAACAAAGCTGCTTTTTATTCTGTTCCTTTTCCGTTTCCTTTCTTATTTTTCTAGAATGATTTTCTTCTGTGCTTTCTTCTTTTTTATTAACAAATATTCTCGGTGTTAAGAATGTGTGTACAAAGTTTTAAGCCAATATTTGCCAACACTCAAGAAAAAAATCCTTCACGTGCTGATAGACAACAAAAAAAGAAAATTTTCTGGGAATTCACACTCGTGAAAGAAAAGCATTTGCTAGTACGTCTGCCGATATATTGTCGACAGCGGAAGACGAAGAAATTATAGTGCATGGGTTTGGAGACGGGATATGGAAGCAGACAGATTACACTTCCGTTGTATGGGATCACAGTACCTACTTATGAAGAAATATACTAACAAAGTGGTTGAGTTTGCCGTGAAATTTTCCTATTGGCATGCCTGTGAGTTTTGGGAATCAGAATCTGGCAACATGACAATAGTATCGAAGTACATACAGACAACTGTACTGCGAACATGATGGGTCACCGGCAGAAATAGTGGATTCTACCAAAGACATACTCCGCGGGGCTTTGGGTTGGAGCACTAGGTCCGATGCGGCTTGTACATTATAAGAATAGACAACTTTCTATGTTTAACCAATCAGAAGATATCCAGACTGTTGGTAATATGTACGATGCTGTGTGGACCAAATTCTATCATAGGATCTGGACGAATGAAAATCCCCAGCATACGTACTGCCCTGCGGGATCACAGTGTTGATACAAATGCGAAAAACCAAAGCCGAGAAAACTCTAGATGAATTCAATAACACTTGATGAAAATGTCGATAATGCCAATAACAACTTACAACAACTTGTCGTCGAGAGAGTCGCTAGAACGGTGTTTGGGGAAGAGAAACTCAAAACAACAACCTAAAGCTTCAATTCTACTGTCTGGCGCCTAGCACCCAAACATCTTTACCGTGGCTCAAAACCTATCAGAATTGTGACTTATGCAGCAGCAGGAATTTATAAAAAAGGCTTTTCTGCCGTCATTAAAACTATGACAACAATAGGGCTCGTTATTGACACGGAAACGAAGATATTTGCAAATGTGCGCGAAAAACAGCGTCTGGTGAGGTCGGTCGTCGAGACGTGCACTCGAGGCTGCAAAATAAGCTTAAACAAGGCGTAGAAATGCGCAAATATGTCAAAATATATTCTACGAAGTGGAGGAAGGAATGAAGTATGGCCCTAGTATAACATTCCTGTCTTAAAGACGTTCAAAATTACGTCATATAGAAACCCTTGACTATTCATGGCATCGAAGTAAGAAACATCCTGTATAATGCGGAAGACATTTGCAATTCTCTCAAGTGATTATTAGCGATTCGTGGGGTCTTTCTGGCACTTGCAGTCCAATAAAATTCTAATAAGAGGGGACTAAGGGGATGTCGTAAAAGAAAAGTTCGGTTCGCCGTCCGACAGTTTTAATATTTCAGTTGACGTTTTTTTTTTCTGCTCGAGGGAAGTCAAGTGGTGCCACAGTTTGAAAATTATTTAAATCCTACTGAATGAATCATTACTGAGGGACTGGAGGGCTATCCAGTGAAAAGTTTGTAGAAGTACTCGCTAATATTTAACAAGAAAATTGATCAAGAGGGTAAGCAAAACTTTTAACATCGTGTATATTAGGGTGAATGATTTAAAGTAAACAACAAATATTGTATTTTACCTTCCACAAGACATTATAAATTTATATTGTAGGTATTGTGATATTTCTTACTTAATAAATTTAGCAATGGTTGAAAAATTGTCTACCTTGAAGGCAAATCCACAAACACAGTTATTTATCGATTTACTCAATCTGTGATTGAATACCTAGAACAGAATATGACTATTGCGGGAATATGCTTAGATTTATCCAAGGCTTATGACTGCCTAGATAGGGAAGGGATTTTGATGAAATTGAATTGCCATGGTGTCAGGGGTAAGGCGGTTGGATGGATTGAGTCTTATATATCGGGTAGAAAGCAGCAGGTCACAATTAATAAAAACGGTATTAGGGGCATTTCTTTAGCAACCGAAAATAGTGTGGGCATTCCGCAGGGGAGTGTTTTGGGTCCTATACGTTTTCCTCATCTTCATAAATGATTTAAACAACATAATTAGCACAGAGAACATGGCCATGACCTGTTTTGCGGATGACACTTATCTTTTAGTAGCGAGTAACAACATCGATGAGTTAATAGGAAACTGCCAAGATACTTACAACAGGGCTGAGACTTGGTTTAACAATAAGAACTTAATAACAAACGATGATAAAACTAATGTTTTAATTTTTAAAACCAGCAATAGAAAGGAGACGATAGCTAACATTACTCTAGAGTCTAGGAGGTAAAGAGCTAGAGGTGGTTAAAAAAACAAGTTTCTTGGCGTAGTAGGTAATAGACGATTGTTTAAAATGGGATGATCATGTTGAATACTTAAGCAAAAAAACTGAACAGAGTCTGTTATGCTATGAGAGTCACGATAGGCTATCTGGAACCAGACTCCACTAGAACATTGTACTTTGCCAATTTTGAATTACTACTGAGATATGGTGTAATTTTCTATGGGATGAGATCAGGGACTAGTGCTATTTTCACCATTCAAAAGAGGATTTTACGGATAATGTTGGGACTGAATTATAGAGAAAGTTGTAGAGGAAGATTTAAGGAGCAGGGATTATTAACTTTGTACGGGATTTACATGTTGGAGTGTATTCTGTATCTTCATAAGAACATGTGATTATCAATATCCAGTTCACAGACTGTCAGTCACAGAAAAAGATCCAAATTATATGTGTATTAAAATCGTTAACAATTTTCCTGAATATGTAAAGCGGATTTAAGATTATCAGACTTTCAAAGCTAAAACTAAGAAGTTATTCGTAGAACTCGAACCGTATAATCTAAGTGAATACTTTGTGTAATTCTTGTTTTTTGTTATCTTTTTTTGTTTGTGTGACGCATTTTCAGCTTGTTGTATGAAATGTTCTTGTAACACTGCATACACATTTTTGAAATAAATTTATTGTTACTGTTATTGTTATAATACACCACCTTTGGAGATAACAGTTGAACGAACTCATGCCATCATTCATTAAAAAAATCATTATTCTGGCCTGAAACACCCAACTAATTATCCAATGCTTGGCGAGAATATTTGTTAATAAAAAGAAGAAAGCACAAAAGAAAATTATTCTAGTAGTGAAATAGTAGTAAGGAAACGAAAAATGAACAGAATAACAAGCTGCGCCAAGAAAGATTCTAAAAATTGCAGATGCAAGAAACATTGATATACAGATGAGGAAGAGAGGGCAGACTGAAGAACTAAGGACTTATTTTATAGTGTTCCATTAAAAATGGTAGATATTTGTTTTAAGTTACAACCACACCAGAGCGATTTTCGCGTCGCGTAGCGTTTGCGAAAATCGCGCGAAACCAAATTACATTGCAGCATATGGATGTGACCAAACCAGAGCGTCAAATTTCGCAGAATGCAGCGTTTATTTCGTTCAACCGCATGGCTTTTTTGTTAACTTTCCGAGGCCAAAACCTGTTCTGAGCGTATATCGAAAGAAGCGCGAATCGCGTGCGAAACATTTTAACTAGGAGGAATAGCATATCGCAGCGGCAAATTTGCAGTTCGCAGCCTGCTCGATATTTTCGCTTTTCGCGCGGCGTTTTAGTACAAAAATATTAGTCGTAAAATAGTAAACACTAAAGAACTAATTGAAATTGTAAAAAATATCCAATATTGTTTGATGTAGAGCATAAAAAATATAAAAATGAAGTATAACATCTTATGTATAATTACATAATTCTTGTATCTGGTAAAAAAAAAACGGATCAATCCATTACGTACTTTTCGTCCGATTGATGTGAAAGAAAAAGCTTGGTTTATAATATACAGTAGAGCATCGATAACCCGAACTAATAGGGACCGAAGGTGATTCGGATTATCAAATATTGCAGCGAAACAGTAGAAAATTTGAGAATTGGATACAAGATAGAAAACAAAAGCAACATTTTTCTGTTTACAAATTCAAATGGCACATCGATTTACTTTAATATATTGTATTAATATGTTTTTCAATATAAAATCGTAATTTTTCCAGGTCACAGAAACAAATATATATACACGGAATTTTTTTTTTAGATTTTAGCTCGCTGTTTTTTGACTCCCTCCGCTTCGCGTTGGGAGACAACACAACCTCGAGCTAAAATCAAATTTCTTTTCCCTTGTATAATAAATAACTATTATTATTATTTCCTTTTGGGCGTTCGGATTAGCGAACGTACGGATTATCGAGGTTCGGATTATCGAGGCTCTACTGAATACCTCTTTATTTTTAAATGGGGCGGTATTTTTTCAAGAATTTGTTATAGGATTGTTTTTCACAATTCAATGATTTTAATACATATGTGGCTTTATGTACATACAGAAACAGCATTTTTTGGAGAAAATAAAACAATTGAAAATTGTAAAAAAAACAAATATTTATTTGTTTATGTCTTCGGGAAATATGTCTGCGGTGACCAACAATCCGGATTCAAAAGCAACCTCTCACGTAAGGTTTTCGAAAATGAAGTAGACAAAATATCAAATATTGTGATTATGGAAATTTGTATGAATTTATAGCAGCCAGTCCTAACCGTAGCACAAACTTCCAGGATATCAGGTACAAGTACAATACTTCATGTCTACTTTGAGATAATTATTATTATTTTTATTATTACTATTATTATTAATATTATTATTATTGTATTGGGTTCAGTTGCCATAAGTTCACAAAAATTGACAGCCGCAATGTTTTACGTCACGCCTCAACGTTTTCGAAAACCTTACGTGATAGGAAGCTTTTTTGTAGTCAATGGTATTCTAGACAAAGGAATCTATCTAAAAAGCCTATCTTGATTCCATTAAAAAATCTATGATCCCCTGAGTTCTCAATATTGTACAATTATCAATTGTCTTTGTCTAAAATGTGTTTTTTATGTGAGACTACACAGTTTGAATTTAATTGACTTCCGAAATAAGCCATCTACTAAATTGTTCGGAAAAATATAGATCTCATTTGAGAAAAAACTGACATATTAAGTAATAAAGTAATTAGTAATTAATATGTACGTAGGCTTTCACGGCCAGAATCATTTAGAAAATAAACTGCTTCCGGGTTATGCCGTGTGTCAAGATTTGTTAATGCTGACGTTTCGCGAACCATGTTGCTCGCTTCTTCAAAGCTAATTGAATACTGAGTATTCAGTATTCAGTATTCAATTAGCTTTGAAGAAGCGAGCAACATGGTTCGCGAAACGTCAGCATTAACAAATCTTGACACACGGCATAACCCGGAAGCAGTTTATTTTCTAGTAATTAATATATTATACATATTTGCTTAGTAATTAATGACATTACTAAGCCACAAAATATACCCAAAATTTATTGTAAAATCAATTTCTGAATGGATATGTAATAAAATGTCAAATATTCTCTAGATAAAATAAAAGGAAATAAGGAAACACCAGTATAATAAAACCTTTTAAATGATAAAAATACCACGTAATATTATTAAAACTCATATTAATTTGGGACGGAAATACTGAAACTGATACAAATAACAAAAAAAAAATCGCAAGTGCAGGCAACATCCAATTGTACTAAGTTATTAGAAAACCACCATAAAATAAACGTTGCCAAGATGAGTTGGTTTTAATGTCTGCAAAAAAAAAGCATTAAGAATAATTTAGTTAAAAGTTATTCCAAGTAGTGCCTTTATATAAAAAAAACAGTCTATACGTTTCTCTTATTTATGTACGACAATATACTTATATGTAGAAACAGAAATAAAACCAGCCGGTCGAGCGGGACCTGGCGGGAGATAGCCTGTTACACTCCCAAATGTTGGAGTGAAACAGGCTATCCGGCGAAACCGCTTTGGTTTGAACTCTATCGCGATTTCGCGTTTCGCAAGCGGTGCGAAAGATTCGCGGCGTCTAACGCGGCGGCGAATTCGCTCTGGTGTGGTCGTAACTTTAAAAAGAGACAGTCAGTATCACCACATAGATATAAATTCTACATTTACAAATATAACAAAAATTCTTTAATCAGTCTGAATTTGTTTACTTTATGGTTCAGAAAAATACTGAAACACACTGTATTACTTTGAAAGCGCAGACTGACACAAGTTTACACCAACTTGTAAGGTGGTAACGATTCAGACATGGTTTTAGGACAACACAATTAAATTCCACGTACGGAAGAAACGCTATTCCAAGTCAAGGCGTTTGCCGACAATCGAAAAAAGCAAAAGAAAGACCGAAAAATTCTCAAGCGCGCCAGCAGCGGTATCTGGACGAAAATAAACGCGACTTTTCACCCTCTATACCGAGCCGTCCATGTGTGTGATCCGCAGAATTGCGTAAGGGCCCGACAATTTCTACCGCCACATTTCAACCGACCCAGCGCCATATCTGAATGCATTCAGTCATTCGTTCGTGTGCGCTCGCACAGACGGGACGGTGAATTTGCGCAAATTGTGCACATCAACTCTTTAAATCAGCGGTTCTTAACCGGTGCTCCGCGGAACACCGGTGCTCCGCGAGCTTGTTGCAAGTGCTCCGCAAAATTATGAAAGCCGAAATTGTTGACTCATTTACCGTATGTGATTGAAATAAGAATATTTGTAGTTGTATATTATTTACGTACAAAACATTCTAACTTCAACAAAACTAACAATTATAGTATATTAGAATACAAGAAGACACCCAAAATAAGAGATTGAGCAGGGCAGAAAGACCTAGTTCAATAGCCCGTTCGAACACCAAATGAAATTTATTAAATGAACCTAATTGTGTAATAAGCCTGTACAAAGCTGGATGTTGGAATAAAGATTATTACTACTACTATAATACCAGTTTTAGAAGACAAAAATTGGCGCACGAGTTGTTTCGTTATATACTATTTTTTCTACTTTGCGACATTAATTTTACATAAATTTCGAAAAATGCGGTTGTCATCGTACAATTTAAAGTAATTTTATATTCAACAGTTGGTAGTTAGTGTAAAATTCACAACTACGACTGACGCGAACCAATAGCGATTGAGATGTCAGCCTTATTTGACACTTGACGTCAATATCATAAATCTTGGAAAACCAAAAGTTACTAAAAGTTTGTGATCTAGTGTTTTCATAATGACACCGAAAGCGGGTTCGTTATGAATTTATAACGAACGCAAAGTAGAAAAAAACATTTACAATTTTCAAATAGTAATAAATATGAATAAAATAAATAAAGAATTTAGAACATAATACAATTAAAATAAAAATGCGTATACCTCTGCTACACATGCCACATAAAAAGTTCTGAAAATATGTAAACATTTTGAAATATATTTCCTAAAATAAAGATAATAAATATGATGTTTTGATAATATATATTTTTGCTCTCAGCTACATATCATCCACATGTTATGTGCGGATTTATTAAGCCTTAGATTAGTATAAAGTTCTATTAAAAATGAGCTTATTAAAACTATTTGAGTACGTAACTGCTAATATAAAGAATCTATTACCTAAATATTTGACAAACTAAGAAAGTTTTGAAAGTTTTATTATATTTAAATTTATATTACCGCGAACATGTCAGATGCTTGGAGGAACTATCACAATATACCAAATAGGTGGCGGCATTTATAACCACCAGGTGATCGTTCACGAACAAAATTTTGTGGGGCCAGAAAATCAAAACATACACACCCACAAAATGTGGAAATATGTGAATACGGGCAAAAAGAAAACTTCGGAAGCAATTCGGTACATCGAGAGTGCATTTTCCCTCAAAAATTCAAGAGTTGGTTTGTAGAAATAAATTCCAAAATTCCCGTTATGTTCTAAATTTATACAGAAATATATCTTTTTCTTTTCTGTATCAGACTAATGATTTTCGCCGCAAATAAACTTCATTCGAGTATTCATTTTTTCAATTCGGCAAAAAGTTAAAGCTGATAACAATATCAATAAAACCGTATTTTAAACAGCTACAACTTCTTAAGGAATTGAGAAAACCAATAACTCAATATGAACCTTTTTTTACTCGGAATGACATTTAGTTTTTAGAAGAAAATCTGTAAAAAGTTTTATGTGGATTTTATTTTGTTACTTAAATTTATTTACTTTTTATTGTTGTAATGGGTGTTGATTGTTATTTTTTCGTTTTCGCATTGTTTGATATGTATTTTATCTTTTATTTTTCTTTGTTTGTTAACATTTCAAACGGCTGTAACTTCTTAAGGAATAGAAAAACATATAAGACCATATAGAACATTATATTCAAAATGAAAAAATAATTCTGCTGAAAAGAAGATAGACTATTAAATGATTTATATTTTTTCTAATTAATGTTATTTTGTAACTGTTATCTAATAATCGTTTCAATTTTGAGTAAACGTTATGTCAATGTTTTTGGTGCTCCGCGATTTTTTCGTATGATCAAAAGTGCTCCCTGACTTCAAAAAGGTTAAGAACCACTGCTCTGAACTCTGGACGTTCCGATGCATACGGATAATTTTCTATCTCGCGCGTATATAATACAGCGTAATATTTTATATTGCACGAATAGAAAGCGTCTCTCGTATAAAAAAATAATGCTCGTCTTTTGAAACGAGAGTTGGTAATTACGAAAAACCAAACGGGAAAAGCACTGAAAGGTAAAAACATTTTCAGTACAGGAGGAATAGATTTTTTTCGTGCTGATATCACATATAAAGCACATATAAACAGAATGCCAAGCTTACCTATGTATATATAAATTTTTTCAGACTACTGAGTTTTCAGTTATGTTGCAGCAAAATATACAGAATATATTCTCTTTGGATATAATATTTATACTGTAAGCTGTGCTTTTGCTAATAGGCAGAATGCTAAATTAGGAAGCAAATGATGTAAAACTCAAATTGTATGTTACCGTGAAATACGAATGCCGACAACCACATTATGTTTATAGACGGGGTAGGTGCTATAAAGGAAGACAAAACGCTATTATGCTGTTAATTTTCATTTCCACTGTTACCATCGGCACAAAGATTACAAATCATAAACTACAATTTACTAGAATTTTTCAATTCATAATACTCATGTTGGGGCACATTGGGACATTTCAGCTGGGGAAGTTTGGGACAGGGAAATAAGAGTAAATTTTCCATGGTAAAGTTTTGAACAAGTTCGTGAGTGCTCGTTTTCTTCCAGAAATCTACACACTTGGTGATCAGCTGTGTTGTTGTCCCTTTGGGTGTCGAATGTTGAACCCCCCCCACCCGCCAATGTGTCGAAATATACGAACCAGAACCATCTACTGGAGATACAGAAGTGGGTTTCGGCTTAAGTTATACGGATGATAATGATTTGAAAATTGTGTCCCAATTCTTTGATGAAAATTCTGTTGCGCCCGGGAATGTATTTCAAAAATTCCTCGTGGGATACAGGAGATATCCAGAATGGATTTTTTAGAACTATTGAAAGTAGAGAAAATTTGGTCATTCTTAGCTTAGAAGAAACTCTAACAATGAAAACAGGGTATTCTGAATTATCTGGACGAAAGAAGTATGGAAGTTGGAAGGATTGTGACGTTTTGTTCCACGGCCATAACAAACCAGTTCCGGATAAGCGGCCCAGCGGCCCTTGAAAGGTATAACGCAATACAACTATTTTATAATTTGTGAAAATTGAATGGTGAAGACGACAAAAATTGCGATTAGTGAAGAATTTGAGCAGCTTAATCTTATTTTTGAAACATTCAGCGAATAAATTCCAGACATTTTCTAACCAGTTGCATTGTAACTCGAAAGGCAGTAGTACACATTCAACACCGTTCGTAACTTAGCAACTGATTCCAGAAAAAAAGGGTTAAGTAGCGCCAGAACCGCTGAAAAAGTTAAAGAAAATGAAAAGTAAAGGTAACTGCGAAACAAGGCCTCATGTAGGTACATCACAGGCTAAAACTGACCAAACAAATCATAAAAGAAGCGGAGTGAAAAAGTAGATACTAAAGACACCAAGAAGACGAAAAATTAGAGAGGTTGAATTTAATATAAATATTATTTCCTATAAGAATAGATTATTTATTATTTTGTAAATTATCATATGGTTTGTATTTTATAAGAAATTTCATTTCTCTAATTTATTTTACTACGTACAAGAAAAAATAGCTAAAATAAGTTTGTACATTTTGTGCTTTTATTGTGTGTACTCTAACTTCAAATACGAATAACTCGGCCGTTAAGAAAGCTACCAAGCTGGGCTTGGGTTCGTTAGAAAGAGGGGACTTTTCTCTATTCGAATCACTCAAAACCTCAAAATCGACCTCTTGACACATAACCCCCTTTTCCGTAGACCAGGTCACATATACTGCTTCAAAGTCATCAACGCGGTTTCCACCCGGAAATCAATATATCACTCTCAAATTGATTGCATTCCCGTCTACCGGAAGTCGATATCAGCTTTGTTTATATCTTTGTTGTTATCAACAGTTTTCGGCTTGGTGGACCCATAGGGAAACATGATTAACAATATGATGTAATACAATATGATTATAATACAGGATGTTCAAAATTAAGTTAAATCATAATAAAGTAAAGTAAGAAAATCTAAATACATAACTCAGATATTATGATATGTAGGGACCTATAGGGAAACCTGATGTATTTTGATACCTGGAAATCAAACGTTGATTAAAAAACACGTCATTTTATTTCAAATAGCAACGTTGATATTTGTTCCCATTAGACCGGTAGGGCAGTCAACTGAAGAGTATTCCGAGGTCCAATGTGAGTATATTCTAAAATTTCAAATGTAGGTGTAGTCAAAATTAGCGGAACAACTAAATAATTCTCCAACCGTAAACAATTAAGAAAAAAGTTCAAGCTAAACTACATATTTTGGTTTCAATGTATTTTAAAATTCAGGATGTTCATTTCATTATGAAAATTTCGTAACCTTTCCATTTTCTCATAGAATAAACTGCATATTTTTAATTTTTGTTATTCTAAGATTTATTCTAAGTAATTTTTGTAGGAATAATTTTTGTGATAAAATGCATCATTTTAAGTTATAAGCAATTAATAATTTATATTACCTTAAGATACGTCTAACATTCGGCTCAAACATTTCAGCAACAAATGCAAATATGTTATATAGCACCATCTCATTTTCCACCAAACGTAAATAGCTTGCTTGCCCAGTGTTATTACTTATTACAGTTACTACGTACGAACATCAAAAGAAAAAGACGAAAAAGCTTCATCTCTCGCATCATTAACATGGTAAACTTGTGCTCCTAATAAGCTTTGATTCCTCGGGATATAAAGTCTTGGAGAAAAAGCCGCAGTTTTTTACCCCGTCTCGGTTACTTTGAGCATTTGGCTTTTTAGCTTCCATCAGTAGGTACTACATGTAATGTTTACAAACTTATTTCAGGTTTCTTCCATACAGTGAGCACGTAAGCATGACAAAATATCTGAAGCCATTTGTTAATTGAAAAAATACTCGTACACATCGATTTATAATTATCAAAATATACATATTTACATCAAATTTAATTTACTTCATCGCCAGTTTTTAAATAGCAAGCCCGTATTTTTTTGTACTGATATTGATAGATCTGTTAATTGTCGAAAAGTCAATTCACAAAATATAATAAATATATAATATAATAAATATAATATAATACGGAAGCTAATTCTCGAGAAATAGACAGTTTCAAATTTGGGTAATATTGATAACTTTTGTTTGTTTATGGAAAGCGAATAGGCGTTTTTGATTAATTTATTTGCGCTGAATGCGACTCTTAGATCAAAAGTTGCAAATCATGTTAGGTTATTGCGCTTTTTGACGTTTCTTTTGTGGAGTGCGCACCCCACCTAAAATTGCTATAAATGCTTCAAAAACATTTGGGATCAAACTTTTGGGATATCAGGTAAAAGCGCAAAGATTAAGGGTTACTATGAGACCATTTTGAGGTTCCTAGCTAATATAAGGGGTCAGCTAATATAAATTGGTAATAATTAGCAAAATAGTGGTTTTTACACTTTCGCCCTACTTTTTTCGAAAACTTCCATTATCTCGCGATTTTCAATTGTCTTTTTTCGCAAATTTTCTTATGCAGGGCCATAAAATATTTCCAATGCCATTTAGACAATTAAATGGTCTACCAAAATCTGTAAAAAAAATTGAGTTTCCATTAAAAAAAAAGTGTCGATGACGTCATAACCAGGGTTGTTATGTTTTAAAACATTGTATTAAACATAGTTTAAAACAAATATTTTGTTTTAAACCTGTTTAAAATAGTTTGTTTTGCCTAAAATACATTGTTTTAAACATGTTTTAAAACAAATATTTGGTGTTAAACTATTTTGTTTTAAGCAAACACACAAAGCGGCGTTTTGCCTGTAGTACATAATTAAACAATTGTGTGATTTAAAACATGTTTAAAACAATTTTTATTCCTTATTTAAAACATTTTTTTGGGTGATTGAAAACATTTTTTTTTCATGTTTAAAACATGTTTTTTGCGATACGTTTAAAAACATAAAAATATTGTTGTTTATAATTTAACAAACCGTTTTTATAACAACCCTAGTCATAACTCAGTAACAATTGAAGGTCGAAAATTTAACTTTTCACAAAAATGTGTTTGTTAATAATTAAAAATCGACGTGTTTTTTTCTCGGAGATTTTCTCAGGTTTCCATACTTTACGCACGCACTGTATGTTTCCTAAAAGGATTGGTTATTAATTTGATACGTTCAAACAAACTGTATGAAATGCAAGAAAAATGAAACAAATATCAATATTATCTGCATTAAGACATATAATTAGATAACCTATCAAAATCAGTATGGAAAATATGGATTTGTGTTTCAGTGATTCTGTCATGTTTCTATACTTCTCTTTTTAATGTAGTCTACAATAATCTAAATATTAAACGTTTTAACTTAAAAATATTTTATTTCTTTCTAAATCACTGACATCTTGCAGATGGGGCATTCTTTCTGAAGTGTCCCAATCAAAAAATGTAAAGTTTTCGGATATAGTTGAAACTTTGGAGAATTATTGTACTTAATAACAGTAACAAATACCTAAAATATTAGCTCATGAAAAAAAATATTGAGGAAATTACTAAGGGTTGAAGTTTGGACGTTTTGAGTGACACGGTCATATTTAGGTTAGTGTAACTCCAATAAATCTTTATATATTTAATTTTTTATTTTGTGCATTTTAAAGCATTTTTCATGAACTTTTTAATGTTCACAAAAAAAATTAAAAAAACAAAAATCTAACACGTTTTTTTAACAAGTAATTTTGTATTTCGATTTTTGTCCCATTTGGGTATTTTTAATATTTTTTAAAATAGTTTCATTCGAAAGCTGAGACTTTTTGCTATACAATGAGTAAAGATGAAAGTGGGACAAAAGTGGGTTTGGGAGGAAATTAATAATTAAGCAAACGGAGCACCCGCGTTACAGCCGCCAGCGCGCGTCCAGGCAGTGGCGCGTAGGTGACTATTTGTATCCCTACTTCAGTAACATCTTATAACATGTACTTCAAGGTAGGTGTGTTTCAAGACGAATTGCTTTTTCTGGTATTTTATGTTTTTTTTGTATTTTTATCTCGTATTTGTGTTGTTTTTGTTTATTCTTGTTTCTTTTTCAGCTGAAATGGAGCAAGTAAAAGGGGACTTCGATTGTTATATTTGGAGGAATAAATGCATAAATCCTTTTAGAAAACTTGGCGACACATCATCTGATTTACGTGGTATATCACTTAAATGACAAGAACAGTTTCCGTTTCGCCCTAAATCTTCGAAAATTAATAACTAAGTAAACGCAGCACCCGCGCTAAAAACGCCATCGTCAATAATTGCTTCTAGAACTTCGACTCCCGACCTATGATTCCCGTCAACGCAAGCTGTTTTTAGAGGAAACATATTCAAAAATCATTATCTCTATTATGATCAGATTCTTCGATTTCCGACTCATTGTCACAAATGTCACAAGAACAGAAAAATTTGACTCTGCATTCAAATTATCTGTCTTTAATGTATAAAGTTCTTTTCTACATTTAGAAGAAATTTTCGAAGTCTTTGATGTAGATGGAAACTGTTCTTGTGGTTTAAGTGATATACCACGTAAATCAAATGATGTGTGATCAAGTTTTCTAAAACTATTTATCCATTTATTCCAACAAATATGAAAATCGAATTCCCCTTTTACTTGCTCCATCCATTTAAGACAGAAAAAGAAACAAGAAGAACCAAAAACAACACAAATACGATATAAAAAAAAATCCAGAAAAAGAAATTCGCCTTGAAACAGACCTACCTCGCCCTGCTTTCAGAGTGAAGGTTTTTCTGTGGTTTTCCTTTAGTCCTCGGCGAATGCTGAAAGCCAAACAACTTAAGACGTGCTACAGACGCGGGCCATAATAATGATAATTTGGGCCTGCCGATGCTCCAGTATCTAGTGGCGAAAGCTGTTGGGGGATGTTGAGCCGTGGATTATTATTATTATTAAATGTTACTGAAGTAGACAAATGGGTGACCTACGCGCCACAGACTGGACGCTGGCGCTGGCCTATGAAGCGCGGGTGCTCCGTTTGCTTAGTTATTAATTTTCTCCCAAACCCACTTTTGTCCCACTTTCATCTTTACTCATTGAATAGAAAAAAATACTCAGCTTTCGAATAAAACTATTTTAAAAAATATTAAAAATACCCAAATGGGTCAAAAATCGAAATACAAAATTACTTGTTAAAAAAACGTGTTACATTTTTGTTTTTTTAATTTCTTTTAATGAACATTAAAAAGTTCAAGAAAAATGCTTTAAAATGCACTAAATATAAAATAAAATATATAAAGATTTATTGGAGTTACACTAATCTAAAAATGACCGTGTCACTCAAAACGACCAAACTTCAACCCCTAGTAATTTCCTCAATATTTTTTTATGAGCTAATATTTTAGGTATTTGTTACTGTTATTAAGTACAATAACTCTCCAAAGTTTCAACTATATTCGAAAGGTTTACATTTTTGCATTGGGACACTTCAGAAAGAATGCCCCACATATATAAGCCAACTCATGTAGAAAAGATCGTACTATAAGATGAAATTTACAATAGAGCAACGTGGTGTTTGTAAAGTTGGTAGCTCGGGCTGTTCTAAAACTTGGACTCCCGGACAGCAATTGAAACTTTCATAAAAGTGTACATTTGCCCTCGGTATGCGTAATTTATAGCGAACATCTGGCCTTAAGTGCTCGCAATTATTTTTACTCTCCTCGGCAAACAATCCTAAATTTATAATGCAATTAAAAAGACAAAAAGGAGACCGGAGAGGCGGCCGCGCCGCCTTTATTAACAAACAGTCGCCGCCCTTGCTCAGAATTTACCGTGCAATTTGTTCCAATTCCCCTTGCGCTATGGAAATTTGATAACTGATTTATGTAATGGTGCTTGCGGCGAATATATATAACCGCGTGGTCAGTAATTAAGTGACATGGGAACGATTTACAACGCCTCGCACAACCAACGAAAAGAAAAAGACTTGTTAAGTATCGGGAATTTGTCACCAGTCGAAACTTCTATTGATATTAGAAAATATGAAGAGTTGAAGTATTTTTACCGGTATATTCAAATGAATCTAAAGACAATTTAAACATCTACCACCACCGTGGCACACCCACGTGACCCAGCGTTTATCTTGTAATGGTTGTTTGTGCAGTTTGTGGTCGTCTGTACAGTGTCCCGATTGGATTGTGCCAGCCTCTTATGGAAATTACATATATCTACCTGAACAATTGAACTTTTGAAATAAATGGCTTCGGCCTTTGGTAACAAATAAGACATAATTTCGCATACATATATTAAAACTATGAGCGTAAAACTACGAACATATACGTATGTTGTTGTATATCGGCATTTGGCTATATTGTACTTAGAGCACTTTTGGCGGCAAAGCAGACATCCGCCATTCTGGCAACGCGGCAGTTTATTTGTTATGTTGTCGGATTAAAATTGTTTGGTGCGCCTTGTCACTTAGCGACGTTGTCAATGCCTTGACAATGTCGCTAAGCAGTGTATCAACAATTTGGAAATGAAAAATCCAGAGCTGTGATTGGTTCTAAAGCCGTGAGGAATGAAATATTTCTCACTACTGGCGGGGTATGAGGAGCCAGGAACGAAATATTTGTCATGTGTGTGGGGAATGGTTAGTATTACTTATCATAAATTGCCATGATGATGAATGCATTCCTCAATAGGAGTAGAAAATAGTATATTATTCTATGAGCAAGTAATGTAAGCAATTTCTCACGAGAACGAAGTTTGCAGCACGAGCCGTAGGCGAGTGCTGCAAAGCGTTCGAGTGAGAAATTGCCATTACTTGCGAATGGAATACTATACTTTTTCTACGACCATGCAACGAAATTTTATAAATTAATTTATGTGCATATAGGGACAGCTGTATGTCACTATGACGGTTTACAGGATTTTGACAGATTAAAATTGTTTGGTGCGTCTTGTCACTTAGCGACGTTGTCAATGCCTTGACAATGTCGCTAAGCAGTGTATCAACAATTTGGAAATGAAAAATCCAGAGCTGTGATTGGTTCTAAAGCCGTGAGGAATGAAATATTTCTCACTACTGGCGGGGTATGAGGAGCCAGGAACGAAATATTTGTCATGTGTGTGGGGAATGGTTAGTATTACTTATCATAAATTGCCATGAATATGAATGCATTCCTCAATAGGAGTAGAAAATAGTATATTATTCTATGAGCAAGTAATGTAAGCAATTTCTCACGAGAACGAAGTTTGCAGCACGAGCCGTAGGCGAGTGCCGCAAAGCGTTCGAGTGAGAAATTGCCATTACTTGCGAATGGAATACTATACTTTTTCTACGACCATGCAACGAAATTTTATAAATTAATTTATGTGCATATAGGGACAGATGTATGTCACTATGACGGTATACAGGATTTTGACAGATTAAAATTGTTTGGTGCGCCTTGTCACTTAGCGACGTTGTCAATGCCTTGACAATGTCGCTAAGCAGTGTATCAACAATTTGGAAATGAAAAATCCAGAGCTGTGATTGGTTCTAAAGCCATGAGGAATGAAATATTTCTCACTACTGGCGGGGTATGAGGAGCCAGCAATGAAATATTTGTCATGTGTGTGGGGAATGGTTAGTATTACTTATCATAAATTGCCATGATAATGAATGCATTCCTCAATAGGAGTAGAAAAAATAAATTATCACACTTTCAAACTGAAAATGAAAGTGAAATTGAGGCACTAAACAGGAAGATACCCCACTGACCATACGAGAACAACCCATCTAGTTTTTTTATTTTGAAATATTCATATGATTGTAATGTACCTGTGTGACTTTTCTTTCAATAAATGTTATTATTATTATTAAGTGAATAGAAAATATAATTAAACTACAAAACACACAAGTCAGTCGTGAGTTTTGAGTAGCAAATGATTATTGAGAGTCGCGTTGCATCAGTGTGTCTCACGGGACGTTGGATTGTATGGGTATTTTCGTTATTATTAGAGATAGATTCTGAACAGATTATGAAAGAGCACATAAATATGCACTACTTTGTCCATTTAACCGACTTTTTATCTTAATCAATAACAAAAGTACCCATACAAAATCCAACGTCCCGTGAGGCACACTGTATATGCGACTAACTATATAGTTTATTTCTAATTTCCAACAACCAACTTCAACGTGTTAATCATGATAGCTCGATCATCTACTAATAAAAAATCGGACTTCGAAACATACTTAGACGAATTAGAACATTCAAAAGTGAAGCGACCACGTGTGGTTTTCCCTATTCATCAAAATTAAGAGGATTGCTCGTATTCATTTGGCCACAAAGAACAGCTGAGCAAGTCATTAAATATTGCAAAAAGTATTTTAATCATTTTCCCTTGCAATTTTAAAAAGAACAAATAGTTTCCTACAGTTTTTGTCCCAGAAGAAGCATCGTGATGGTATCACAGTCGTATCAACGCTCAACGTTTTTTAAAATATTTATTCGCCCCAATATATGAATGTTGGTAAAATATACAATTTTACTAGTAAAACTTTGCAATTTTAGCTTTTATGTTCGACCTTTAACCGAAATTGGTTCTTTTTGTCGGGACTTGAAGAAATTTATTAAAAGCACCAAGGTATGTAGAGATCTTAAATTGTTAGTAATATTGTGAAATAGGAGCGTTTATTTAAGTTGAATGTAGGAATATCCATGTATGCAAGTTATACTCGTTGCAGCCAGAATTGTGAATTGTGTTTCAGCTGATTTTGCACTTAAATTCATTAAAATCAGTCAAATTCATTGCAATGATTCCAAATTCAGTGGTTAGTTATTACGGAGAAGCACGATTACAAACAAACATTGGAATTACTCCACTATCGGAAGAACCTATAATCAGTTTTGTCAGGTAGATTATCCTTGATATTGATAACATGAATAATTCAAATTAGTTCAGAGTCCTGGGAATATCGAACAGGAAGAAACACACAAAATTGTTATTTACAATTTCGTTTGCATATTTTATTTACATACTTGGTATTGTTATATAGTATGTTATGGTGTTTGTGTACAAAAAGACTGTACTATTGAAAGATATAAATGTCCTCAATAATATATTTCTTTTCAAAGAATGTATTATATAATTAACCTATTGTTGCATTTGGTAAGTATTAAACTTCTTAAATTCAACTAACAATGTCACTAAATCAAACTGAAATAAATTAGTTTTTTTTAGTCAATTAGTCAGTTCAGGTTCAATCTATCTAATCCATGCAATTATATAAACTTATTTAGCCCCAAACATATAATTGATTGGATGAATTGAAACTGAACAAAATTATTAACAATTTTTTTTAAATTTTATTCAAGGTTGGATTTTGTAACATAACACCTTCATCCACTCAAATCTTCAATGTAATTAACACGAATATCATCAACCGGTTACTTTAAGTAAACCTCTTTTTAAAACAAAGAAATAATTTATTAGAATCAAGATGGGAGTTAAGTTGTTGAGATAAAATCATAGTTTCATTTTGAATACATGATCTGATCATTTTAACAAATTCTTAAAATCATACAGATGAAACGGTTTCATTAGATTTGATTAAACGGTATTCTTTACTAGTAGTGCGATATAGTCAATGTGAATATCTATTAGGGCTTCCAGTTCCGGGATTACGGAATCCCGGTATCTCGGGATCCCGACAAATAATGAGTTTTTTCGGGATCCCGCGATTATAAATCTAAATCCCGGGATTTAAAAAAAAAATTTACTTTCAATTATTTTCTTATTTTTTTATTAATTAACGAACAAATCAATTGGGCTGCTATTTTTTAATCGTGAATATCAGTCTATAACAGCACACATATGGAGACAAACATGAACTTTTTCAACTTGCTTAAGTCTTTTTAGTTAGTTTACCCTTAACAACAGGAAAAAGAAATAAACGTAAAACTAAAGAAAATTGTGGCGGTTTTGTTTACCTGGATTCAGTGATGTACCACAGAATATAAAATTAGTAAATAGGTAATAAAATACAGCGAAACAGTTTCTTCCAGTTTAAGGATTTTACCATAAACTAAAAAATGTAATATTTCGGTACGAAGCATCTCGAGTTTGTGAGGAGCTGTGACAGAGGTAATATGGTCACTTTTGACATTTCTTCATCGCACAATTATCGCTTTTTTTAAATGGAAAAGTTTTGTCAGAAAGGGCACTTAGATAAAAAAATCTATAAATTATGGTTGGGCTATTTGAACTGTATTTGAGAAAACCTAAAAACGTCCAAGTAGCTAATATTAATGTTTATCATGACAAGAAATTGAATATTTAATATTCTAAGAAGTTGCACTGAATATTTCATCAATTTTGAACAATAAATATCGTCTTCACATGAATAAACAACCATGACATATGAATTCTAAAATTATCCAATTTTATCTTAAAGAAGATAACAAAAATACGTCAAAAAGTTAAGTCAAAAAGTTATCATTTACTTAACCTGAAGTACATGTATTCATGCCAAGTATTTCTTTTTTAGTGTGTAAAAATACATCTTCTACAAACTAGTGAATTTGGTTTGTATGCTTCTTTGTGTCCACATATAGTTTGCCAGCCACTAATTTCTAAAATATCTCGGACCACTGGTTTTGAGACTTTAGATCGTCATTTACTTCAACTCTTCTAATACTCAGATATTGAAAAAAGACAAGAAAACATGATTTTGGTATACACGATAAAATCAGGAGTATTTTTTTTTAATTTTCGAATTGTTTAAACAAATTTACAACTTGTGGTGTGACATGTAATTTATAAAAAATTACATTTGTCAATACATATTTTCTAACAAACTAAAAAAAACAGTATCATCACCAACAACAACAACTGTATCATCAAATAGGATAGATACTAATACACCAATTTACTTTAGACACAAAAACATCGCAACAAACGTCGTTAACTGTACCTAGAGAAAGAAGAGGACCGATCCAGCAGAGCTCAGCAGAGGACAAAAGGGTTCTCCGATCACTCGAAGCGATTCTCCCGCCGTATCATACGACCAACAACAGAAGAAGAAAAAAACCCTTAACAAAACGAATCACAATAGCATTGTTAGCCGCACAGTGTATAGTACTAGAGTAGCCTCATTCATACACTCTACCACAAACAGACGTCTATATATGTAAGTATATATATATAGCAAACGCGACGTCCGATAAACACAGCGTCGCGACGCGGAATGACACCGACAACGTTCCACCACGCGAACGAAGCGTCAACTAAACGGAGAGAATTCTCCTATAGACGCGCACGATGTCTGCGCGTCGCCAACTGACTCTGGTGCTGCAGAAGCTATACGCTGAGGGGTGGAAGTTTGTCTCTGTGTTCTCGCGAAAAGGGGAGATTTCAGGGGTTGCTGGCACCCCCTCTCTCTCTCTCTATGTGGCGTAGGCCTAACTTTTTGCGGCGTTTTTCCGTTTGGTGTTTTGGACGCTTTTTTTCTCTTTCTTTCGTTGGGAAGATGGTTTGTGCGTGCGTGCTGTTGGTGTTGGTGTTTGGGGTGTGGGAATAAAGGGGTAAAAAGTTGTGGTGTGGGTCGTAGGGTGGAAAGAAATAAAGAAGTTTATGGGTAATTAGTTCTTGTCGGTGGGGAAAGTGTTATGTGGGTTAAGTTGGTGGTTCAATGGAGTGGTTAATTCTGTAAATTAGGACTGTTTATGTCGTACACTTTAGATATTGATGATGTACTCCAGTAGATGGCGCTACGATAAACTACGATAAACTACGATAAACGATCAAATGCTTTCGGTTTGTACAAATATACAAATCGGACTGTGTTTGAGTTTTCCAGTCGATGATAGAGTAGTTTTACAATCGTCGCTATTGAAACATGGTTGCCAACTTATTAGAAACACGCACTACAATATTATATTTATTAAGTAATATTTTATACACGTAAAACTGTAAATATTCTTTTTAAAGCAAGGTCTTCATGTAGTTATAGAAAAATACCATTTTATGATAATATGTTATCCCGTTTCGGAATTATGGGTATGCAAAATTTTAAAATCTGTTCGGATTTGATATATTTAAAGGCCGATTATGGTACTTTCCATGAGCTTTGTCGTGATACAACACAATAGGGATTGTGGGGAATTTTGCATGCTTAATTAAAAATTATAAGTTTAATTTTTATTATTTCAAAATATAAATTTTTTTATTTAAAAAAAGATCAGGTAATAGCTTACACTGTTTTTAGTTCATTCCTAAAGTTTGATACTGGGATTGAAATGGGTTCATGTCTTAAAAAAAACTAAGGGATTTATATTTTTAAGACATGAACCCATTTCAGTCCCACTATCAAACTTTAGGAATTAACTGAAAACAGTGTAAGCTATTGATCTTTTTCTTAAATTAAAAAACTGAACGTTTTGCAATAATCAAAATTAAACTTTCATTTCCTACCTCTATCGCTCCAAGCAGTAAATCAATTTAGTTTCTTTCAATGGCTATCGGGAGCTGCCACAATAAAAGAACTTTACTTTTTTGCTGACGTTTCGGTCTATTCTTTAAACCTTATTCATAGCTACAAAATATACAATTATTACAACATTAACAAGACCCGCAATTATATTTACCTCAAAAGTATGACATAAAATTAAAATACACATTAAAAACAAAACTACACCCACTACGCCCCACACGAGTGTGTCGGTACGACGGACATCTTACAATACGAATTTCGAACAGAAACAAGCCAAAAGTTCCAAAACGGTTCTTCTTATCCACACATGTCACAACAGTTGCCTATATTTCAGGTGTTAATTAGGTCGGGAATTTTGCGAGTACATTAGAGTAAATATCACTTAAATTATCAGTGTCGGTCCTTAAGTTTACTGTATTAGCTGTTCTTTTTATATAAATCATTTCCATAATGCGTCTCTTATTGTAATGTGGTTCCATTTTCAGAATCCTTGGGGCGGTTTTATCTTTTTTGTTAGTATTTTTGACATCATAATCATATTTATGTTGTTTTATTCTGTTCTTAAAATATTGATTGGTTTGTCCCACATATGCCATATTGCACCCCCCGCAATCCACCCTATAAATTAACCCGCTCATAAAATCCTTTTCTACTTTGTCTTTCAAGTTCGTGTAAAGTTTACCAATATTTTTATTATTGTAAGTGACAATCTTGGAATTATTCTGTTTTAATACAGGGATCAACTTATTAGTTAGACCAGGTATGTTGGGTAATTTATAAAATTTTTATTCCGACTTTATACGGCTATTATTATTCTGACTTTGACTATTATTTACTGGTTGTTCACTAAACAAAACTTTCCGGATCAATCCCTTGGGGTAATTACACTTTGTAAGGTATTCTGTTATTATTCTGAAATTTTCTTTGTCAAACTCCCTCTCTGATAATTGCACAGCTCTATGTTTTAAATTTTTTATTATTCCTATTTTCTGTGTTATACTTTGTTGTGAATTAAAATTAACAATCTGTTGGAATTAAGTGGTTTTTGAAGCCAGTCAGTTTTTAAAATATTATTATCTCTTCTTAGAACAGATATGTCAAGAAAGGCCAACTCACTATTAGTTTCCAACTCAATCGTGAACTTTATGAGAGGGTGAATTGAGTTAAAAATTTCTACTACCTGATCTATCCTATCCTCAGGTACAGCTGTGATTACATCATCGACGTAGATATATAGAAATGGAAGATCAAACTCTAACTTTTCGGTTGCCATCTTTAAGATTTTATTCATTACGAGGCTGGCGTATATAGGTGAAGCCGGATTACCCATCGCTGTGCCTTGTTTTTGTCGATAAAATTTCTTATTGAATTGGAAAAAACTATTATTGAATGTGAATGAAATTAGTGTTTTGACGTCATGTAATGAAAGTGTGGTATGAGGTTCCAGCTCATACCAACTTTCCTCAACTACCTCCAATGTAAGTTGTAGCGGGATGTTAGTAAACAGACTCGTCACATCCAATGAAACTAATTTATAACTAGGTGGTAGGGTTACATCTCTAATTTTCTCCACGAGCTCATATGAGTTTTTTATATTAAATGTGCATGTATGGATAAGATTATTTAAAATGTTAGCAATAAATTTGGAGGCTACATACGTTGTTGATCCAATACACGACACAATTGGTCTCATTTTCAAGGGTCCCTGTTTGTGCACCTATGGTAAGCCGTATATCCTTGGGAGGATACCATTGTGTGACTTGAGTCTTCGTCCAGCTTCTTTAGGAATCTTATTTTCTGTTACAAATCTCTGGATAATGCTATGCAAGTTCCTCCGGATTGATGGTGTTGGATCTTTTTGGACTAATTCATATGTTGTGTCGTCCTGCAATAAAACATCCATTTTCTGTACATACTCTTCTCTATCCAGCAATACCGTGGTATTTCCCGTGTCCGAACGTCAGCAAAAAAGTAAAGTTGTTTTATTGTGGCAGCTCCCGATAGCCATTGAAAGAAACTGAATTAAACTTTCAATTTAATTTAATAAACAAATAATATTTACAAGGAGAAGTCACTATAACTTCAATCTGTATTGAAACTGAACAGTTATTTATAGTCTAGTAGTACTAGTAATAACAGTATTAAAATAAATAATAGTTTATTGTATTCACTTGGTTGGTATGAAAATGGTATACCAACCAAGTGAACGCAATACGCTATTATTTATTTTAATTCTGTTGTTATTTTACATAATGGAAGTCGTAGTATTAGACTATAAATAACTGTTCAGTGTCAATCCAATTTGAAGTTATAATTGGCTTCTCTGACAATAGTTAAACAAAATGTTATCAAGATCCAAGGTGGTGATGAATACAACTGTGTTGATTTGACATGGAATTACCCTCAGTTTAAAAAACTGTTATGACTTTTAAATGGCTATTATTTTGTTAAATTAGTGTATTTTCTATTCATAAACTATTATTCATAAATAACAATTTTAAAAGATTGCAAGTGGTTTTCAATATGTTTTGTTACTATGAAACACATAATGTTCTACATATTTCAAAAGAAAGCAATTGCTAATCGCAAATTTTTAATGGTAGATAAATATTATAATTGCCTAAAACGTTTACTGCTAAATAGGTTAATTATTAAGAAAACAGACCAGACTCTTAGGAAGTCCAAAATATGAAATAACTTTATCCGATCGGAATATGCTGTCATGAAATTTGACTTGATGTTTTGTGACAGCTTTGCGGTACTAAATATCTATCACAATTTAAATTTTTGTGTATATTTCGTATCTAATTTCGTCCCCCATTATTAAATGGGAGTATTCAAAATGGATTTAAAGAAAAAGTGACAATATCTCAAAAACTATTAAAGATAGATATAGGGAACCCTAATATTGATTCATAAGGAATAAGATTTCTTATCGAATGGCGTATCGGTATACAGGGTCTTTCATTTGAAAAAAAATAGTTTTCTACGTTTGAAAATTCAATTATTGTGTCGTAAAATTTGAAGACCCTGTATAAGATATCATGATGAACTAAACATCGCCTTATTTGGTTATGTTTCTAGTTTTGGATCACCACTCCTGAAACCTCTTCAATAATAACCGAGATATTCAATTTTAAACGTAACAGCGAAAATCACCCAAAAATTAGTAAAATCAAAGAACTCAAAAATGGTGATATTTAGGTATAGGGAAATATAATCAAAAATTATGTATTTTGTTACGTAGAAACCAAAAATGAAATCAAAAATCACTCCATTTAAAATAACAAAGTTGATACAGACTTCCGGTGACCGGACGTGACAGTTAACTTGAGAATATTTTAGCTGAAGAGCTCAGGTCGACTAAATTCTAGTTCCAAAATTTCAAGTGTGCAGAAATAGTAGAACACGAGAAACTTCTAATGTACCAGTTCCGTGAGACACCCTGTATGCCACAATACTAAAGGAATTAATTACCTTGATGTCGTCCCTCCAGTTTTCTTCGTCAGCCTTATGGACAGTCCCGTTGACACCACGTTAGCACCAGATAATATTTCCACAGATTATGCTATCAAAATTTGATAAGTAATTGAACAAAATATACCGTTTGGAAGGTATCGCGGGGTCATAGGTCGCTCTTTGATAACAAAGCTAGCTAGCTGGTTGCTAGCTAGCTGGTAACTCTTTCCCCTGTTCCGCTCACCCATCCGCAAGCACGACGGCTAATACTACTTTTTACCGCTTTCCTTTCGGCGTCTCATGGAAGCGGAGGTTGTAAGTCCGTCTTAGGTCCATGCCCAGGAAGGGTTAATCCGTTAGCATATCCGTGTAGGAAGAAGTCGGCAACCCGTTTTGTACTGTCGAACCAGGACCAGGTACGAATTGGACGCAATATTTTGAGAGCAACAATGGAAATATTATCGTGGTCGCGCACAAACACTCATCGGCACTGTATCCCGCAAAATTATGAACAGTTTCCCGACCGAATAGGTCACATGACGCGAAACACGAACACCGATTAACGTATGATAGTTAAAATAGCGATAATTACCGGTAAATTAAGAAGGAAAAGCGGACCGATCTAATACGGCCCGGCGTAGGTACGTGATAAAACGTTGAGGTGCATATGTTAGAAAAATGTGCGTCTTGACTTGGTTGGGACCAGTTTTTCTGCACACTCGACGCGCTCGGGTCTTTGGTGGGGCGTAGAGGTACGCGTTCAACATAGTGACGTTGTTTACCACTACGTAGTACGTATGCATAGGCGTATCCAGGTGGGGGACAGGGGCAAGGGGCAACGCGGGCACCTGCCCCCTTGCGTTTTGTTATGTTTATTACGTAGTTTATCCAGGATTAAAATACCATGAGAAAATGCACGGGAAAAATATTTTTGCTATTTTTCGTATAATTGTTCGGGGTTTGGGAAAACTTAACATTAAAGTTATAGGACTTATAGAGGACTTTCCAAAGTGGAATTTGACCTATTATACATATGTATTTGACGCCCCCAAGCCACCCCCACAGTGCCCTGAAAACTACCCTCAAATGAAACAATTCTCATAGAAATTATTGCTATAAATCTAGTGATTGAATATTTATAAACATTTGTCAGTTAATTTCCAATTGTATAAATAAATTTTAATTATTTAATTAATTTGTTTTTCTCGAAAATCAATCTGAATTGTGTTTTCTGAGTTCGAAATGGCAAATTATTACCTTAGAGTGACATTATCAATTAAAAAAAATTCTTCCTATTGTTTAAATAAACAATTATTATTCATTTTCAAATTTTTTCTTATATATGGTGGCAAATTCAGCTTTTTTGTGAAATTAACTTATAAATGTCATGTTCGAGGTATCTTGCTTATATTATCTAATACACCCACATTTCTTAAACAAATTCCATTTGTTTAAACAATTATTTTTGCAATTCACCTAAAATTAATTTATGTTTTAGATTGGTCTATCCACTGTTATTCTCAGGTGATATTTATATATTGAGATGATATCCATTGTTTAAATAATAAAATATTATTCGTTGTCATTATCATATATATAATCGAAAAAGTTGTAGTTATCTAAAATCCTTTTTTTTGAGAAAATTGGAGATTTACGTTCCTTTTAAAAATATTAAATTACCTAAAGTCAATCAATTTTCTTAATCACATTTTGTTTCTCCATTTATTATTCTGATTTCCTATTACTGTGTGTCGCATAATGTTGATTTGTTGCTGTCTGGAAACTGTTCCCTGTACTCTAATTTGATGATTTATTGAAAACAAATAAAATTTTATTATTTATACAAAGAAAACCATCCCAAAATATAAATAATATCACTTGAGAATAACAGTTGGCCAGACCAAAAACAATAATTTTAGTTGAATTGCAATATTTACTTTGAATGGCATTTGTTTAAAAAAATTTTGGTTTATTGGATAATATAGGCAGGATATCTGGACTCTTACCACAATTAGAAATAATGATCAAATGAATTATAATTAATTGTTTAAACAATATGAAGAAATTTTATAACGAATAAATTGCCATTTCGAATTTCGAGAAAAACGAATATTATTTAAACAAATAGGATTTGTTTAAACAAATGGAAATTAACTGACAAATGTTTATAAACATTCCACTAGACTTATAGTAATGATTTCTATGAGAAAAAACGACTGAAATCATTAAAAGGATCAATTATTTGAAAAATGTAAATTTTTTCATTTGAGTGTAGTTTTAAGGGAACTGTGGGGGTGGGTTGGGGGCATCAAATCCATATGTGTGCTAGGTCAAATTCTTCCATGGAAACTCCTCTACAAGTCCTTAAGTAATCTTAAGTTTTCGCAAACCCCGAACAATTATTTGAAAAATACTAAAAAATGTCTTCTTCCTATGCATTTTTCCATGGAAATTTAAGGCTTCGACAAGCACCATTAAAAAACAAAATTAAAAAATACGTGTCCACTCCTTTTCGATTTGGGGGGTAGTTGCTTTCTACCTTCCCAAAAATTTTTGCAATTCTATATGAACCACCCTAATGGATACTTTTCCCCCATATAGCAGGATAAGCTTAGAAAACTGCCCCCATGTACGTATGTATGATATTTTGAAATTCTAAAAATAGCCGACGAATTTTCCGGGAATGTACTTTAATTTTAGCAATTAATTTTCCAATGATATTAATTAATAATTACAATGGTATTACTTAGGTGGTTTTTGAGTTGCTAATTAAGAAGACTTAACTTTTTTTTCAGGATAATTTATTGTCATTTAGGGGTTGTTAGACACGGAGAAACTAAATCCGTAGCAAAGATTTTTCAAGAATACCTGTAAATGTTACAAATCTAGATAGCAGTTGTAACATGGTTGATATATTTTTATTCACAATATATTATATTATTCACAATAATTTTGCGGGATACAGTGCCGATAAGTGGTTGTGCGCCACCACGATAATATTTCTATTGTTGCTCTCAAAATATTGCATCCAATTCGTACCTGGTCCTGGTTCGACAGCATAAAACGGGTTGCCGACTTCTTCCTACACGGTTATGCTACGGATTAACCCTTCCTGGGCATGGACCTAAGACGGACTTACAAATTCCGCTTCCATGAGACTCCGAAAGGATGCGGTAAAAAGTAGTACTAGCCGTCTTGCTTTCGTTGGGTCAGTAAAACAGGGGAAAGAGTCACCAGCTACCTAGCTCGTTATCAAAGAGCGACCTATGACCCCGCGATACCTTCCAAAAGGTATATTTTGTTCAATTACCACATTTTGATAGGATAATCTGTGGAAATATTATCTGGTGCCAACGTGTGTCAACGGGACTATCCATAAGGCTGACGAAGAAAAGTGGAGGGACAACACCAAGGTAATTAATTCTTTTAGTATTGTGGTATACTGGGTATCTCACGGAACTGGTACATTAGAACGTTCTCATGTTCTACTATTTCAGGAAACTTGAAATTTAGAAACTAGAATTTACTCGACCTTAGCTCTTCAGTTAAAATATTCTCAAGTGAACTGTCACGTCCCGATACAGACTTCCGGTGACCGGACGGGACAGTTAACTTGAGAATATTTTTACTGAAGAGCTCAGATCAAGTAAATTCTAACGCCAAAACTTCAAGTTTCCAGAAATAGTAGAACATGAGAAACTTCTTGTGTACCAGTTCCGTGAGACACCCTGTATAAACTTAATAGTTTAGCTGCATGAGATTCTATTTGGTCGAGATCGGTCGTGTCTGCATTAAAATAAAACTAGTTAGCCAGGATCCGACAGATATTTTGATTCTATAGACAATAGGTATTGTCAAAACATCAGCGTTTGACAGTACCTACTATCATCTGAATGAAAATATCTGTCAAGTCCTGGCTAACTAGTTTTATATTAATGCAGACACGATCGATCACAATCAAATATAATTTGCTCATGCAGCTAAACTATTAATTTTACAAAAAAATGACAGATATAAATTATACAAAACTTCCTCTACCTTATTATTTAACTATTTTGACGAAAATACAGAAATGGTTGTTCATTTGCAAAATCAGTCATTACGTCACTAGGTATGATAAAGTAAAAATATCAATAACCAGATATGACACATGTCATCAACAGTTGCCACAATAAACTCGAAACAATCAAATTTTAATGAGGAATCAACTTTTCACGCGAAAATCAGTGTTATGTTAAGTACCGCTATTGTACAATCTAATCGAAAACTGAAAACTGAACCAACTTATACTTTCAGCGACAGACCGTCGCATAGCGTCGGGAATTTTCCCCGCTCTAAGGTACACGCTGTTAAGTTTGGGGCGAAAGTTTTCACGGCGAACAATTACCTGGCGTTAATACAAACTTTTCACCGCAAGGGGTCGCCCTTGGCCCCTTACCCTCTCGAAAAACCAAGTCGGGAGGAACTTGAGACGTCTCGACCGCCCGGCGGCGGGCGTCGGCGGGCGTCGGCGTCTTGCTTCGTTCTTACATTTCAAATTGGGCGTAAGCGCGCCCGTCACAACAATTATACCCTTATTTGTGTTACTCCTGAATCGCTAATTCGATTATTTTGCGGAGCGAAAACTCGTTACGCATGCTAAAACTTGTTAAAATTTAGTTGCTAGGCGTTGGTTTTCTTGAAGGTGTGACGCGGTGTTATACTAGACTTACTAGAGGGAAGTAATATTTAGGGCATGGTGTTTGGTTTGTATGCAATTTGTGAGACGCGTGCCGATGCATACGAATTGCCTTGTTGTTAGAGTTTTATTAATTAAAGGCTCTATTCACTCCGGTAGACAGAGATATATAGAAGAGTTTTTTATTTTTTTACAAAAATAGAATAGTGGTAATTTTGTGTGTCTGTTTATTATTTCAGACAATAATCTGTGTGTGTTAAAAGTATTCAATTTTCTTTCCTAGCATTTTCGTTATATGGTAGGTAATAAAAATTGATAATTCTAAAATTCTTTTGTCTTGTAGAATGTTTATAAACATTTGTTAGTTAATTTCCATTTATTTAAATAATTCGTTTTCCTCGAAAATCCGTCTGAATTCTGTTTTCTGAATTTGAAATGGCAGTTTATTACCTTAGAGGGACATTATTCATTAAAGAATTTCTTCCTATTGTTTAAAGAATCAATTATTTTTCAACTTTTTTTCTAATTATGTGAGAAAAGTCAGTTTACTTGTGAAATTAACTTATAAATTTCATGTTCGCGATATATAGTCTGTATTCTAGGGTGACCAACCGTCCCGATTTGGGCGGGACAGTCCCGAATTTTAACAACTCGTCCCGATTTGTAAAGCGTCCCGAATTTTGTCCCGATTTTTGAAAATTGTATCCTTATGTCCAGGATTTTGTAATACAATTCGAATTTCCAAGATATCCATGAACATAAATTAGATTCCCAATTATTATCTGAAAGAAGGGTTGTCTATCTCTAACTAATTTTAAGCGCAACCTTAGCGACCATATTAATAATATGTAAACACCCGTAGTGAATAGCCGGTTGGTGGGTGACAATCTAGTCCTTGTGACGGTGTACAAACGGTGCATATTCCTTATAATAAAAACTAATCTGGCTTGGGCGGCGTAAGATTTAGTGGCCAGGTCGCGTTGTATCATTTTTATTTTTTTGATTTTCAACTTGAATCAGTCAACACAATACAAAACATATTTTTGTTATTATCCGATTTCTATTTTACGCATTTGTTGGTATTCATAAAATGCGCCATAGCAAATCACAGATATATTGATCCTAATAATTTGGAATGAACGAGAAAAATATATGTTACAGATTTATTTTATTCTTGGGATTTCTTCTATCTAGATTAATTTCTTCCAAAAATATGGAACAAAAAGACAGAAAACGCAAATGCACGTTCAATGACAACTTACAAAAACAATTTCGTTTTTTTGAAAACTACTAGGCCTAATTCCCAATCATAACTAAAATGCAGTTTTACATCGGCGGAGGTCGCCGAAACGACATTGCAAAACATACATCGAATAAACAGAAGCAATGCATGATGTAGCATGTTCATCGAAATTAAGTACTTGTTTTAGAGCCGTAACAATAGGGCAACCAGAAAAGATTTTGGCTTGCAAGCAAGGCACATATGCATACCACTGTCTGTATCACAACCACAATTTTCGATTAATAGACTGCACGTCAAAACTTCTAATGTAAATGTTTGAAAAGATGATGTGTCTCGTAGGAACTAACACAAAACCAAGTATAACAAATGTGTTTTATCCTCTAGTAAAGAAAGAGTTGAGAAGAAATGTGAGGAAATGCAATTTCCTGACAACATTTCCTGACTCATCTAGCCCAGAGACATAAAAATACTCCCTCTCCTGGTTGGATACTTTGATGTCCAAAAATGTATTCAAATAAATATTTTAAATGTTCACGAAAATATTCGCGAGACGGCTGAAGAATTGTCCAATAAAATTATGGACTCATTGCAGCAGACAGTACAAATACCAATTTTGGCGGTACAGAACGAAGAGAAGAGAACAATGTTTTCAAAAATATAAGAGATCGTCTAGAGTCAAGTAATAGTGCAATTTGTTAAAATTTGGTAAAAAAAAAAGTTTAAGAAACATTATTACGTTTTATTATATTTTGTTTTATTTTATATTTATTCTGATATAGGTATGTTTCAATATTTGCATACAGTTTATTTAATGATTATTTTTAGTTAAAAAATACTATCATAATAAAAATGTTGTTTTAAGTTAGGTTCTTATGGTACAATTTGTAAAAATTGTAGAATTGTGTTTGACTTATGTTGTGTTATGTTTCTTTTTTTGTTTTAACTAGTGAAAGTTAAAGAATGTTTGTTTTATTTATATTGTTATATCTTAAGCTTCTTTTCTTCTATTGAAAGTGAAAACGTATATTATAGGTCATAGTAAACATTTGCTGGTGTCAATTTACCCAATGGTACAATTTGTTTATAGTTCAGCACGTTTTGTTTAATGTTTTCCACTAACCCAACCCAACCCAACCCCGATCCCCAAGCGTCCCGATTTGGCAATTGAAAAAGTTGGTCAATCCACATTTAAACAAATGCCATTTCTTTACACATTTTTTGCAATGCGCCTAAAATTAATTGTTTGTATATCGGCCAGGCCAATTGTTATTCTGAACTGACATCATGTATATTTTGGAATGATTTCCAGTGTTTGACTAATAAAATAATATTCGTTTTCAATAATTTATCAAATTAGAGTACAGGGAACAGTTTTCAGACAGCAACAAATCACCATTATCTTGCGACACACGGTGGGAAATGAGAATAAGAAATGGAGAGAGAAATGTGATCAATAAAATTTGTTGACTTTAGGAAGCTTAATATTTTAAAAAGAAGTGTAATTCCCCAATTTCTCGAGAAAAAGAATTTCAAAACATTTCAATTTTTTCGAATAAATGATGTTGAAAGCTAATAATACTTTATTCTTTAAACAATGGAAATCTTCCCAAAATATAAATGTCATTTGAGATTAACAGTTGGCCAGACCGATATAAGAAAAATTTATTTTAAGTGATTTGCAAACAAAAATTGTTTAAACAAATGGAATTTATTTAATCAAATGTGGGTTTATTAGATAATATAGATAATAGGATTGTTAGATATCTTGAATGTGAAATTTATAAGTTAATTTCAGAAAAAAAAAGCAGAGTTTTATAGCATTAGAAACAAATTTGAAAATGAATAATAATTGATTGTTTAAACAATAGAAACAAATCTTTTAATGAATAATGTTACTGTAAGATAATAATTTGCCATTTCGAACTCAGAAAACACTTAGAATTTATTTAAACAAATGTAAATATGACAAATGTAAGTACCCAAACTGTATAACTCCGATCTAAAACCTATGCTCGAACGTACTCAATTTACACGTACTCTAAGAACAAAGAAAACATCTGCGCGGCCGTTAAATTTCTGGAAAACACAACTCGGTCCGCCTAGTGTTTTTTGTGCTCTCTGCAGGTACATCTGTGATACTGATGATAACGAAATGCTATTGGATATTTGAAAATACTGCAAACGTCGTACTATCATTTAGCCGATTTACATTATTGTGTATTATTTAATTATAATTTTAATTTTAAAATATAATTGAAGCAAAATGTGGCTATTTTTCTAATTATATATGATGGGAATAGTAATACACGTAATAATGGATAAATTTCTATACATGTCATATTAGACACGTTGAAATTTACCAGTAATAGGTACATATTGTATAGAATGTATGTATAGTTAAAAATGTGAGTCGATAAATTAGCTACCTAGGAAGAATACTTAATAATCCAACATTAAAAGCTAGAAAATGTTTATCTATAACATACGATAATAGAATTATTTAATAACTATTGCAGCAGCATAATATTTTTTGGTACAGACAAAGACATTACGTTATGTATATGAGGTACTCACTTTAGTATACAAACGTACTATATGTACAGAACAATATTTTTTTTTTTTTAGTTTTTAAACACAAGCAAATTTTTATTCAATAGTAGGTACCCATGTACAACAAACAATAATAAAAAAACAGTGTTTTTCATTTCGATATTTCCAGTGAAAACATATCAAAAAAAAAATATAATTGGACGTCATTACCACGCTTTTCAGTGTATAATAAAATGCACGGTGCGTTCTAGCGGATATTTTATCCGCTCGAGAGAGAGAGAGAGAGAGGACTATGTCATTCGAAGAGAGGTACGAGAGAGGTCATGAGAGGGGTAAAAATGGTAATTATGACGTAAAACAAAACCGAGGGTGGCTTTGTGTACCAGAAGAACGGCGGCGGAGATAACGTCAGTGGCATAGTTAAACGTATTAGCGAGACAGGGCATGAAATTAATTTTAATGAAAGCGGAAATATAACGCGGAAGGAAAATAATCCGACGCCGTCGGTGTGGGATTTCGGGTTCTCCTAAACACGTTATCGAATTAAAATTCTTATTCTATATTATATTATGGTATACCTACTCCACTATAAGACCAAAAATGTTATGATTACATGCAAAATTGGCAAAAAATGATTAAAATTGTGAACTGTTATTGACTTTTGGGTATTGAGCAGAAAATAAAGAGAGCAATTTATAATTATTGTTTAAATTGTGAAACTATAGCAACTAAAATTATTGCGTACTGTTATACTGTTGTGTCTCACGGGACGTTGGATTGTATGAATACTTTTGTTATTATTAGAGATAGAAAGTCGGTTAAATAGACAAAGTAGTGCATATTTATGTGCTCTTTTATAATCTGTTCAGAAAAGAGTTGAATTCCAAATGGTTTCCAAGCTATTTTGAAAAAACCAAAAAGTGTCATTTTTTAATACTGATCATATCTTCTTTATTTGTGATCCCATCAAAAAAGCGTTTTGACATTATAAACGCACTTTTTTGTCTACAATTTGATTATGTCAGTTTAAAATCTTTTTCGCCAATGGATTCGCCAGAAACAATCGAAACTTGTTTTTATTATGGACGTCATATTGGTTTTATACATATTTGGATTCATCATTTCTTCTGAGTAATTTAAAATATTATTGTTCGATGAAACATATTTTTCTAACTGCTGTATTTTTAACTGAAAGAAGACGCACTACTGGGCCGGCCATGTAAAAAATTGCCATGTAAAAAATGCCTCCATGAAAATGGCGAGATTTTTGAAAACATTATGTAGTTTGTTAAAATATTGTTACATTTTTATGGTATCTAGTTAGTATAAATAAATACATTCTAAAAGTTTACTGTAACTTGAGAATGGGCACATAAATACTGTATCACTCAAATGTGTTTTTCATGGCACCATGCGATCATTTCAGATATTAAATAAAAACTCCAATTTTGTTGGCTTATTGTATTTTAAATATGGCAAGTGGCATACCAAATTACTCAGAAAAAAAATCTGAATCTAAACATGTATAAAACCAATACAGCGTCCATAAGAAAAACAAAAGTTTCGTTTGTTTCTGACGAATTCATTGGCGAAAAAAACTGACATAATCAAATTGCAGACGAAAAATTGCTTTTATAATGTCCAAACGCTTTTTTGATGGGATCACAAATAAAGAAGTTATGACCAATTATAAAAAAAAAACTTTTTTGTTTTTTTTCAAAATAGTTTGGAAACCATTTGGAATTCAACTGTTTTCTGAATAGATTATGAAAGACCACATAAGTATGCCCTACTTTGCCTATTTAACCGACTTTCTATCTCTATTAATAACAAAAGTACATATACAATCCAACGTCCCGTGAGACACACTGTATATTATAAAAGTACATTGAATGTTACCTATAACAATGGTTATTTTTTAGTGAACGTAACTAGAATAACATTCTGGGGGAGTTTTAGTCTGTTGGCATTGTAAAATAGCTCAACGGTCTGTGGATAGATGGCGCTGTTTCAGATTGAGGATGTAAATGCTTCGGGTCTTTAAAAATCACAGATGAACTGTAAAATAGTTTCCGATCAAAATGTGTTCAAAACAATAACCTTGTTGGCAATTTAGTCACAACGCCGCTTTCTTCGGAGAAAAGCTGATGATACTATATGATAAAGTACAGGCAAAGTACAGGTAAAGTACAGGCCATACGACAGCTAAATAATCATACGTTAAAATAAAAATCATTCAGCATTTTATTAGTATTTTTCCTTTTTCATATTTAACATTCACCAGGTTTCTTCACTTGTATTGTGATATTTTATTATTTCGCCACTAAAGCAATATATCACAACTACACAAATATATGAATACGTTCGTTTGTATAGAAACCTCTCTGTAATTAGAACTGTCAACTTGTAGTTTTTCTTACTTTGTGTCACGGAATCACTACAACGGTAGATTTTTTTTACCTACAATTGCAAGACTTGTGTTTATATTTCAGACCCCTGTTCTCAATGACAAAACCAAACGAACAGAAAGTAAAGAACAACCCTCGTCTGAACAACCCACCACTGACAATACATTTTACTATACACACATCCCCCGTCAATCGTACGTGTTATCCGGGAGCAATCTACCGGTTATCGACGGCAAGGGACGCACCCCAATTTTAATCAAATCGAATTATCCGCCGACGAATTATCGATTCTTCCCGGTTCCCGGTTTTTGTAAATTGTAACGAAGCCGCCGTGCCCTGCTGAACCTGCTGAAGGAGCAAGAAGATCAAAGGTTCACGTCTGAAAATTCAATCGGATGAATATTCTCAACCTCGACGGTCGCTCTAACAAACCGTGCTTTAATTCTATAATACTACGATCCTCATTCTTATTCTTAAGGATCAGGATAGAATAGTAGATACATATTCCTCATGTTGTTAATTTTACACTAACTACCAACTGTTGAATATAAAATTACTTTAAATTGTAAGGTAACAACCGCATTTTTCGAAATTTATGTAAAATTAATGTCGCAAGGTAGAAAAAATGGTATATAACAAAACAACTCCTGCGCCAATTATTGTCTTCTTGTATTGTAGTAGTAGTAATAATCTTTATTCCAACATCCAGCTTTGTACAGGTTAATTTATGGAAACAGTTTTGCAAAAATTATTAACATTTTTCTGTGGAAACTGATTGAAATACGTTAGCTATAGAAACGAAAATTATCGATAAAAAAAAAGTTGCGTGGATGCAAGTTTACAATTGTTGGTCTCTCTCATCTTTAAGGTAATTTTAAATTGAATTACACTAAAATAATATAACAACGTATATATTTAAGTAAACATCCCTTATACGATACTAAAATGTTATGGAACAACCTCTATATGAACCCAGAGAATTAATTTACTGTATTACCGTAACAATTTCTTAGAAAAGCCTTGTACAACTTCGTACTCATTACGTACAAAGGCAAACTAAATATTTACTTGAGCAAACTTAACAATCAAAAATCATTTAGTCTCATTTATATTTTCCACGGCTCGTTCCCGGAACGTTGCAAGGTTCGTACGTTCCTCCACTGCGGTCGGGTGAACTTTAATGGGAAAAGTTAAACGGGTTCAATTACAATATCGGCTATAACTATATCCGGGCACGAGACTTTTCCATTTAACGATTCAAAGTATTTCTCTTTTCCAGCCAGCAAGTACGTTCCTCTAATTGAATTAATTCAGTATGCGCGGCAACGACAACGAGAAAAGAATTGACATCGCCTTCTATTGCCTTCGGGGCGGTCGAAGGGTGGGAAACGAAACCAAAGGGTGGGAAAACCCGCATCCGATCCCAAAATTAATTTCCTTTTATTGGTAACGTTTCAACATTTACATTTGTAATTTCATTAACACATGTACAGGAAACGTGATCCGGATGCAAATTTGCGAGCACACGAATACGCGGACACACACACACACACACACACACACACACACACACACACATATACGGTTGATGTAAAACAGATTGTACGTTTAAAATCCCCTTTTGCCCCATTGGTGTATGTTGGTGTATGCAGTTTTAAGTTGCAAAACTAAATGATGAAAACGAGTGAATACGTGAACTACTGTAACGCGAAATTCACTGATATTATATGGGATAAAAGTAGGTGTGGTTGTTTTCCCCAGATGATTTTACTATTCATGATTGATAGTTTAATTCTAGTGACTGTGAGCTGCGGATAAAGATATCTGGCTATTCATTTTAAAAGAAAGTTGATAATGGCGTTTCTTAAAGATAGAATTAACGTTAGAACTAAGCAACGAGATGTACGCCCAAAACTAAGAGGTGGCAGAAGTGTTAATTTAAAATTCTTCGAAAAATCAGAGGCATGCTTTGAAGATAGGTTCTTTTCCCAGGTCTACTTGATCATTCAAAAGTCTCCAAAAGATGTTATCCAAAAACTGATCTGTGCTTTACCCTTTTTGTGCTCGGCTATTCTTATCTTTATCGCTCTGCCAGTTTCCCCAATATAGAAAGCATCACAATCATCACACTGAACGCTGTGGGCACCACTCGATTTTAATTTGTTCGTTATCATCAGTATTTGTAGATTTTAGTAAGGAAAGAAGAGAATGGTTAGTCTTAAAACCACATCTGATGTTGTGGGTTCTGAACACTAGACTTCATTTAGCACAATACGCTCCATAATAGGAAAATATTTACCGTTTTTAATGAACGACAGTATAAAATAAGTCTTCTTCAGTCTGCCCTCTGTCCTTCATCTATATTTGAATGTTTCTTGCATCTGGATTTTTTAGTATTTTTCTTGGCGCACCTTTTTACTGTATTCCTTTTTCGTTTCCTTTCTTATTTCTCTAGAATGATTTTGATTTGTGCTTTCTTCTTTTTCATTAGCAAGTATTCTCTCCAAGCACTGTTATAGAACCTCAAATATACATACCTCAAATTGTAGGTAATTAAGTGACAAAGTATCCCTATGACGTTCGGAATTTTGCCCCCCTAAATCGCGATAATGTTCGTTCCTATAGCTAACGTATTTCAATCAGTTTCCACAGAAAAATGTTTATAACTTCTGCAAAAATGTTTGCATAAATTTCTATCATACCTCCAATTGTAGGTAATTAAGAGACCTAATATTCCTATGACGTTCAGAGTTTTAAACTATAAATTTTATACATTGTATGTGCCTGGCCACAACAGATTTTTACTTTATCATACGCAGTATGTAAAGCATTGTAATCGTGCCGAAAAAAAAAATTGAGATTTTAGCGGAAATAGGTCTTTTTGGGTCCCCTGAACATTTTTGACCAAGGTCCAAAAAAATGTCTGTGTGTGTGTCTGTGTGTGTGTGTGTGTGTGCGTGTGTGTGTGTGTGTGTAAACGATTTTTGTGGAGACGATTCCGGAGAAACTACTGAAGGTATCGTAACGAAAGTTCATATTTAGAAGTTTCATGACCTAACTTAGAGCTGAAAAGCTTTTGGTTCACAAGGGTCCAAAGGAACTGGTAGTTTATTCTAAGCCTTTTTCAAGGATTTTGCAAATGAGCCGCCATTTCTGTAATTTCGTCAAAATAGTTAAATAATAAATTAAACTAGAGGAAATTTTGAATAATTTATGCCTATGACATTTTTTGGTAAAATTAATAGTTTAGCTTTTTAGTTTATTCTAAGCATTTTTCAAGGATTTTGCAAATGAGCCGCCATTTCTGTAATTTCGTCAAAATAGTTAATTAATAAATTAAAGTAGAGGAAATTTTGAATAATTTATGCCTATAACATTTTTTGGTAAAATTAATAGTTTACCTTCAAGAGCAACTTCTATTTGACCGAGATCGGTCGCATCTGCATTGATATGAAATTACATAGTAGCCAGGATTTTGACAAATATTTTTTTGTGTTGTCACATTCGAAAACAGCTGATCTCATCAGAGGTTGGAGAACCACTATGGAACGTGCCGCTGTAGTGTGCAAATTTGTAAAATACAAATTTCAAATAAAATCAGATCACCAATTTGATTGTTTGTTGATAATAAATATCAAATATAAATAAAGTATAGCGATGAGTGTAGTTTTATTTTAGTATGTTGGTAGGGATGTGTCATGAACAAATATAAATCTGTCAGAATTTGAATTACCTTTTTAAGGTGCGTTTTCATTAGTGATAATGGCAATGGTAGCAGACGCCGTTATAGTATTTCCAATAGAAAATTGCTAGTGACTCATGTTTATGTACATGCAAACTAATATGTGTCATTGTCACAATATGTAAGAATTACTATAATTTCGTATTCTACCACCGCCATTAGCTACCATTACCTACCAATCGGAACGCACCTTTCGTCAAAGTGGTACCAACCTAGCATTTACTGTACAGAAACCATTTATTTTTTTTTAAATACGTATTTCTTAAAAAGCAACACAATAAACGTTGATGTCGCTCCTGCCAAAAACTAGATAGCGCGACTCGCTCATATCGCGCTATTCCGTACTTTCGGCATTTGTGACATAAATAACTATTATTCTAATGACGTAGTGTAGGTAGTGTCAAATGCTGATGCTTTGACAATACCTACGATTTATCTCTATAGAATAGATTCTCATGCAGCTAAACTATTAATTTTATATATTGTATGATAAAGTCATGTGCCTGGCCACATCAGATTTTTTTGTCATATAGATACCATAAAATTTTCAAAAGATTTCTGGACTTAAGTGATCAACAAAATATGTAGCCTTGCTACATTCAAGATGTCCTCTCTATAAAGAGTCAACATAAATTATTATTATTATTATTAACAATTATCATTCAGAAAAATTTATGAATTATGAGAATTATTATTAATTACATTTCGTAATGTACTATTGCTAGTGTTAACGGAGTTACAATAATAATATTTTGCAGTAGAAAAAATAGTGTTAAAAACAGCATTTCTTATGTCAAATACATTTATTAATTTTTCTATACCCTCTACTATACGGGAGTAAATTGTACATTATCAACCTGATAATTTTTGTTTTACAACGAACATGCAATAAAAACTACTTAACGGTTATTTTTTACAAAATACGGTCTGTGCTATATCAAATGTTAGTAAGAAATATTTTCGTTAATTAAAAAGGCACAACGTATTTCCGCACAACCTGTATACTGACTATGTCATAAATATTGTTATAAAATGCTGCACATCAAGCCAGTCTGGCATAAAACTAATTTCAGCTATGGAAGTAAAAGGCTAGGAGGAACAGGCTGGCTGGTGCGTTGCCATTCGCAACCATTTAACAATTACGGAGAGAAAACTCATTTTACCGAGAACGAGAGGGCCGGGAAAAACGCACAGCGCAGAAGGGCAACTAATTTCCGCCTTCCGCTTCCACAATCAAACCATTCCGCCTAAAAGGCATCCGCCTGACAATTGTGTATCTCTTTTTTTGCTCGCAATGCACTAACAAAGTCATTCGAAATATGGGATGCTTAATACTTATTCGTTCATAATGGACCAAGCCAAGGGTAAAGGAAAATCCATTAGAATATTGCATCTCATTTTGTCATTGTATTTTATTAGTGTACTACGATATAAGTACCTACTTTTGAATTGCTAAACAACCTACAGAATTCTGAATGACCGAATTAGTAAAAAATGTGGCATACGTAATTTCATTAAGAAAATAGAAAAGCAAACAACGATTCACGGTTTATTTTTAACAAAAAAAAAACAGCATGTGATAATTACGTACCTAATCCAGATGTGATGCAGATTTACAAACATTGTGATTGCAAAGCGAAAACCGTCGAAAAAATCGATTTAACACAGCAATTGCGTTTCACAGCCGATCAAAGTTATGTCGCATTCTATAATAATGATGTTTATTTAGTTAAAAGAAACTAATAATCACAATAAATTTGGTTTCCTAAGTACTAAACTTATCAACTACTTAAAATTAGCCAATACATGAACCCGACATGATGTTTTAAAAAGACTTAGCGAACTACTGTTTTTTATATCACTTGGTAGGCTGTTAAACATCTTCAGTGCCTTATAATAAAATGAATTTTGTGTGCTCCTTTTTGTAAATTTCGGTAATCTGAAGTGGTCCTTTTGCCGAGTATTGTATTCATGCCGCTGACTATTGTATGTTAAATAATTACTCATATAATTTGGGAGTTTATTATTTATGCATTTATATACCAATGTGAGTGCCTGATATACCGTTCCTTGTTTAACATTAACAAAATTTAATTTACTCAACATGGACTCGATACTGGTTAACCTGGAGCTTTGTAATAAAATTCTGAGTGCTCGATTTTGTTGTACTTGAATCTTTTTAATGTCTTTGTCTGTACACAAAAATAATATACTGCTGCAATAGTAAAAATATGGTTCTATAATCGTATGGTACAAAGATATTCTAGCTTTTAATGTAAGTTTATTAGATATTCTTCGTAAGTAGCTAATCTTTCGACTGTCTAAAATGACACCTAGATATTTAAATTTGTCCACTATTTCAACAACTGTGTTATCAATAACTATGTCTAGTGTAGGGTTTACCGAATTTCTATTTGCCAATACCATAGCTTTTGTCTTCAATACATTCAAACATAATTTATTTTCTTTATACCAATTTGCTATCGATACTAGTTCGGAGTTTAATGTCGCGATTACATCAGGTAAGTTATCTCCTGCAATTGATATTAGTGTATCGTCTGCAAATAGGTGCATATCACAAGATTTAACTTGTGAAGCAACATCGTTTATGTACAAATTAAATAAAACTGGTCCAAGAACAGAACCTTGTGGTACCCCTAGCCATACAATTGTCATCCATCCGTGTCTGGTACTACACAAATCACTACACAAACACACCCCAATAAGATCCCACAGTCAAAAAGATTCCTATTGTTAATAAACCAACAAACAGCTGATCACTCTTGTACGTGACCTACGAATGTAGGTCATTGTCGCTGAGCGAGAAAGGCCGGAGTGCCGGGAGACCGATATGTTGCCGGCGGCATTGATTTGCCACCAGTTGCAACACAACTGTGGCGGAGTGTAGCCCATTTTCTTGGTCTGAACAGAGACGGACTCCGTCTTTCTTTATTAATTTTGTCAAGAATGCATTAAGTTAGACCATACGTTATTTGACAAAGTATGCTAATTACGGCCTTGGGCATATGCTCCTTGAAGGTTAGCCGTTATTTCTGAAACACACTGTATAACCTTCGATATTTTATAGCAAATATTCTACATCGTCGTTTAAAATTGCATGCCATCAACAACATCCGCTCGAAATTCTGTTCGCTTCGGAGAAAATCAGTTAAATAAGGCAAGCGGCGCATAAATCTCATTTGCAAGATGCAGATTCCTACACGCTAACTTATATACGCGGATATTATAGTTTATCGATTGCGAATAAAATCGCTCATGCAGCAGAGATATAAGTTTGTGGTTACCTAAACCCATATCGGGCGGTGAAAATACATTTTCGCTGTGGGTGATTTATCGATTTGGTGGTCGCACGATTAAAAATGCATCAAGTTTTGTTTATAAATTGAGGGTATCGCGCCGACACGATGCTGCTGCCTCTGCTGCCTAGCAGGGCTGCCTGATGCACGTTGCTACCGGCAACGAAGAAATATTACCGGAGAACTTCATACCCGTGTGAAATTAGTTTCGCCAACGGATATGTGGGAATCTGACAAGAAGATGGATTGCCGCGGAAGGTTTTATTTTTAAGCAAATAGGTCCAAAAAGTTCGAGCACAAAAGATGGGAGGTTGTGCACGCTCCAGGAACGTCGATATTTCCAACCAAAACGAGAAATATTTATGGTTTACTTTTATTGGCAAAAGTATTGAAAATAGTAAGTAAGGGAAACGCTCTAAATTCAGACAGGTTAAGGATTTATTTTTATATAGTGGTTAAAAGAGTAGTACACCATATTATTATGAAACTATAAAGTATTTTTAGTCAGCGTAAATAGATATTATTACATTTTTTTAATTCCCGTTATCCTGTAGTGATAAAAACAAATAAAAACAAGTCGAACTGTAGTTACCTTAAAAGGAATTGTTGTTATTTACTTCGATTCTCCTACACATCGATTTTTGATTCTCAAAAGACACAGCTTTATAACTAATTCAATTTCTCTTGTTCAATTGTTTTTACATTATCTACAGATTTTTTTAAATCCCAAACCCATATTTGACGTGTTGACTATGATAGCTTTATTAATTTTGTTCATGGTAGACAAATTTCCTGGCCTTACATCAGAAAAATAGCGAGAAAAGGGTTGCCATCAAAAATAAATGTTCATCATGTCATAAACCAGAAACAACTGCGATGGTCAAAAACTGAATTTTACATAAAAATGTGAATTTTGATAGCCAAAATGTATTCGAATTTGTAAAGTTACAATTCCTCACAAAGATTCTCTCATATTTCTATAGTTTATCCAGACACTACATAAATTTATCTGCCTTAAATCCAAAATAATACAGTAGAAGTAAAAACAGTTTAGATTTTTATAGAACCTGATTCAGACCTGCTGCTTTATTTATTGGGAATGCAAAGATTTGTACTATATATGTTATTATGGTAGTTATTATTATTATAATTTTGCGCATTTTATTCGACGGGAAATTTGATTATCGAATTATGTAACACAAAAACTATTTTGTCAAAAATTTTTTGTTAGAATATTTTCGTCCTAGACTGATAACTCATTATATGACATTGTTGATTTATGGTTTTCAATGATTATTTTGTATTTCATTGCAAATCCAGTAAAATGCGCTAATATTCGGTTGTGTCTGTATTAATATAAAACTAGTTAGCCAGGATTTGACAGATATTTTAATTCTAATGACAATAGGTAGTGTTAAACGCTGCGGTTTTGACATTAACAACTGTCAATAGAATAAAAATATCTGTCAAATCCTGGCTTACTAGTTTTATAATAATGCAGACACGACCGATCTCGACCAAATAGAACTCATGCTGCTAAACTATTAATTTTATAAATTGTATGATAAAGTCATGTTTACATATATTTTATTGCAAATTTAATAAAATGCTTAAGGGAAGTGCTTTTTATGGGTGATCTTTAACATTTCCTGATTTATAAATTCCAACATAAAGTAGTATGACTCATTCGTGTCATTCATGTATGAGAATTTTGTGGTCTCAACTTTCGAAGAACAGCATACAACATAAGTGAAGGCCTTTTATGAAGGTTTCTAGAAGAGCTTGAAAAGGTGTCCTCAAAATAAATCTGGCAATCTCACATTAACCCAAATTATAGCTATTATGTATGTGTATACTTGTTTAAGTATTTAAAAAATTAAGACCTACCAAATTGTAGGGTTCAAGCCCGACGGGAATTGTTCCTATTCGTATCGCGGTTGTACGATTTATTGGTTCATTTAGTGGTGAATACCTCCTAGCTAAACTCAGATTTCATATATCAAAACATATTATTATATTTTGTAAAACCGTTTCATAAAATAGCAATAGGTACTGAAATACCTACAAATCGTTTTTATAAATCTGAAATCACTATAATATAATAGTGATGTTTATTTAGTTAAAAGAAACTAATAATCACAATAAATTTGGTTTCCTAGGCACTAAACTTATCAACTACTTAAAATTAGCCAATACATGAACCCGACATGATGTTTTAAAAAGACTTACTGTTTAGACTTACCGAACTACTGTTTTTTATATCACTTGGTAGGCTGTTAAACATCTTGACTGTTTTATAATAAAATGAATTTTGTGTGCTGCTATTTGTATATTTTGGTAATCTGAAGTGGTCCTTTTGCCGAGTATTGTATTCATGCTGCTGACTATTGTATGTTAAATAAGTACTCATATAATTTGGAAGTTTATTATTTATGCATTTATATACCAACGTGAGTGCCTGATATACCGTTCCTTGTTTAACATTCAAAAAAATTAATTTACTCAACATGGGCTCGATACTGGTTAACCTGGAGCTTTGCAATAAAATTCTGAGTGCTCGATTTGGTTGTACTTGAATCTTTTTAATGTCTTTGTCTGTACACAAGAATAATATACTGCTGCAATAGTAAAAACATGGTTCTATAATCGTATGGTACAAAGATATTCTAGCTTTTAATGTAAGTTTATTAGATATTCTTCCTAAGTAGTTAATCTTTCGACTCACCTTTTTAACTAAATATTCCATATTACTCGTAAATTTCAGACTATTATCTAAAATGACACCTAGATATTTAAATTTGTCGGCTATCTCAACAACTCTGTTATCGATAACTATCTCTGGTGTAGGGTTTACCGAATTTCTATTTCCCAGTACCATAGCTTTTGTTTTCAATACATTCAAACATGATTTATTTTCTTTATACCAATTTGATATCGATACTAGTTCGGAGTTTAATGTCGCGATTACATCAGGTAAGTTATCTCCTGCAATTTATATTAGTGTATCGTCTGCAAATAGGTGCATAAGTGCATATCACAAGATTTAACTTGTGAAGCAACATCGTTTATGTACAAATTAAATAAAACTGGTCCAAGAACAGAACCTTGTGGTACCCCTAAGCTGTTTACTAATTCACTTGACTCATTTTCTCCAATCCTAACCTTCTGTCTCCTGTTTGTTAAATAGTTTTCAAACCATTTCAATTCTTGTCTCTGTACACGTATTGACACTTTCACATAATGCTCCGCCACTAAATTATTTACAATGTCGTTAAGTTCTCCCCCATGAACTAATAATAAAACGTACTCAATTAAGTTTAACAGCCACCCTCGCCATATATACGAGAAATTCCATAAATATCGTCGCCCTTGCGCGCGTTACCATAAATTCACAATGAAAACGCTACACGACGACGTCCGAGCCGAACGAACAGTTGAACATAAGCTGGAGAGGGGGGGGGGACGGAAAACGAAATTTCACGGATCCCTAACCGGTCGCTTGGAAGATTTTATTAACTTCCTATCGTCGATTCGTTAACCCGCCGGCAAAAATTTACGATCCCTTAAAACCAATAAATAACAATCGGCAGTCGAGACGTTCGAGTATTCGAACGACACAGTTCGAGTTTCCTAGCACGTCGTAAGCAATCGGCAAGTCTCGATCAAACATAACTGCGCCCCTATGACATACAAATCAAAACGATTATACGAGGACAAGAAAACACCCCACCCGATGTCGACCGCCGAAATAAGTTATGTTAAATCTTTGTTCCCGCGTCATACAAACACGAAACGAATTGAAACGACACCTATCAATATATTATTTAATAATAAAATTATAAACCCCTAACCACAACCTAAATACGTATTTCAGCAACTATGTTGCCATCTTCAGTAGAACCTAAAAAGAGGAAAAGAGAGATTAGCACTTCATAGTATCTTTACTGGATATTGTCCAAGCAAATCACTAGTGGAAGTGACGTCCATGTTAAAAATTACCCTATATATACCCATTTGTTGTTCACACCTCAGTGAATTTTGATCATTGAAGCGTAAAAAACAAGTTTTAATTAAAGCAGGTCAAACAATGGCGAACTAGGTATAGGACCCCTGTCTGAATTTATTAATTTATCTCTATTCAAGTGAATAAAGATACTTTCCAAGCTGTTTAGTTCCCTATTACTTGACACAGCTTTTACAAGTTTTAAGTCATCTACAACTACTTTATGACCTGTGTCTAAAATATGTTGAGCCACACTAGATTTTTCAAAACGATTATATTTAAAATGAGCTACATGTTCTTTGAACCTAATTAAAATTGTTCTTCTAGTCTGGCCTACGTATTCTTTTTCACAGTCATGACATTTGATACAATATATACCAGATTTACCAAGTACATCTACCTTATCCTTTGGGTTTCCAAGAAGGTTTTTTATGCTATTATGAGTCGAATATGCTATACAGAGATTTTGTGATGTAAAAATACTTCTCAAACCCCTTGTATATACAAGTGAACAACAAATGGGTATATATAGGGTAATTTTTAACATGGACGTCACTTCCACTAGTGATTTGCTTGGACAATATCCAGTAAAGATACTATGAAGTGCTAATCTCTCTTTTCCTCTTTTTAGGTTCTACTGAAGATGGCAACATAGTTGCTGAAATACGTATTTAGGTTCTAAAATACTTGTTGTGGTTAGGGGTTTATAATTTTATTATTAAGTTCGCCACAGTCTCCAAAATATTGTCAGTATATTATTTGTGGAGCACATAACTAAGGATATACATCGCGTGCATGAAGTTATACGCGAGACGTAGGCGAGTGTGTAAACATGCGAGCGATTTCTATACGTTATATGCATTGTATAAAACAGAAGGACAAATTCGAAATGGAAAATAAAAACAGATATTCACAGAAAATTTCAAGAAAAAACTCAATTGAAAGAAACTGCTCAAATTATCTACCGACGTAGCGGAAATTTAACAAAATTCAAACCCGCTCGCGTCCCCACCGGCAAGGGTCCCTTGCACGACACTGGAAAATATATATTTTTGTCCGTACAGTACTAATTAGTAATTAGGCTGACTAAAAATGTTTCATACTTTCATAATAATACGACCTACTATTCTTTTAACTACTATTATATACAAATTTAGGCGTGTCAGAATTAAATACCTGTTTAACATTTTAGCTCTAACATTACATTTTCGTTAAAGACCAAATATCACAAAAACTAGTAATATTTGCTGTATGAGATATTTGATATAAATTGTAGCGAAGTAGAGGAATATGACAGCGAAGACATATAGACGGTATTCAATTTAAAACTCAAGAAAAGCCATTTATCATCTATCTACTGGCATTGACTATTGTCTGACATAGTTTAAAGGCAATCTTGGCAAAAATGTCGTTTATACATAGTTTTTAAAAAGATCCTCCAACGGGCATATTTTGGAAAAACAATTGAATATCTCCGGAATTATTAACGCTGTGAGTTAGCAACATATACGGATGGATAAACAAATTTAGTAGTATTCATAATATGATAAACAAAGGCGGCGTTCCATTAAAAAAAATTACATGCTTTCCGTCACGCCTACATGCAACACCCTGTATAAATTGAAATAATGTCACGTCGAATCTGGTGAGTACAACTTTTGTATAAAACATTTTTTTCTTCTTTCTCACACAGTTTAGTATTTATCAACCGCTCGGTTTCAAGGTCATACATGTTATTCGATATTATTGACTCCAAGAAATGATTTTATTTGATTTAATTCGTTTTGATTTGTGCCCACTGACAGCAGGGCAAATTTTATCATTATGATTACACTACTTATACATTAATTTATCCCAAAAAACCTTATTGTAACAACTGACATAGTAATCCCATGATTTATTACTGCCAGTCGCCATTTGAGTGTGTTGATTTTGTCTACTGATTACCGGGTGTTCGGTATAACCGTAACGGGGGTAGTTTAAAAGAAATTTATATAGGGGTGAGTTAACATAATGGGCATTAAGTTGGGGTAGAACCTCAAGTACACATTTACCGGGGGTACTATTGCCCATATTGCTAAATTTAGGGGTGAACACCCTTATGTAACTCCAAGCTAAACGCAGAGTTCGTATATCAAAACATCGAAGACGGTGTTTTTTTTTAGTGACGCAGGTACTATTTTTTAATTAACTCGAAGTCAAGTGTTATATCCAAATAATAATAATTAATTAAGGATTATTGATATCCATAATTCCCATATTCGTGTCGGATTTTGTATAAAGACAGCAATAGAGCCATATACAGGGTCCTGCAACTAAGCTCCCGTCTTCTGTAGCTCACTTACTCATTAAGCTAAGAGTTTGACATTTTGCAGGCTTACCCTGTACTTCAAGGTACAATTCAAGAAAATATTTTTTATTATACAGGCTGTTCCAAAAATGTGCAACGCCATGGTAATATATTTTTTTAAATTGCATGCTATACATTTTTCTACACATTTGGAAGCCTTTTATGGTTGCCTACATATCACCAAAATTTTATTGAAATCGGTGGAGTGACCGCAGCGGAAAAAAATAAGAACAAAAAAAAAATTATTTTGCATCGTAGGCTTTAAAAATCAATAAAAACCACAAAATGCACCTCGTTAATAAAATTTTGCGACGTGCTTATTAAGTTAGATGTAATAGCCTCGTTAACCAAGTGACATTGATCCAAATTATACAGGGTGACCAAAATCGAGTGTCAAACTTGTCAAACTTCAAAGCGCGCTATTGTTCTTATTTTAAATTGGAACCCATAATTTTTTTTAGGTGAAACGATGCGGAATAGGTGCGGAATAGAATAAATATTGTTTCTGAATACAACCCCATCACAATTCCCAATATTTTAAAAGTTATTCGCCAAAAATTAATTTTTCAACGTTTCCAACGGCAATTTTAGGTAATAAATATCGTACGTGGCGTTGAAAAACAATTTATTACATAAAATATAACGCAGAGAGGTATTTTAGATTTTACTGTACTTAATTAAGTAGTTATTCAATTGCTAAATTTACTGCAAAATTTACCTATAGCCACATTTCCGTCCTTACCGCTATAGGTAAATTATGCAGTAAATTTAGCATTTGAATAACTACTTAATTAAGTACACTCAAATCTAAAATACGTCTATTATTTTTTATGAAATAAATTGTTTTTCAAAGCCACGTACGATATTTATTATCTAAAATTGCCGTTGGAAACGTTGAAACATGAGTTTTTGGCGAATAACTTTTAAAATATTGGGAATTGTGATGCGGTTGTATTCAGAAACAATATTTATTTTTTAATTCTGCATCATTTCACATAAAAAAATGTATGGGTTCCAATTTAAAATTAAAGCAATAACACGCTTTGAAGTTTGACAAGTTTGACACTCGATTTTGGTCACCCTGTATAATTTGGATCAATGTCACTTGGTTAACGAGGCTATTACATCTAACTTAATAAGCACGTCGCAAAATTTTATTAACGAGGTGCATTTTGTGGTTTTTATTGATTTTTAAAGCCTACGATGCAAAATAATTTTTTTTTTTTTCTTATTTTTTTCCGCTGCGGTCACTCAACCGATTTCTATAAAATTTTGGTGATATGTAGGCAACCATAAAAGGCTTCCAAATGTGTAGAAAAATGTATAGCATGCAATTTAAAAAAAATATATTACCATGGCGTTGCACATTTTTGGAACACCCTGTATAATACAAAATAATTTCTTGAATTGTACCTTGAAGTACAGGGTAAGCTTGCAAAATGTCAAACTCTTAGCTTAATGAGTAAGTGAGCTACAGAAGACGGGAGCTTAGTTGCAGGACCCTGTAACCATGTACACAATTCCGACACACACGTCTGATGTAGGGACGTACTATATTTACATGTACCTAATTCCGACACCCAATAAATTTGTAAGTAATAGTGGTTAAAAGAGTAGTACACCGTATTATTATGAAAATATAAGGCATTTTTAGTCAGCCTAAATAGATATTATTAGAATTCTCTTAATTACTGTTGTCCTGCAGCGATGTAAAAGGAAGTGGAATTGCAGTTACCTTATAGGGAAAAATCTACTTTTAGCATAACAGTCAATTATCAAGATTAGTCAAACTTTTAGGTTACGTTCTGACCGTTCGAACATTGGTAGAATAAGAATCGATTGTGTGTTGATAAGTTTAATGTTAAATCAACTAACCGGATGTGGTAAAATAAAGTTCAATGTTGTAGATTTCTTATTTTATCCAACTAAACACAAATATGTAGGAATTTAGGACAGTGTCTGAAGTTGGGACATTTACCTTATTTTTTATACAGAAATGTTCAGAAAAAAGTCAAACTATAATACGCAGGTTTGACTAATATTAATGAATTTATTTGCTTATGCAATAATCCGCAGTAATCACCTGACCAACCGATATTTCATGTGACCAATATACACGTAAAATCAGAAAACTCCATGCAAATCACTTACCGGCCGCAACCGAAATCTTCATCATAATCTTCCCATGATTTAGCCATCTTGTTATCAGTCCTAAAGTCATTAACAACACGAAACCCCGTAAACACCGGTAATTACTAGCAAAACTAATATAAACGTCAAACAGTGCAGCGCGATCCATGTTGTGACGTCACGCTGTGACATACCGTCGACCTGTCGAGTCTGCTGTTTTGCGGAGCTGCCGCGCGTTCACCGAAAATATCAAAAATACCGAACATCGAGCACGGAAATGAACCAAATTGTCAAAACACAACACAAGCAGGATTAGTTTTACATGTTTGCAGCACTCGCGGTTAAAATACCTTCAAGATTGCACGGGGATTGTAAGAAGCAAAACAGTTCCGACTAGATTGAGAGCGCGACGCGCACAGACTGGTTTAATTGTTTTGATTCCGCGTGAAGTTAGTCACAATTTAATCACAATTTTTATTCGTACTCGTATGGATATTGAAAGGTACGTGAAGGTACGTTCAGAATTAGGAACAATTGCTAAAATTGCAACGCGTTTTGGAATATTTACGCATATTTTGTAATGTATGTCTTATAGAAGAATTTGACGTATTATACATGTGGATTTGATGCTCCCAATCCACCTACAGTGACCTGAAAACCACCCAAATGAAAATTTTTTCAGAAAATTGATCGTTCTAATCATTTCATTATCTTTTTTTTTTCAAGTAGAAATCATTACTATAAGTCTTAATTTGTTTAAACCAATTCTACTTCTTATTTTTTGCAAATCGCTTAAAATTAATTATTTTAGATCGGGCTGGCCAACTGTTATTCTGAAGTGACATCGTTTATATTTTGGGATGATTTCCAGTGTTCGAATAATAAAATAATATTCGTTTTCAATATTTCATTAAATGAGTACAGGTAACAGTTCCAGACAGCAACAAATAAACATTATTTTGCAACTAAAATTTGTTGACTTTAGGAAATTTAATATTTAAAAAAATGTAACTCCCCAATTTCCCGGAAAAAAAGGATTTCAATTCATTTAATTTTTTTTTGAATAAACGATATTGAAAACGTATAATAATTTATCATTTAAACCATGGAAATCATCCCAAAATATAAATGCTGTCACCTGAGAATAACAGTTGGCAAGACCGATGGAATTTGTTAATTTCAAGTTATTCCCTGAGTTATTTCCCTAAGACTTGGGTTAGGTATGTCGACGATATTTTTGCCATTTTTGACACCAAGAAGTGCAGTATTCAAGATTTTCTTCTCGTTTTGAATTCTAAATTCAACACCATTAACTTTACTGTAGAACAAGAAGTTAACTACCAACTTCCATTTTTAGATACTCTGGTAGTCGGGAATAGCAAAAATATAATAGAAATTGACGTGTATCGGAAAGATACTAACACAATCAGGTTTATCCCTAATGATTCGCAGCATCCTTTTCAACAAAAATTGTCTTTTATTAGTTGTTTAGTAAATAGGTTATTGAAATTTCCTTTGTCCGCAGATGGATATCAGCAAGAATTATTGTTTATTAAGAATGTTGTCATACATAATGGGTACCCTGAGAAAATAGTTGATAGAATGATTAAGAAGCAGAATCAAAAAATGTATGTAAATCAAATATCTACTTTAAATACTTTGTCTGTAGAAAAGAAGAAATATGTTAAAATACCGTTCGATTGTGCATATAGGTACAAGGGGTTTGAGAAGTATTTTTACATCACAAAATCTCTGTATAGCATATTCGACTCATAATAGCATAAAAAACCTTCTTGGAAACCCAAAGGAGAAGGTAGATGTACTTGATAAATCTGGCATATATTGTATCAAATGTCATGACTGTGAAAAAGAATACGTAGGCCAGACTAGAAGAACAATTTTAACTAGGTTCAAAGAACATGTAGCTCATTTTAAATATAATCGTTTTGAAAAATCTAGTGTGGCTCAACATATTTTAGACACAGGTCATAAAGTAGTTGGAAAGTATCGTTATTCACTTGAATAGAGATAAATTAATAAATTCAGACAGGGGTCCTATACCTAGTTCGCCATTGTTTGACCTGCTTTAATTAAAACTTGTTTTTTACGCTTCAATGATCAAAATTCACTGAGGTGTCACCAACAAATAGATATATATAGGGTAATTTTTAACATGGACGTCACTTCCACTAGTGATTTGCTTGGACAATATCCAGTAAAGATACTATGAAGTGCTAATCTCTCTTTTCCTCTTTTTAGGTTCTACTGAAGATGGCAACATAGTTGCTGAAATACGTATTTAGGTTTCTAAAATACATGTTGTGGTTATGGGTTTATAGTTTTATTAATTTCAAGTTAATTTCACAAAAACTGACTTTTCTACCATAATTAGAAAAAAGGACAAAATGAATAAGAATTGATTGTTTAAAGAATAGGAAGAAATTTTTTAATGAATAATGCCGCTGTAAGATAATAATTTGCCATTTCGAACTCAGAAAACAGAATTCAGACAGATTTTCGAGAAAAACGACTTATTTAAATAAATAGAATTTCTGTAAACAAATGTAAATTAACTGACAATTCTTTATAAACATTCCACTAGATATCTAGTAATAATTTCAATGAGAAAAAAGAGACTAAAATGGTTAGATGGATCAATTGTCTGAAAAATGTACTTTTTTCATTTAAGGGTAGTTTTCAGGGCACTAAAATACAAAAAAATGTCTTCTTCCCATGTAAATTTAATCGTTGTCTTCTATCATCATAAAAAATTTTCAATGCGTTTTTGAACCACCCTAATGGGCGCCCTTCCCCCATACAGCAAGTTAAATTTAAACTGCCCCCCTCTTCCGATTTGAGCTGGATATGCCCATGGACTGGACTATTAGGAAAAACCTTAAATCCAAGCCGGTACCGTGCTTCGGCAGGCACGTAAAACCGATGATTTTGAATATCTTAATATCTTGGACAGCAAATCAGAGCTTCCGCTTGTACGAAACTACGTATATATTTTCCTAAAAGTTTATTGGACTTTTTAAGCCTATTAATTTAAGAAATAGTAAATGTTCCAAGAATTTATATCTCCGAAAGAACGAAAATAATGAAACGTCGAATCAGTTTTGGCTTTATTTTTCGTCAACCACCAGAAAAGTCTATTATTATACATTAAAAAGTCTACATTATACAATTTGCAACCCATATAATGTAAACTCCTCTGGAAAAGAGCTCTGTTATGAGCAGGTGGTAGCATATAGGCTACATGACTTTTTTAGTTGGTATATTGCAAAGCACAGCCTGGATAAGTAATTGCTTACAGTGTCAATTTGACTTCCCCAATGTAGGTTCTCTTCGACAACAATACCTAAAAATGGGCACCTATGAGCAAACGGTATTTGATCTGTATCTGACAAAGTTAGTGATGTTAAGCTATATTTACTACGGTTCTTATATAAGATACACTTGGTCTTATCACTATTTATTAACAATCTATTTTCGGCCATCCATTGCTGGAGTTCAGCATAGACGAGCTTAGTCCGAGCAACCAATTCACTGAGGGTATCATTTATGATAAGTAAGTTTATATCATCTGCATATAATATAATTTCGGAATCAGTAGATATAGAACTAGCTAGATCATTCACATAAATTAAGAATAATGTAGGAACCAGTACTGAACCTTGTGGCACCCAAACTTTTAAAATCCTCCTGAACAAACTAAAATAGATAGAGGGCTGTACTTTTTAGAATTAATTACCCAATGAATCTGATCCATAAACGTGTATAATAGTAATTTGTATCCCAACTTCTTTGCTCGTAATCGCACATGAAGCGAAATCATAACATTCTACCATTTAAAAGCAACGTAAAATCTAAGTTTCAAAAATCCTCCTGAACAAACTAAAATAGATAGAGGGCTGTACTTTTTAGAATTAATTACCCAATGTATCTGATCCATAAACGTGTATAATAATAATTTGTATCCCAACTACTTAGCTCGTAATCGCACATGAAGCGAAATCATAACATGCAACTACCTATAAACAACGTAAAATCTAAGTTTCAAAAATCCTCCTGAACAAACTAAAATAGATAGAGGGCTGTACTTTTTAAAATTAATTACCCAATGTATCTGATCCATAAACGTGTATAATAATAATTTGTATCCCAACTACTTAGCTCGTAATCGCACATGAAGCGAAATCATAACATGCAACTACCTATAAACAACGTAAAATCTAAGTTTCAAAAATCCTCCTGAACAAACTAAAATAGATAGAGGGCTGTACTTTTTAGAATTAATTACCCAATGTATCTGATCCATAACCGTGTATAATAATAATTTGTATCCCAACTACTTTGCTCGTAATCGCACATGAAGCGAAATAATAACATTCAACCACCGATAAACAACGTAAAATCTAAGTTTCAAAAATCCTCCTGAACAAACTAAAATAGAGGGCTGTACTTTTTACTTTATCATACGCAGTATGTAAAGTATTGTAATCGTGCCGAAAAAAAATTTTGAGATTTTAGCGGAAATAGGTCTTTATGGGTCCCCTGAACATTTTTGACCAAGGTACAAAAAAATGTCTGTGTGTGTGTGTGTATGTGTATGTGTGTGTGTGTGTGTGTGTGTGTGTGTGTGTGTGTGTGTGTGTGTGTGTGTGTGTGTGTGTGTACCCAATTTTTGTTAATTCATTTCCGGAGAAACTACTAAAGGTATCGGCACGGAACTTCATATTTAGAAGTTTCATGACCAAACTTAGAGTTGAAAAGCTTTTGGTTCAAAAGGGTCCAAAGGAACTGGGTGTTTACTCCAAGCCTTTTTCAAGGATTTTAGAAATCAGCCGCCATTTCTGTAATTTCGTCAAAATAGTTAAATAATAAATTAAAGCAGAGGAAATTTTGAATAATTTATGCCTATGACATTTTTTGGTAAAATTAATAGTTTAGCTTTTTAGTTTATTCTAAGCCTTTTTCAAGGACTTTGGAAATGAGCCGCCATTTCTGTAATTTCGACAAAATAGTTAATTAATAAATTAAAGTAGAGGAAATTTTGAATAATTTATGCCTATAACATTTTTTGGTAAAATTAATAGTTTACCTTCAAGAGCAAATTCTATTTGATCGAGATCGGTCGCATCTGCATTGATATGAAATTACATAGTAGCCAGGATTTTGACAAATATTTTTTTGTGTTGTCACATTCGAAAACAGCTGATCTCATCAGAGGTTGGAGAACCACTATGGAACGTGCCGCTGTAGTGCGCAAAATTATAAAATACAAATTTCAAATAAAATAAGATCACCAATTTGATTGTTTGTTGATAAGAAATATCAACCCGTCTTTATATCTAATTCTAAAAATGATACATTGAGAAAATTATAAATAAAGTATAGCGATGAGTGTAGTTTTATTTTAGTATGTTGGTAGGGATGTGTCATGAACAAATATAAATCTGTCAGAATTTGAATTACCTTTTTAAGGTGCGTTTTCATTAGTGATAATGGCAGTGGTAGCAGACGCCGTTATAGTATTTCCAATAGAAAATTGCTAGTGACTCATATTTATGTACATGCAAACTAATATGTGTCATTATCACGATATGTAAGAAATACTATAATTTCGTATTCTACCACCGCCATTAGCTACCATTACCTACCAATCGGAACGCACCTTCCGTCAAAGTGGTACCAACCTAGCATTTACTATACAGAAATCATTTACTTTTTTTTTAAATACGTATTTATTAAAAAGCAACACAATAAACGTTGATGTCGCTCCTGCCAAAAACTAGATAGCGCGACTCGCTCATATGCGACGGCTACACTCCGCCTTCGGTGACGCGCCGTATCACCGCTCGTCGCGCTATTCCGTACTTTGGGCATTTGTGACATAAATAACTATTATTCTAATGACGTAGTGTAGGTAGTGTCAAATGCTGATGCTTTGATAATACCTACGATTTATCTCATAGAATAGATTCTCCTGCAGCAAAACTATTAATTTTATATATTGTATGATAAAGTCATGTGCCTGGCCACATCAAATTTTTAGAATTAATTACGCAATGTATCTGATCCATAAACGTGTATAATAATGATTTGTATCCCAACTACTTTGCTCGTAATCGCACATGAAGCGAAATAATAACATTCAACCACCGATAAACAACGTACTATCTAAGTTTCAAAAATCCTCCTGAACAAACTAAAATAGATAGAGGGCTGTACTTTTTAGAATTAATTACCCAATGTATCTGATCCATAAACGTGTATAATAATAATTTGTATCCCAACTACTTTGCTCGAAATCGCACATGAAGCGAAATAATAACATTTAACCACCGATAAACAACGTAAAATCTAAGTTTCAAAAATCCTCCTGAACAAACTAAAATAGATAGAGGGCTGTACTTTTTAGAATTAATTACGCAATGTATCTGATCCATAAACGTGTATAATAATGATTTGTATCCCAACTACTTTGCTCGTAATCGCACATGAAGCGAAATAATAACATTCAACCACCGATAAACAACGTAAAATCTAAGTTTCAAAAATCCTCCTGAACAAACTAAAATAGATAGAGGGCTGTACTTTTTAGAATTAATTACCCAATGTATCTGATCCATAAACGTGTATAATAATAATTTGTATCCCAACTACTTTGCTCGCAATCGCACATGAAGCGAAATAATAACATTTAACCACCGATAAACAACGTAAAATCTAAGTTTCAAAAATCTTCCTGATCAAACTAAACTAGATAGAGGGCTGTACTTTTTAGAATTAATTACCCAATGTATCTGATCCATAAACGCGTATAATAATAATTTGTATCCCAACTACTTTGCTCGTAATCGCACATGAAGCGAAATAATAACATTCAACCACCGATAAACAACGTAAAATCTAAGTTTCAAAAATCCTCCTGAACAAACTAAAATAGATAGAGGGCTGTACTTTTTAGAATTAATTACGCAATGTATCTGATCCATAAACGTGTATAATAATGATTTGTATCCCAACTACTTTGCTCGTAATCGCACATGAAGCGAAATAATAACATTCAACCACCGATAAACAACGTAAAATCTAAGTTTCAAAAATCCTCCTGAACAAACTAAAATAGATAGAGGGCTGTACTTTTTAGAATTAATTACCCAATGTATCTGATCCATAAACGTGTATAATAATAATTTGTATCCCAACTACTTTGCTCGTAATCGCACATGAAGCGAAATAATAACATTCAACCACCGATAAACAACGTAAAATCTAAGTTTCAAAAATCCTCCTGAACAAACTAAAATAGATAGAGGGCTGTACTTTTTAGAATTAATTACCCAATGTATCTGCCATGTAGCTAGATCATTCACATAAATTAAGAATAATGTAGGACCCAGTACTGAACCTTGTGGCATCCCAACTTTTAAAACATCATAGGCTGATTTGAAATTTCCTATCGATATGCATGCTATTTGAAAAATATGAGCGAAACCACTCAATCCCAACCCCGTTTAATCCATAGGATTCCAATTTGGTCAACAGTATAGTATGGTTGACACAGTCAAACGCCTTCGACAGATCAATAAACAGTCCCAAACAAGGCTTCAAAGCTTCCAAAGCAATATATATCTTCTTTAAATAATTAAAAGGACAGGGACAGGGAACACGAATGAACAATAAAACGCTTGCTTATATTAGAATTTATCGGTAATTGATTAGGCATATACCTAAAACGCTCATATCAAGTATATGAGTTCTGGGAACCTTAGACACAACTCATACACCAAATTCCTTTATAATTTGAACAAATATTCCTTAGATAAAGACTTTAAGCATTATTCAAAATTCGGATATGGCTAATAATGGTGCTGAAATTGGAACAGGAAGTGGTATGGTGTTCAACCGGTCGAATTACTTGAATAAACTGCGTAAGGCCATCGGGGGCAGGACTGTTGCCATTTGTTTGTGTACAGGATTGCATTAAGGAAAGGGGTTCACGGCTCCCGGCCCGGGAATGCTCATTTTGGGATGAAATCGCGGTCCACGAGAATAGTTGGCGGTAACCGAATTTGCATTAGTTCTATACAAATTGCATGAATAATCGCTTGCGCGTGCGGATTAGTTTCGTACCTACCGCAAATTTGGGTATTATTATAGGACTCAGCGCACCCTTGGATACTAAAACACATTTACTATATGTATATGCCATTTTTGACACCAAGAAGTGCAGTATTCAAGATTTTCTTCTCGTTTTGAATTCTAAATTCAACACCATTAACTTTACTGTAGAACAAGAAGTTAACGGCCAACTTCCATTTTTAGATACTCTGGTAGTCGGGAATAGCAAAAATATAATAGAAATTGACGTGTATCGGAAAGATACTAACACAATCAGGTTTATCCCTAATGATTCGCAGCATCCTTTTCAACAAAAATTGTCTTTTATTCGTTGTTTAGTAAATAGGTTATTGAAATTTCCATTGTCCGCAGATAGATATCAGCAAGAATTATTGTTTATTAAGAATGTTGTCATACATAATGGGTACCCTGAGAAAATAGTTGATAGAATGATTAAGAAGCAGAATCAAAAAATGTATGTAAATCAAATATCTACTTTAAATACTTTGTCTGTAGAAAAGAAGAAATATGTTATAATACCGTTCGATTGTGCATATACAAGGGGTTTGAGAAGTATTTTTACATCACAAAATCTCTGTATGGCATATTCGACTCATAATAGCATAAAAAACCTTCTTGGAACCCCAAAGGATAAGGTAGATGTACTTGATAAATCTGGTATATATTGTATCAAATGTCATGACTGTGAAAAAGAATACGTAGGCCAGACTAGAACAACAATTTTAACTAGGTACACAGAACATGTAGCTCATTTTAAATATAATCGTTTTGAAAAATCTAGTGTGGCTCAACATATTTTAGACACAGGTCATAAAGTAGTTGTAGATGACTTCAAACTTGTAAAAGCTGTGTCAAATAATAGGGAACTAAACAGCTTGGAAAGTATCTTTATTCACTTGAATAGAGATAAATTAATAAATTCAGACAGGGGTCCTATACCTAGTTCGCCATTGTTTGACCTGCTTTAATTAAAACTTGCTTTTTACGCTTCAATGATCAAAATTCACTGAGGTGTGACCAACAAATGGATATATATATAGGGTAATTTTTAACATGGACGTCACTTCCACTAGTGATTTGCTTGGACAATATCCAGTAAAGATACTATGAAGTGCTAATCTCTCTTTTCCTCTTTTTAGGTTCTACTGAAGATGGCAACATAGTTGCTGAAATACGTATTTAGGTTCTAAAATACTTGTTATGGTTAGGGGTTTCTAATTTTATTATATGTATGTATACAGCTGTCCCATTTTTGTATCAACGAAACATGCTGCTTCTCTTGTAGTTGTACTCAAATTATAAATACTTGTTTCATTAAAATGTCCGAACGTCAAAAAAAGCACTGCCGACATTGCCGACGTTCCGCTGATTATCTGCAGCGTCTTCAGGGCTTAAAATATACAATACATTTGACTTAGTTGCTAGTATAAAACGGCTACAATATCACAATAGATTCTATTATAACCAAGAGGGGTTTACATACTTGTGATGATACGTACTTATTTAATCTCACTCTACGGGGAGGATGTTTACAAACTTACCAAGGATTTTGACACTTTACGAACGAAACGTAGCAAGATGTTATCCAATCTTGCTTTTCTGAGTAGGTGTAGGGACAAAGATTTGGTACCAACATTCCTGCGTACCAAGCACCATATCAACACCGCTGCCGCCAAGAAGATTTTGAGGAGAACGGAGACTGCCTTTTTACGTGAAAGGGTACATTTTACGTACCGATCTTTACAGGACATCACAGATAAATTACTAAAACTTCATCTCAAATTAGCAAATAGATTGTCAGCCGAAGATTGGAGTAAGCTTGATTCCACCACATGGAGAAAGGCGGAGTTCCAGTTTGACAAAACAACTGAATCTCAAAAGAAGAAGTTTGTTAACTTAGACGCTAAGAAGGTTGTGATCAAGTCTACTACTATGGACAAAGTAGTTATAAATATGGCTAGTCACCAACTCTCCACTGGTGAAGGAAGAAATTATTACGGAAGTAGAAGCCGCTTTGTACAAAATTCCAGGTGTACAAGCAGAGGACATTCGTCAAGAGGTTTCCAGGGTAATTAGGAAAGCTACTCCGCCGAAGAGCAATATTACCAAAGAAGAGAAGTACTCTCTAAACACCATCAATGACATCAAACATATCACTGTACTACCAGCGGACAAAGGAAATGCAACGGTGATATTGAACAAGGAGGACTACAACCGGAAAATGAACGATCTATTGGACCCAAATACGTACCGTAAAGTTGCGAAGGACCCAACAAATAAGATAGGAAGGCGAGAGAAGAAATTGGTTAAATCATCATCGATTCCCGAACAGGAACAAAGAAACCTTTTTGTTCAAGCCCCTAGGGCACCGAGGATCTACGATTTGCCAAAGATCCACAAGGATAACGTACCTTTGAGACCAATCGTCAGCGCAATAGGTTCCCCAACCTATCTGTTGGCAAAATACTTGTCGAAAACCATCCAACTGTTTATAGGATAAACTACATGTTTTGTTAAGAACTCCGAACATTTTATTGAGATTTTGAAGGAAGTTGTTATTGACCGGCAGGATATGCTCGTAGTTTCAACGTAACATCACTCTTTACGGGTGTTGCGGTTAAGGAAGCAGCAGGGCCGGCCCTAGCGTTTTTACCGCTGTAGGCAAATCTCGCCCCCCTGATTGATTGATTAATTACTTTTATAACAAACCAACTGCAAATGATTGAAATAATTATTATCAAATAATAAATTCATGCATCATGAGTCCTTGCGTGTATTATTTTTTATTATATTTTGCGAGACGCGTTAGTAATGTAGCGAAAACAAACATCCTACACACTACGTACCAAGATATTATTTTCTTGTCGAAAGTAAAACGTATTAAGAATTCTATAGCCCGAAAACTATTTCTTGCAGGCGTAAGAAAGTATTTTTCACCGGTGCATTCATGCAGCATTAAGGGGGGCACCTGGTTTATGGGGTCAAAAAAATCGATTTTTTAGAAGTAGTCTTAATTAAAACTATAACTATCAGAGAATCTGCTCAAGAAAAATTAGGTCGATATTCAAAAAACTTTTTGAGTTACAGTCGCTAGAATGTAACTGGGCGAGCGAGCAAACCGCGGCAACTTACAAGCGAGACGCACTGTACGCTCGACACACACGAATGATCCCCTCCACCAAAACTATCCCGTGTCCAGTGCGCTGCGCATCCCAATGTTTACATTTCTCCGAACAAGTTCTGACTGGTCGCGCTGTACGTGGGCCTAGCCTAGACATTGCATTTTCTTGTCTTATCAAGAATTATTGTATACGAATACGAAATTCTATGTATACGATCGTGAATCGTCGGTCAGTCGGTTTTCGTTGTGTGTAAAGGTATTACCAAAGATAAGAGAATAGAAAGATACGACGCTTCGGGTCGGCTCCGTTGATTTAGTGGGGCCCACATTCGTTGACCTTGAACGCATGTGGGCTTTTAAATCGTTGACCAAACAATGCGGGAATTGGCGGGACTTTTAAACTACCGAATACAATGCACGATGGGCGGCAACGTTACCGACCATTACCGACATTAGAGGTTATGTAATGCAAATGAAAACAAATCAATATTCACATACATAAATAAAATAAAACGTCTCCGATAGTCGCATAAATGGAATACTAACAAACTGACCACTCATTAAAATGCTTATTAAAACACTGCATATACAATCTTGCACAATCCAATAAACTTAAACACCAAAGTAAGGTTATGTCACCCGATGTCACCCGCTAGTATACAAACACAATCAGCTGTTGGTAGCCATCTTTTCGTTGACCAAATCTATCTCACTCTCGAACCGCGTTTTCTTGTCTAGTGACGTATCTTATAATTCTTTTATCTTTGGTATTACCAAATATGTCTTCGTATCCGAAAGCAAAAGCAGGTGAATGTTCGCGTGCATCGAGGCCGCACAAAAGACGTTTTTTTGGTAGGAAATCTAAAAAAGTTAACGAGAGTGACAAACATGTAGAAGATAGTGCCTCCAGTAGAAAACTCAGCAGTGCAAGTCGTGAAGATGTAGTCTACAATAACGCACATTGTTATAGAATTGTGGAATTTCTAACTATTTTTGGAACTCTTGCAAACTTGATCATTTGTAGAAAATGTAAGAAGGACATACAGTTTCGAGAAACGGGAGTTCGCGGCTTCGGTTTCAAACTTCTTGTTTCGTGTTCCTGTGGGAATATTGAAATTAATTCCGGGCCAATGATAAAAACGGGATACGAAATAAACCGAAGAATTGTTTTTGTTATGCGGCTTTTAGGCATTGGACAGCAAGGAATTGGTATATTTGCTGGACTTATGGATCTCGGTCAAGGTATAAGCAGAAGTGCATATGACCTGATTGTGCAGCATGTTTATAATGCGACGAGCTCAGTGTTTGACAGAATTTGTATGAAAGCCGTCGAAGTAGAAAAACAGTTAAACGCACTAAATAAAAGGCCTGAAGATCTTTTAAAAATATCCGGGGATGGTTCGTGGAAGAAACGAGGATTTTCATCTTTATACGGTGTCACGACGATCATCGGTTACTATAGTGGGAAAATAATTGACCTTGTAGTAAAAAGTGCTTACTGCCAAGCATGTATTACGTGGAAAAAAAGAGAAGGCACGGACGAGTATACTGAATGGTATGAATCACATGAACAGCAATGTTTAGCGAACCACTCAGGTTCCGCCGGTAAGATGGAGGTAGATGCTATCAAAGACATGTTTTCTAGATCTACTGAGAAATTTGGCGTAAAATATATAAATTACATTGGAGACGGTGACTCTAAAACCTACAAAGCAATTTTAGATCTAAACCCGTATGGTAATGAATGTCCAGTAATCAAAAGTGAGTGCGTTGGACACGTGGAAAAACGAATGGGCACGCGACTCCGAAACGTAAAAAGAGAAAAGAAGCTTGGTGGAAGAGGTAAATTAACGGATTTACTCATCAAGAAGCTTACAAAATACTACGGATTGGCTATTCGGCGAAATGTTAATTCTGTCGAAGACATGAAAAGAGAAGTTAAAGCAACTCTAGACCATCTAACATCTACGAATACGAAGCCAAACCATACAAATTGCCCTCCAGGAGCCGACAGTTGGTGTAAGTGGCGCAAAGCTGAAGCGGCTGGTGTTGCTGCGTCTTACAATCATCCCCCTGCACTTCATGCTGATGTCGTGGAAAATTTGATCCCTATTTACAACGATCTTTCCAAAGATGAACTTCTGACAAGATGCTTAGGTGGACATACACAAAACTCTAACGAGAGCTTTAATTCTACTGTCTGGCGTTTAGCGCCTAAGCATTTGAATTCGGGATCTAAAATCGTACAAATAGCTGCATTCATCGCTGCATGTGTTTTCAATGACGGGTACAGTTCCATTTTGAGGATTATGAACCTTCTGGACATCCAAATTGGGTTGCAAGCACAAAATTTTGCTAATGGGTACGACGAACAACGGCTTCAGAGGCAGGGTCGCCGCAGTAACTCAAAAGAGTAACTCAAAAGAGGCACGGACTGCTCGTAGAATTGAGCTAATGGCTCAAAACGAGTTGTACGAGGAAGCTGAAGGGTTGCTGTATGGACCTGGGATCGCAGATTAGCCCGTGACTGCGGTAAGTTTTCAGTAAAAGGAAGTCTTTTGAACCGTAAACTTTACGCTGGATTATCTCAAAACGCTTTGGTTTGAGTTTTTGTACACGATAGAGAAAATTGGAATGCATTGATTGAACTCTATCTGACTGCATTTTGTAGATAATTAGTTTGTCTTCTATGTGACATAAATTGTTTTTTGAAAAAGTTTTATTATATTATGTTTTTTTTTATAACGAAGACAAGAATTTTTCGGTTAAAAATCTAATCTTTTTGTTCTAAGTTGGGTAACATGTTCACTTTAGATTTTTTTAATTTGCTGTAATTCACATAGAAGCTAAATACATATACTTTATAAAAAACTTGTTTTGTTTGCTTCAGATATAAATTGCAAACTACAGACTGTACAAAGTGCAACGAGCTCAGCGGCGAGGCGCAATCAGAATGGCTTTCATTCTGCCACTTAGAATTAATATTTTTTTATGTATAAATTAAGTTATGTAGTCCAATATATAATATATTGATTGCAGAAAGTTCAATGTGTTTCATTTGATTGGAGCGAAGTGAAAAAAATATTAATATTGGGTGCTTTTTTGACCGTCTAGACCAGGTGCCCCCCTTAATATGTTTACCTCAAATAGTCCGCCCAATATCGGCGTAGAAGCTATTTTTACGGCGACAGAACTACAAGTTTTTGTCGAGCCAGCCGATGCGTTCGAGACCTTGCAACGTGTTTGCCAGATGTCCAGATGTGCGATGTTACGAATCGACATTAAATGTTCATATTTTCGGTACAAATATTTGACAGTGCATATCTCGCAGTGCAACTTGCTTAGATTAATAGGATAATAATACTCGAAAACAAAAGACGATAGCTAATTTTGGTTTTCACCATTGAGTTTCTCTCAAAAAAAGACGATCTTACTCATTTTTTGATATCTCTTATAGTTACCGAGATCTCCTATAGTAACATCGAATTTGGCCCACCTGTACATACTTAGAAAATAGCAGGTCAATTGATTAATTACTTTTATAACAAACCAACTGCAAGTCATTGAAATAATACTGGGTTGAGTAGCAACCCATATCTCGTATAGTCAATCGCTGCTTTCCATTTCAAAACGAGCTACACACGAAACGTACAAACGATATTTTCTCCCACCGCAATTGAATACTGATCTGTTTCGTAAACTCTGAATTGCGGCGTTCGGAATAATTTTCCGTAATGCCCGGGGATTGCGCGGCGCGTTCCGGTACAAAATGTATACAAGACGGTATTACAAAGGGAGTAATTGACAAAATAAAGGATCGAGGCGGTATTTTCTCCTTTCAAGGATACCCACTTCCACCCTTTCAGCCGATTGGTTTTCAGGCTAAACTGTATACGTCCGTTTCACCAACTGACATTATTTCGTGTTATATAGCAGTAGCAATGACGTACTTGACAGCCTTTTCAACGAGTTCCCACCTTACTTCTATATAAGAAAATATCGTCTAATAATAGCCTAGAAGCAAAATTAATGGATTTTCATCGGAATTTCACGTACAATTTATTGTTTTGACTTCATCAACACTCTTTTTAATGGCACCCACTTATTTTTACTTTATCATACGGATTATGACAAAAACTACAATGCGAGATGAAAGACTTGAAAAGATCAACTAAGCTGGCTGAAATTACAAGAAAAACATTAGTAGAAAGTTGCCTTTTTAAGTTTAAGGTTATAATAGGAATTTATTGAAAAATAACACTATTAAAAAGAGTTAAATATTTATTAGATAATAAATAAAAATAGGTACATACAAGACCAAGTCACCAAGTCCGAATGCGACAGAATGCGTATAGCAATTTGAAATGTAGAGGGTTTACCAAATGTCTAGTTCTCAGTGTCATTGATTTCGTTTTCAACACATTCAATGATATCGATACCAGTTCAGAATTCAATGTCGCGATTACATCAGGTAAGTGATCTGCTGCAATTGATATTAGTGTATCGTCTGCAAATAGGTGTATATCACAAGACTAGTGAACTAGTGAAGTAACATTGTTTAAGTACAAAATAGATAAAACAGGTCCAAAAACAGAACCTTGTGGTACTCCCCTGCTGTTTATTAATTCACTCGGGTTATGTCGTGTGGCAAGAATTGTTAATGCTGACGTTTCGCGAACCATGTTGCTCGCTTCGTCAGACCTAACTGAATACTTTTCAGAGTATTTAGACTCTTCAGAGTATTCAGTTAGCTCTGAAGAAGCAAGGAACATGGTTCGCGAAACGTCATCATTAACAAATCTTGACAAATCTCAATGATTCTGTTCTCCTGTTTGTTAAATACAGTTATCAACCCATTTCAATTCTTTTCCTCTGAAATCTTCATATAATCTAAAAAGGAACAATTAAAACGCAAACATTTTAAATAATAGTTTTATTAAAATATTGTAAACAACACCTGCAAAAATGTGTACGGTATTCAAAATGCAACCAAGGTAGTAACTATTGACACCTAAACATACATAATGCTAATCACAGCTACAAAACTTCTTAAGTACATCAAATAATTTAATTATAACCTAATTTAGACAATTAATAACAACAAAAATTAGGAATATCAAAAATTCGTAAACGAGTCATTCAAGGTTAAATATAGACGCTTTTGAACTTACAAATCTTACACCAATACGTCTAACAATCTGTTCTAAATGTAAGAATCAATTTCAATAAATAAAACGATCAATATGAATCAAATTCAAAATAACAAATTCATAGTCAAATATCTACAAAAATGCATTACTATAGAATTAAATACAATAAATATAATTGTGGAGGAAAGTGGAGCAAAGCAACGGTCTAAGTAATGATTTAACCCAACACCAGACTTAAGGAACAATACGATGATAACTCTAGGAGTCAGGATACCAAATTCTCAAGCAGATAGGAAAATTAGGCTGTCACTCCGTTAGCTATAGATTGGGCTAGGGCTAGAAGAGCGAAAGAAGATATTATGTACAGACTGGCCGGCAGTGTACTAAATTTGATTCCGTCGTCCTCATCTAAAAAAAGAAAACAATTAACTTCGAACCTAAAGATTTACAGAAACTAATACAAAAAAGAAGACATGCTGTTAGTCTATTTTTACATACTAACACAAAACATAATACATACAAACAATTTTAAAAAATTTCTTATATCAATGGTAAAGATATACTTAGGTATTTATAATTTATTAACATATTTCTTAGCATCTATATTGTTCGTGTATTAAGTTGTATTTAGCTTGCAGAAGTATAGCGAAAAGTATGAAAATAGAGTTGTTTTTAGGTAAAAACATGCAAGTATACCATATGCATTACAATAACAATAGTTAGCAATTTCCAATAGAATAATTATGTACTATCGTGGCCATATATTATGTCCCTTCTTTGGACGTCGATTTTCTCGCAGAACTAGGGGCGAAAAAAGTTGAAAAAATTCTGATGCTGTCCTTGATTAATATGTTACAACTCATAAAAAATTAGAAAGCTGTATATGTTGGCGCTTTACCGATTTTTCCAAATTAAGAAGAATTTGCGCTGTTTTTGCCCCGTAAATTTCATTCGTTTAACTTTAGCAATTAATTACTCCGGAAATAATCCAAAGATATCAACGAATTAAATAGTAAAATCACCTGCGGAATGATAGTTTTCAATGTGCATTTTTGTAAAATCATTGGATTAGTGGTTGACCCACAAAAAGCGATATTATGCAATGCCAGCAATTTCGTTATTAGAAGAGCTAGAATAATGAAATATAGACTATAGGCTACCCAATAATTCATAGGTTTAAAGTTTATTACATAATCATTGTTTATCTTGCATTTTTCATACAATAGATCGTGCTGAAACTCCGCGTGAATTCCGACGCTCTACGGTCTTTGGTGTGCTGCGGGGAAGGGAGGCGTTGGCGGTGCTGTCATGTCGGAGAGAACCGACACAGCTGAGAGAACCGGGCAGGTTATTATCAATACACAGAAAGAACGATAACTTGTCAAGGTAGTAGTTTTAACTAATAATTAAATTCCTAATTTTCGCATAATTTTGATTATAATATGTGACCCGGTACGATAGATCTCTTCTATCGATTGGCGTTTATGTTTTCTTCAGTTTTTATACAATAAGGTTGTAAACAAGCTTTCGATGGAAGCGGATAGATCTAATAATATGAAGTTAGCAGATTTTCCGATTAGCGGTGAATTCTAAATTAAGTTTGCTTGATAAACCCAAAAAATGTTTAAAAAGTATGCCCCATTTTGTTATATAAATATTCGAACTATTATAACAGCTTTAACAGTTTATTTATTAATATAAAAAGTATAAAACACACGAAACATGTAGCGATAGATAAAATTAAACAAGAATAAGGAATCCAATCGCTTTTTATTATATCAAAAATGTTGTTTAATATTAAAATTACGAGACCCATTTTCGAACGGTATTCTGTATTGATTTGAATCGAACAAAACTGATACCATTACGCGATATTAATCCAGTTAATAGTATCCCTTGTAATTTCGGTAATGAAACATTCCCATTTTATTTATCGATTACACCGGATATAATAACACTCGCATTCGTAATGATAATAACGAGAGACCCATTAAGCCGCCATTACACGGCAATGTTAATTCAATTCTACCCTCTCGTATAAATAATATTTAATTAAAAGTAATGCGCGCGTCACATTCACGGCTACACATGTTACTATGAAATTTTAATGTGATTACAGTTCATTCCCAACAGTAATAATATTATTTCAGCAGCGTGGACCTATATACCCTGCGCAATAAATGAATTTGTTGTACATATTACGAATGTGTTTTTAGAGTTTCGTGTTTCAGAATTAAAAAAAAAACGTAACAAAAACTAAAAAAATTGGGTTCGTCGTCTAACATACCGTTGAAGTCTCCTCGTAAATAATCATTTTTTTAATGATTTTATAGTTAAATTTGATCAATTTATAAATTTTAAGACCATTAATGCTAATTTATGTATATGCAAAAATGGCTGGTTTTGAAGTTATAGCCATGGCACAGCTAATTTTGTGTACCCCAAAGGCGATAAAATCTCTTAAATTCCATGAATAATAATTAGAGATATATAATAATTTATAAAAATAATTATGACTATTACTGCAGAAATGTACTAACAATTGCTATTGTAAACATTGTGAACTGTACGCTAGTGTGTTACTTTATTACACACTTTTCTGGTAGATAGTCAGCGTGGAGCTATATACTCTGCGCAATAAATGAATTTGTTGTATTACGAATGTGTTTTTACAGTTTCGTGTTTCAGAATTAAAAAAATAGCTGTAGAAAAAACTAAAAAAAAAAGGTTTCACGTCTAACATCCCGTTGAAGTCTCCTCGAAAATAATAATTTTTTTAATAATTTTATGGTTCAATTTGATCTAGTTATATATTTTAAGACCATTAATGGTAGTTTATGTATGTGCAAAAATTGCTGGTTTTGAAATTTTAGCCATTCGATTTTATCAATAATTAGAAACATAATAATTTATAAAAATAATTAATACTGTTACTGCAGAAATGTGCTAACAATTGTTATTGCAAATGTTTTGAAATGTAGCTAAATAATAACGCTAGTTGTGTTACTTTATTACACACTTTTCTGGTAGATAGTCATATTATGTAGGTACCAGAAAGTCGACAAAATAGTCACATTCGGGAAATATGTAGTAGGGTCGTACAGCTAAAATTAAGTTTCCAATATACAAGCGTCCACTTAAAAACTACCTATCAAAATCAAATAAAATAAACTGTGATATGAAATGTTCTATCGAAATGTTATGGGCCTTCGTTTAAACAACCTCTCTAAAACCTCTCTAAGACTTCCACTCTGGAGTATTGTAGTGCGTGTTTGTAATAAGTTGGCAACCATGTTTACAATAGTGATGATTGTAAAAGTACTATATCATCGACTAGAAAACTCAAACACAGTCCAGTTTGAATATTTGTACAAATAGAAAGCAGTATATATTAATTTCTTTTTTCTACTTTGCGTTCGTTATAAACTCATAACGAAACCCCTTTCGGTGTCGTTATGAAAACACTAGACCACAAACTTTTAGTAACTTTTAATTTTCCGAGATTGAAGATTTTGACGTCTTGTGTCAAATAAGGCTGACATGTCAATGGCTATTGGCTCGCGTCAATCGTATTTGTGAATTTTACGCCAACTACCAACTGTTGAATGTAAAACTATTCTAGATTGTAAGATGACAGTCGCAATTTTCGAAATTTATGTAAAATTAATGTCGCAAAGTAGAAAAAATAGTATATAACACTCGTTTTATAAGACGTATTGGCGCACTCGTTCCATTTGGGCACTCCTCGCTACGCTCGTCGTGCCCAAAACACCTCGTGCGCCAATTTCTGTCTTATAAAACTTGTATTATAATATACTATAAGTTGTGCAAGACATCAAATAGAATAATTACGATATAAAAACATACATGTTTATCGTACCGCCATCTACATCTGATGATGTTTTTATCTCAAAGTTTGCTACAGTTCGCTATTTTAATTGAGATGGGAGCCTTAAGTGGTATTAAGAAGTAGGTTGGTATCGGATTTTTACTCATGAATAATAAAAGTGACTATTTTGTCAACTCTGGTATTTACTAATAACTACAAATACAATCACATGTTAACCCTTTCAGACCCGATGTCCGTTTACATAACCAATTCTAACTTCTTACAATTTATAATAAAATAGTTTACACATAAAAAATACTTTTTTTCCATATCTGATCTACATTAACAAATATTAACAATAAAAAATAGTATCGCGTTGGAAAGGGTTAAGTACAAGAAATAATGAAAAGCATGCACTCAACTATATCTACAAAAAAGTAAAACAAACATATTAAAACTGTTACTGCAGTTAACAACAGTATTCTATTCTACCAACTGTTAATACAAGAAAGTTACCGAGAAGCAACAAACAAAATTAATTTCCAAATAATTAGTACGACTACAGTTTCTTCAGCCAGTTTTGACAAGTACGCCATCAAAATGGTTCCGATATGTCAATAGTAGATGCTTTGTTCAGAAATTGATGACGTACATGCCAACTCTCGCTGAATAGACAGTACTGTTATTTGCAGAGACTCAGAGACGAAAAAAAAAATAGAAACAAAGTTAATAAAGGGCAAGCGTATTCGTGCAAATTAGACTTACTTACCACAGTCATCCTTATCAAATTTTGAGATAGAAGGCAGGCCTAGACAGCCACCAGAAAGTTGGATTATTTACACAAAAACCAAATCGTTTGAAATAGCGAGTAACAAAATGTAAGTCGTCGAGCTTACACGTTGTTACAGGCGCAAGTATTAACGTATAGATAATATATAACAATAAGTTATTCTTTGTAATCATATATGTGTATTTAGATATAATAGGTGCATTTTACAATTTAAATTAAATATAAAATTAAATATCGTAGAATGGAGCGCTTAAATTAATATTTAGATCGAACTGTGGCTTTCTTACCTGTTTCCTCGTGGTCTCTGTCATCGACCCAGTCCAAACTTCTGGCAATGGCCATTTTCCATCTTGAGTATTTTATATCCTTTTCTATAACAAAGAACGAATTATATTTAACAACCGAGACTGTTAAAAAATCACACCAATAAACAATAGAAATGCCATAGCAACTTGCACAAATCACCACGAAAGTACGCAAATAAGCTTAAATAAACAATACAAAGACCATTGCATCTTATAACAACCACTAATAAAACAAATAAAAAGATATAGAAGACAGATTAAAATTGCGCAACATACAGTCATTCAAATCACAACTCCGAAAATAATCAAAGAATGTTGATAAAATTGCCAAATAATATTTAATATCCACCAATAAATAATATATAGGCTATAGCAACTTACACCAATCAACAATAAAATAAAATATTTTGGAAATAAGACAAAACTTGCAAACATTGCACTACAGATAGTTTCAAAATCACGAAAAAAATAATGGAACTACAATAATGAAATGCAGAATGTTACTCAATAGGCTTCAATAAACAATACGAAGACCATTGCCAGCTTACAACTACCACAAATAAAGCAAATAAAAAATTAAAAATAATCCGAAGTTGCAAATACTGTACATGGAATATAGGTTAACATCTCATAAAAAACAGTTAGAAAATCACAACTCCAAAAATAATGGAGGAACGTAGATAAAACTTGCAATAATCATCTAATATGCACCAATAAACAAAATAAAGGCCATAGCAACGTACACCAATCACCAATAAAATATGCAGACATTTTGGAAAAAAGTCAAAGTTGTAAACGGTGCACTAAAGACAGTTAAAAATTCACACCTATTCAAAAAATAATGGAACATACTAATAAAATGCAGAATAATTACAAAATAAGCTTTAATAATCAATGCAAAGACTATTGCAGCTTACAACAATCACCAACAAAGCAAATAAAAAATTATAAATAAGCCATAGTTGCAAATACTGAACAACCGGGACAGCTAAAAAATGACAACACAAAACATGATGTAAGAAATAAAATTAAATTCAGTATATTTATTTAAAAATCATTCATAAACTATATATAATGTCTTGCTTAAGCCATAACAGCTTAAGCAAGACACAAGACACAAAGATAGGCTAGAGTTGTGCTAAGAACAGTTAAAACATCAACGCTCCAAAAATAATAGAGGAATGTTGATGAAAGTGGCAATAATCCTTTAACAAGCATCAATAAATAATATAAAGGCCGTAGGAAGTCACACCAATCACCATTAAAGAATGCAATTTTTTGGAAACAAGTCAAAGTTGTAAACATTGAACTAAAGAGTTAGAAAATCACAATTAAAAAAATAATAGAAGCAGAATAATGAAATGCAAAATAATTACCCAATAAGCATCAATAAACAATACAATAACCATTGCACCTTACACCAACCACTAATACACCAAATAAACAATTATAAATAAGCCAAAGTTGCAAAAACTGTAGAATTGACACAGTTAAAAAATCACAACTCAAAAAATGACAGAAAAAATAAAATGAAATTCAGTATAATTGTTTAATAAGCATCAATAAATAATATGTATACATCTTAAGCAGCTTACGCAAGACAATCAAGTAAAGTAACCAGAATTTGATTGAGGCAAAGCGGGTCATAAGCGGGGAGGGGGTAGTAATTAAAGCCAAATACTTGGGTTATTATAAATTTGATTTTGAGTTAGGTTGGATACACAAATATAATTTTACAATTTTTGTGATGTTGATCAAAACATAATTATTTAACACCATTCTTTGTTTTACCATATTTATTTCAATTAGATAAATGTTTGTGATTTTTTTAAAAGAAAATTAGGTCTATTTACGACCTAATATTTTTTTTTCAATTGTGTGTATGTATTTTTGTGATATATTGAGTCCATAAAGGCAACTTTATATCAACTTTATGATCTCATTTGATTTGAAAAAAAAAAACTCAATTTCATATCTCTAAAGTTTAGAGTTAGTTACAGAGGTTTAGAGTCTAAACCATAACCAAACCACTAAAGACAGTTATAAAATAACAATTCATAGTAATGAAATTCAGAATAATTACTGCATAAGCTGCAATAAACAATATGAAGACCATTGTCTTCCCTCTAACAAGGGAAATAAAAAAATAGACAAACATATTTTGTAATAAGCATTCTCTACTTACGATCGTCAGATATCGCGGGCATAAATGTATCGCTCGGAACCGCCTGGACGTTGTCCAGATCCCAAACCTCAACACCTTTAGCGTTACCAGCAGCAATGGCTGCTCCGAGAGAGGTAGTCTCAGCCATCAAAGGTCTTACTATAAATACATATAAATACAATAAAACAGGCAACATGATATTATTATTATTATTATAGGCGTGGATTATTATTATTATGACCATATTTCTAAATAATAAAATTATAAACCCCTAACCACAACAAGTATTTTAGAAACCTAAATACGTATTTCAGCAACTATGTTGCCATCTTCAGTAGAACCTAAAAAGAGGAAAAGAGAGATTAGCACTTCATAGTATCTTTACTGGATATTGTCCAAGCAAATCACTAGTGGAAGTGACGTCCATGTTAAAAATTACCCTATATATACCCATTTGTTGGTCACACCTCAGCGAATTTTGATCATTGAAGCGTAAAAAACAAGTTTTAATTAAAGCAGGTCAAACAATGGCGAACTAGGTATAGGACCCCTGTCTGAATTTATTAATTTATCTCTATTCAAGTGAATAAAGATACTTTCCAAGCTGTTTAGTTCCCTACTATTTGACACAGCTTTTACAAGTTTTAAGTCATCTGCAACTACTTTATGACCTGTGTCTAAAATATGTTGAGCCACACTAGATTTTTCAAAACGATTATATTTAAAATGAGCTACATGTTCTTTGAACCTAGTTAAAATTGTTCTTCTAGTCTGGCCTACGTATTCTTTTTCACAGTCATGACATTTGATACAATATATACCAGATTTATCAAGTACATCTACCTTATCCTTTGGGTTTCCAAGAAGGTTTTTTATGCTATTATGAGTCGAATATGCTATACAGAGATTTTGTAATGTAAAAATACTTCTCAAACCCCTTGTATATGCACAATCGAACGGTATTTTAACATATTTCTTCTTTTCTACAGACAAAGTATTTAAAGTAGATATTTGATTTACATACATTTTTTGATTCTGCTTCTTAATCATTCTATCAACTATTTTCTCAGGGTACCCATTATGTATGACAACATTCTTAATAAACAATAATTCTTGCTGATATCTATCTGCGGACAATGGAAATTTCAATAACCTATTTACTAAACAACTAATAAAAGACAATTTTTGTTGAAAAGGATGCTGCGAATCATTAGGGATAAACCTGATTGTGTTAGTATCTTTCCGATACACGTCAATTTCTATTTAATTTTTGCTATTCCTGACTACCAGAGTATCTAAAAATGGAAGTTGGCCGTTAACTTCTTGTTCTACAGTAAAGTTAATGGTGTTGAATTTAGAATTCAAATCGAGAAGAAAATCTTGAATACTGTACTTCTTGGTGTCAAAAATAGCAAAAATATCGTCGACATACCTAACCCAAGTCTAATATTGTCACATATTTCTAAAATTGTGTTGATTCTCACCAACAGGTATTCCACAGTAATCCGCCTGAATTTGCATCAAAAAGTTGTTGGAGGTCATGCCGCCATCTACTAACAATTTCTGCAGTGGATACCCGCAGTCCAAAGCCATGGCTTCTAAAATGTCTCGAACTTGAAATACGACAGATTCAAGCGCCCCTCGAACGATGTGCCCCGGTTTTGTCTCCTCAGTTAAGCCACAAATCACACTAAAAAATGTTAATATTGTATAGAATATCTTAAGAAAAATGATGATGGGATATATTAGTTTTTGAATTAATAATGTTAAGATTGTTGGAAATACATAAATAAACAAAAATTGTTTACCTTCTTGCGTCTTTCCTCCAATAAGGTGCATAAAGTCCGGAGAACGCAGGAACAAAATACACTTCGCCGACATCTCCGACCGATTGAGCGATATCCATAGACTCGGCCACGTTTTTGATTACTCCTAAATTATCCCGCAGCCATTGCATTGCTACACCTGAGTTATAATAAAATGTATTATAATACATGTTTTATAATAATAAAAAAAAAGAAATGAATTTAAAAAAATTATTATTTTGTATTTTACCTGCAATGGCAATGGAACCCTCTAAGGCATAGACTGGAGGGGCATCCTTTCCCAATTGATATCCGACAGTGGTTAGTAAACCATGGTTCGATTGGACAATCTTTAAAATAAGATACGACGAAAATATTGACATGTTTTCTGTAAGATTTTCGAATATTTTGAACTTACCGCTGTGCCTGTATTGTACAATAAGAAGCAACCGGTTCCATAAGTACTTTTAGCCTGTCCTTGGTGGAAGCACATTTGTCCAACCAAAGCAGCTTGTTGGTCCCCCAAGCACTAAAAATTAAATTCAAAAAATACTTAAAAAAAAGATTCTGTGATGATTTTCAAACATTTTTTATCTGCTTTTAAAATACATTCATTTTATCGACTTAAATTTGATAATTTTGCTGAAATCAATGCTTTTTTGCAACACATTTATATCTGCTAAGATATATATATGTTCCTGAGTTATTCCGCCAGTGATATGGTTCTACAAACCCAGAAGAATAGTGACTAATAGTGTATTAAGTAATATAATGATATAATAATAGTAGTATAATGAATATATGTTACAGAAACCAAAAGTACACAGAAATAAATGAACAAAATTGACGATTTTGTAAAGGTGTAAAGCAATAAAACAATACCAATTAATAATCAATACTAAGGAATGTATCATGGGATGTCGGATTGTCTGTTGTTATTATTAGAGATACAAATGAATTCAGAGATAATTTGGAAACCACAAAAATTAATTTGTCTTATTATGGTCAACATATTTTTTATTAGTGGTCCTATCAAGTAATAGTTTTGACAACTTACAGGCACTTTTTATATACACTTCGATTAGGTCACTTTATTTTTGATGATTATACATATATATATATATATATATTGAAATGACGAATTAAATCTATATCCTCCGACCGGGCTCAGTAGTTCAGCGGTAGAGCAATTCCCCGGCAAGGAAGAAGGCCCCGGTTCGAATCCGGGCTGAGACCGTATCCTTTTAATTAATTTTAAAAGTTACTTCTCTCTTGGATTCTATTTACGTCATATTCCCTATATAGTATATATATATATATATATATAATTAAAATTCTTCGATCGAAAGTATATTCAACAAACGGAGGATTAGTCGGGTATGTCGATCCAAATAAAATAGTTAGGTGATTACCTTAATCTTTGCTATATTTCGAACAACAATGCATTCTTCTACAGGCAAAAATTTTGTATCACAATAGACTGCCTAAGGTAACATACAACATCACGAAACAATACATTCAATGCGGTACATCCAATCAAAGATACGAGAACAATAATTGTCTCCAAAACACATTTACAATAAACATTTTAAAAACATCTTGCAACGTCCGACAGTGACGGTGACCGAAACGTTCAATGGTCAAACTCGACTAACGACTAACGACTAACTATATATATATATATATATATATATATATAGTTAAGTTGCTGACTAATTGAAATTTGACTGGGAATTCCCGATTGGGAATTCCCAACTGGCCAAATTCCCAGTCGGAAATTCTTACCCAAAATGCATGTCAAGTTTTGTGTCTTTTGTACAGTTGTTAGATTTTTTTGATCGTATTGTTTAATTAAATGTTATTTCCCCAACAACAGCCCTGGAGTAGTTTTTTTTATCAAAATTTGAATTTGAGCATATAACAGGGTATAAAAATTAAGGTAAGTATTTTTTATCGTAATTTGCAACTCTGTGGTTCACGTCAAAGAACATGACATAAATAATTATAATCAAAATGTTCAGAAAAGATAGTGCTACCGTTTGATACAATCCACAGAACACGGTAATTTTCAATAAAGAAAAAACCCAGCGCTGATATTGATGAAATTGCTTTCAATTCAACGAAACATAAAATATGCATAAAGAAGCATAAAAATTGAACAATTGGTTCAAAAGATAGTTAACTTTAAAGTTGATATACATTTTACGTATTTTGGCTAAAAACTGTAGTTTTTAGTTCTATTACAAAGATCATACTTTTTCTTTATTACATAGTTCTTTTTATTAATAAATTTACGAAAAAAATTGTTTTATGTAAAATCATCAAAGTATGTTTGTGGACAGACTAATAAACAATCGACAAAAATAATTAATTAAACTTCAACTTGTGACATATTTCCAAGAACTAGTCAATTAAATAAGATGTAAATAACAAATCAATCAATTGACGTAAATAAGTTAATCAACCAATCAACTATTTACATTTCGTATTTATCTCTATACTTTTGTGAATTTCATAATCCAACTCCTATAAACATATTGATAATACTTTATCAATACACACCCCTATACTCATCCGTATAATCAGTAATAAAAAAACCACTCAACAATAATTGCAATATCGTCTGTGCAGGTTTCTTATCTATCAAAACAATCAAATCCCCGATATTTATAATAAGATAATAATGCACTTACACCAGAAATTGGAACTCCTCTTATCACGGACTTTGTAATATATCCGTAGATCTCAGACGAACTGCGTATCTCAGGCAGTATACTCATAGGAATGTTGAAAATTTTACACAGCTGAGGGTCCCATTTCAACGTTTCGATATTCATCAGCATCGTCCTTGAAGCGTTCGTCACATCAGTTATATGTAAGCCGCCATTGACACCTCCCGTCAAATTCTAAAGGAATCATTTAGATAAGAGATAATATTATTTTATGGGTTAAAGTGCAAAGCAAACGAAAATTATACTGGGCTATAATAAAGGGATTAAAAGGTGTTAAGATTATAAGTAATTACCCAAATTAGCCAAGTGTCGATTGTCCCAAATAAACACCTATTTTCTGCGATCGCATTTTTAACCTCAGGGACGTTATCCATTAACCAGCAAATTTTTAAAGCGCTAAAATAGGTACTGACAGGTAATCCGCAAACGTTTTTCAGGAAATTCTTGTTCCGTTTACCGTTTAGAAGTATTTTATCGACGGTACTAGCCGTTCGCATATCAAGCCATACTAAAATACAAAAAAAACGTATTAAACTTTACAATAATGAACTAAAACGAAGCAGTATATACCTAAAGCGTTATACAAAGGTTTTCCAGTTGTAGAATCCCATAAGACAGTTGTCTCTCGTTGATTTGTTATACCTGTAGCTACAATATCTTCCGGACTAATATCTAATTTAATTAAATTATCAACGGTGACATTAATAGTTTCGATAACAGATTGCAATATTAATTCGGGATCCTGTTCCACCCAGCCTTCTTTCGGAGTTATGTGAGGTATCGACATCTGGTGGTATGTTAAAACCTCCGCAGTTTTAGCAGCAAACACCTAAAATATAACACAACTTTATTTATTTTGTGTATTAACAAATTAACACCAAATTTTATTGGCAACATATTTAATTACTTACCAGAAATCGAGTGCTTGAAGTGCCTTCATCAATTGAGCCTACAAGCGGGCCGAATTTGCCTCGTACAGGAGCCATTGTTGCAAATTAACAGCGAACTGGTATAAAATGAGTTTAAATTACAATATTTCGATTACTATGACAACTACATAACCTTATCTGATGGGAATATCATCATAACGAGCGTGCTGCCATCTGTTGGTCGATTGTAAAAGTCGAGAATGTAGTGATTGAATAATAGATGGCGCCATAAGTGTAAACATGAAAAAGAGAATTTTTAATTAATATATTTATTATTCTCAATAATTATATGTATTATTATCACATTTATTTTTCATATCAATTTTTATATCCTCAAATATTATAATAACAAAATGCAACGTATCCAATTATAGGGGCTTTTTCTTGTGACCCAAAACGTTGCGTGTGCAGAAGACTTGCGGTTGCTGTCAAATCTGGTACCAAAATCCCCAGATCTGTTTTGACTTTGAAAAAGGAAGACGCGTTCCAAGTTAAATTACCAATTTCGGCTTTAATCATGAAGTGTTGTGTATTTATGTGTCCCAACTCGACGGCCTCGTCGAGGCAAGCTTTTGCCGCGGGTGTACCTGTTTTTATGTTTCCCAAAAACAACAACTTTATTTGCTGTGATTTTTTGCATTTGGATGCAAATACAATCAATGCAAACCACAGGGTAAGTACTTATTCTACAATATTAAGCGTTTTAATATTATATACATTGAATTTTGCCTGTTACTGATCTTGTGTACTTAGGAAAGTTTGCTGAACTGTCCTAACCTAAAAACACAGTAGGTATTTTGGGTTTCATGTTCTCTTGCATATAGTTATTCAGTTTTCAATGAATGCATATCATTCTCACACGTATCTTTTATCAATTACATTTCGTTTGAAACTAATTAGGCGTTTTACAAAGCAGACGGAGTCCGCCCCTGTTCGGCGCGAGAAAATCGACAACACTCCACCACAGTTGTGTACAATAGTGGTCAGGTGTTTGTTGGTTTATCAACAATCAGAATCTTTTGGATTGCGGGATCTTAAACCATTTGTTTTACCATTTTTAATGAAACACAGTATAAAATAAGTCTTCTTCAGTCTGCCCTCTCTCCTTCATCTGTATTTTAATGTTTCTTGCATTTGGTATTTTTAGTTTTTCTTGGCGCAGCATTTTAATCTGTTCCATTTTCGCTACCTTTCTCATTTCTCTAGCATGAGTTTATTTTGTGCTTTCTTCTTTTTTATTAACAAATATTCTCTCCAAGCAAAATATGTAAAATATGTTGTGTAAAGACAGCAATAGAGTCATATGTATTACTCAACGATTAGAAGATGCAAAGATATAAAAATAATTTATAGTACCTATAAATGTTTGCATTCCTAATAAAAAAAAAACAGCTGGTCTCTTCTTTTACTGTACAAATTTAAACAATTTACATATTTGGTCTACTGTAAATTTTATTATTTTGGTGTATATTTTAGTGGCAGTATTTATTATTTATCTTAGGTTTATATTTATTATTTTATGTGCTTATATATACTTTTAGATATAAACAAAGAAATCAATAATTATACACAATAAGCCACAAGTCAAACACGGACAACAATACCAAAAATAGACTTTATTAGCAAAATTCTCAAAACTGTAGTAAGGATCTGCGTTATATGTAACAAAATGGTTGCTATACGCAATTGTCAAACGCCAATGAACATTACAAAATACAATATTCACAACAATTAAAGTTAAAGCATTTTTTAAGAGATTTGTACTATATAATATGCTTAAATCTCAGTACTTGAGTCCATCAATCCATGTTGTTAACGTAGAAGGCACCGAGGAAAGCGCTAAAACAAATAAATAAACAATAAGTACTGCCAAAATTGGTGTTTTCAATAATGTACTCACGTTGCTTCCCCGCCAACAAAACGCGTCAGAAGAACACACAGCAATGAGACGCCTACGTGCCACAGAGCAGGCAAATAATAAAATTTAACTTTTTTCTCCATACCTCCTGTAAGAAATTCATATTTTAACACTCATGGACGACTAAAAACGATCTTATTGTTGATTACTTACTAACCATGTACTCAGATAAACGCTTTATTACACCTGAAAACAACAATTAAATTGAATTAGATATTGAATAATGCTTTATCAATGATCAAAACATCGTCCATGAACGAGAAAACATTGTCTTGAAACAAAAGAAAAAATGATCAAAACTTTGAAACCTACAAGATTTCAAAAATATACTCTGCAAAAACAACAACATAAAAAGAGTGAATAATATTATCTTCTATCAGATATGAATTGATAGAAAAGGATTCTTTGCATCAAGCAAACATGAGTTTATGTTTTTTGCAATAAATGCTACTATATATAATATTGGACGAGGCTAACGAGACACCCTTGACTAAGTTAGAAGAGAAAAACTGTATGAATTCTTCGAAGATTGTCAGTCGACATTTTTCCTTTTGTTCTGGAGTTCTATTCTGTAAAGGTGAATGCTCCAAAAGAATGTAAAATAAAAATTCCGATCTGCACAATGCTGTCAATCTTTCAAACTCATTATTATTACACAGTGTGTATAAAAAGAAACGTAACCACTCAATATATTTCATTCTAGTTGACAGGAAAGAGATTCCAATAAAAGTTTTAGGAAATTGCTTAAGCTACAATTTTGCAATGCTTAGAAATGAAACACACTGTTTAATTTCACTGTTCCATTTGTAATTCAAGAGGAAAAATATACAGGATGCTATAAAAATGTGGAAATTGGTCTGCTTCTTACAAATACATAACCCTGTATATTCAAAAGTCATTCAAGTTTCTATCTTAAGTCTTTTCCTAAACCTTTTATTTGGTTACTTTCTTCTAAACTTTCTTTGAGGATCAGATATTGACAGGTCACATTTTTTCTTGTTAAAGCTGATATTGTAGAAGCCATTTGAAATAATTGTACGTTTTTGATGATAGGTAATCGGAATCTTAGGTAATGTAAGAAAAAGAAATAGGAAATTATATTTTATTAAAAGTAACATCTCAAAACAACTATGAAATCTGCACGACAAATTTAATAAGGTCATATTCAAAGGACATATGTATATATTGATGTTGAAGTCTCGCAGTTTTTGAAATATTTAAAACATTAAAAACATAATTATTTGTTAAGCATACCATCTATTTATTAAGATATATTTTACTTGCTACGAATATTGATTTTTAAATTGTTAAACCATTTATTAGGTATTTTCTAATTCTTAAGCACAATCTGTTGTTACTTTAAATAATTATGTAGGTACTTATATTAAATGTTGTTGCCAAAGGGTCAATACCTATCTACAAGAAGGAACGTTTTTTTTTAAACAAGAATATAACAAATTTATCAATACTTACTAAAATAACTATAAACTATAATAACACGTAAAACTTTTTTTAAACTTGTGACAAATGTCACACAAAATACTTCATAACAACGTAAAAATAAAAATGATATCCACATATCCATGAAAAAATAAATCAACCAAAAATTTTTGACCCTTAAAAGATTTCAATTACGTTAATAATTTTTTTATAAATTATGCTTATGTTTTCAAGATCTGTTTTAAAATTACATGTATTTAACTCGTTAATAAGCAACATTTCCAAAAAATTTCTATTCCGTTGATTTTTACAAACACCTAAAATTACAATATTTTCAAAATCAAATTCGTGTTTTTTTTAACATGTTGCGATAATGCACATCTTAATTTGTTAGTTTTGATGTCCGATTTATGTAAAGAAATTCTAGTTTTTAAATAGTTACCAGTCTGACCAACATGAAATAAATTGCAACTAGAACAAGGAATAGAATAAACATTACCAGAATTTAAAGCCAAAGATGTTTTATCTTTAACAAAAGAAAAACAACTATTAATTTTTAACAAATTTAATGTTATTACTTTTTAATTTTTTTGTTAAACTAGATGTTAAACCCATTATATACGGAATTTTTAAAAACAACGGAGGTTGTTGAAGCAATGGAACATTATAGTTATGAATTGACCGAGAACCAAATAATAAACGATTAAGGAAATTTTTTGGAAATTTTTGGTTGATTTATTTTTTCATTGATATGTGGATATCATTTTTATTTTTACGTCGTTATGAAGTATTTTGTTTGACATTTGTCACACGTTTAAAACAAGCTTTATGTGTAATTATAGTTTATAGTTATTTTAGTAAGTATTGACAATATTTTGGAGACTGTGGCGAACTTAATAATAAAATTATAAACCCCTAACCACAACAAGTATTTTAGAACCTAAATACGTATTTCAGCAACTATGTTGCCATCTTCAGTAGAACCTAAAAAGAGGAAAAGAGAGATTAGCACTTCATAGTATCTTTACTGGATATTGTCCAAGCAAATCACTAGTGGAAGTGACGTCCATGTTAAAAATTACCCTATATATACCCATTTGTTGTTCACACCTCAGTGAATTTTGATCATTGAAGCGTAAAAAACAAGTTTTAATTAAAGCAGGTCAAACAATGGCGAACTAGGTATAGGACCCCTGTCTGAATTTATTAATTTATCTCTATTCAAGTGAATAAAGATACTTTCCAAGCTGTTTAGTTCCCTATTATTTGACACAGCTTTTACAAGTTTTAAGTCATCTACAACTACTTTATGACCTGTGTCTAAAATATGTTGAGCCACACTAGATTTTTCAAAACGATTATATTTAAAATGAGCTACATGTTCTTTGAACCTAGTTAAAATTTTTGGTTGATTTATTTTTTCATGGATATGTGGATATCATTTTTACTTTTACGTCGTTATGAAGTATTTTGTTTGTGTGACATTTGTCACAAGTTTAAAAAAAGTTTTATGTGTGATTATAGTTTATAGTTATTTTTATTGATAAATTTGTTATATTCTTGTTTTAAAAAAACGTTCCTTCTTGTAGATTTCCTGAGGAAGCCTATTATAATATAGGCGAAATATTGAAAATAAAAAAAAACGAAAAAACTTTGTTTGACGTTTTTCCAAATATTGTATTACATTATTATAATAACACTGCCAATAGAAATTTAATAATTGAGTTAAGTATTAGTATATATTATGTGTGTATAAAAGAGTAATTCTTCTTAATTCATCATTGTATATAGGGGCTCCCAAATTCAAAATTACCCATGGCCTAATGATGGCATAACTGACTGTAATATACTAAATAATAATAATATTTATACCAGATCGTGAACGTTTGCGTACGTCTTCGTCACCAATCCAGTTTAGTGATCTAGCCACTGCCATTTTCCACCTAAGAAATTTCAACCGTTTATCTAAAAAAAAAAAAAAAAAAATTAACGAGCAATACGCCACATTAACACCAAAATTCGAGAATCCAAATCTACCTTCTGCTGCAATATGAGGGTAAAACTTCATCACCCTTCCAGTTTTGACATTTGCCATGTTCCAGACTTCGACACCTTTCGCGGCACCTGCAACCATCGCAGCACCTAACGCAGTCGTCTCAGACATATATAACCTAACTGTGAATAGGAAAATAATGCTATAGCAAAAAAGATTAATAATTAATAATAAGTAAATAATCCTGTGGCGATGTAAAAAGAAATCGAATTGCAGTTAGCTAAATATTGATTGCAGATACCAAAGGATTGATTGATTATTGTCAAAGTAGTGAATGAGGTATTATTTTTGATCAGTAGAACACATCTAGCTTTGAAACTTGCAAATGGTAGAATTTTGGAAATCTAAAAAGGCCTCAAGTCATACGTTCTTTGCCAAGAAAGATGCTTTCATTTTACTACATTTCGTTATATTGAGAGATAAACAAAATACTGATGATTTAGGGGGATAAATCACAATAATTTGCATATATTTTCTATGCAAGCTTTCAGATATACTACGAAAAACGCTACAGAAAAATTGTTATAACTTACAAAAATTAAATGTATAGGAAATGAAAAAAAAATTGTTACATATGTTTGCTTTATATGACAAATTCGTAGGTAATTAATCGTTGTATTTACTCATTTACGCTGAGAAATTTTCTTTGTGGCATACAACCCCTAAATCACAGTAATTTTGTCTACTACTTATTTGAGTATTGCGGTACAAATTACATATGTTTACAACCAGAAACATGTTTAAAACTTTTACAAAAACTGTTTAAATCCTTTTCTCTTAGGCCAAATTGTAGGTAATTGATTGGGATTATACTTTAAATGATTACAGTAAAAGTTGAAAAGCCTCCACATTACGATATTATGTATGACACCAAGGGGAGGAGTTGATATTTTGGTTGGCTGTGATAACAACATGTTTATAACTTATTCAAAAATTATTATATAGCTTTCCAACATATACTAAATTATAGGTAATTAGATGCGGTAGGACTACATGAATGCAAAATGTTTTGCTCTGAGGTGAAGAACCCCTAAATAACGATATTGTACTTATGTTGTGTGGCTTCAACTGAACATTACTTTGTTCTGCTTTAGCAAAATGTTATAACTTTTCTAAATGTTGTTCTATAATTTTCTGTCATGCGTCAAAGTTCATTAATGGGGGTTAAATCCTTTGGTAGTAGATTTTGGTACATTTTGTAAATACATGCTATGATTGTTACCATGCACAATTTAATAATCTAACAAATGTGAATATTTATAAAAAAAAAACAAACGTCATTTTTTTAGGTGTAAAGGTTCCAGTGCTTTAAATGTAGATGACGAACCGGGAACGTCTCCATCACGTCTTAGATTTGCGTTACGCAGACTTCTTGGTTTGGAATCTATGAAAACAAAATTGAAACGATATATCACATCTCTTGTGACAAAATCATCACGTTTTATCTGTGCACAGTAATTTTTGCTGTTTTATGTTGAAATATATGCATTATTTGGTATTCAAATTTACTTTTGTGGGAACGTCCCAATTGTTGATAATTTTGGTATATCTGATGTTCGGATTATATAAAAGACGAAATACATAGGAAAACACTTGAGAAGCAGAAAAAAACGACACAAAAAAATTAAAGACTATAAAAATCCACCACAGGGCGTGGTAAGCCTACTTATAAGGATAAAATCAACTTTTAGCATAACACTCAATTATCAAGCTTTTAGGTTATATTCTGACTGTTAGAACATTGATAGAATAAGAAACGATTGTGGGTTGATAATTGTAATGTCAAATCAACAAACCGGATGTCCTAAAATAAAGTCAAATGTTGTAGATTTCTTATTTCTTCTGAATTTGAGACGTTTACCTTATTAATATTTTATAACTTACCAACCGGTATGCCGCAATAATCTGCTTGCACTTGCAGTAAGTAATCGTTAGCTGTCATACCCCCGTCAACTAATAGCTTTTTCAAAGCGTATCCACAGTCCATTTCCATCGATTCCAGAATATCTTTTACTTGAAACGCGATGGATTCAATCGCAGCTTTGACAATGTGTTTCTTTTCGGTTTTTTCAGTTATACCACATATGACACTATTGAGGGCATAAGTACATATTTTAGTTATCCATAAAAAGAAAAATAACAGAGAAATACGACAAAGAAGACCTGGGAGTCTGCTCTTGTCATCTTTTTTGGAAGCAAATACGAGACTTTTTGAATGGCTAGGTGAGACGGAGTCTTTGCCTATTCCGTCTCGCCTAACCATTCGAAAAGTCTCGTATTCTCTTTAAAAAGATGACAAGAGTAGACTCGCAGGAAAACGATGTACATTTTCCCAGATTAGCAAAACGATGCTCGTCCCCAAACATATCATAAATATGTAATGCTATAATATACCTTCTAGCATCTTTCCTCCAGTATGGCGCATACAGGCCAGAGAAGGCTGGTACGAAATAGACCTCACCTTCTGTATCGTCGCGCGCTCTTTCTGCCGTCTTTGATGTCTCATCCGTATTGCGAATGATCTCCAAATTATCCCTCAGCCATTTTATCCCCACCCCTGAAGAACGGATTGAGTTGAGTTGAGTTATTGATAGTTTAATTGGTAGAACTTTGCACGAGAGTGTTCAAATGTTCATGGTGTGGCATGTTCTGGAAGACCCTCAGCATTTTTGGTATCGGTTTTTGACTAGTGCTGTCAAACATAACCTAACATGTTTTACTAATACTTCAAAACATCAACAACTAGGTTATGTTTACATTTCTTCTTTCTTTAGTCCAAAAATTAAACTGCGGACGCCAGATAATAAATCAGTTGCCATTCAAAGTCCTACCAAGATAATATTGACTTCTTGATTGGTTCTTTTCTTTTAGTCTTATTGGTGTTATAATTCATATTAATACCTGCTATGGCAATTGACCCTTCCAGTGCATATATAGGCGTCACGCCTTCTCCCATCTGATATCCCACTGTAGTCAACAGTCCATGGTAAGACTGTATAAGCTAGGAAAAGATAGAGAGGTTTTTGTTGTTGTGGACATAGATTCGTTGATTATATTAGTGAGCAATCTTACTGATGGGCCTGTATTATACAATAAAAAGCACCCAGTGCCGTAGGTACACTTGGCTTGACCAGGATGGAAGCATGTTTGACCTACCAGAGCTGCTTGCTGATCCCCTAAACACTGAAATAACAAAAGACACATCAAAATTGGAGCACGAAACATCTAATATGCGATCTACAGTATGCCCAAGGATCAGATAAAACTTTCCAGAATTGATAAAAAGATACTAATAATCAATATAAAGAACGTAGTAACTCACATCACATCAGTCACTTGTGAAGTCGGTACGATTTTATAAATTAAACAATAACTGTAAAAATTGCACTAAACATAGTAATATTTTCACAACTCCGGAAATATCCTAAGAAATTTGATAAAACTTTCCAGAATTGATGAAAGAAAACTAATAATCAATATAAAGAACGTAGTAACTCACATCAGTCACTTGTGAAGTCGGTACGATTTTATAAATTAAACAATAACTGCTAAAATTGCAGTAAACATAGTCACAGATTCACAACTCCGGAAATAGCCTAAGAAATTTGATAAAACTGTCCAGAATTGATAAAAGGTAACTAATAATCAATATAAAGAACGTAGTAACTCACATCAGTCACTTGTGAAGTCGGTACGATTCTTTAAATTAAACAATAACTGTAAAAATTGCACTAAACATAGTCATGGATTCACAACTCAGGAAATATCCTAAGAAATTTGATAAAACTTCCCAGAATTGATAAAAGGAAACTAATAATCGATATAAAGAACGTAGTAACTCACATCAGTCACTTGTGAAGTCGGTACGATTCTTTAAATTAAACAATAATTGTAAATATTGCACTAAACATAGTCATAGATTCACAACTCCGGAAATATACTAAGAAATTTGATAAAACTTTCCAGAATTGATAAAAGGAAACTAATGATCGATATAAAGAACGTAGTAACTCACATCAGTCACCTGTGAAGTCGGTACGATTCTTTAAATTAAACAATAACTGTAAAAATTGCACTAAACATAGTCATGGATTCACAACTCAGGAAATATCCTAAGAAATTTGATAAAACTTTCCAGAATTGATAAAAGGAAACCAATAATCAATATAACGAACGTAGTAACTCACATCAGTCACCTGTGAAGTCGGTACGATTCTTTAAATTAAACAATAACTGTAAAAATTGCACTAAACATAGTCATGGATTCACAACTCAGGAAATATCCTAAGAAATTTGATAAAACTTTCCAGAATTGATAAAAGGAAACTAATGATCGATATAAAGAACGTAGTAACTCACATCAGTCACTTGTGAAGTCGGTACGATTCTTTAAATTAAACAATAATTGTAAATATTGCACTAAACATAGTCATAGATTCACAACTCCGGAAATATACTAAGAAATTTGATAAAACTTTCCAGAATTGATAAAAGGAAACTAATGATCGATATAAAGAACGTAGTAACTCACATCAGTCACCTGTGAAGTCGGTACGATTCTTTAAATTAAACAATAACTGTAAAAATTGCACTAAACATAGTCATGGATTCACAACTCAGGAAATATCCTAAGAAATTTGATAAAACTTTCCAGAATTGATAAAAGGAAACCAATAATCAATATAAAGAACGTAGTAACTCACATCAGTCACGTGTGAAGTCGGTGCGACTTCATAAGTGACTCTTCTTGAGAAGTTGCTCTTCTTTGTAATTTGATCCGGGGACGTACTGTATATTAGGATATCGGAAGTAGCTTACCCCAGCTATGGGCACTCCTTTCAATTTAGAAACCGCCATGTAACCATATATCTGCGAAGAACTTTTTATCTTAGGCAGTATGTATATAGGTATACCAAATACATCACACAAGTTCGAATCCCAGTTTAGTGTGTTGATGTTCATGAGCATTGTTCTCGAAGCATTGGTGACGTCAGTAACGTGAATGCCTCCATTCACACCACCAGTCAAATTCTTGATCATAAAAAGAGAGAGAGAGAGAGATTAAGAAGTTACCAATAAGTATTATTACTCTATTTGAAGGTTTGGCTTTAGTTTCCTGAGTGATGCTCATGATGATGATGATCCCATCTTGAGTGATGGGAAGACAACTTTTGGACCATTATACGCAAGACCATAAATTTCAAGTCCCAAGTCCCAATGGCCCAAAGTTAAAAAAGCAATCACTGAACAATCTTTAATTTGATTTCTATTGAAGTTCCTATGCATCTGATTTGAAAGGAACCAAAGGAGATATTTACCCAAATTAGCCAACTGTCGATAGTGCCAAACATGCATCTTCTTTCGTCGATAGCTCTGCGCACCACTTGGACATTGTCGATCAGCCATCTCATTTTTACGGCGCTGAAGTAGGTCGTCACAGGTAGGCCGCACAGTGGTTTCAGGAAGTCTTGATCCTTCTTGCCATGATCCAATATTATGTCAACTGTTTCGGACGTGCGCATATCAAGCCATACTAGACGTAATATCAACGAATCAGTAATAAACAAAGAAATATGCGAAGATTATCTGCGCGTTATCCAGAAAGCACCGGGGAGAGTAACCGCACGCAGACCAGAAGTAGAATAAAAGAGAATATGTGCCATTTGTGCTCAAAAGAGCTCCTAGTGGGAAAGTTGTGGGCTTAGTTTTGATTTCGTTCGTTTTATATCTAATAGGGGGTGCTGAATCCGAATCTGGGGTTTGCTAACAAAATTTCATGACGCAACAATGAATAAACTGCAAAAAACAGAGAACATTTTATTTTTTTTTATTTTTTCATTATAGCTATGAACTTTACGTAACTCCTCTCAATTAAAAATGAAACTGCATGAAATTTCCTACAAACTTCACAATTTGGGATTTTTCTCCAAAAAACAAAAAAAAATATTAGTCGTACCAAAAACTGTGGCCTAAAAGATATTATCTTTCAAGCAACAACCTCTATAAGATATAAAAATATTTACGTAAATTCATTTTATTTTATGCAGTACTCTCATACCTTATCGGAATCATTTCTTTCTACAATTATTAAAGAAAATATATACTTTCCTAATAACTTGGTATTGCATACAAAGTAGAAAAAAACCTTACCAAAAAAGGAAACAGAACAAGCTATAAAGTTGTTTGCTAATAGTCTGATTGATTAAGACCAAAAATAAAAACGTAATGGTTTATATTATACTACAAACTCGAAAGAAATAGTATATTTTACTATCTTTGAAAGTTATTAGAGGCTATTGCTATTTTTTGTAATCTTTTAATGTTGCGTTGTTAAATTTTCGAGAAAAAGACAATTGAATATTGTGAAATAATGATAACTAAACCTTCCTATCATGTAAGGTTTTCGAAAAACTTGAAATAAAAATGTCACAAATTGGGAACTTTCTTGGGTATTTTAAAATTCTAAGTTAGTTTAGGGCATTGATTTCAGCAGCTAAGAATGCACAGAACTTTAGGAACTTTTATTTAACATATAGGTTGTCAAATCAATAATTCTAGACAATTCTTTATCATGACAATTCTTTATTTCAACATATAAATTGTTGAAATATGGTACCGTTTGACAAAAAAAAGTCTTTTTATTTATTACCTATGGCATCATACAGGGGTTCGCCGGTTTGTGAATCCCACACAACGGTAGTCTCTCTCTGATTTGCGATTCCAATAGCGGCAATATCGCTCGGGTTCATGTCCTGTCTTATCAAATTGTTGCAGCTGTTGTTGATCGTCTGTATGACGCTATCGACTATTAACTTCGGATCTTGCTGCACCCAACCAACCTCTGGAGACATGCTAGGAATTTCCAATTGGTTGTAGGTCACCACAGTTGTACTTTTACAAGCAAAAACCTAAGAAGTAAGTTTTATATCAGATGTTAACATCACCTGGACAGCACTGGAGTCAAAGCCTATCTATACCTCATATTTCACCAAAAGAACTAATGACCGAAATCAAAACCAACCTCAGTTCGAAAACAGCGCCGAGATTTGACCTGATATCAGGAGCCCTGCTGAAGCTGCTACCGAGAAAAGCCGTGATAAAGATGTTAAATTTGTTCAACGCTGCACTTAGGTTAAGATATGTGCTCACATTCTGGGAAGTGGCTGAGGTCATCATGATACCCAAACCCGGTAAACCGCCAAATGCTGTAGCCTCCTACAGACCTATATCTTTGTTACCAACCATTTCAAAACTATTTGAGAAATTACTTATCAAGAGAATATACCCAATTCTTGAGAAAAATCAAACTATTCCATCACATCAATTCGGCTTTCGAGCTCGACATTCAACAATCGATCAGGTACACCGAATTACCGATGTTATAGAAAAGGCTCTTGAGGAAAAGAAAGTTTGCTCAGCAATATTTTTAGACGTGGCTCAGGCTTTCGATAAGGTGTGGCATGATGGACTCTTTGAGAAATTGGAACAGCAGCTTCCTAGTGAATATACAGAACTGTTAAAATCATATCTGAAAGATCGCCACTTCAGGGTGAAACAGGATGACGAATACTCCTCGCTACGCAATATCAATGCCGGAGTACCACAAGGAAGTGTATTGGGACCACTTTTGTACCCTCTGTATACTTATGATATTCCTGTTCCGGGAGAAAGCACAGTGGCACAGTTGCAGACGACACGGCTATTTTGGCGATTAGTGACAGTATCGAAGAAGCAACTGAAAAATTACAGATAGCTGCAAACAAAATCAACCTTTGGACAAAGAAATGGCGCATCAAACTAAATGAAGGAAGATCCACGCATGTAAACTACACCAATAAGAGAGTTAACTATATTCCAGCAACCATTAATGGGAACGATATTCCATACGCGGATGCAGCGAAATACCTTGGCAGCGGAACGAACTCGACCTAAAATTCCGCAAAATGTATTGGCTAATGGGACGGAGGTCAGCCCTGTCAGTGCAAAATAAGCTCCTCCTATACAAGCAATTATTAAAGCCAGTATGGGTGTATGGAATACAGTTATGGGGATGCGCTAAGCAGTCAAATATCAACCTCATTCAGAGGTTCCAAAATAAAGTTCTAAGGGCCATTGTTGGTGCACCATGGTACATCAAAAACACCAATCTTCATCGGGACCTTCGCATGGAGATGGTAACTAGCGAAATATCAAAATTTGCTAAGAAGCACGAGGATCGTCTAGTCCACCACGACAACTTTGAAGCCATCCAGCTGCTAGACAACAGTGCGCTAGGGCGTCGGCTGAAAAGAACTAAACCATTCGAACTAGTGCGGGAGTGATTAAAAGCAGAGCACCCGTAGTGTATTCACAGTACGCGAAAAGTGAAAACAACCACCGTCTAGTTGAGTGGTAAAAACTGTCAGACTAAGACAATTTGGGCCAATGGGCAAAATTGTAAAAATACTCATTATTTTATCAGTTTAGGTTAAGTGAAAATAACTTGCTAGTCATTGACTAGGTGTTATGCCACAAGCACTCTGTGTTTGAACAAGAAAAAAAAAATGTTAACAGGTTTAATGCGCTAGAGTATATTTGTAAATTACTTTTAATTTAGTTATTAATATTATACTTATATTATACAAGATGTTAGGTAAACATGCGGCAAAAATTCAACGGATTATTCGTTGCCCTGTTCTAAGAATATTTTGTCGTATGATGGTTTTTGAAAACTTCCTTTGTTTTGAAGGTACAGGGCAAACAAAATTTGCGACAACCATATTCGATATTTGTTGAAATTATTAATGTAAGTAAAAGTAAGTAGAAGTCATTTCCAACATTTATTGTAGATTGAGCATCTTCACACGTACTTATTTATAATAAACTGTTGTTACTGCCGCAAATTTTGTTCGCCCTGTATCTTCGAAACTAAAGGGTTTTTCGAAAATCATCATAGTACAAAATATTCTTAGAATAGGCAAAGGAATAACCCTTTCAATTTTTGCCGCATGTCTACCTAACGCCCTGTATAGTTTTTATATTAGTATTTACCATAAACCTGGTACTAGAAGTTCCTTCATCAATCGAACCAACCAGAGGACCGTATTGCTTTTTTCCAGTGCCAGTAAAACCAGTGGTACTACTTGACTCGCTCTTCATTATTTATCTATAGCCTACAGCTAGATCTTTGTCAACTCTATTTGATTATTTTACAATGTTAGACATTGACAATGACGCGAACTATGTGGAACTATGCGACAGTATCTTTGCGATAATGTTTTTTTTTTTAATTTAACTGAACTAAGATAGCTGAGAGCAAATCTGTATGCATCATTTTACGGTGTGTCGATTATTGATTTGACATTACACTTATCAACCCACAATAGTTTCTTATTCTACCAGTGTTCTAACTGATTCCAACCTAATATAACCTAAAAGTTTGGCTGATCTTGATAACTGAGTACTATGCTAAAACTTGATTTTTTCTTTATAAGATAACTACAATTGGTCTTCTATTTCAATCGCTGCAGGATAACAGTAATTAAAAAAATTCTGATAATATCTATTTAGGCTGACTAAAAGATAAAATCATCATTCTGGCCTGAAACACGCAAATAAAGTAAAAAGAAACTGTTCTTCTATAACATTGTTATCTAATGCACTAAAAATTCTAATGCACTAAAAAATTAAAAAAAAAACACTAAAAATTCCAGATGCAAGAAACATTAAAATACAGATGAGGAAGAAAGGGCAGAATGTTGAAGATCAAGGACTATCTCAACATCCGTAGCTGCGATACTACAATCCAATTTGATATTTGAGTACTTATAAAATTACATAGGAAATGATCAAATTTAACCTTATCTTTCTTTAGCCAACCTGTATGTTAAATAAAAGTTCCAAAAGTTATGTGAATTCTTAGCTGCTAAAATCAATGCCCTAAACTAACTTAAAAGTTTAAAGTACCCGAGAAAGTTCCCAATTTGTGACATATTTCTTTCAAGTTTTTCGAAAACCCTACGTGATAGGAAGGTTTAGTTATCAATATTTCACAATATTCAATTGTCTTTTTCTCGAGAATTTAACAACGCAACATTAAAAGATTACAACAAATAGCAAATAGCCTCTAATAACTTTCAAAGATAGTAAAATATACTATTTCTTTCGAGTTTGTAGTATAATATAAACCATTACGTTTTTATTTTTGGTCTTAATCAATCAGACTATTAGCAAACAACTTTATAGCTTGTTCTGTTTCTTTTTTTGGTAAGGTTTTTTTTCTACTTTATATGCAATACCAAGTTATTAGGAAAGCACATATTTTCTTTAATAATAATTGTAGAACGAAATGATTCCGATATGGTATGAGAGTACTGCATAAAATAAAATGAATTCACGAAGATATTTTTATATATTATAGAGGTTGTTGCTTGAAAGATAATATCTTTTGGGCACAGTTTTTGGTACGACTAATATTCTTTTTTGTTTTTCGGAGAAAAAACCCAAATTGTGAAGTTTGTAGGAAATTTCATGCACTTTCATTTTAAATTGAGAAAAAATCACAACAACAAAATTAAAATGCTTTTTGCAGTTTTTTTAATGCTACGTCATGAAATTTTGTTAGCAAACCCCAGATTCGGACTTAGCAGACATATAAAATGAAAGAAAATCAAAACTACCTCACAACTTTCCGAGTAGGGGCTCTTTTCAGCACAAATGGGCACAAATTCTCTTTTATTCTACTTCTGGTCTGCGTTCGGCTAGTCTCCCCGGTCCTTCCTGGATAACGCGCAGATAATCTTCGCATATTTCTCCGTTTATTACTGATTCTTTGATATTGCGTCTAGTATGGCTTGATATGCGCACGTCCGAAACAGTCGACATAATATTGGATCATGGCAAGAAGGATCAAGACTTCCTGAAACCAATGTGCGGCTTACCTGTGACTACCTATTTCAGCGCTGTTAAAATGAGATGGCTGATCGACAATGTCCAAGTGGTGCGCAGAGCTATCGACGAAAGAAGATGCATGTTTGGCACTATCGACAGTTGGCTAATTTGGGTAAATATCTCCTTTGGTTCCTTTCAAATCAGATGCATAGGAACGTCAATAGAAATCAAATTAAAGATTGTTCAGTGAATGCTATTTTAACTTTGGCCCATTTGGACTTTTGAAATTTATGGTCTTGCGTATAATGGTTAAAAAGTAATCTTCCTATCACTGAAGATGGGATCATCATCAAAGAAGAAAGCACAACAGAAAATCGTTCTAGACAAAATAAGAAAGGATGCGAAAAAGGAACAGAATAAAAAGCCGCGCCAAGAAAAACACTAAAAATTCCAGGTGCAAGAAACATTAAAATACATATGAGGGAGAGAGGACAGACTGAAGAAGACTAAGGGCTTATTTTATACTGTGTTTCATTAAAAATGGTAAAACATAAATATTTAACATTTTTTAATAATAAATCTTATTTGCCAATATTTAAAACACTTAATATTTACTTAAATATTTATATCTACTATAATTTTAAACTTAACTAAAAATAATGTAACTGAAAACATAATAAAAATAATAAATACCAAGCTCTGTACAATAGAAAATTTATGGTAACACAGTCGATCGTAAAACAAAACTAAAAGATATACATAAAATAAATCTAACCGCGTAAACAATGGCAAAGTTTACATTAGTGACATTTGGTTAAAAATAAACTTAACAACCGACCTATTATTTTCAAAGTAAGATGCGACGTGTTTTGCTTTAAAATTCATTTGTTTGGATACAAAAACAAAATATTTAAGTTTCGCTCTCGACAAAATACGAAGTTAATAGTTTCGTTGCAGTTCAAATTGGTCATTACATTGCTTCACCAACTATTTGTTAGGTGTTATTGACGAATATATCGTTTCTCGAGATGTGTGTTACCGAAATATTTATTTTAGGATGGGGTTCGATGATTTGGCTTACTGCTGCATTACGAATAATGTTGATGGTTTTGTTCAGGTTGCATTTAGAGTCTCTTCTATAGATTGGCGTTTTTGTTTTCGTCAGTTTTTATGTGATAAAGGTTGCGAACCAGTTTTTGATGGAAGCCGATATCTCAGTAACGAATGTTAGCAGGACAACGCAGTTAGCATGCAAGTAATCCTTATTTACTGCGATACACATCCCTTGAATTTAATAGCATTCCGACTATTTGTTATTTTTTAAGACCGAAATAAACATGAACAATATTTTGCGCAGTTTTTTTAAATTGTACATCTATAGTCATTTCTATATTTAACTTGTAGTACTATTCAAAATTTCGCAATTAAATTGTTCTGATCGTATCGCACTAATAGTAAATAATCGTCCACTGTCCCAGCTACGTTTCCATTTACCGTTACGATTGTATTATACATTCCCTGTGCTTATTTAGATGTGAAAACTTGGTACGTGCAGAATACAAAGAAGATCTGAACTATTATGGTATAATAAACTTTTGAAAATTGCGTACAAATGAAATATAAATCATTTCAATCGAAATACTATTGAAAAAAATGTTTGCAAAATTCCAAAATTATCTAACAATAAAACTACTAAACTACAAAACATACTGGAAACTCCAATGACTAATATGTTGGTTTGAAACAACAAAAGTAGTATAACAATCGGATGTAAATCTTCTAAGAACCAAAAATATATAAAAGAAGAATCGTCAGATAAGTCAGCAGCGAACATGTCTCGGTTTTTATACATACTTCTTTCTGTTTTTATTGACTCAAAATAATGGTTTATTCATAACCCCCCAAGCAACAAATTTCAAACATTATTGTATACTATCAGTGTTCTTGAAAGGCAGTAGTACATTTATTTGTTATAAGATGGGGCTCAAAATGTCAAAAATTCTCGCATTTGTTCATTTTTATATTAAGGTAAACGTGTTTCAGGCCAGAATGATGATTTTTTTTAATGGAAATTGTATGACTTCAACTGTTATCTCCAAAGGTCGTATATTAATGCCAAAATCGCTACTCTCTGCTGCTAGTGTAATAATTAGGGATTATTGATGTCCGCAATTCCGACAGTCGTGTCGGAATTTGGATAAAATGCGTACAATTAATTGTAGTGTAGCTAACGATGTAAAAGAAGTTATTTTCTTGTATAAAGACGGCAATAGACGCATAAACATTTTCTTCTTTTGAAAACACTGTGCCTTAAAGTCGTATGGGAAAATCGTATTCTTTCTGGCTAGCTACACGCCCAACACCCGTCGTACAACTTTCAGTTATTGTTTTTCATCATCGACCGAAATGCCCGAGAATCGACCCTTTTTTGCTTACTCTGCTGGAACGCAAATGGTTGCGTTCGACATGCGGTGCAATATTAAACGCTAGAATACCTATTATTAATAATTTATTATGGGTACACAATAATAATACATAATTAAGTATATACTTAAATTATTATTATTTTTTTCTTTGTCGGCAAATTTCATTTACTTTTACATTTTCTTATATTTTTTATACAAATCTTTTAATTGTGTGCTTTTAATTTATTAGATATACCTGGTGAGTCATAAATGTGTTGTTCTGATTCATGCTTTTGCAATGGTTTGGGTCGTGTCATTACGCCATTAAATAATACAAAACCTTAAATTTAATTTTAATTTAAATATTCCAAGTACTTTTAGACGTCCAAATAATTCTATCGAATTTAAAATACATATATAACATGCCAGATTACACTATAAACCTAGTTTAGGTCTGAAAAATGTTGTATATCGGACCTCATTTTAGGGCTTAAACTGATATTGAAAACCCAACCTTAATATGGAATGTGCACCCGTAAGAATAGGCCACAACATAATTGCACAACATAATTGATGACGTTTTATTTGAATATAGTGACTGTTTATGTGAATAAAGTCAACTTTATTTAAAAGAACTTTCATTATAATACTTTCACAGTACTTATTATACTATTGTGAAAACCATCGGCCCCTTTCATTATAGGGATTATATCATCGGATTAAAGGTAAAAGTCATTAACTAACATCAAATAATTACGAAAACCTGACTTTAAAAAGCAATAAAGATAATGATATTTCCCAGGAAATGTAGGGGCTTTTGCCTAGGCAAAATCTATTTGCCTAGGCAAAAGCTATTTGCCTGGACCAATAGATATGAAACCTTTATTTATATTTTAAAGTTATTTACCTAGGCAAATGTATTTGCCAAGACCGTTGTTATACCATATGACCATAACTAATATTTTGTCGTTGATTACTTTAGAGTAATATCGTATTCTAATCATCATGGTTCTAATGAAGTTACGCCTGATTTGTTATGACAAGCGTCAACACACATGAGTGCAGAGATACGATTTCATATGGATCAATATGTACCAGTAAATTTCTGAATTCTTATTGACTGGGCGATTTGACGAACAGATGCAGACGATGATATTATCACCTAACTATTTTGCACACGGAAAACCATGCGGAACAAATGTGTTTTACACATAGGTATTGTCAGTAAAATATAAAATTAGTATGTACCTTACGCTGTATAAATGCCCGACCAGGAAGAACTATGTAAATTAGTGCGGATTAAATTGTTTGACAGAATAAGTTGATTACTGATGTCAATTGCTCTGGTTTATATACGTATGCAATGATTAACACAAAAATGTTTATTGTTGAGGTGGGCTTCTCCACCTTCTTTGTACGATCAAAAACAGCAAGATTATTCAAATAAAACCTGAAAGTCAAGATGTGGAACGAAATTGTCCACGAAATGTACGAGAAATTGGCTGCATTAGTGTCATGGAAAAGTTGTGGGCCAATGAATTAAAGAAAACACCTAATTTTAATTGTTTTTTCATTTTGATGTTTTGAACTGCCGCAAATGCTTTAAAATTATTTTAATTTTTGATATTTTTTCTATTTTTTGTTGGGTTTTTAAATATGATATAATTCGGGAATGTGCAATCATGGAAAACGTGTGAGTTAATGAATTACGTAACACTCATTTTTTTTATTTTCATGTTATGCAATGGCTTTAAAATTATTTTAATTTTTGTTTTTTTTTGTTTGTTTGTTTAATATAGAGATATAATAGTAATAATATATAATAGTGTAATATAGTAATATAATAGTGGCGAAAGCTCTTGGGGGATATTAAGGAGTGGATTATTATTATTATTATTACTATCATATCATATATACAGGGTCTCCCACGACGAGCTGCCATTAGAAGTATATGGAGAACCAAATGAAATGAGAGATTGAGAATTTGTGGAATTATATTGTTGAACACGATCGTCTCAGCTAAAATATTTTGAGTTTTCGATTACTTCCGGTTACACCGGAAATGATGTCAACTTTTCTGTTTCAAATGGAATACCCTGTATTTTATTGCATTATCGAAATCTTCATTAAATTTTAGATCAACTTTATGTTACATTCCCTATACCTAACCTGTGCCATTTTTGAGATATGCATACTTTTCCTTAAAAAATGACAGCTGCACGGTTACTTTCAATTACTTATAAACTAGCCCCTGTTACCGTTGGAAAAAAGTTGTCCGGCAAAATTGTTGTGAAGGTAACGTATTATCGACACATCGGTAGAACTCTTGTAAAAGTTATACAGGATGTTCAAATTATAAGATCAAAGTGGAATTCGAGAAAAGTACTAAAAGTCGATTTTTTCAAATGGCAACCCTAACATATGAATACATTTCTCAATTCTATGGAAAATTTTAGGTTAATTTTATGTACAATGTCCTATATCTAAAATGTACTTGTACCTACTGAAATCGATTTTTAATCATCACAGTAGAAATTGCATACATTTCCACATCTAGATTGCTTTTGAAAACAACTGAACAATTTGGAATAAACAAAACTTTATTAAACAGGTTTTTTACGTCATTTTTCTTTATAATTAAGTATTGATAAAATTATGAGGCTACAATAAAACACAATATTAAAAATAAAACAAAATCCTAAAGTAAATTTAAAAATAGTTGCTTAATTCAATTTCAGTAACCGTTCAAAAACGTTGCCGTTTGCCGCTAAACATGCTTCAAATCTTTTTAACCCAATAACTGATGAGAAGAAAATGAAAGATAGGGTTCGAGCTGCTTTGAATGGGTTATGTGCGAACTCTATCAGGGACGCCACCAACAATAGTATGTTAAAAAGAATTGAAGCATGTTTAGCGGAAAACGACAACGTTTTTGAACCGTTACTGAAATAATATTTAGCAGTTTTTTAATTTTCTTAACGATTTAGTTTTATTTCTAATATTGTGTTTTAATGTAGGCCTATAATTTTATAAATACTAATTATAAGGAAAAATTACCTAAAAAAACTTGTCTATTAAAGATCTGTTTATTCCAAATTATTGAGCTGTTCTCAAACGTAATCTAGATTTGCCAATATTTGCAATTTCTACTGTGATGTTTGAAAGTCGATTTCCGTAGGTACAAGTACATTTTAGGTATAGGGCATTGTACACAAAGTTGATCTAAAATTTTCCATAGAATTGATAAATGTATTCACATATTAGGGTTGCCATTTGAAAAAATCGACTATTAGTACTTTTCTCGAATTCAATTTTGATCTTATAATATGAACAACCTGTATAACTTTTAGAAGAGTACTACTGATGTGTTGATAATCCGTTACCTTCACAACAATTTTTCAAGACAACTTTTTTCCAACGGTCACAGGCGATCATTTATAAGCAATTGAAAGTAACCGTGCAGCTGTCATTTTTTAATGAAAAGAATTAATATCTCAAAAATGACACATGTTAGGTATAGGGAATGTAACATAAAATTGACCTAAAATTTAATGAAGATTTCAAAAATGCGATAAAATACAGGGTGGTCCATTTGAAATTTAAAAGTTGATATCATTTCCGGTGTAACCGGAAGTAACCGAAAACGCAAAATATTTTAGTTGAGACGATCGTGTCCAGCAATATAGGTCCACAAATTTTCAATCTCTCATTTCATTTGGTTCTTCATATACTTCTAATGGCAGCTCGTCGTGGGAGACCCTGTATATATATAAGAAATAAAAACGGCTTTGCGGAAGTTCAACACAAGAAAATAAAAAAAATAGGTGTTTTATTTAATTCACACCTTTTCCGTAATTGCACATTCCCGAATTTGTATATTTAAAAGAATCGGCGCACCCTAATGCCTGTTAATTATTTGACCCTGTTTTTTAACACCTTATGTATACAGCAACAATTACTAATTCAGTCTATTTCAAATAATATTCTCGTCTTTCTATTGTTTCTTATTTTGTTATTAATCATTTGTATCGGAGAACCGTTTTTAACATTCTTTCTCGACAACTAAGTGAATTGCAATGCCTCTTCAATGCGTTTTTAGCATTTTTGGCTAAATATCAAAACTTTCAAAGTTAAACTTAAGAAATCGAGAACCTCCAAAGGAAAAAACACAAACATCCAAACATCTCCAAAAAAAATTAGGCACACATTCAAAACCGTTACGTCACAACGACGCAAATCCAACTGCGCGCGCGTCGTGCTCCGTTTTCAGCAGACGTCGTGAGGCGGCGGTCCAGCGCGTACGCAGCATCCCGCTAGATGGCGCCCCGCTCCTCTCATCTCTGCCCATCTCACTATTCAACCGATTCGCAGCCGCCCGCCGCCGCCGCCGCCGTTCGCGGCTCAAAATCGATAGCATCTCGCATCCTTATCCCTTACCGCCGTCCCGCATAAGGACGTCCTTCGCCAGCCTGGTCCACGAATAGAGAAAATCGCAGACCGAAGTATGGGTGGCTGCGAACGCCAAATATAACAAAAATTCGCATATTCCGACCATGCAGGGTCTCGAGGTGTTTCGAAAACTGTGAAGTGCGTTGTTTGTGCGAAATAATTGACGGTCGTGGACTATGGTTCAGTGTCAAAACTGTGGAAGAGTGGTTTTAGTGAAGTCGAGGTATAGACTCTAAAAAACATGGGTGAATATCTGCGAAAAGGAGTTGCCTGTTGGAAAAAGTTAGTATTTCTTGATCGTTTAGCTGTAATTTATTAGTTGTGGACCTCTGGAACAATTCGAAATCGACCGTCATTGATATTCCAACCCGAAAAATAGGTAGGCGTGTATCTAAAAATCCTGAAAAATCGCGAAAACCCAACTCATATACAACGCGAAAACCTCAACCAACAAATAAAAACAAGGAAAAACCGACACAAATAAGCCTTGGCCGGAATCCAAGCCGACAAAATTAGAATATCGCTTTGCGAATTTCCGATTCATTTCTAAATTAACTACCTTGACAACCCGCAAACCGATCCTCGTTTTTCATACGTCAAAATCGTCGATACCCCTAATATATCTATTAAATGAATATCGGTTAGATATCCGTTTGATATCTGTTAGATATCTGCCATTTCCTTTCCCATGGCCGGTGCCTTGTTATGTCTGTGCGAGTGCGTACAATTAGTTGTCTGATTTGTTTTTTTTTACATTTGGAGCGGTGCCTGCGAAGTTGTTCGGTTTATGGTTAAATTTGGCTCAATGGAGTAAAATAATTCATAAATTAGCAGTTGTTTGTGTATTTCTGCGGCCCACCATTAGTAGTGGGGAGGGGGGGGGGGGTCGTGAAAATGATTGTTTTGACGTGTTGCTTCTGACTTGTGATGTAAAATGGTAATATTACCGCGGTAATATTACCGGTAATTTTGGTAATATTACGTGTAAAGTTACCGAAGTGTTGGTAATATTACTGCGGTATTATAACCGGTAGTTTAAGTAATATTACCGATATTATAATTTTTTTTGCAATAAAAGAAACTATATCGAATACTGTACGACACTAATGAGAAACCCTTGGCTAAGTTAGAAGAGAAAAACTACGAATTCTTCGAAGATTTTCGGTCAGCACTTTTCGTTTTGTTCTGGAATTCTTATCTGTAAAGATGAATGCTCCAAAACTGTCTGGAAAATAATAATTCCGATCTGCAAAATGCTGTAAATCTTCCTTATTATTACACAGTGTGTACAAATTTGAAATGCTTAGAAATGAAACACACTTTATAATAAAAAGGATTTCGTATTTATATTTTAAGTCATTTTCGAAAATGACGAGCTATTGACAGAAATTATTTTAAATTTGGTTAATTGCTTCTTTTTAACATTTAATCGTCTTATAACATTTACACCATTGACCTTAGGGACATGCGTTTTTTACAGTTCAATTTGTAATTCAAAAGACGCTATATTTAAAAATTGGAATTTCGTCTGATTCTTACAAATACATAACCCTGTATATTCAAAGGTCATTCAAATTTCTATCTTAAGTCTTTTCCTAAACCTTTTATTTGGTTACTTTCTTCTAAACTTTGAGGACCAGATATTGACACGTTACGTTTCATCTTGTTAAAACTGATATACCAGAGGGCATTCGGAATAATTGTACATATTTTTTTAATGATGTGGAATTGGAATCTTAGGTAATGTTAGAAAAAGAAAAGGAAATTACATTTTATTAGAAGTAACGTCTCAAAAAATTATGAAAACTGCACCACAAAATTTAATAAGTACCCATCTTCAGAGCAGTTTTCAAATATTAAAAATATTAACAACCTTTATTTGTTAAGAGTACCCTTTATTTATTAAGATAATATATTTTACTTGCTACAAATTTTGATTTTTAAATTGTTAAGCTATTTATTAGTTATTTTTTAATTCTTAAAAAGAATCTGTTGTTACTTTAAATAATTATGTAGGTACTTATATTAAATGTTGTTGCAAAAACATCACTACTTCTGACGAGTATTAACCCAAAAGTGTATTCCTTTAAATTGTTTATACAGTGTCCTCCACTAACGTGGACACAAATGGGAAACATTGTAAATTAAATACAAATATTAGAATATCTGCTTGCACACAGATAGAAAAGATTTCTTATTTTTGAGAAATATATTCTTTTGAATTTATTCTTTTGGGTCAAAACAAATTTCTTTGACGCCAACATTGTTTACTTCATTGAATAGTTTTTGAATTTATTTGGATTAAGGATTTTTAGTCAAATAAATATGTTTGGACACCTTTTTTTGCTACCTTAATCATGACCACATTTTTGACATTTTTGATTGTATAATTTTAAATCAATTTTCTCTGCATACTGTATCTAACCACATACCTTACCTATGTATGTGCGTAAAACTGTCATAAAAAGGAGATGTGCCGAAGTAAAAGCAGCAATTATAAGTTTTAACTTGTTTTCTAGTTTGTTTTCGTTCGGTAATATCGGGTTTATCCGCAATAATTTGGTGAGAATTTAATCTATTTGTTCACAAAGTTATGAATTAGACAAACAGCTAGTGAAAGATTTATTCACCTGACTTCAAACTTCAAACAACTGCTTCAGCGGTTGTAAAATAAGCAAAGATGCTAAACTTTTTTTTCTTCAGGAATTTTAAATCTGGTTTGTTATCATAACTCCAGCATCAAACAGGTGTGTAATAAAACCGGAACCTATTTCGGCACCTAAATATATCATAATATACATGCCACTGGTGCGTTTATAGACCACTCCGGTATTTTTAGACCGTATATTAAAACGAAAGAGTTAAAAATATCGTTCCTCTCGACGCAATTACCGCCTTTGAGGAGTAATAATCTAATTGATACGACGAAATATGAAAAACGATTCCGGATTCACAAAAAAATAATCCCCAAAACGACCGAAAGCAAATCTAAATATAGCCTTTACAAGATTCTATTTATTTCAGGTGAGACGACCATTTCCCTTCAGTTGCTCAGCTGTAGTGCAGAGCTTACCAGTGAAGAAGACGAAGAGGAAGAAGAAGACCATGCTTCAACGTACCACAAGACATTACTTCTTAATTGATAGTGTATGAACGCAATAACATGGGGCTTACCAAACGTCATATACTCGTAATACTGCTGGTGTCAGTAATGTACAGTGTCAGTGGCGGTTATAGGCCATGTACGAAATGTGCAGTTATTGCGAGAACACCCGGTAGCTCAAATTTTCGCGACTTCCTTCGAAGTGACTTCGTTCGTCCAGAATATGCTCATAGCAGGCCAAAGAGAGTTGCTCAAAAACCGGAGAAGAATTTCGATAAAATACGACGATTAAATAACCATAAGTCGAGAAAAGACGATAACTATACGCAGCCAATAAGTGGAACGCTTGTGCATCATCCTGATCATTATGGCAGAAACCCGAAGAAGCCGAATAAGATGCTGCAGCTGTATGACTTCAGCAATGCTGCGAGGAGAAACGCTTTCCTCTATCCCGGAACTGAGTGTAACTTTGAGATCGAGTGTCGTTGGACTTGGAAGCCAGATATTCCGAATGTTTCCGTCGTTGCGTCTTCTTATAATCTGAAGCCGAACGAGACTGGACCGCAGATTGACGCCGACAATAATCGAGATGGTAAGTGACTGTTTTGTTTCTCCTTTTGAAGTAGTTATTCGTACGCAGATGATCAATAGAACTTTGATGTAGATCTTTTAATCATCTATGTACAATAAATGTCATATGCATTTTTTCATACAAGTAACCGTTCTGGAACTAGAAATGCGTCACTTATGGAAATTAGTGAATTGCATATGTCCAGAATTTACAAAGAAAATAAAATAAATTGCTATCAAGAAGCTGGATTGCCTCGACATTCGTCTGCTAGAGAAGTCTGTTCTAATGATTCTCCGCAAGCTTTCCAATTTCGTTCGTTACTAATTCCATTTCAAGATCCCTGTGGAGATTTCTGTTTCTTATATACCACGGTGCACCGACGATGTTTCTTAGCACTTTATTTTGGAAGCGTTGAATGATGGATGGTGATATTGCTTGGCTTTGTACAGCGCGACAGTTGGATACCATAGGTCCACACAGGTTTAAGTATCTGCTTGTAAAGTAGGAGTTTATTATATGTCGACAAAGACGACTTCCTACCAATAAGCCAGTACATTTTTTTGTATCTTATGCCCAATTCTTCACGTTTCTTTTTAACGTGCTTTCCAGCGGAGCTTGGTATCTAGCGTCATACCGAGGTATTTTGCCGTGTTCGAGTAGTGGTGATATTTAATGTAACTAGCCATCGTTGCATCCAATCACTAATATCGTTGACAGCATTCTGCAGTTTTAGTGTTGCTCCGTCAACATTTGTATCTACTGCCATGATAGCAGTGTCATCAGCAAACGTGACAACGGTAACACCATCTGGTTGCGGAAGATCATGTGTATATAGAAGGTAAAGAATTGGGCCAAGTATACTACATTGTGGTACTCCAGCTTTAATACATTTGAGGATTGAGTACTCATTATCTTGCTTTATGCGGAGTTATCTATCAGAAAGATATGATCCTAATAGTTGGCTATACTCAAAGGGTAGTAGCCGATCCAGCTTATAGAGTAGACCTTCGTGCCAAACTTTGTCGAAGGCTTTTGCCACATCCAGGAATATGGAGGAGCATACTTTTTTTCTTCTAAAATCTTTCTATGATCATTGTTATTTTGTGCACCTGATCAATTGCGGAATGTTTGTTTCTGAATCCAAACTGATGCGTGGGTATGATGTTTCTTTCATCTAAGATTGGCTTCAGTCCTTTTGCAAGTAGCTTTTCAAACAGTTTTGACAATGTGGGCAGTAAAAAAATTGGCCTCTAGGAGGATGTTTCATTTGGTGGTTTTCCTGGCTTGGGAATAATCACTACCTCCGCAGTTTTCCAAACAGATGGTACATAATTAAGCCTAAATGCTGCGTTGCATGGGGTTAGTTATCTTTGCTATGGCTATCGTTACAGGTGATGTGATGTCTGATTGTCTATACAGTGATATAAATGCACTAATTTGTGAAAATTGTATAAATCAGTTAAATCACATTTTGCACTCTCTAGACTTACTATAGTCTCTGGACAAAGCCAACATTTGTTACAAAATTATGAAAATTAATGAACAACTTGAGGAATTCCTCGCGTATAAAATTTAAGTGTAATTACCCTTAAATTCTATACAGTTAATGTAGTTTCGGTTTCCCAGCTCATCATTCAAAATCCAATTTTTACATAAAAACTGGAATTATTAACTAACTTACATAGTCAGATTCGATGTTTTGCACAATTTGAAAATATCCGATACATTATTTATAGCTCGACTACTGGACAGAAATGATATAAAGTGTGTAAATACTCCTGAATCGTTTCTACTTAAGTTGTATGACTGTCGATATTTTTTGCCTTTCGGTGTAAACATGAGCGCGAGAGAAATGAGAAAGGATACCCTATTTTTGCAGTTTTTAATTAACGCTCGTGTTTCCAATTTTTTTCCTCGTGAACCGCGCGACGCAAACATTTCTATTTTTGTTCATGTTGCATTTAGGGTTTCTTCTATCGATTCGCGTTTTAGTTTTATTCAGTTTTTGTGTAAAAAGGTTGCGAACAAGATTTTCATGGAAGCGGATATCTCTGTAACGAATATTAGCACGATAACGGGATATTCACGTAAACAATCGTCATATTTTGTTTGATGCTACTGTAGAAAAAGATTTTTCATAATAATTTTTAAGTAATTTTTAAAGCTTGTTAATATGAATGATATAAATGCCGTGCAGCGCGTATTACGTCAATCGTAACGGTAGATGGAAACGTAGCTGGGACAGTGGAAGATTATTTACTATTAGTGCGATACGACCAGAACAATTTAATTGCCGAATTTTGAATAGTAGTGCGAGTTAAAATAGAAACTCAACGTAACCTGAAGAAAACCTGAAATTTTGGTAGTTCAGGAGTATGACATACCAGCTTTTTTTCAGTTTTTTCTGTCCAGTAGTGTTAGAGTTATGGTCTTTCAAAGACAGGTGTCAATACTATTGAAACGAGACATGGCAGTTAGGGCGATTCTCTCCTGCGGGGTCACATATATAAGTAGCTATCAAAAATATTAAAAAGAGAACCTTTGCAGATTTATTATACTTGTTGTACTGTGCAACTAAACAGGCCATAGGACGAGTACGTTAAGTTTAGCAGAGAGTATAGTTGAGCAGAGCATCCTTAATATTTTTACGACCAGGAAAGTGCGTAACTCTTGGCACAGGCTGTGCACATTAAGAGATAACGTGCTGAATAGGTTTACATCCGTTTAACCAAGTATAATTTCTCGAGTGGTCACATCACAACTGCGGGCAACGGCTGCACACTGGAACCAAATGCAGAAAAAACTAACAGAAAATCCGAAGGCCTAAGCCTATAAACATTCCAGAAACTTCTACAACTTCAAAAGGATCTCTCATAGTAAACATTCAAGTTCCTGCTTTCACCTCAAATGCTGAGAGTTTGTTCACAAATGCTTTTCAAATAATTACAGCAGTTCTTTGAAAAAACAACGACAAACGCAATAGAATCAGAATCAGGAGAATTATGTACAAATCTATGTAGATCTTGTATGTAAATCTTGTATCTTCAGAATGACAGAGTGCTAGCAAGTGTTATACTATTTTAAGGGGTCCATGTCTTTAGCCCCCCCCCCACATTCGAAATTTCAAATTTTTCTAATGCCAAAGTTTTGTGCCGCAAACTAGAAGTTGTGTGCTCTATTCGTTTCCAACCTATAAGCAGCATATCTCTGAAAGGGGACTGGGGACATGCCTGATCTAACTTCCAAATTCGAAATAAAATCAAACTTTTTTCGATGCTTAAGTATTGTGGTAGTTTTGTGCTGTTTTGTGCCGCAAACCAGAAGTTTTCTGCTCTTTTCGTTCTTGAGTTATAAGCATTTTTCTACGTGGGTGCTACCCGTCTCTCTCTTTCGTTCGGGGCCCGGTTTCTCGCAGGTATGCATGTTGATAATGCATACGTACGAGTTTAACGGCACTGTTTGTGGCTATATAACTTTAAAATTTTAACGACTTTTTTATAAACATACCCCATGATATTGTTAAAAAACTAAGCAAACCTGATATGAATCCACTGCAATACATAAAAAATATAACATCTGACACCTTTAATTTTAACCATGTTTCATTTAATGACATGAGAGACACAATAAACTCATTGAAGAACTCAGCAAGTGTGGACTGCTATGGTATCAGTGTAAGAATAATCAAAACATTAAGAAATATCATTATATATCCACTTGCACACCTTTTCAATGACTGCATTGAACAAGGTTGTTTCCCGAAATGTTTAAAAATTGCGACAGTGATACCGATACATAAGAAAAATGACACGGGCAACTGTAACAACTACAGACCCATATCATTAACACCGATCGTATCAAAAATATACGAAAAAATACTAAAAAAACAAATATACATACATTTTGAAGGGAACAACTTGTTTAGTGAATCTCAGTTTGGATTTAGGCATGGCAAATCTACCAGTCTAGCTATCAATGCACTTATAAATAAAATCTTAAACAACTTTGAGCGCGGATACCATTCAGTTGCCACGTTTTATGACCTCTCGAAAGCTTTCGGTTGTGTCACACATCATGTTCTATTAGAAAAACTTAAGAAATATAACTTTTCGAAATCGAACATTGGGTTAATGGAGTCATATCTGAGTAATCGTTACCAACACGTAAAAGTGAACAATTCAATTTCATCGAACAGACTTTGCAGTTACGGGGTACCCCAAGGATCAGTTTTGGGCCCCATTCTCTTTTTAATTTATATCAACGACATTAATTGTGCTACTGAAGCAACTGATCTTATTCTATTTGCGGATGACACAACGGTAATTAAGGGAGGTGATGATTATGAACAGCTTCTTAATACAGTTGACCTATGTGACAGAGATATTAAAGAATGGTTTTCTTCAAATGCGCTTTGCATCAATCAGGATAAGTGCTTATCGGTATTGTTTACATTGCGACATGAAGCGCGTTCCAGTACGGACGATAATGAGAGTGTAAAATTCTTGGGTGTTATTCTTGACTCCAAATTAAAGTGGGAAAGTCATGTCGGACATGTTTCAGGAAAACTTGCGAGGGTGATTCATTATTTGAGAATCTTGAGAGAATCAATCTCTATAAAATGTCTTAGGGTTGCATACTTTGCCTTTTTTCACTCGTTGATGACATATGCAATATTTAACTGGGGCCATTCAGGTCACAGCAATAAATTGTTTTCTCTACAACGCCGATGCATAAGAGTAGTACTCGAAGTCGGTTGGAGGGAAGATTGCCGTGAACACTACCGAAATCTCAATGTTCTGACACTTCCATCCGCCTACATATTGGAATGTTTAATGTACGCTAAGGTCAATGCCAGTACGTTTATGACATCGAATGCAATTCACTCGTACAACACTCGTGAGAATCAGCAGTATCGCCGACCTTTTCTGAGATTGCAGAAGTCGCGCAACGCATCAAATTACTGAGCTCTAAAATTTTTTAATGTTCTGCCGCCAGCAATTAAGTGTTACTCCAATAACAGATTTACGACAGTAATGAAACAATTCTTGGTTGAAAAATGTATATTCAATTACGATGAATACTTTAACTGTAATTTCGTAGAAATATGTAGTGCATAGTGTTTTTCTTTTTCTGTTCTGACTTGTGTAAACAATTTTCTTTGTAATAACACCAATAAAGATTATTATTATTATTATTATTATTATTATTATTATTATTATTATGATTATTATAAACATTCCAGAAACTTCTACAACTTCAAAAGGATCTCTCATAGTAAACAGTCAAGTTCCTGCTTTCACCTCAAATGCTGAGAGTTTGTTCACAAATGCTTTTCAAATAATTACAGCAATTCTTTGAGAAAACAACGAAAAACGCAATAAAATCAGAATCGGGAGAACTATGTAAAACTAGAAATTTTGTATCTTCAGAATGACAGTGTGCTAGCCACCACTTGACCCTAGCGCCCCTACTTTCGAATTTAGATTGTTTCTAATGCCACAGTTTTGTGCTGGTTTTGTGCTGTTTTGTGGCCGCAAACTAGAAGTTTTGTGCTCTATTCGTTTCCAACCTATAAGCAGCATGTCTCTGAAAGGGCGCTGGGGACATGCCTGATCTAACTTCCAAATTCAAAATAAAACAAACTTTTTTTGATGCTAAAGTATTGTGGTAGTTTTGTGCCGCAAACCAGAAGTTTTGTGCTCTTTTCGTTTTCGAGTTATTGAATTCCAAATAAATATTGTTAAATAGTTATTTGGTTATAACGTCACAAAGATTTAATATTATTTGTTAATATTATGCATTTTTTAAATCTCATTGTGCAAAATCTCGTGGCTACAATAAATAGTCATTGAGCAATTATCACTTAACAAATATTTAGTTATCACAGATATTCGATAGTAAATTATATAGTATAAGTAACACATATGAATATTGTTATAATTATAATATAAATCTCTATATAAATCTTCTAATAACTCAAAAACAAAAAGAGCTCAAAACTTCTGGGTTTCGGAACGAAATAGCACAATACCAACATAAAACTTACGCATACAAATTTAATGTAATTTTAAAGCTTTTTTTGTTATTTTTGTGCCGCAAACCAGAGGTTTTGCGCTCCTTTCATACCCGAGTTGTTAGCAATTTTCAATTGCGACATCTAAGGACCTAAACTCCAAAATTGCAATAAAATTTAATTAAATTTGTATGCATAAATTTGTGTGAAAAAGCCTTAAAAGCTACACCAAATGGTCAGTTGTTTAAAATAAGTTTATACCAGGGTGTATCGGTATCAAAATCTGATGATTTTGGTGGCCAAACAATAAGACTTCATAATATTAAAAAATTACACATAAATGATACTACTCTTTTGGGTCGATGATTTTTTTTCAGCTTTTTTTACGTTCGGTGCCACTGTGGTGTTAACAGACGAGAAATTTAAATTAAAGAAATTTGTTAGGAGATTAGATTACCGGCTCGGATTTAGATTTAATTCCCCGGTTCCCGAATCCGATCCGATTGTACTACATAATTAACAGTGGAACGCGTTAGATAAAGATATATAAATAAAGACTTCAGCAGTAGTAGCAGTAGCAATGCTGCCTGCTGACGTTTCGAATGTATGGGCGGAGAACACAAGGGACGATATAAATAAGAAGCGTGTACGCTCGGCGGGACACAAAGCGTCACTAGACGGACGTTGTAACAAAACAACATTAGTGATCCTGGAAATAAATTAAATTCTTAAGAGTCTTCAGAGGATAAACCGGTCAAAATAAATCAGTCTGGCCTATGAAAGGTATATCTTAATGGGTAGTACATAATTGACGGTGAGGTGATAAATATCCGTGTTGTTGGTAAATTTAGAAAATTGTATAAATCAGTTAAAAATACATAATTATTTTAAGTACTGTGGTTGGTATTTTGCTTATAAGTTTCTTTAATTCAAATAACTTAAAGTAAAGGTTAATCAGCTATTTGAACTAAAAGTCTAACAAAAATATATAGGTAAGAAGTTAATGTTATAGTAGGTAGACTCAAGTCCTGTAATCTCCTGTAAAAAAAAATAACACGTAAAGAATGAAATTTGTTGGATGAAGGAATTATCAGGTCGTTTTTTAGCACGTTTTTTTAACAGCTTCCGCCAAATTTTACGTATGTCTCCGTGAATTGACATTCTGTTGGCAAAATATATATTTACGACACACAATTACCTGAAAAACATTTGGCAAAGTATTCTAAGATGTCGAATTTAACATGATACACTATATTATCTTTTCTGAAAAATAAGAAATTGTGACTAAGCATTGAAAGATATTTTAGTTACATGTTTTCTACTAGGAAGGCTATCGAAAGAAAGTAACGCAAATATGTAGAAAATCGTGGTTTTCCCAATATTAGCAAATTTACAAGCTGGACTGAACTTGTTTGAACTATTCTAAGTATGTACTTCAAAATGGTCTCTCATAGTAGTAAACATTTTGCTTTTGCCTGAAATCCTTTAAAGTTTCCTTTCCCAAAATTGGCGTTTTATATAAACCCCCATAATAAATGTTTCTCTAGTCAAAAATGATATAACTATAGATCGCAGTCTTTCCAAATATATAGTCCAACCAGGGTTGCCAGGTCTCCGGCATTGCGCTGGAGTCTGCAGCATTTCAGGCTCATCTCGGGTCTCCGGCAGGCATTCAAGCATCTCCGGCATAATCAAACATGCAGGAAATAGTTTTACATTATTGTAAATAATATATCGTCTGCTTAAAGGTAAAATGGCAAAAGTCACTAACTAACAATTTGTTATATTTTATTGACGCACGAATTAATTGTGGCCAAATGCTGTTAAATGCGTATCTAAACGAAAATACGATCAATAAGTGTTATTAAAATAAGTTCAATAAATTCTTAAAATCCATTAATTCTCTGGAAAATGTCATTATATTTATTGGTATTCTATTGTAGTCAGGTTTTTGTAATTATTTGAAATGTTAGTTAGTTACTTTTACTTTTAACCAGACGATATGCAGACAGAGACATATCTTTGTTGAATTTTGCATATTCAATGTTATTCAAATTATTTTACACTACGCAATTTATCACGCAAAATGTTCTACAACTTTTTAAGCAATACAAAATTGCGTATAGTGCCATTGACAATAGTGTAAAACCGCTATTATACAGTGAGAACACAAAGTATTGAAACATGACAAAAACTCTGTTTTGAATTCCAGAATATGTACACATATTTATCGTAAACTAAATTTCTGACCTTCAATGGTTTTTGAATTAAAACGGAATCGACATATTTTTTTAAATGACAGCATATAATAGTATGATGGCCGTACATAGGAAAATTTTCTAGAAAAAGATAGTTGAAAATTAGCATTACATTGTGTATTTTATACAGATTTTGAGGTTTCTGGGTGATTGAATTCAAATGGCATACATTTACTAATGTTGCTAAAATTACAGTTTTGACATTTGATCTCACTTTTCCGGATGTCTTACGTAATTTTGAGCTCGCATTCGTATTAAGCGCAAATAAAGTTCCAGAGTACATTTTATATTCCATTTACAACCTCCATGCTACTCAAAATTATCAATATTTGCAATTTCAATTATGGTCTTTAAGCCTTAAATTTTCTTCCGCTACCATTAAGACAGTTAAATGTTATATTAAAATAACTTTCAAATATGGGATTGCCATTACATCAAAATGTGTATTTTTATAGTAAAAAATCGACGTATTCATAGACGTTTTTTTTTCTTAGCCGTATAAGCAAAATGAAAAAGAAACAAAATTAAAAAGCGCAAAATATCTGCAATCCTGTAGAACGTGGCTTTTGGAAATGGAAACTGCATAGGCGATTATGAGGTATTCTTTGCCAAAATCGGAAAGTTGAGTTTTTAGACCTGTTTGGGTTTGACACATGCGAGGTGAAACGGCCTGACTTTTTTAATCAGAGAATCAAGTTGACCCTACATCAATTATTTTAATATTTTTACGTTAAAAATAAATATTGTTTCTTTAACAATTATTTTATATTTTTTTCTAATCTTGTCGACTATACCTCCCCCTATCATCTCCGGCGTTCTTGTGAGACTAATCTGGCAACCCTGGCTGAAACTCTATAGTTTTCAACGATAATTTCCATTCTCTTTCTATCGATATCGTCCTGTTATTGGAATAAAAAAAACAAACGACAAAAACACGAGAAAATCACAAGTATGACGTTCACTGTGGACAGAAGTCGATAGAAAATACCGAGAGGAAATACCTTAGCAAGGCAGTACGCACAGAGAGGCCTGTTCAGCTAGTTTCCAGGACAACGGCTGGGTGCACAGTCTGATTGATCATGAACCAACTTGCGTCATAAACGGCTAGATTCTATGTCCTCCATACCGTACACGAAAACATTAATATAGACGTACCTAATAGGTACACAATTATAGCACAAAAATTAATTATCTTTCTTGCATAAGACCGATATATAACAGAGATTCTAGAACGTGCGTTTAAAAGTGGATAGCAAATTGAACTTGTGCATCGAGGTACATATTTTAATTACAGATATCGTTTTTTGTAGATATGTGTTTTCAAAACTATACAAGTTTGTGTTTGTTTAATATCTGTTTGCAGGCCCGGCGCATGATATTTTTTTACTGTGTGAGAAAAATTTTTTCTAACTAATTGAAATAATCCAAATATTCTTCAAATATGTTCACATGTGCTTCACAAGTGTTTTATATAAATACCGGTATCGCATTTTATGGAATTATTCTAAAACTAGTGTCTTTTACTAGCGTATAGATTTAAGAACATTTTCAAACTTATGTCAAAATTATTTGGAAGAAATCGTTTTAGGCAATTGAAATTTTTACCTAGCATTACTATTTTGGTATTGGCAATTTACTTCTTTTAAAATAGTAACAGTATGTGTTGCATATTAACAAGAAAATACTGAAGACCACGTACTTACATACTTATAAGTTTATGAATAAATAATAAACCAATTTATTAAAATAATAGCAGTGATTTAAAGTGAACAATATACTACAATAGTACCTACACTCTCAATAAATAAATAAATATGAAGTTCACTTCATTTTACTACGCTTAGCAACTAAAACAGGCAAAATCAGTACAAGTCTGAATTTGGGAAAATCATTACTGTTTAATCATCATGATTTTAAATATAACTACATTTCTCACTTATCTTTAAAATCTCTTGGACAGGGATTTTTAATGCCGATTTGGCATATTTGAACTCAGTTTATCACATAAACTTACAATGGTATTACAAAAAAAAACATCTTTTGATATAAACATGTTTTTATTGGATACATTATTTTAATATATAGAGTACATTCGAGAAAACAATAACGAAAATAGACCTCTTACAACGCAAAAAAAAAACGAGAACATTTATATAGTAAAATAGGAAAATTGGGAAACATAATTATTCAATTTCAGACTTTGTAACATAATACTTATTTTCACGCTCTCCAAACTGTAAATTGTAAGCAGTTAACTCCTTCTTTATAAAATTGATGTTGTCGCCAGTCAAATTTTCCGGCAAACTGTACTGAGTTGCTTCCGGATCGTGCAGCAACAAATCCGCAATTTGCTTCACGACTCCACGAAGCTCATCTTCCGTTTGCTCCTGGCTGCTCATAAACAATCTAGCAATTCTCTTTTCTTTCTCCAGACTCTCGCTCTTCAGCTTTTCGACTTTTATCAACTGCTCGGCAATCTCGTTCGACTGCGGCGATAATCTTTTAGCAGTTTTCAACCGTCGCTCAGCCTCAACAAAATCGTTCAACATCATCAGAGCCTTCGCGCTATTAAAGTAAACTTTTATCGGGACTTTCAAAGACGTTCCTTTAACCAAACGGAATATTTGATTTGTCGCGATGCAAGCTTTCCTCGGCACCTGTTGCTTAGTATAAGCGACGACCAGATTCGTGTATAACTTCAATAACAAAGCCTGCTGTCTCTCCTGGTCATCGTAATCCCGCAACTGAGCTCTTTCCAGCTTACTAACAGCGATATTATACTCGCGCGTCGCCTGTCGCACCAAATTCTGCCGATATAACTCGTTCCCTTTAATACGCAACCCCTCGCAACAATCGTAAATGTGCTCGAAAGACAGCTTGTCTTCATCCGGAAGATTATCGAAATTAACGGCGGCGCCCGTATTCAAACAATTCTTTATTTCGATTTCGAATAAAATCGTAGCGTTTTGTGGCACGCGTTCCAAACACCCGACTGACCCGTACGCTAAGTCGGGGTGCACCAAAAATTGGGATTTCTCGTTGATTTTCATCGACGAAACGGCTAGTTCTAAACCGGGAAGTACCGTCCCGGAATCTAGGTGGAACTTTAACGGGCGGTTGAACGCGTACGTCGAATCGAACGGCTCGGGTTCGTGTTCGACGTAGGCGTTGTAATCGCAGATTACCTGCCCGCGGTCGGGTAGTTTTTCTCCGACGCCCTCGCGCAGGACGCGCTTTTTTACTTTACCGTCGGGTAGGAGGTTCACCATTTTCTTGGAGAGTTGCTCGAACGGTTCCTCGTTGTAGGTGTCTTCGTCGTCGATGCCCAGACATTCGAGGTTGGTGAACTTTAGCAGTTGTTCTTTTTCTTCGAGGGTGTTTCGTTCTGCGATTTCTTCGATTTCCTGCTCGTCTATTTCGAAGGTGGTGCCTTCGTCTTCCATAAGTTCACTGTAGAAGGAGGAATCAAACAAATGAATAAAAACAAAAGACTTGGGGTTACGTGTAAACAACTTAACCTATAAATAACAAAGGTTAGGTTACTTGCCTGACATTTATAGCTCTCTTAAGCCGGATACCTTCTATCTCGGAGAGTTTCTCCATTTTTCATGCGAAGAATGTACGAAAAACGCGGCGAGACGCAGTTTGAATTTTACTTGACCGCTCAATAAACAACCCAAACGAGATTCAAATAGTGCGCATGCGCCCAGAATAGCCAACGTTTTTATTTGAGAATTCCCCAAGTCCCATTCGAGATTTCCCTAGATTAGTGCCTAGATTTAAAAATATTTCCCCAAATTTCATTTTACTCAAGATGTCTAAAGAATAAATCGGAATGAAACAAACAAGAACGAATAATTCATATTCATATTTCTATGTAGAATCTAATTGAACGATGAAAAGTGAACATAACCTGGCTAATCTAATTAGTAGATGGTAAAATTAATTAAGGTACCAGTGGCGGCTCGTGCAGTGGGTTGCAGATTTGCACAACCGATGTTAAATTACCACGGTAATTTACGGAATCCAGGTATGATAGAAATTTAAGTAAAAATGTTAGCAAAAGTTATAAACTTTGTTCTGTAGCAAAACTTATTGAAATACGTTTGCTATTCGAACGGACATTATCGCGATTTAGGGGTTTTTATCGATGGGGCAAAACTCTGAGGGTTTGACGGCTACTAGAACTTTTAATTAGCTACAATTTGAGATATGATAGAAATTTATGCAAGAAGTTTTGCAAAAGTTATAGACATTTTGCTGCAGCAACTGAATGAAATACGTTTGCTATTCGAACGGACATTATCACGATTTAGGGGTTCTTGTCGATGGGGCAAAACCCTGAGGGTCTGACGGCTACTAGAACTTTTAATTACCTACAATTTGAGGTATGATAAAAATTTATGCAATAATTCTTGCAGAAGTTATAGGCATTTTGCTGCAGCAACTGAATGAAATACGTTTGCTATTCGAACGGACATTATCGCGATTTAGGGGTTCTTGTCGATGGGGCAAAACTCTGAGGGTCTGGCGGGTACTAGAACTTTTAAGTAGCTACAATTTGAGGTATGATAGAAATTTATGCAAGAATTTTTGCAAAAGTTATAGACATTTTTCTGCAGCAACTGAATGAAATACGTTTGCTATTCGAACGGACATTATCGCGATTTAGGGGTTCTTATCGCTGGGGCAAAACTCTGAGGGTCTAACAGCTGCTAGAACTTTTAATTACCTACGATTTGAGGTATGATAGAAATTTATGCAAGAATTTTTGCAAAAGTTTCGCTGCAGCAACTGCATGAAATGCGTTTACTATTATGGCATTATGACATTATTGCCAATTAGTTTCCTTCTGTAGAATCTTAAACACTAGAACATATTCAAAAACAATTCACAGTTTTTATTTCTGGCACTGGTTTTTAAAGAATTATTAATATACCTAATATAAGAAATTACAAACACGTGCATACAATGGGTATACTATAAAACAACATTACTTGATATCAACAAGTGTTTATTGGATACATTATTTTAATATATAGATTAATATAACAGAAATGGGCTATTTATAATGCTGGAAAACGATAACATTAGTTTTGGTTTTTTTTTGCGTTGTAATTTGTCTATTTTAGTTATTGTGTATATTTATTAAATTATGTTTAATTATAATTAAAAAACAAATAATTAATGGTCATATTTGCTTTGAATTTTAGGTCACTACTTGCTGATCCGAATGCCGGTGAACACAACAGTCCACATTACGAGCCCAATGTTTCCCAGTCCAAACGAAGAAGGCTGTAGAGTTCAGTTGTCCATATATCAAGAATCGATGAGAGGTGGCACCATCAGGATTGTTGTCCATCACATAAATAAAACCCAAGTTGTCGTCGATGACATCATAGGAGATGACAGCAAAAAGTACATACCATACAAACAAAAAAAAAACAAAAAAAAACGAAACCAAATAACGATAAATATTTAAAATAACTCACTTCTCTTTTAGATGGAAACCTTTTGAGACAACCATTGGCAAGACCACGCAAGAATTCAGTATAATTCTGGATGTCGTTGCGCCGAAAGAATCGTTACGAGGACCGTTGGTCGCCTTCGACAATATTAAACTATTGAAGTGCTTTCCGGAAATAAATAAAGGCGATGCTTGTACAAATCACGAATACCGATGCAGTTTGACGAATATCTGTATTAATAACAGCAAGGTGTGCGATATTACGAGGGATTGCGCCAACGGTGACGATGAGACTCAAAACTGCGGTAAGTACTATGATTAGAAATTAAATTTATATTAATGTACCTCAGAGTACATATTTGTGCATTTATATATTTAAAATGTTCCTTTCATAATATATTTGTATACTTAAATAAATAAATGTGCAATAGAATAGTTACCTCTATAAAATATTTAATGACCAGCTTAAAAATACCTTTTCATTGAAAAAAAAAAATATATTTTCAATGGCTTAATTAACTTACCATTTGAAAATATTATAAGCGCATTCAATAATCTAAATTGTAATTTCCTATGATGCCGATTTCGATTTCTTTGACGGAATTACGGAGTATTGATGTCCGTATGTACTAAATAGACAAATGTGAAAAATGTTGGATTAGCTGATTCCAAAAAGGCTGCTATTTCTAAACCGAGTAAAGGAAAAAATAATAAAAAATATTTATGCATTTCCAGAACATAGGCGAATAATTTTTTCTTTATTATATTTCTAGACAAAGTTCCATATGGTGCTAGATGCACGTTCGAGCAAGACTGGTGCGGATGGATCAGTGAACAGGGAAAGACTCTGCAATGGACCAGGCACCACGGAGTTCCCGGAAGCAACCTAACCGGACCCACTGAAGATCACACATTTGGGAATATAACAGGTAAAAACTCACGAAATTACCATAATACACGGCCCGCTAAACCTGCAATATTGCCACAACTTTCTGTAATTTTGCAAGAAGATAGTTTGTAGTAAATGTGTTTATGTTATGTTATTACAATGTTTGCGTAACATTCTCAATACGACATTTCATTGACAATATTTTATGTACATAAATACAACACATTTATACAATTTCGAGATGACATTTAATTGACAATATGGAGATAACATTACATTGACACATTTTAGCTACATAAATGCAACATATTTCTACAATGTCGAGAGAACATTTCAGAACATTTTGTCTACATAAATACATCATATCATTATAATGTTATTTAATGATTGCAAAAAATGTTACGTGTCACTATGATGTTGAAATAATGTTACTAACATGTAATAAAAACTTGTAATTATTGTTACAAGTTAGCAACATTCTGTCTAAAATACCAACTTTATAAATAAGAGGTATAGCTACATTATTTGTGATCTTTAAACAACGTTACAACTCGTATATAATATACAACCGTGATGTAACAAGTTATATTACATAAGCGATAGAACCAATATTACAAAGTCGCAGAAAAATATTGTAGAAACGTTGCGGCAATATTTTCTGGTTTAGCGGTGGCGATATTTCAGTTTTCTGCAACTTATTAGTTCCAGGGAAGTATTTGCATGTCGCCGCGTTGAAAGAAGTGCGCGGGTTTGCGAATATAGCCACTCTGCGGAGTGTGATATTCAACCCGCCGCCTACAGTGCACGGAAACTCGTCGTCGAAATTTTATAATTCGTGTTCGGTAAGTTCCGCTCGAAAAAACCGACGACAAATGTTTTATTCGCGATTGTACCGTCTTTTAGATACGGTTTCAACTGCATCAAGCCGATCGACATAAGAGCGGTTTTATGCTGCAAGTAACCGAACTGCGGCCCAAAGAGAATATTTCCACGGAACTGCTCTGGAGTTATACGACCTACCATGACACGTGGATACAGCAGATCGTTACATTACCAAATATTACTTACAGGTAATTTGATTTCACTAACACTAGATTTTCCTTTTCGTCTATTTTTTATCTTGGTTTGATTTCTCTAACATTTTCTATTTCGGCTTCTCTTTTATCTTCTTCCTACTATCTTCCATTTTCTTTATTTTGTCTTCTTCCATCTTTCTTATTTTGCCATCTCGCTCTTCTTTATTTCGCCTTTCTTTATATCACATATTGCCTTCTTTTGAATCTCATTTTGCCATCTTCAACATTTTTCTTTTGTCATCTGCCTTCTTTTGTCTTCTTCCATCTTCACTTTTCGTCTTCTTCTTTCTGTCTCCTTCCATCTTCCATATTTTGCCCTGTTCCGTAATTCTTATGTTGCCATCTTCCATCTTCTATTTTTTGTGTTCTTTCATCTTCCTTACTTTGTTTTCTTCCTTATTTTGCTGTCTGCTTGCTTTTGTATTTCTTTTTCTTCCTCATTTTGACTTCTTCCTTCCTATTAACTCTTCCATCGTTATTTTCCTTCTTCCATTGCGTATTTGCCGTCTTTTTTCTTCATATATCTTCCTAATTATGACTTCCTTCACCTTCCTTATATTGTCTTCTTTCACATCTCTTATTTTGCCATCTTTATTATTATTTTGCCTTTTTCCTTATTCTGTCTGCCTTTGCCTTCATTATTTTGTCTTCTTCCATCATCCTTATTCTTTCCTCGGTAAATCACTTATTTTCCTGTGATTTTGCTTTTTCCATCTTTTTCTTCTGACTTCTTTCTGTTTTGTCTTCTTCCATCCTCGTTCTTTTTCCTTCTTCCTACTTTTTCCTCTTTATTCTTTTTTGTGTTCTTCTGTGCTTATTATTTTGTTGTATGTTGTTTTTTTTTTCTCAATTTTCCGTTGTTTGTCTGGTTCTTTCATCCTTTTCTTTTCAACTGTCTCATTGAACCTTTGTTTGTTTTCTTCGTTTTACCCGTCCTCTCTATTGTCCTTATGTTTTCGTTTTCTGTCTTCTTCCAGTTTTCTTCTTTTGTCTTTGTCCATCTGTCTTCATTGGTCTTCTTCTGACACTGCACCTTTCTTCTTTTGTCATCTTCCTTCTGCCAAGTTCTTCCATCTTTCTTCTATTTTTCTTGTGCCTACCTCCTTCTTATGCGTTCTTTACATTCCTTTTATTGTCTGCTTTTGTCTTCTTCCATGTTCCTTCTTTAATCTTCTTGCGTCTTCTTCCGTCTTCTTCCAAATTCCTTCTTTTGCGTCTTTCTTCCATCTTGCCTATGTTGCGTTCAGCCTTCATCTACTGTCCTCATTAACAACGTTGCATCATCTTCATTTGCTTTCTTACTTTGGTCTTCCATCTTCCTTCTTTTGTTTTGTTCCATCATCAGTGATTTTCCATTTTCCTTCTTCTTTCTTTAACTTATATTCTTCATACAAATTTTTTCCTTTCAGATATTACTTGCACTTTGATGTGCGAACCGGAGTTAGATACATCCGCGACATCGCTATTGATGATTTCTCGTTAAGTCCGGAATGTTTCGGATTAAATATACCATCGGCTGACCTGAACGGCTACAACTACTACAATCCTGATATAGACCATCCGGCGAATCGAGAACCCCATAAAGATTTCGCCAATGAAACTTGTATGTTATTTCTATTCTGATCAAGTTTCTGTTTTATCATAAAATGTATACTTTTTAGACTATGAACTTACCACTTGCGGACAAAAAGGAAGATACGGGCCAGTGCAAGAGCAATGCGTTACGTCATATAATAATACGCACGTGAAAGTTAAAGTTTTAAGTGACACACTTTTACGGGGTGTCCAGAAGTGGACCGTGCCCAGTGAAGGCTATTATACGTAAGTTTTGTTTTATCATTTGGGTCTGGGAGGTTTTTAAATTTGTTGTGTTTTGGTGTAGGTTTATATTGTTTGGTGCTGGTGGTGGAAAAGGAAGTGGTGCCATGGGATCATCACGTGGCGCTATGTCGAGGGTTATTTTGGAATTGAGGAAAGGCCAAGAGATTTATATGGTTGTCGGGCAGGAAGGCACCAGTGCTTGTGTAAAGGTAAGAAGTTTCTGGGGTAACCAATAGTGATCTTGCACTAATTGTACAATAAATACCTTATTGATGATTCTATTTTATCTGCAGAGTCTTGGCTATCGTTCGAATACGCCATCTTCGTGTGAAGCCGTCATCCAAGACAAGAATATAACTGGTGTTCGTGGAGTCTTGAATACGGAGGTTATGGATGGAGGCGGTGGTGGAGGTGGAGCTTCTTATCTATTTGCGGTGAGTACCAAAAAAAGACCCAAATAAATAAAGATATATAAATGCATATGTTTTGCTAATATTCTGATATTTACCTTAGATTGGTAAGAGCAAAAAGTGGGTCCCCGTAGCTGTAGCCGCAGGTGGTGGTGGGCTGGGTTTGGGTCGTTTTATCGATTCCGGTACGCAGCATGGTCAGGGTATGAATTTGACCCGCAATCCCGTGACTGGAGAGATGAGCGAAATTAAGTAAGTTTTTTAGCTTCCTCCTAATCTCTGCTTCTATCTTCCTACTTTTGTCTTCTTATATTGCCTTCTTACACAATCACAACCACTTTTCTGGTTCACTTGGTGCTTTTAAATGATTCCTTTGCTAAAATAGTATGTCTGCCTTACTAATGGTGATCTTAAAAGTCCTTCTAGATCAGCCGGTGCAGGAGGTGGTTGGACAACGTACCAAGGGCAAGTGATGTTCGATGTCATGGGCCAAGCCCTTACCAAAGGAGGTCTTGGCGGAAGAGCCTGCTACAATTCCACCAATGGGAAAGGTGATGGAGGCTTTGGAGGGGGTGGAGGCGGATGCAAAGCTGGTGGAGGCGGTGGCGGATATGCAGGTAAGCCTAAAAAATCTCCAACCTGGGTGTCTATTCTCGTCATCTTTTAGAAGCGAATGCGAGACTTTTCGAATGGAGTAGGGATATCACCGGTTGCCCTCTAGTACGTATCTAGGCGCAAATTTGCTTGTTGCTAAGAAGAATAACGCACGTGCCGCGGCCATACGTTTCAATCAAATGTATGAGAACGTATGGGCGTTGCGCGTGTGTTACAGAGGGCAACCGGTGATATCCCCACTCCATTCGAAACTTCTCGCATTCGCTTCAAAAAGATGACGAGAATTGGGTCCCAGAAGTGTTTCTCTATTTTCTATACCTTTTTTTTTTCTTTTTATTAAATATTTTATATTTTTACAGGTGGTAATGCATGGTTAACAAACACGACGAACGGCGAAGGAGGATACTCCTTTGTGGACCCAAATGGTCCGCTATCAAACTTCTCGGAAGTGTTATCCGGGAACCATGCCGGATCGGGTTCGATACTGATCATTCCTGGAATATCCGGTTGTGGTTGCAACTACAGATGTCTAGCTTTGGACGCTCAGCGCTCGAAAGTAGTTTGCATCTGTCCGAAAAATTGGAAATTGGATGTCATCGGTGGAAAGGAATGCCTTTGTAAGCAATAAAAAAGAACAATTACATTTTGTAGCTAGGAATTTTTTCCTGATTTAAAATGCGAACAACTTTTAACAAATCTGTAATGTTGCCTTTTTTGCAGTGGTGGAACCCCTTCAAAGTTTCCCGCCATGGACTGTCTCAGCTTTGATAGCAGGATTGGTTGCGCTAACTGGCGTTATGGGGATTCTATGCTTTTTATTATGTAAGTTAACGAGTACTAATTTTGGTGTTTTTTTGATGAAACTTCTTTTTAATGTTATGTTATATTATATTACATTTCATATCAGAAACACTGGTTACTACCTCTATTAATACGCTGTAATTTCACAGAAATATTTCAGTATCACAGAGATGTAAATTTGTTCCAACTTTAACAGCAATGTTGCTATTATCAAATAACCGACATTTTTGCTGTAGTTTATTCATATAAATTTAAAACTTTTGGCATGTATTTGTGTTTATTTCAATTTATTAGAAATTCGAATAAAATCATAACTTAAATTCGTTAATTTACCAAATTAAAATGTTCAATTCTAGACAATCGATATCAACATCGTGCAGCCGGAATGTTCCGAAGAAAAGGACTATCCGGCCTAGACCTACAATTAAACAGACTCAGAGTTGCCTCGGACAGTATGATGACCGAGTACAACCCAAATTATGAATTTGGCGGCGCTGTCTACACTCTCAAAGACCTAAAAGACATTCCCAGAGACCAGCTTCGGCTTGTCAAGTAAGACAACCGTAAAATAGTCGAACTCCACATCCTTAATCTTCATTTTTATAAACATTTCCAGGGCGTTGGGTCAAGGTGCTTTCGGAGAAGTTTACCAAGGCTTCTATCGCCAAAGATCTGGAGACGCAGTAGAAATGCCAGTCGCTGTAAAAACTCTACCGGAGATGTCGACAAAAGACGCTGAAATGGACTTCCTGATGGAAGCTTTGATCATGTCCAAGTTCAACCATCCGAATATCGTACATTTCATTGGCGTTTGTTTCGATAAACATCCCAGGTTTATCGTGTTGGAATTACTCGCTGGTGGGGATCTGAAGAATTTCTTGAGAGAATCCAGACCGAAACCGGTAAGCGTTTTAACTAATAAAGAAAGAAACCTATTGAAAAAAAATTGTTTATAGTATATTACAGTACAAGTGAAGAAACCACGTGTTTTCTCTGCCACTAAATTTAAAGAAAAAATGTTATTAAAATTAGTAAATTTTGATATCTGTTGACGTAGGTGACAGTTCATAATGTCATCTGGTTAATACAAACATACTACATGTGTCAAATAGGTTATTACTGATATTCATTATTTGTACAAAGTTACATAGGTAGAATTTAACAAAAAAAAGTCGTTAACCTGTCCGAATTTGTGGCGCTTACCTTATATTTAATTATTTATAATATTTATATTATATTTAATTATTATGTTTTAATTTTTTAAGGAACGTGGAAGCCCGTTATCGATGAAAGATTTGGTACTAATTGCAGTTGATATTGCCAAGGGTTGCAAGTATCTTGAAGAAAATAGGTTTCTCCATAGAGATCTTGCTGCAAGAAATTGCTTGCTCACGACCAAAGGACCTGGAAGAGTAGTCAAAATAGCAGATTTTGGCATGTCCAGGGATATCTATAGGTACAGTTCATTCAGCCAGTGCTAACATTTATAATTACCAATTTCAAATAATTTCTCCATTGGAGTAACCTGTGATATTTTATTTGTCAGGATTTGAAAGTTTAATTAATTAATTTGACAGCTGTCAGTGGAAACAAACATTACTAAAACATATCGTTGGGTTAAAGATAAAAGTCACTAAGCATTAGTGACATGAGTGACATGTTACAAATTCAAATTATTACTAATTTTATTGGTCGGGATTTGATTTTTTAATTAATTAATTTGACAGGTGTCAGTGGAAACAATCATTAATTTTTACGGTTATCATCAATTCTAGGAATGACTACTACCGTAAGGGCGGTAAGGCAATGCTACCGATCAAATGGATGCCTCCCGAGGCCTATTTGGACGGAATGTTCTCCTCGAAAACAGACGTCTGGTCATTTGGCGTATTACTCTGGGAAATTATGTCCATGGGTTACATGCCGTACACTGGATTAACGAATCGAGAGGTTATGTCCTTGGTCACCAACGGTGGCAGATTAGAACCACCCACCAATTGCCCAGGTATGGCATAACACAGAAATTTCCTTTTTAATTTATGAAGAAAAAAAACTACAAAATTGTAAAAACAAATTATCTAGGTCCTATTTATGGTATAATGACCCAATGTTGGCATCCAACGCCCGACGAAAGACCTACTTTTGGGACAATTCTCGAAAGACTCGGGTACTGCCTTCAGGACCCACTGGTCATGGACGCATCTTTACCAGTATTCAGTCGACCACCTTCCCATGAGCGGGACGCCACTGTTATGAGACCAAATAACACCGATGAAAGTTGCCTACAAGTAAGTACGATTAACATTTGTGAAAATTGTGAAAACCCATAAAGTACTTTGGTGCATTACCAGTGACTCATTGTGTACTTTGGTGCATCAACAACGACTCATAAAGTACCTTGGTGCATCACCGGTGGCTCACAAAGTACTTTGGTACCTCAGTGGTGACTCATAGAGTACTTTGGTGCATCATCGGTGACTCATAAAGTACTTTGGTGCATCACCGGTGCCTCATAAAGTACCTTGGTGCATCGCCGGTGACTCATGGAGTACTTTTGGTGCATCACCAGTGACTCATGAAGTATTTTGGTGTGTTCACTGGTGATTGATTGATATTTGGCGATTATTCTTTTGGTAATTTTACTTGTTTTTGTGTGGCAGGTACCACAAGCAACTGATTATTTAATACCTAATCATACGATGACGTCAACTGCAGCGGTTGGTTCCACATCTTCAGTTGATAAATTGCTGCCGGATACTTCTGACAGCTGGGAAACGTCGTTCAGCTTGCCGAATTCGACGCCTGCAAAGCCCGATAATGAATTAGAAGCTGCTGTTGCGGTAAGTTTTTATACCATCGACTTGTTTCTGTAATTGATAAACTTAAAACTTTGACTTAAGAAGTACTTGTACTGGTACTTGTCGTTTCTTCTGTTTTATTTTTAAAAACATAGACAAATGTAACCTTATTTGGCAAGAAATTTTTTTAAAAAATGGTTGAAAAATGGTAGCATTAATACACATTAGCAACCATGATCACAGTTCGATATTTTACAGTGACAGTTTGGTGTTTTATGATTATAAAACACCAAAGACGAGTGTATAATAACCTACATTATTTACTCATCTAAAAAATACACAATTATACAATAAGTAAAAACTTTCAAATTTCAGGTTCCAGACCAATTGCAAGACACCAATCAGAACGGCGTTACGAGACAACGTTCGCCACCCAACGGCAACAACAACTGCGCGAAACCAGAACCAACGTCAAACACGTTAATCTCCGGTCTCTCTCTGGACGCCGGGGCTCTTATAAAACAGTCTCTGCCGATGGCACAAAGTAAAAAGTACCCCAATATCGGCGAGGTAACCGCAAATGGGGTAATTACGAACGGCTCGTACGCCAACTCAAACAACTATTTGTACGGTAATGCGGCCAATAAGTTTGTGAACGAATCCGAGATTAGCTGTTAAGTTGACGAAGAAAGGAACAAAAGGGACTGCGTTTGTTCGAATTGATTTGACGTTTTGTCCTGAAATAGTGAGATTATCGCCTAACGTCACAATTTATTTAGACTGAAATAGTTACAATCACAGTAATGGGGTGTCGTAGGTGAGTTTATAAATGGAAGACCCGTTTTTCTGTCATCGAGAATTTTGTTTTTGTTCTTTGGGTGTTGATTTTGTTTTATATGTCATTGTTAAAGGTTGTAGATGAAATTAGTACGGATTATTGCACTATCTTTTAGGTTAAGGGGCAAATATGGTACTGTAGTTGATTTATTATTGTTTTTGTTTTGTAGAATAACCCAGATTATTGGCATTTACGAATATTCTAAATTATTTATGTGTATCCGAAATAAGTGCATTCATTTTAAGTGGTATTAATAGTTATTGATAATTGGAGTGACCATGATTTGACAGCTGTCACTGCTAGATTTATTATTAGGTTAGGTTTTTACTACTTAAGTTTTTGTTCCCCATTTATATTACCACTTAAAATTAGTGCGTTTATTTTGGATACACGTGTATGTTATACTATATTAATTCAAATGGGTCTCTTATGGATTTATTTGTTTTTCAATTTATTTTTAATGTTTTCTTAAATCTATTTACTTCTTAACGTTGCAATCAGTATTAATTTTGGTGTTTCTTCTATTTCCCATTGTTTCATATGTATTTTATTTTTCTTTCCTTTGTTAGTGTTTCAAACTGCATTTGTTTAAGAATTTGATAAAAACCAGCTTCAAATAATTTTTTTTAAAATTATTTTCATGAAGAGTATAAAGTTGTTTATCAATTCAACAAAATAAAAATGTTTTAGAATTACTAGTTTATAATGAAAAATGTCAAATGAAGGCTGAATAAAGAAATGGAAACCCCTGTTTGCTTTCAAATGCGATGGCATTTTTTTTCAAAATGTACTAGATGTTTTTTGACACTTATCTTTTATATTAGAGTTTTAAATTGTCTTTTCCTCTATAATTTTCTTATATAAGAGCCAATAATTTGAACGTCATTACATGCAAAAATAAATTCTCCACTAATATCTTAGAGAATAAAATATACTGTCTCATTTGATCATAATAAATTGATCAATTTCGGAGATGAATTGAATATTTAGTGTTTACGCCCCGGAGTGCAATAATACCGTAATAATTCTTCTATACCACCCCAATTTTTTTCTTTAAGCATACACAAGCATTTAAAATATAGTTCTTGTAGTACAAGAAAAAGTAGTTTATATAAACGTAGCCGAAAAGAAAAAAAAACCTTAAGCGTAATTAAATTATTCCATTTTTGTATAATGTGAGAATTGTAAAACTACTGACTGATTCATTCCCTGATATCATAATTTAAATAGCGAAAAATATATTACGACGACGACAAAAAAGAAACGTGAGAGAATTTGGTATATTTTAACGATAGGGTACGTAACTTAAGATTAAGTATATATAATATATACGAATAGTAGACAAATTTTGCTTTGTCGGCAAGTCGAAAAATACAAAAAGCAAGAGGAAGTGGCTCAGCAATACCACATTGCTTGGAAAGCTGGGAAATCTTTTAAATATACATATAGAACTTCCTAGCGGAAAGTTTGCGGTATTTTTGACATACCCCACCATAAAAAAAAAACTTTTAGAAAGACAGAGTTGTCACATTTCTCATAAATTGTACGAACGAATTGTATGATCGATGATGGTATGAATGGATATTCTGAAACATATGCGAAAGATTGATGTCATTAAATTTTTTCTATGAGGAGTAGTATCTGTCCATTAAATAAATATTAAAAAAATAACTAGTCTAGTAGCGCATGTGCTAAACCAAAAAAAAAATGTGAACATTAGGAATATAATGCACTTATAATAGAACATAATTTTATTTATTATACAGGGTGTTAGAAATGCTTTATTAAGAGATTTATGTACATATTATAAGTATTGTTAAGTATTTCTTTACGGTTAAAATATCTTCGATTATATTATAAATGAACGTTTTCTTCATCTTTACTGTTAGTGAAGTTTACTGTGTATATAATTTTTATTTCGATAATATAAACTAACAAGACGCAGGGTTGTAAACAAAGTAAAGAAAAATCGCTCTAATTTTTCAAATTAAACATTTACGGAATCCATATCTTTTCTTGACTTAAAAATAATCGTTCATTGATACAGTTACAATTTAAAAAATTAGATCCGTAATCCTTACTTTATTTACAACACCCTGTAGAATACACGGAACACACATTTTCTATAAAATCTAGATTTTCCGTAAGATCGTGTACTTTCTATCATGTATAACTTTGTCAATGTTAATGTACGTAACTTCCGCGTAACTAAAAAAAAAACAAAGGAAACTATGGTTGTGTTTTACGATTTAACAAATCGAATGACTATTTCTGCTCATTTAAAGAGAATTGCTGAATACTTTTCTTATTTACAAAACATGGTTGTGGAATTATAAGAAAAAAAAAAAAAAGTGATAATATTGTTGTTGTCGACTTATTTACAGATTGTATTCTAACGAGTATTTCCGAAGAACTTTTTTTATGATGGATGTCAACTACATACAAGTTTATATAATTTTTTAATACCGCAGTTTTTTTTTACTATACAGGATGTTCCAGGACGTAAAAACTGAAAAATTAAACTATGTAAAAAGTATCTCATTTTTTACACCAGTCAACTTGAGTATTTTGTTTTTTTTTGTATTACAGGTTTTATGTGGACAATAAAATAGCTCAATTTAAAAAAGGCATTACCATTTTTATGCATTGGGTCCATCATATGCAGTTCTTTTGTGATATGATATCGTTTTAGACCTACAATAATTGACTATTATTGTAAAATAAATAGTTTATTTAATTTTTACAGCAGTCGATCATAGTTACTATGTAATATTGTTTTATTAAGAGCTCGAATTTATTTATTGCGTTTATTTATAAAGTATTGCATGCATACATATGAAGTTGTATTTATAATTTGTTCGTTTCTGACTTTTTTAGAACAATGTAAACGGTAAGTTATGATATAACGAAATAAAATAATGCTTTAAGTAACTTTTAAGAGATGTATATATTATATAATGTAATGTGGATGTAATCTACTATGACTTAATTTCAAATACGGAATGTTCATGTTCCAACCTATAGAATAGAAAATACACCTGCAAAAGTGGACGCCAAATTCAAAAACAGCACATTTATTCGAGGGTTTTAATGGTACAGTATGTATGGTGATTTTTGTGTCAGATGCGATGAGATTAGATGAAATTATTCAAAGAAAAAAAAATTGTTCGAGAGACTGAAACGATTGTGTAAACAAATGTGGTAATAGTATATTATATTAAGATAAAAAGCGATGCTGTTTGTTTTTGGTGACACTTTAATAAAATGTACGTGGATATGTAATATGACAATAGAGTTTGTTGGATGTATTTTGACGATCTTGAAATATGTATGACACACTGTATGTGTATTATATGGAGAAATATATATGTGTTACAAAACAATTTTGGGTGATTTTTTTTTGCTATTGTGTGAATTATCTATCTACGGTTTATTATAACTATAATAATAATTCGCCATGAAAATGTTAAGTTTGTTCTAAGTTTTCGTTTTTGGTGTTATAGTATAGGTAAGGTTGGTATTTTAGTGTATTTTAGTGTCAACAATAACATAACCTTGTTTTTATCTGTTTCTAGGTTCGTTCTAGGTTAGTTTTCTAGTTTATTAGTGTTTTGTTTAGGTAAGTTAATTTAACGGTTTATGTTTTAGTACAGACATTAAAAAAGTGTTTTCTTTTTGTTATACTGTTCTAGTTTATACGTTATAGTTCGATAGTTAGTAAATTATAGGTGTTACGAGTTTTTCCTTTTGGGTAAGTTACTTTTAATAAAGATGTCTTATTTAATTCTATAATGTAAAACTTTTTTTAGCTGCAATATGGGAAATCCGCGACCTTGTTGTGTTCCTAAATGTGCAGATCGAACATCATCAAGGGTTCGATTACTCACCAACAATCCGCACTTGTTGGCAGAGTGGATTCGCATTATTGGCAATCGCAAATTGGAAATGGAGAACGTTACTTGGGGTTCATGCCGGATTTGCTTGTCTCACTTTTCAAAAGAAGATTTGAGCCGTGGAACACTTAAAAAGTTAAAAGCTTTTGCAGTTCCTACCTTGAATTTACCAGGTATGCATGATGTTTATTATATTTTAATGAAAAACCAATCCTACTTGGTGTATTACACCAAGTTACTTTGCAAGAGTTTGTTAAGCGTTCCTCACACGACGCAGTTTTACCACCCGGTGGTTGTTGCTAGCTGTTAGCAGACATCTAACATCATAGTGCAAACTTTTTATAGCCGGTGCAAGATGTTTTACTGTCGGTGTTATATGTTTGGCGCTAGATAGCAGTAGTGTGACGGACGCTATAAATATAGCCTCAAGTTTCGATAAACGTCTGAAGTTAGGTAAACACATAATATGTGTTAATATGCTAGGAGAGTTGGATATTATCCAACTCTCCTAGCATATGCGCTTAACGATATTGAAATGAAATGCATATTACCAACAATAGATGATGTTAATGTGCAAGTAAACTTCATTATTATTGAAAGCAGTCTGTTTATTGGTTGGTATTTATTTCTTTTTAGTTGAGAAGCCAGTTCTTACTGGACGACAGGCATATGTATCATTCTTGAAGGAGACTGGACAATTGGATGAAAATACTGACCCGTCTACTAGAGCGACAATGATTACATCTTTGATGGAATCTGTAGACAGAGAAGTTTATTCAAAACCATCTACCAGCACCATGGCACTAGAAGCGGCAACTTTAAATTTAGGTATGGATTATTCTCATTTTGCAGATTTGTGATTATACCACAAATTATAAATGGAAGTAACATGATATGCTAAGAATGAATATGTACACATACTAGGCATCAACATTTTTTTTATTTATAGTTGATGAAGAAACACCTACCCTCTTGCAGGGTACTATTTCCGTGCCAGAGAACAAAACTGAACAACCCAGTAGCAATATTATAGCAGACAGTACTCGTAAGTTTTTTATTTCAATAATAAATATACAGTTAAATGTAAAATTTACATATTGTCGACCTAATTTAAAGTATTTTCGGCCAGAGTTGGCGTTGATGTCATCACCTGCCCTTTAGAGGAAGTAAAAGTCGTAACAAGCTCACTTTCTATTATACATGTCGCAGAGGAAAATGTTATTAAGCATTTTGGAATACATCGATAAATGTCAAAAAATATACACTACAGATTTATTAAGTCGACAATACATACTCCCGGGTCATCAACTTGAAACGTCCATGAAAAAATACTGTTTTCATTTTTTTGAAGCAATTACATATAATATTAGGAGCACGTACATTGGTTAGGTGTTTATCGCTGATGAAGGTTTGCACTACGATTCTGGACCATTTTAGCTAGCGCTAACAGCGGGAACAGCTGGCGGTTGGTAAAACTTTGTAGTGCGATGACAGCTTAATCGATAAACTGGCTTCTCGAGTGGAAGTAAGTTTTGGTATGCAATTAGCGGAAAACAGTATTCTTTTTAGATGCTTCAACAAATATACCCGGCCATCAACCTGGTATATTTATGCCAGAATTGTTATTACATACGTTTGTGGTTTTGAATTTTGAACAAAACAAACACCTGATTGCACAACTTCCCATTAACCTCTAAGCTAAGCTTAAATTTATGCGGTAAAAACGTGCAGCAAGAAGTTGACATGAGTGTGGCTTCAAACGATCGGTTGACGTGAAATCGCCAAAAGTTAGTTGAAGCAATTATAATTGATTATAGTAAATCAACAGTTCATTTTCTCGTATAGGTTCCAGGATAATTTTGATAGTAAATTTTGTCCGCTGGAATGTGGTATTTTTAGTTTTGCGTTTACCTATGTGCGTGCAAAATGACAGGCACAATTTTCGAAAAGGCATTTTCGGTAATTACATTTTTCCTATTAACTATGATTCTAAACCTTTTAATATGTTAGTATTGGAACCATACACTATCGATTGGTATTAGATTTATCGGATGCATTTAATCTTCTCAATATAATATCAAAAATCTAGAATGACCGGACTAATTTTGAAATCATTTCTATTAGAAATTCCGTTGAAAACAATTTGGTTTATCCTCGCAGATGGATCGGCTGTGTTGGTTAAATTTTATGGCCTTCTTGGTCTACGGATTTAACTGAACTACACGATAAAAAAAATCATAAATATTGCTTGAATCTACAAAATAAAGGAATAGTCAAATACAATCGGAATTGACAGGCTTCAGGCCATTCCTATATTTTAAGATGCATAGCAGCCAATAATAGACATACTTAAATAAAATAGCTCATTAACTTTTATAAAGAATTAAGATGGTATATATTTGACAACGTTATCATAGAAGCTGAAAAGTTAGCTAACGAAACAAAAAAAAATAATACGAAAGTGTACTGTAGTGTAGTGATCCTATACAAAAATCAAAAGAGGAATATAAAATAGTCCTAACGACCCCTTTGAGTTTTTATACGATATCCACAAACTTAATGAAAATATTATAAGTAAAGATGAATTACTGACACATTCCAACGATATAGAAACCGTTTTAAAAGTTGGCGATTCCTTCCTCTTAATGGTTTAGAATTTGCTGCCGAAATGGCAATCTATTTAATTTGTATTTGGGTAGACACATAATTTACCCGTCTATAAAAATAATATCAAAATGTTGCTGTGTCTTTGATGATATTATTACTGAAATTAATTAAAAATCAGTGATTAAAAAATTTGCCATGAAATGTTTGCATCAATATCTCCAAAAATATTACTCTTAGCAGAACAAATTATACATCATATTAAAGATAAAATTTTGATGAAGATTTGGGTACATGATAAACAAAGAATTACTTAAAAATATTGAAAGATTTAGATTTGGGAAAATGTAATAAATATAGATATTATGTCAATATCTATTCTATCAAAAACAAAAGTTTGCTGATGACAGATGACTTAACAGTGTAGATATTGACATATTTCGGTTCTGAAAACCCGTTTTTTAACCTTTTCCCAAATCTACATCTTTCAATATTTTTAAGTAATTCTTTTCATCTTTAATATGGTGTACATTTTGTTCTGCTAAGCTTAATACTTTCGGAGATATTTGATGCAAGTATTTCATGACAAATTTCACTGATAATCAATTTTAAGTAAATTTCAATAATAATGTCTTCATTCAGTAAACATTTTGGTGGTATTATTGGTATTATTTTCAGAGTCTCCATTAACATTGGGCCAAATTTAAACATTGCTTAGCAGATTTTTTCTAACCCTGCCTATAACTGTTGCTACCGCAGCAGACTGTTTACTAAACTAAAAATAATAAAAAAAAGTACTTAAGAATCATTGCTACTTAAAATTGTCTTAATGAGTTAGCAATGAAGGCTAGAGAATATGAATTGAGTAATACATTAGATCTGAAAGAAGTTAATCGCGATTTTGCAGTAAAAAGTTTAGAAAGAGGTTATTTTAATTAAGGGTTAAACTTTGTATATTGTACTAGTATTCTTTTTTCTTTGTTGTTTTAAAAGTATTGTTTGTACTAGTATAATCTCCAAGGGTTGTGTTTTTAATACAAATAAATTTCGTAATTATTGTGTGAGTGTTGACTGTATTTTTCTGGATCATGATTTTTGTATAAATCAGTTTTTTTTATATATAAATCATTTTGGGGACGGCAATATTCAGATTTGCCTACGGCGGCAAAGACGCTAGGGCCGGCCCTGACTGGTGTTGATTTTTTGCTATGGGGATCAAAATAGTCAAAATAATAGCAGAAATAGATGAGGATACAATAGTGAGTTGTTAAATTCATTGCATATTATTGTGTACTTAAGTGATCTGTGAGAACCGAACTTAAATGATAATCGTCCTTATTTCATCAACTATAATGGTAATGCAACATAAATGAAAATTAATGTTTTCTCATGACCTTCCTTTGACCTAATATTACTCCAAATGTATAGGTCACCTAGTCATGAATGGCTTAAACTTGTACTATTTTTTCTTTTCTTTAGTGTAATGGAAGCTTACTTTTACCCATAATTGGTGTTTCGACTTTCGAAGCAGATAGTGACACACAAATCTTTCCCATAAAACAAATACAACAACATCGGCTTATACCTACAATTAAAATCTATTTTGAGGTTGCTTCGTTGAACAAATTGTTTAATTTTCAACTGAATTGAGCGTAGTGTGTGATACTGTATGATTTATAGTGATCTCTAATAAATTGTAATTTGATGCAATGATTCAATAGAGACATACTGCTCTGTAAAATGCTTCATTGTGCGGCATACAATGCGCACAAGTCGTTTGTTATAATAATGGAACATGTATTGCATCTGACAGATTTGCTTATTTATTTTTAGATACTCGATGAATCTGTCTACCGAAATATTTCGGTAAACGTTTTAAAATATTATGTTTTGATAGTCAAAGTAAAAGAAAACACTTTTCCGAATCCGTTATTAAATAATACCGATATACAAAATCTTCCATAAGCTGTGCAATATGTACACTCGTGGAATAAAGTATGTTCTGATCCGTATTTCAGCAGTGTGTCGATATTACATCCATGTACGATTTTTTTGTTACTCTAGTCGGCCGGTCGACCGCTAAGTGCAAAAAATTGTCCGGTTACCCTGCATACTCGTATATCGGAAATTTATTATTTGAGAAACCTTATTCGAATGCTTTGAATTGGTTTATAATGATTTATATATTTCTATTTATTAGCCTAATGTGTAATAAATTAATGTAATTCTTACATTGCAATGTAATTGTGTTTTTATTAAACATAATTTATTATATTACATAAAATGAAAATTTCATTTCAAGATATTGCATAAAACACAACAAACTATACAAACTTATTGCATCTAATAGCTTTTTTCGTTAATAAATAGAAAAATCAATTTCTTGTGGTGAATATTTTTACTAAAGGTTAGTTCAGAACTTTTATGTATTAACATTTATTCACAATATGGAAATAAATTAATACAATTAAATTGCTTTAAATTTGTATTTATGGTAATTTGTTACTTGTGATTTACTGGTGTTTTCGAGATATTTAGCTTCAACGATATTTTGCAGTTTAACTTAATAACCAGAAAGGATGTATTTTGTATAGCATGAATGTATCATTACATTATATTATTCGTTTGTATTTACTTTACAGCAATATTTTTCAAATATCTGACAACTGAAAATAATGACAATTATGTATATCACTAATTTACAAAAATTGATAATTGCTTGTAGAAGCAAGCTCTAAATTTTCGACGAATTTTGATGGAATGTAAATATGAAATAATTAGTATTAAAAAATAAAGAAACCAAAATATACGACCAGCTAAAAGAACATTTAGATGACATTATTGTTAAAAATAGTTCCCTCTATGTCCAAAACTACTACAGATTTGAGATTTGAAAAGAGATTTGACATTAATCATTATTGACATAATAACCTAATTTTCAGTATTCTTAAGTAATTTATATTGTATTTAATAATTCGAATTATAAATGAACAAAAGATGAAACTAGAATGTTTTTTTTTTCTAGAAAATAGAAAGTAATAAGTTTCATATGGTTTTATTGGTTTTCTCTGTTCCTTCAGAAGTTGGAGCCGTTTAAAATAAGATATTGTTAATAATTCAAACGGCTGTAACTTTTTAATGAATTGAAAAAGTAATTTGCTTACTGAAAAAAATGTTTTGCAGAAGAAACGTGGGACAGCCTGCATATATTATTGCTATAATTTTATATTATTTTGGTTGTCAAGCATGTATTAGATGTCATGAAAGATAATGGAAACATTAACTGCTATAAAGTAAATACAGATATATTTCTATTGTCCTTTCATACAAAATACATGCTCCGTCCTAAATATAAATTTAAATTAAATTTAGAGAATTTATTTACATTTAGTGAATATATTTTAATATTACAATTCTGAAATAGTCTATATTCAGTGATAATCTTTAGCAACAAGATGATTTGTGCATTTACTTACTTACTTACTGAAGCCCGTCATCCCCTGCTGAGCAAAGGCATTTACTTACGTAATTAATATGTGTATTAAATAAAATAAATTTAAATAATGTGTCGTGATATTACGCAATATCTTAATATCAGATTTTCGTATCATATTATCAAATTTCATGTTTATTAATATTATTATAAAAGTAATTTTATATTTAATTAAATGCACTACTCGTAAACTTAAATGTTGTGGTCATATTACATTTATTACATTGCAATGAAGGTATCACATTAAGGAAAAGATCGGACACGCTCAAAATAAACTAAATTCCGTTACATTACATCCATCGAAACACCACCTCGTGACGGACAACTTTTTGCGAAGCGGCCGGGCCGAGGGAATATATAACAGAATATATAACCGACATACTATTTTCAAATCCTGCGATAGCGATACGAACATACTTTTTTTCCATGACTGTACTTTTTAATTTCAGTTTATCGTCTGTTGATAAGACAACGTTCTTTTGAAACCTTGACTCAAAATAGTAGAATTTTTTTATTATTTTAGACTCGCTCTTTTTACAACTTGCAAACGCATCCGTATATTTGTAATAACCAGAGCCGAGCAGAGATTGGGCAAGTCAAGTTTTTGCGGGGTTATTCCAGTGGCGGGTAGACCGAGAAGTGACTAGGGTCACGCGCGCAACCACAGCGGTCCTATTCGCTGTTTTCTTTCTTTTCGATGCAGGTTATTGTACGTTTAGCCGTTAATAGTATGAAATAATTATATTGCATGTTAAATTATATAGAATAAAACCTTTGTGCAAAAACCTTGCAACATTTACATATATTTTTATATATTAATTATAGAATTATTAAAAGAACCTTGCCTTAAAGAGCAACTGGAATTTATTCATAGCAATTTTTCATTTCTAATTGCAGACATTAAATATTTCGAAGGGCGTAACATCAAAGTGAGAGAATCGATAGCAAAATTGACCAAAATAGTAAATAAATTGAAATCGGTTCCGGGAGAAATGTGTGAACTTTTAACTAATAAAGTTGACGTTATATTAGATAGAAATCCCAATCTCAGAATAGTTCAAGAATTTTGTATGACAAATAATTTTAGAAATTGCGAATTTAGAAATTACGTATGCCCCATTAATAAGCTGTGACGTTCAGAGAAGCTGTTCGACTTTTAATAGTTATTTAACCAACAAGTATATTAAAAAGAGCGATTAATGATCAAGACTGTTTAACGCTCGAGCGTTAATTGTTGAGATCATAAATAGCCGTTTATCATTCGAGTTGGCTACAAAATTTTTTCGTCGATCGCATTCTTCTAGCGTCGTCTACATAGACTTTTCTTCGCCAATGTTTCTTTTTAGATTATATGACAATTTATGTAATTTGACACTGACTGTTCTAGAGCGCAGTATGTTTTGATTGGAAGGTTTCATTTCAAATATGTTCGATTGGCCAATCAAACGTTGTCTTTACGTCGTGTGATTGGCTATAACAAATCCATGCATTAATAGAAATCGTGCATTAATAGAGTTATTTAATTGCATTTCCTATTCACTTAACTGACTCATAAAATTTAACGATCTACGGAAAAGTTATTTTAACTTCTAAAAGAACATCATTGACTATCGAAAATTTGGAGAAAGTAGTAATAGCAAATGTTAACAGTAATATCTTGTTAAATAAATAATTATTATGAATACAAATTATTGCTAAAATCATTTGATATTATACGGACAAGTTATTTACGCACTATCCGTCCGTCGAGTATAGTATAAAACAAAGCGTACGTCACTGTCGTCGCTGTACTCGGTCGCGTGAGTCATGCCTGAGCGTTCGAGCGTTGAATCGCCGCACAATCGCCGTAATTTTTACTGTCATTCTTTCTCGTGGCGGCATATCGAATTATTTCATGGGCCAATGTTACTACGGTTTCGAGGTAAGCGGACTTCTTTGGAGTACGGTGTTATATACGAAAGTGACTATTGCTCACTATTGCTAGACAAACGCCGCTCCATGCCTCAGGTGTCACCAGTTGCCCAAGTTCTGCTCGGCTTTGGTAATAACAGATGGACTATGTATAAAAAATACTATTCTGATGAAGTTCAATTAATTGTCCCCGTAATATAGAACCCTTATTTGATTTGTGACATTTTTTGTAAGTGTTATTGAAGTTCACTCACAAAATTATCGAATAACTCAAATAAAAGCATTATGCTTCTCGTTTTATTATTTCCTGTAATAAACTTATGAAATAACCAAAAGATCTGAATCTAACTTAATTAATATCTAGAAAGTGTTACCTATAGAGTGAGCGAGTATAGTATGGACACATGAGAAAATCTCTGTGATGTCCTTTTTTTAATTTAAAAATCCTATTTTTGATCATTTAAACACGCATTTCGCGTTACTGAGTTATGACGTCATCGACACATTTTTATATGGCAAAACCCCATTTTTTCTTATTGATTTTGGTAACAAACAGTTTAAATTAAATTATAATATTTATAATTAATTTATAATTAATTAATAAGCCGTTTACTGACAAAAGTAGTAATAGGATTTATAAAAATATCAACAATAACAATGAACATTACCTAAAAGTTTATCTCAGCATATAAAGCAAATATTATTTGCGTAAGATTGTCAGTAAATTTAAATAATCATTAAACTAAATCTGTTTCTGTGAAACAAACGCCGTCGTTTCTTTATTTTCCGAATCGACCTTGGTACTATTATACTCGTTCATTTTGACTACTATTGGTTGCAAAAGTATTGAGCCCTATGTTTGAAGACTAGTAACTCTGAAACGGCTGAACAGCAAAAATTTAAATAAAGTGCGTTATACTCCCGAATCATTTTATATAACAGGAGTGACTATCGAAATTTTCTGCCTATCGGTCTAGCCACGAGCGCGAGAGAAGTAAAAAGAGGTACCCGATTTTTGCGGTTTTATAATAATTATCTAATTTTTGATTGATTTTTCACTTAAACCACTAACCAAAAAAATTTAAATTTTTGTACATGTTACAGTTAGAGTCGCTTCTATAAATCGATGTTTTTATTTTCTTGATTTCTTATGTAATAAAGTCTGTAAGCGAGCTTTTTGTGGACGCGGATATCTCAGAAACGAATGCTGGCAGGACAACGCAGGAAAAAAATCCGTATCTATTGTAATACTCATCAATTGATGTATAATATAATAACATAAAAGTTATTTAGGAGTTTTTAGGAATAAAAATGATGTTATCGATCCGGTGCGCAGGATGGTTCCCCTCGGGGCAACGGGATTCCGCGCGGGAAACGACGCTAGGCTTCGTCCGTCGATATCAATCGATGAACTCTCAGGACCGTATTAAATATTTTTGTCATTTTCTCGTTCGGTTTTATTTTTGAAAATAGCAGACGTGATTTTTTTTATTTGTGGAATTGTATACATATTCTGTTTTGTGATTTATTATTATTTTACAACATTATTTCTGCCGAAAATTAGTAGTTGTTGATGATGATGACGTTGTTGTTCCTGGTGGTTCTTGGGCCAAAATAAACTGTCCGGAATTTTCGGTAAATGTTTCACTTGCGACAAGTATTTGTCCTAAACTATCAACGAATTGTGCAGTTTCAGAAAAACCACCAACATCCTCATGCAAGTTGATTATAATTGTGTCTAGAATTGAGTCAACAATATGATCTGTATGAATGTATTGGTTTTTATTTTCAAAACCAAAAATTGTGTTGCAAATTGAAACGCAATTTTTCCATATCTCTTTTGAAACAGTGCTTTGTTATATAAATTTAACATATCTTTAATTTAAAATGTACTGTAGTTTTTTGCAACTTTATTTTGTACGTATGCGCAGATTAATTCAATTACAATGGGCTACAAGTAACCACAATAATTTTACTTAATTGCTTCCGATTTATATAATTTCGATAAAATCTAATAGAAGTAATAATCTAATAGAACCTTCTCTTGATGGTGATTTTTTGACAGATATGACAGCTGTGCTTTAGTTATTTGAGAAAGAAACTTCTGACAATGATAATTGTTTTATCTACGACTCACATATAATAAGTTTCCATACGTATCTATGACTATATAATCCCCATCATTATACGCGCCAATGATTATAATGACACTAGCGTTGTATAACAATGACAGTTCGTTCGAACAATGACCTCATTATTTGAACGATCTGTCATCTTTATACAACGCTAGTGTCAAAGTCTGTCAAAATCCTACGTGGATGACAGTTATTTGACAGTTCGCCTAGCCATCATTGACAAATACATTTAAAATATTTTGCAAAAAATTGAATTTATGGGTCGTAGATAAAACGTCGTATTTGACTTGCACATAACGGATATAAATCGCGAGCATGAAGTTTACACGCGAGCCGTAGGCGAGCTTGTAATCATGCGAGTGATTTATATCCGTTATGTGCGAGTAATTATGTGCTCGTCAAATAATATACTATTACTTCCTTGGAATAATACCTCACCATTCTTGCTCAATACTTGCAAAAAACGTACAAAAAAACGTTATTCAATGAATATTTATGTATTTATGTTATCTTGATTTTACCCAAAATCATATTATTGAGGCCTGACGAAAAATATTTAGTTGTTATTTTATTTGTTTATGCTACCTAATAATATTTGATTGCTGCTGTTGATTCAAAAGAGGTTAAAACAAAAAAAAAACATGCTTACGGCTCTTCGCTGTACACTTGCAATCATTAAATAGAGAATCCACCATTTCAATGCTGGTTACATCAATAAATATATACGATGTTTGTTGTAATTCTAAGTACGGGCCTGGCGACTTGGCCTCGTCATCCCAACCCGTTGACGAAGACTGCGTTGAACGACACGATGTACTTTCGCGCTGTACCAAAATTGTATTGCATATATTATGTATGTCGCTTTATAAAATTAATGAACATCTGAAATGTGTTTCTATTTCAATAGTCTAATTAAACAAAATTTTGCGATTGTTTTCGTACCAATCTCGTTATCGTGCTAATACTCGTTGCTGAGATATCCGCTTCCATGAAAATCTTGTTTATAATCTTTATTTCAAAGAAAATTACTAAAATACAAAAGCCAATCTGTAGACAAGATCTTGAGTTATACTCTGTGTAAATTTGATTTTTTTTTTGGGGCAAACGGTTTAGCAGAAAGAACTTTGGAGAGACGAAAGTTTATTAAAAAGGGCAATTTCTTTCTTCAGCCGACATACAATTACAGGAAACTACCCGGGTTATATTGCACACTGCGCTTTTTACAACCTTCTGCACATCTAAATTAGGCTTTGTTACAATACTTATTTGTAAATATACATTCAAATATGTTTTCTTATGTAACGGATACAACGCTCGGACAAAAAACGAAAAGTAGCTGAACTAATCAACATGTTACCCGTACAGTTCAACAGATGGCTGCCCGGAAACAAGCGTTTTTATTTTCATAAGAATCTCAATTTCTGGGCACTAATTCCAATCGAACATGAAATCGGACTAGAATCAATCTATCTCGGTCTATTGGACCATACAACCATCTCGTCTCCATTCGCAAGAACAGCGACGTAATACGCTGTTAAAAACAGTTTAAATTGCCGGATTTTAATAATCTTTTACAACTGACTATTAAGGTATCTGGATTCAAAATATACTTGGTTCGTATATTTGAAGCTTTCTCAACAATAAAAAAAATACCCGACTTAGTTCTGTCCAGTCTAAGGACGGATTCTAAGGAATATTGGCGACTATGTTTTAGCCTTTTTGCGATCAATTTAAACCGCACCTTAAACGGTAGCCAGTCAGCGTTGGCCTCTTGAAAGCCTGGACACATTATTCCATTTCCTGTCCACTGAATGGCGCGTAGTATAAATGCAGAACATTTCGATCTATTACAGTTTGTGTTACAAATAACGGGCACGGGATCACAGTGGTACAAGTAGTATTCAATTCGGTTCTCATCAGGGTCAGGTGCCACGGTTTTTCTTTCTATTTCTGAAGTTTCTCAGGAAGAATTCGGAAATCCCCACGACTTGGTACCAATTTTTGAGTTTCCTCCTAGGAAATACTAGTCGCCCCATAGGACTTGGCCAGAAGAAACGTTCTCTTCAGCTTCTGAAACCTTGGGTATCACCTTCGACGGCCCCCAGGTCCTGGTGCACCATCTTCGACGGTCCCCCAGGTCCTGGTGCCAGTAAAATGTGTTATTTGAAAAATATGAATACCATTTTTCCTGTAACTTTCTTATATTGACACCTGATTTGTTTGATTTTTTTGCAGCCGCATAGCGGATAAGCAGCAGGAATGAAGGTCGCATTACTAGCGCAACGGTACCACAACGCGTACCCTCGCTTTGACAATAACCAGCCTCCTTGTGAAGCCAATGGATATGGTTGGCGTGGTAATGGATTTGGATGGCAGCTGGATCCAGCACGTTGGCATGGGGCAGAGGAAGAAAAATCAGAAGTTGTGGAAGAACCTGCCATTACTTCACAAAAAGTAGAAACAGTTGAACCATCGGTAAGATTTTTTTTTATTTTGCACTTTAGAGGGTGAATAACATCAACCAGAAGTTTATATTTTTTATTACTATTTTTAGTCGTACGTAATTATTACAATATTAATTCCCTATTGGCTATTTTAAATATACTTCGTCTAGTTTATTTTGCGCAACTTGTATGAATCAGTTTTTATTTTGTTTGAATAGGATATACATAAATACTAATCTCATCTTTTTAGTGTTGACAGACTAGGTCTCGTCATCTATGATAACTAATATTCAAGAGTTCCGGAAGTTTAAAATCAACAAGATCAAGTTATTTTCACTAGCAATAGCTAGTGACAAATGAAATATTGACAGATATATTTTGTATGCAAGACTTTTTGAATTTTCACTCAGTAATTTATAAATTATTGTGAAGATAACATATTATCGACAAATTTTGTCGAAAAGTTAGGCATGGTGTGCAAATCATCAGATCAAAGTTGTACTCGACAAAGTAGTAAAAGTCGTAAAAGCTTTTCAAATGGCAACCCTATCATATAAATGCATTATGATATTCTAATGAAAATTTTAGATCAACTTTGTGTAAAATTTCCTATACCTAAAATGCATTTCTCCCTACTTACATCGATTTTTAAACATAACAGAAATTGAAAAGATACTTGAATCTAGATTGCGTTGTACACGTAAATTGTAAAAACGTACTTCGTACCGATCTTTTAATTTTGCTTTTAAATTTGAGATTTTTTGCACTCAAAGTGTATTAATTGAATGTAGCTACAGCATACGAACAGGACAACGATAACTAAAAAGGGAATACATACCGAAAATTGGTCAGAATTGATCAATATACAATAACTTACAATTTTGTTTTTGGATTTGTAAATCCTTGCTTCATCCACTGCATAGTAAAATCACCTATCGATACATGCAGTAAAATATCCAAGAAATGGCTTTAATTAGAAAATCGGTACGAAGCAGCAAAAACGACGATTTTTGTGCGTTTGAACGGAGAGGTATGTATTCTCTTTTTAGTTATCGTTGTCCTGTTCGTATGCTGTAGCTACATTCAATTAATACCCTTTGACTGCAAAATATCTCAAATTTAAAAGCAAAATTATAAGATCTGTACGATTTACGAAGTTCGTTGCTGAACTTTCGTGGGTGCGGCACGCACCCGTTTCGGCACCCTAAATCGAAGTTCTTTTATTTTCAATTTTGTCTCTTTCATTGTTGGTACTCGTATAATTTTATAAAGACTAATTTAATCAGATTGACTAAAGACTTTAATAATGACCTAAAAATCTTGTTAATTAAATTTCGGTTTATTTCTAGTTGTTCATTTGTTTTTTAACGCAATAAAGATTTGGCAATGTTTTCAATTTCTATTGTGATGTTTAAGAATCAATTTAACTTGTCAAAAATGCATTTTAGGTAGGTATAGGACATTTTACACAAAGTAAAAACAAATTCCATAAAATTCCAAAATGCATTCTTATGATAGGTTTGATATTAGAAAACATCGATTTTTACTACTTTTCTCGCGTTTAATTTTGATCTTATAATTTGAACACCTTGTATAACTTTTTGAAGTACTCCACCACATCGTCCAATACATGTTACCTGTACAACAATTTTGCCAAACAACTTTTTTTTAACTAATATGAAATTTGACACAATTTACGGTTTAACCGGAAGTCACCAAAACTTAAGAAGACCGAATCCCACAACATAATTCCACAAATTTTCAATCTTTTTGTTCATTTGGTTCTCCGTATACTATATATTTGTAATGGATTAAACATATCGGGGTGGCCCATTATCATTCCTCGTGTTTCAGGTCAAGAAAACTCTTTTGTTTATTCAGATTTTCTTCATCCATATTGCGTTAGTCACGTTAGTGAATAGAATAAAACGTAAAAATGCGCATATTTTTTACAATTTCTTGTTAATGTTTTGCCTTGAAAATTTTGATTGTCTTTAGCTTGGAATTTTTGTTATAGTTTGGTGAAGGAGGATCTGGTTTTAAATCAAGAGTTGATCAGGATTTTTATAAACTGCGTGACGAATGTCTGAGTAATGGAAGCCTATTCGAGGATTCAGAATTTCCTCCAACCGATTCGTCGATATACTATAGCCAAAAGCCAGACAAGATTTTAGAATGGAAAAGGCCACATGTAAGTACCCCATTTTATGCCTAATTGATATACTCCCCGCTTTGAATAGAATGGTATGATCATTAATTTAAGGGCTTGTTTTTTTATTTTATTTATGCTTTCTGACTGTTAGTAAACTTTTGCAAGCAAGTTTCAGCATCAAAAGGTGCAAAAAACGAGAGGTTTCACAAAAATGTATGCAAAAAGGTGCCGTTTGTTGCCAGATTCGTAATAATCTATCAACAAAAAAGACACTAAGTAAACAAATTATTATATCTGGCTTTTTGCATAATATACACATTCTTATTATTTCAACATCTCATTTGTTTAGTTTGTGCTGTTATCTAGTTTAGTTTCATGAGAGAAAGTTATGTTTTTGATTATTTGCTGTACAGTTTAGCTTTATATGGGGAGTATATACAGGGAGTATATAAAGTGTACTAGTACTTTTCATACAGTCTAGTGATTCATTCTGTATAAAATAAATAAATCTAATACAGTTAGTTGCCCTTTTGCATATGTCCGCATATTTTATTAGATAGTTACATATTGACTATTTTACTATATCTATATTATTGCATAAAAATAGTTCTCTTTTTTTGTTTCTTATTGTTTTGCCACTGGTTTCTGCTTCACATTAAATTTCCCGAACTCCCTCGTCGTCTATCAAACGAAATCATGCGGACCACTTGTAATAGCCGTTTTACACTACGCAATTTAGTGCACAATTTAGTACACAATTTGTGCAGTAAGTAGGTACAACAATATCTAAAACAGAAATTGTGATGTATTTTCTTATGCTGAGTAGTTTGTCTAGGAATTCAACTATTTTCTGTTTACAAATTTCATTTGCTTACTATCTTCTTGTGTAACTTCTTGCGCAAGAATTGCGAAGTGTAAAACGGCTATAACAGAAACATTGTTTTATCTACCTGTGATTTGTCACATACCTTTTCGAACCATTTTTTAAATTAATTTTAGGAAATCTGCGACAATCCACAACTATTTGTGGAGGGACAGTCCAGGTTTGACGTCCAACAGGGTGAATTGGGCGATTGTTGGCTTCTAGCTGCCGTAGCAAACCTTACCCTTTGTGTACGCCTGTTCTTCCAAGTAGTTCCGGACGATCAGGGCTTTGAGAAAGAGAAATATGCCGGCATTTTTCACTTTAGGTAATTCACATCTCCAAAATGTCATGTATTATTCTCAATCATCAATAAAATTCACCACATTTCCCACAGATTCTGGCAGTACGGTCACTGGATAGACGTAGTAATAGACGACAAACTTCCTACATATGCAGGACAATTAATTTATGTACATTCAACGGAGGGTAATGAGTTTTGGAGTGCCTTATTAGAAAAAGCATACGCAAAGTAAGTATTCGAAACTATAGTAATACTTTAGTTTATATTGACACAGTTGACTTATCAGCAGCGCCCAGAGAAATTAGTATGTTTCGGAGTACTAGCAGCCTCCCAGCTAAGAGTGTGCGTAGCGAGCACCATGAGTCAATGCCGATTTATGTGATTTATTTCTATCTCGATAATCATGATCTGGCAACCCTACTCGTAGGAAGGGTTGCCAGATTTTCTATCCCCCCGATAGTCACGATCTGGTAATCCTACCTGAAAGCAGGATTGCCAGATTTCTTACTTCCTCCGGGCAACGTTGCCAGATTTTAAATCCCCCTGATCACGTTCTGGCAACTGTACCCGGAGGTAGGGTTGCCAGATTTCCATCCCTGATGGTCACGATCTGGTAACCCAGCCCGGAGGAAGGGTTGCCATATTTTCAATCTCTGACTGCCACGATCTGGCAACAATAATTCTAGGAAATATCTGTCTATACGCTTATTCGCTGATACTCATGAAGTTGCACTTCTTTCGCCTAATATTATATCTTTAATTGGACTATCGTGGCCATATATTATGTCCCTTCTTTTGACGTCGATTTTCTCGCAAATCTAGGGGCGAAAAAATTTGAAAAAGTTCAGATGCTTTCATTCGTTTAACTTTAGCAATTAATTACTCCGGAAATAATGCATACATTTCAACGAATTAAAAAGTAAAATCACCTGCGGAATGCTAACTTTCAATTTGCCGTTTTGGAAAATCATTGAATTAGTGGTTGACCCACAAAAAGCTTTATTATGCAATGCCAGCAATTCCGTTATTAGAAGAACTAGAATAATGAAATATAGACTGTAGGCTACCCAATAATTCATTAGTTTAAAGTTTATTACATAATCATTGTTTATCTTGCATTTTTCATACCAAAGATCGTGCTGAAACTCCGTGTGATTTCCGACGCTCACCGACGCTAACCGGGATAGTTTACTATCAATACACAAAAAGAACAATAACTTGTCAAGGTAGTAATTTTAACTAACAATTAAATTCTTAATTTTTATTATAATATGTGACCCGGTACGAGAGAAATCTCTTCTATCGATTGGCGTTTTTGTTTTCTTCCGTTTTTATAGAATAACGTTGTAAACAAGATTTTGATAGAAGCGGATAGATCTAATAATATGGAGTTAACAGATTTTCCGATTAGTGGGAATACTAAATTAAGTTTGCTTGATAAACCTAAAAAATATTTAAAATGTATGCCCGATTTTGTTATATAAATATTCAAACTATTATAACAGTCTTAACAGTTTATTTATTAATAATATTTAAATACTTGCACAAACAATATAAAATAAATACAACTCTTGATATATTACATATATTACAAACGTCAGCTCTGAGCGTATAAAACTTAAAAATATCAAATAACTTTTACAAATTTAGCATCGTAAATTTGTAGACACGTAGAATATTTTGCAGATCACTCATTAATTTTAAATGGTAATCCCGACACCCGATTTAAATTGCCAAGAATTCGCATGGGACTCAAAATCTCTGTTCGTGGTTCTGTTATTGACTGATTTTGCCATTATTTTTTCATTCGGTAATCTGTCGCCGGATATCAAAATTTCTTTGGCGAGGCATAATCACTGTGTCGTTATATTGTGTCGGTAAACACTGTTCTTCTAGTAACGAATGCACGTGCGATCTCCCACTACTGGCAGCGGCGCTGTCGATCCCTTCCCCCGCTCGCCCCAAAGACCGAAGAGCGCCGCGTCAATTGCAGCAATCATGAGATGCTTCAACTCGATCTTTTGTAGGGAAAATGTGGGTCAATTAGTGGGTCAAGCACTAATCCACTGATTTCTCAAAAATGCACATTGAAAGCTAGCATTCCGCAGGTGATGTTACTTTTTAATTTGTTGAAATCTATGGATTATTTCCGGAGTAATTAATTGCTAGTAAGTTAAACGAATGAAATTTACGGGGTAAAAACAGCGCCAATTCTTCTTAATTTGGAAAAATCGAGAAAACACCAGCATATATTTTTTTCGCTCTTAGAGTTGCGGGAAAACGGACGCCCAAAGAGGGGAGATAATGTATGGTGACGATAGTACATGGGGTTACTTTTCAGGTTACATGGATCGTATGAAGCGTTGAAACGCGGTACTCCTTGTGAAGCCATGGAAGATTTTACAGGAGGCGTCACTGAAATGTACGAGATGAAAGCTAGTCCGCCAAATTTGCTCAAAAGCATTCTGAAGGTGTCCGAGAGGTGTTCTTCGTTGATGGGTTGCTTTCTGGAGGTTGGTGTGGTGTTTTTTTCTTCTGTTTTTTTTTTTTAAATACATTTGGGATGTTGTTAGCTACATTATGAATACAAATTTTAGTGGCGGTTAATTAAATTAATTATGGATATTATTATGAAAAAGAACTGTGCTACAACAGTCAACAGTTTTCTTATAAATTTTGCTCCCAAAAATTATTATGATCTGACCACGTTTATCTCTAAGTAGACATTAAAATTCTAAGTTTTCATCTCAGCATACTTAGAGATTTTTATCACGCCGCAGTAGCTAAATCATCGAAAAGTAGTAGTTTAATTTTAATTTTGTTAACAGCCCGATCCAGAGGACTTAGAAGCCGTAACAGGTGAAGGTTTGATCAGAGGACACGCCTATAGTATAACAAGAGTTCGTTATGTCGATAATTCGACACCAAATACCACTGGCAAAATTCTATTGCTGAGGCTTTGGAATCCATGGGGTAACGAGGTGGAATGGACCGGTCCCTGGAGTGATAAGTAAGGATTTTTATGCCATAATTATAAAATTCTATGGGTTAAATATGTGTTATTGTTTTGCGTACAGATCAGCGGAGTGGAAGCTTATTCCTGAACGCGAAAGAGTTGAATTGGGTCTGACCGTTAATAATGATGGGGAGTTTTGGATGTCCTTTCAGGATTTCCAAAAGTATTTTGATCGGTTGGAAATTTGTAATATGAATCCGGATTCTTTGACCGAAGAGGTGATCTCAAAGGGGCACAAGAAAAGGTGGGAGGTGTCGTTTTTTGAAGGAAAATGGGTGCGAGGTGTTACAGCAGGAGGATGTAGAAATAATTTGGGTAAGTATTCCAAATTTTTTTTTTTTTTTTTTTGATCTAGGAGTTATAATAAAGCATTTTAGAAGATTACTCTTTAAGTTTCGGTTGACATTTTGAAAAAATGGGTACATATATTAAAAAGCAACAATATTAAAGAAAGTACAATTTTGGGCTTGGAGGGGACCGACCAGCGGAGTATGAATCCGTACACGATGGGGAGCCATATAGTATAGGAGTTCCGAGAGTATCGCCAACCCTCTTCGCTAGACAGACCGACAGACTACGTTAGCGCCGGCTTAGAATATGATTACATAATATTATTACATATTAGGTACATACAAAAAGACCGGGAACCACTGGGACCAGCTGAGAAGTAACTAAAAACAAACTATTCGCGCGCATTCTTTATATATGGATGCCGCGTCGCACAAAGTAGTACATCACACACACATCACACATGTAATCGAAACCAAGTCCGAACTTGCACAGAATGGCAATAGCAACAAATAAATGGTAATTTATTATTTTTTTTGGTTTAACGGATTTGAATTAAGGGCGACGAATATAGTGGAAGTTAATGAGTCCGTTAATGGTTTTGAAAGTGATGTGGAAAGTTAATTCGTTAATGAAAAATTTTACTTTGTGTTATTCGAGGGGTCACTAGGTAGCGTAAATCATACACAACACTGTCTATAGAACACGAAAGAAGATATATTGGTTAAAATATAAAACTATATTGTGCACGCTCTCTCTCTGACGACGACTATACTACGACTGCTCTCCGACTGACTGTTCTCGCGTGCCTGCTGGATGGCTGGTATTGGTCCGTCGCACACACGGGGTGCGCGCCATCTCTGGTCGGTTTCCAACATTTGTTAGGTAATTAATGATTACCGAGACTGTGGCCTACACATTGACCTTCAGCGGTGTAATGCATTTTGTGGATGTGTTTTTCAAAGGTTATATATACTTAACCTAAAATCATTTATCTTTTCTTGTTTTAGATACATTCTGGAAGAATCCTCAATACACAGTCACCTTACCAGAAGCCGACGACGACGACGATGAAGGAAAATGCACGCTCATCGTCGCCCTCATGCAAAAGAACCGCAGGTCGCAGCGAAACATGGGAATCGATCTTCTCTTCATCGGTTTTGCCATTTACTACGTAAGTCAACAATTCTCTTCTACCAAAAACACACACTAATCCAACAAATCTAAACTCCTGCCAGGTACGAAACCCACACCACGCCCCGAAACCCCTCGACCTCAACTTCTTCAAAAACCACATCTCCGTCGCCAGTACTCCATTATGGGTAAACTTACGCCAAGTCACCTGCAGATTCAAACTGCCTCCAGGAACGTACTGCATCGTTCCGTCGACCTTTGAACCCGACGAAGAGGGCGAATTCTTATTGAGGATCTTCTCCGAGCACGGAAACAACATGGTTTAATCTAGTTCAGATAAAGTTTATAGCAGTGATTACAATAACCGCGCCTCGCGTAGCTCAAGGTCACCTTATCCCGCTTCTGGCTATAACCGCGGAAATTACACCACCACGACGCATTTCGGAGATTACAGCGGAACGCCGAGTAGTAGCGCGCCCCCGTATCCCGCGTCGAATAGCGCCCCCTATCCAAATTCAAATACCACGCCCTATCCTACGAATCCCGGTTATCCCGTTGCGGCGAATACCCGGTTATCCTACGAATCCTGGTTATCCCGCTGTGAATTCTGGATATCCGTATCCGGCCAGTGCTGCCCCCTATCCGTCGTCGCCGCAGCCGCCGTATCCCCCGGGGGCCTACGGGGGCCCCGCACCCTCTATCCTCAGCAAGGCGCCTATCCGTACCCGTATAATACCGGGTATATGACGTATAGTAATCCGCAGCAGCAGAGTTATCAGGGGTATAATTATCAGAATCAGCAGAATTATAGACGGCAGTAGATTGGTTTGATTTTTTTGCGGGATTTATTGAAATTTTTGCGTTTCGGGCTGGTGTGTGGAATTTTTGATTGCTTTGCTTTGTTTCTTTGTTCATGGCTTAATTGCTTCTTTAACAATCTTGGATTATTTGATTGTTAAATAAAATTGCTAAAAAAGTGGTATAAAACGTCTTATTTCTAATCTACTCATTGACAAACTTCGACGGATGAAAGGTGGTCCGATATAAAGAAAATCATGGAAAGAAATCAATGGAATCCAAAACATACCTACATAAAAACTTCCAAAATCCATTATAGCTGTCATTACAAACAAAATTTTCTTCTTAATTTATGCATATAAAAAGTAAAAAAAGTTTAGTTGTCAAAAAAGGTTGAGCGTCACAACAACATATCAGCTACCATGGCAACGAATGCTTCCTTCTCGCACTGACGTCAGTTGTAGGCGTGGCAGGTGCGCGTAAGCAGACCGGTGTAAGTGGATCGGAAATTATGCGATAGGCTTTTTGATGTAGTTTAAACGTTTCTTGAAGTTCTAGCGCAAGAATTGTGCTTCGTTGCCTTGGTAACATAAATGAAACAATCTTACGCTAATGTGTCTCATTCACAAAATTAACTCACCTTTTGGCAATATAATAAAACAAAAAGTTTGAAAGTTCAATTATTCTTCTTTATCAAGTCAAATAATATAAATTCATCATTATTCTATTATTTATTTTTTGACTATGAAGCAGTTACAAGTTGCATTTAACTAATTAATTATATTATTAAGTGTTATTTGTGGCATTTGTAGATTTATTTAGAATGTTTACACTACAATTACATCATATCACATCAAAAAGAACCAATTCAATTATTGTCTTTTCCTTCTGTTTATTAATATTTTTCTTTCAACAAAAACGTTCATTAAAAGCCATAGTGTATATTTGCAACTAAATAAGGACTGAAAGTTAGTTTTCTTCTCTTAACCAATAATATAAAAAATAGTGCTTTTCTATTATAATTTATTTGTAGAACTTTGATAAATCTTTATATCATAATCTTACCGTATGTTACCTTCCTGATGTTATAATTCTATGTTACGTAAGTGTGCAATATGTTCTTTCTCCATTGTCATATAGTTTAAATACCCTAAATTATCTTTACTAATAATTTCTCCACTTTTTAAGTTATAAAAAAATACTAATATCAAATAAATTTAAGCATAAGCGTCTATGCATGCTTTAAATGGTTCATAGCTTATTACAAATGTTACTACTTTCAATGTTATTGAAAGTTATTGAATAAATACTATACTTTTGAAAACAAAGAAAACATTGACATTTTTTTATTGATGTAAATTTTATTATTATTCTGTTATAATAGGTTTGTTCGAGCAGTCCCAAAATAATTGCATAAAGCACTTATTCTTTCTCCTGCGCATGCCAAATGGGGGTTTTGCCCTGCAAAAGCCTGCATTGCGTATGCGTACAAGAATCCCCAATTGTTTTGACTGGTTTTGACTGCTGCTCGAACGAATGTATCAAAAAGTTATAAATTAAAACCAAAACCCAAAAAAAGTGACTGCCAAAACAAAACATCTTTGAGTAGTGTTATTTTGTTTTCTGAAGTGACGTTAAACATTAAAAAAATTGCGTCACAACATAAAATAATAGATACATGATTGGATAATTGTACATTATTAAATTAGCTTACATATTTATAATAAAAAAAAATCTGATGTGGCCAGGCACATGACTTCATCATACAAATTATAAAATTAATAGTTTAGCTGCATGAGATTCTATTTGATCGAGATCGATCGTGTTTGCATTAAAATAAAACGAATTAGCCAGGATTTGACAGACATTGACAGTAGGTATTGTCAAAAAATCAGCCTTTGACACTACGTACTGTTATTAGAATAAAAATACACATTGACTTTGTAAACACCATGGAAACACCAAGCTGTTTGAACATTGTTTCACATTGCGTACGTGCGCGCGTGTTTCTCCTCCTCATTGCATTCTCCATGCATTTGCGTGTTGAATTGACGTTTCGCAACCGCTGACGTTCTGAATACTGTCAAAAGTTTCAAAATATCCTGGCTACCTACTATTAATGCAGACACGATTTCGATCAAATAGAATCTGCTCCTGCAGCTAAACTATTAATTTTACAAAAAATGTTATAGACATAAATTATACAAAATTTCCTCTACTTTAATTTATTATTTATCTATTTTGACGAAATTACAGAAATGACGGCTCATTTACAAAATCGTTGAAAAATGCTAAGAGTAAATAGCCAGTTCCTTTGGACCCTTTTGAACCAAAAGCTTTTCAGCTCTAAGTTTGGTCATAAAACTTCATCATACTGCGTATGATAAAGTAAAAACGGAGAAAACAATAAGACGTAGCAGACATTTCTTAGCGTACGAGGTGTACGTACATTTAAATCACGGTCCAATTTATATATAACTATGACGTAAATAAATTAACACCGTCATCATGAGTGGTTCGAGATGATGTAAATAATCGTCATGAATCTAGGTAGTGCCGCTGAATCAAATCAAATTCTAAGTATTTCTTAGCACTATCAAGGTCATCCAGGTAAAATTAACAGTTACAAAAAATTAGCAGAACGCTACTTAATTCTCACACAAACCTACTACAATCGGGGAGTAAGGAGTTGCATATGAAACGAGCAAGGGACACACATAATTAACCGTAAAAAAAGTTAATTAAACAATAAACAATTAGATCATGCGTTTATTTACACTCCCAGATAGCAGGGAAGGACGTTTTTAGCCGACAAAAGCTTCCGCGTTCGGATTAGTCACCGAGGCGAGTACTTTCTTGCCGCGCCGATTACAGCCGGAAAGTCGGATCTTAGCATGATTCAGCGGAGCGGTTATAGAAACAGACTGTGAATTCAGTAGAAGGCGGTGAACTGATATTCGATCGCGTATTTTTCGTGGTTCTTGCTGTAAAAGTAAAAGATAATCGTAATGTGTTTGTGATTAAATTGTGTTGTGATCGATTGTGTTGTGATATGGATTTTTCTAATTGAGGAGGTTTCCCAGGCGATAAGATTGCATATCCTGCTCTCACAGTGGATTGTGGTTAGTACTTATTTTAATTTTAATTTTGAGGCGGAAGTGCAGATTTGAGTCGCACAAATGAGTTAATTATGATTGTTAATCGTAATTTGATATGGTATTGTAGGGATATTTGGTTATGTATGCAGATTTGTTGTCTATTTTTGTTGGTTTGTTTGTAGGTTATGTTGTACACGAAGGTTACAAATTTATCCTGCTTTTTCGAAATTTGGGTTAAAAATATCTTGACAGGTCATTCACTATTTACATAATTTTAATAAAAATCTATATTTTGCTGGTTTTTTGTCCAATTCGTTGTAGATACAAAATTAAACTCAAAACTGTACTAATTTGTCAGTTTATTGTGCTAACGAGAAAACCTTGAAACTACAATTAACGTGTTTTCGTAAATTTGTCATCTCTTACGTTAATTACCTAATTTATCTGTCGAATGACTAACAATAAGACAGTTATAGGCCCACCCCAGTGTCATTATTTCATCAATTTATATTTATACTCCGAATACTTTTTATATTATAAATTTAATAAATTTACTGGTTTTTAAAGGAACCTACGAGGTCCGAGCTATCATATGATACCACACACAACATGCCTCAAATGAGTCGGTGACCGTGAAGCTGATACCAATCGATATCTTATGGTTCCCATAGTAACATGTTTAGAATCATAGTTAACAGGAACATTTTTAATTAACGAAAAACATTGAAAAATTGTACCTGTCATGAATCCTTCATTCCTCGAATCTCACTTGTAGCAGACAAAATTTACCATAAAAAGGATCCGGGAACCTATACGAGATGCTGAAAAGCTTTTAGTTCAAAAGGGTCCAAAGGAACCTTGGAATTTCCTCAAAATAGTTAAATAATAAATTAAAGTAGACGAAATTCTGAATAATTTATGTCTGCGTCATTTTTTGGTAAAATTAATAGTTTAGCTGCAAGAGCAAATACTATTTGATCGAGATCGGTCGCATCTGCATTGATATAATACATATATAGTGAGCCAGGATTTACCAAATATTTTCGGTCTAATAACAGTAGATCCTGTAGTGTCAAATGCTGATGTTTTGACAATATCGCACTATATCTACTGTCAATAGCAAAACGATCTCATATTCTGATACCGTGTACAGTCCTTGCCTGACGGCGTCGGATAGGCAGCGTGTTCAGCGTGTCCAAAATGCATGTGTTCTGTGTGTTTTTGGTTTGAGGAAGTATGATCATGTATCGAATGGGCTGGGCGACTTGGGGTGGTTGAACATGGATAACACTAGGGTGTTGCATGCAACAATATTATATCATAAGTTCCTATCCAAGAGGATCCCACAATACCTCATGCGGAAGATACGCTGTAGAACGGATGTCCATAACCTTAATTTAAGATTCAGGGGTTTGTTTGCTCCACCTGCCCATCGCGCTGAGCTGTATAAACGGTCATTCTCTTACCATGTCACTAGGTCAGTCACATATACAATGGTCTCAGGGAAGATATGAAAAAAATATCGTTAAACAGTTTTGGGGGAAAGGTGAAGTGGTGTCTGTTTGCTCAACAGGGGGGACTTTAGGCATTGAGCGCACATCGGAGGCTGTTTTAATTTTTATTTTTTATGGGCATGTGCGATGTTTTGTTGAGTTGGATTTGCTGCAATTACGTGTAATTAGACTCTAGACAATTATGTCTTAGTTCTAGTTTGAGTAAGGGGTTGAGTGGAAGAGCAAGGCAATTTGGAAACGAGTGTGCTGATCTCCGCCCTAAATATAAATATTATTTTGTTGCATTTAATATTGTTTTATGTTAATAAAGGAATTATTTATTTATTTATTTTACTTATTTATCTGTCAAATCCTGGCTAACTAGTTTAATTTTAATGCAGACACGACTGATCTCAATCAAATAGTCATAATAATCATGCAGCTAAACTATTAATTTTACTTATTGTATGATAAAGTCATGTGCCTGGCCACATCAGATTTTTTTTTTCAAGTCATGCTTATGTTTGATTTGGTGGCAAGTAATTTGAACACATTCGTTAAGTTTTATGTGTGGTTTGTTTATATGTGAAGACACAATTAGACTGGTCTTGACTTTTTTCTATAGGGATGCTTAAAGTCAAAATAATAGCAGAAATAAATGAGGATACAATAGTGAGTTGTTAAATTCATTGCTAATTATTGTGTACTTAAGTGATGTGTGAGAACCGAAGTTGAATGATAATCATCCTTATTTCATCAACTAAAATGGTAATGCTATATAAACGAAAATGAAAGTTTTCTCGCGACCTTCCATTGACCTAATATTACTCCATATGTAGGTTACGTACTGATAAATGGCTTAAACTTGTATTATTTTTTATTTTCTTGAATGTAATGGAAGCTTACTTTTACCCATAATTGGTGTTTCGAAGCAGATAGTGACGCACAAATCTTTCCCATAAAAGAAATACCTACAACGACTTCACAAGTTTGATCTGCATTACAATTTATACACGTCACGCGTATATACTTTATGGGCACCATCTGTTTTTGTAGAGATCGGCTTAAACCTACAATTAAAATCTATTTTTGAGGTTGATTCGTTGAACAACTTGTTTAATTTTCAACTGAGTTGAGTATAGTATGTGATACTGTATAATTTATACTGATCTCTAATAAGTTGTAATTTGCTGCAATGATTCAATAGAGACATACTGCTCTGTAATATGCTTCATTGTGCGGCATACAATTTGCACAAGTCGTGTGTTATAATAATGGAACATGTGTTGCATCTGACAGATTTACTTATTTATTTTTAGATACTAGATGAATCTGTCTACCGAAATATTTCGGTAAACGTTTTAAAATACTTTTTTTTGTCGTCAAATTAAAAATGATTCACTTATCCGATTCTGTTTTAATTCTGTTTGGTAAGATACAGGTCTAATATAATTGCTGCTAGTCTTTCTTCTCTAGAAGATTCGACTGTTGCAAATATTTCAAAGCAGTTATGAGTAAATGGACCTTGTTTACCTGGCTAAATGTTCTTATGTTAGACCATAAAATGTGTATGCTATAATTAACACATCAAAATAATACAGATTAGAAAGGGGCATAATAATTAAAATTTAAAATTAGTAAAACATTGTAAAACAAGTTGTAGTTCATGATGTGTCACGTGTCGTTATCGGATAATGACTACCATAGTAAACAAAGATTATCATGTTTTAGCATTTAGTTATCAGGCTATCAAAATCATAGAAGTTGTTGAATTATTTTCATTTGGCTGTTATAAACTGGATTGATAAAATAGGCTCCTTTCAAAAAGTTGATAGCAACCTACCAAACACTCTGTATATATTGTCAACCTAACTCCCAAAAAGCTTAACAAAAAAATATTTTATAGGCTTTTATGAATTCTTCGGAGATTTTCAATCGACACTTTTCCTTTTGTTCTGGAATTGTATTCTGTAAAGAGATACTGCTCCAAAAGAGTGTGTAAAATAAAAATTCCGATCTGCAAAATGCTGTAAATCTTTCAAAGTCCTTATTATTACACAGTTTGTATAAAAAGAAACGTAACCACTCAATATATTACTTTCTAAAAAGTTGACAAATAAAGATTCCAATAAAAGTTTTAGGAAATTGCTTAAGTTACAAATTTGAAATGTTTATTTAGAATTTAAACACACGTTATAGTTAAAAGTATTTTGTATTTATAACTTAAGTCATATTCAAAAACGATGAGCTTTTCACAAGGTAGAAATCCTTTTAACATTGTTTAATTGCTTTCTTTTAACATTTAATCTTCTTGTTACATTTACACCATTGACCTCAGGGACTTGTAGTTTTTACAGTTCAATTTGTAATTCAAAAGAGTATAAAAACAGGAAAATATATAGGATCCTATATTAAAAAAATGGAATTTGTTCTGCTTCTTACAAATACATAACCCTGTATATTCAAAAGTCATTCAAGTTTCTAGCATAAGTCTTTTCCTAAACCTTTTATTTGGTTACTTTCTTCTAAACTTTGAGGACCAGATATTGTCACGTAACGTTGCTTCTTGTTATAACTGATATAGCAGAAGGCATTGGGAATAATTGTATTTTTTTGATGATATGGAATCAAATAGGTAATGTTAGAAAAAGAAATAGTAAATTACATTTTATTAAAAGTAATATCTCAAAAGAACTATGAAAACTGCACCGGAAATTTAATAGGTACATGTTCAGAGGACATATGTATATATTAATGATGGCATATTTAAGAATGAACTGTCGCAGTTTTTGAAACAATTAAAATATACCTAGAATTAAAATATAAAAAATATATTATTTTATTAAGAATAGCCTTTATTAAGATAATTTATTTTATCTACGGCTCACATATAATAAGTTCCTTGCATACATATCTATGACTATACACTGTGGGCAAAAAAAAGCGGTACAAATGTTCAATTACTCATATTTCCAAAGATTTTAAGTAAGTTCAAGCAAGCACTTCTTTGAAAAACTAATTGCTTATGGTGTGAAGATTGAAAACATACCATATTCGCAATTCCTCTTCTTTTTTGAGTAAAAACAGCAAAAAAAGACGGTACAAAATTTCACCCGGTATACGAGAAAAATCACCGTGTATACTATGCTATAAGCTCTCTTCTGCCCCTTTTGACCAAAAGAAAACAAATGTCATTACCTATTAATTTTATTACACCTTTCATTTCACATTAAATTGGCCCGATGTTATCAGAAATGTTGCATAGCCAAACATAAAGCAACATAACTTTGGATTGAAACGTTCTGTTCTTGCGAATATGGTATGGTTTCAATCTTCACACTACAAGCAATTTGTTTTTAAAGGAAATTTTGAATTGACTAAATTTTATTGGAAATACGAGTGATTAAAAATTTGTACCGTTTTTTTTTGCTTTGTTTTTTGTATAATCCCCATCATTATACGCGCAAATGATTATAATGACACTAGCGTTGTATAATAATGACAGTTCGTTCAAATAATGACCTCATTATTTGAACGAACTGTCATGATCATACGACGCTAGTGTCAAAGTCTGTCAAAACCTACGTGGATGACAGTTATTTGACAGTTCGCCTCGCCATCATTGACAAATACATTTGAAATATTTCGCATAAATTGAAATTTATGAGTCGTAGATAAAACGTCGTATTTGACTCGCACATAACGGATATAAATCGCTCGCATGATTACACGCTCGCCTACTGCTCGCGTGTAAACTTCATGCTCGCGATTTATATCCTTAATTATGTGCTCGTCAAATAATATACTATTAGTTGCTACAAATTTTGATTTTTAAATTGTTAAGCTGTTTATTAGTTGTTATGTAATTCTTAAGAATAATCTGTTGTTACTTTAAATATTTATGTAGGTACTTATATTAAATGTTGTTGCAAAAAGATCTTTAGCTTACCTATTCATGATTTTTGTCAATTGTTCCGAAATGTTATGGCAGTATTATAAGTATATATTAATCAGTATTGTTAGTAGATATTATTAGTATTTTTTTGATAAAAAAAGTAATTCTTCTTAATTCAACATTGTATATGGGGCCCATACATTAAAAATTGCCCAGGGCCCCATGATGGCATAACGCGGTGCTGGTGATACGACTTAAAATAACTAACTTTATGTATTATTAAAAACGATACAACACAAAATGTGTCGTTTTTACGCAAAATAAACGTTTACTTATGACAAGACTAATTCTAAATGTGACGTTTTTCTTGGTAGAAATCATCTAAATCTAAATCTATTTAAAAATATTTTGTTAATTTTTATTCCGTTATTTTAAGTTGATTTTCTGGTTCAAAAATTCCTGAGATAAGAAGGCGAGATTAAACGGTAGCCACTCAGTATTATGTCTTACAGCGTTAGCCTCTTGTAAGTCTGGTCATATTAGTTCATTCTGTCCCGTCCACTCAATAGTGCGTAGAATAAATACATTTCTATTTATTACAGTTTTTGGGAATACAAATAACGGGCTCAGGGGGTAAACATGTGACATTGATTCGGTTCTCTTCGGGGTCTGGTGCCATTGTCCTTTTTTATTTTGGAAGTCCTTCATGAAGAATTCAAAAATCCCCACGACTTGATACCAATTTTCGAGTTTCCTCCTGGGAAGAAACGTGCTTTTCAGTAGCTGATACCTGGTCACCATCTTCAGCGGTCCCCCAGGTCCTAGTGCACCATCTTCGAAGGCCCCCCTAGGTCCTGGTGCCTCATCTTCGACGACCCCCCCAGGTCCTGGTGACAGTAAAATGTGTTGTAGTCCTCTTTTCGTATTACTTTGAAAAAACATGAATATCATTTTTCCTGTAACTTTCTTATATTGATATTTATGTTTTCTTTGCAGCCGCATAGCGGATAAGCAGCAGAAATGTACGGATTTGCCGTACAACCGCAACAATACTACAACGCGTACCCTCGCCTGGACAACAACCAGCCTCCTTGTGCAGCGAATGGCTACGGTTGGCATGGTAATGGATATGGATGGCAGCTGGATCCAGCACGCTGGCTTGGGGCGGAGGAAGAAAAATCAGAAGTTGTGGAAGAACCCGCCCTTACGTCACAAAAAGTAGAAAAAGTTGAATCATGGGTAAGTCTTTTTGTATTTTTTACTTTAGAGGGTGATTAACATCAACCAGAAGTTCTTATTTTTTAGTACTATTTTAGTGGTATGTAATTATTAAAATATTAATTCTCTATTGTCTATTATAAATATAATATTTAAGGTATTATTTTGATAAACTTAATTTATTTGTCTCTATAGGCAGTTTGCAGCAGTGTCACTGCTGCGAAGAGAAATAAGGGAAATCAATATTAGGGGCGACGCTGATCTCAAAATGCTTGCCAGAGAAACACGTATCGCACTCTACACGAGATATTTGCTCAGATTAACTTTGTCGGGTGACTTCGCGGACGTTACACACATTTAACAACATAGTTGTAGAGTTAGTGTCTTGTTAATCTTGTGGTACTACTGTAACCCTTCAAGATGACAGTCGGAAGCAAGTTCTATGCTATATTCAAGGTACAATATTTTTAAAAAAACCCTTTCTGTTCGCCTAATATTATTTAAACAAATGTCAGATAGGCCAGAGAATTATTTTTTTTTTGTGGCAAATTGTATCGTTTCTAATTTTGGGAAATAATTAGTTAATTCCTGGATTCTAACCTGAAAACTGCACGATAGCGTATGGGTTTAATTTGTTATTCAACAAGTTCAATCATTATCCGATAGAAGGAGCTACTTATGTTGCTTTAGATTTGTTTTTACAAATTGTTCATAAATAAAATTTTGCATTTTTACATTAGCATTTTAAATATTTTAGTTGGTTTTTGCAAAACAAAAAAACCTGTTTATTTTGAGGGGCCAAATACAGATATCGCAAAAATATGTTCATCTCAATTCTATCTTACGTAGTTTCAGAAATTGTCCTGTAAACACATTTCAAACACTATAAGAGCATAACGTGCGAGTTTATCCTCCAGTTTGTATGAATAGATGCGAATTAGCTTAGATAACTAGGCCCATGCTCCTAATATATGGAGTAGATGCTACTAATACGATGAGCAGATGCTCCCTATAGACGTCACAGGTTTTTGGACAAGATTTTAAAACTGCATTTTTTTTAGTATGTGCAAAATGTATAACGAATGAACTGGGTTTTATAGAATCTTTGAAAAAGTCTCACAGAAAAACTTTAACCGAGCTTGAAACATGGACAGAGTTTCTTTGTACTAGTACGCGCTTACACAAACAAAAATGACATACTTGTCAGTCGGGGAGCACTTTTGATAAATAAAATGGCGGAGCACTAAAATAAAAGAAACAAAAAACATAGACATTACTTTTATTAAAAACCTGATGTGGCCCATGGCACATGACTTTATCATAATATATAAAAATTAATAATTTAGCTGTATGAGATTCTATATGATCGAGATCGGTCGTGTCTGCATTAAAATAAAACTAGTAATTTGACCCGAAAACCTGGCCAAAATAATTTTTTCACCTAAAAGGGCTCTAGATGTGTTGTGTTATTTATGTATAACATCAGGGCCGGCCCTAGCGTTTTTGCCGCCGTAGGCAAATCTCGATAGCGCCGCCCCCCTGATGATTGATTAATTACTTTTATAACAAACCAACTGCAAATGATTGAAATAATTATTATCAAATAATAAATTCATGCATCACGAGTCCTTGCGTGTATTATTTTGTATTATATTTTGCAGGACGCGTTAGTAATGTAGCGAAAACAAGCATCCTAAACACTACGTACCAAGATATTATTTTCTTGTCGAAAGTAAAACGTATTAAGAATTCTATAGCGCGAAAACTATTTCTTGCAGGCATAAGAATGTATTTTTCACCGGTGCATTCATGCGGCATTAATATGTTTACCTCAAATACTCTGCTCAATATAGGCGTAGAAGGTATTTTTAAGGCCATAGAACTACAAGTTTTTGTCGGGCCAGCCGATGCGTTCGAGACCTTGCAACGTGTTTGCTAGTCCATATGTGCGATGTTTTAAATCGACATTAAATGCTCATATTTTCGGTACTTTCGGTACAAATATTTGACAGTGCATATCTTGCAGTGCAATTTGCTTAGATTAATAGGATAATAATAATACTCGAAAACAAAAGACGATATCTAATTTTGGTTTTCACCATTGAGTTCCTCTCAAAAAAGACGATCCTACTCATTTTTTTATATCTCTTATAGTTACAGAGATCTCCTATAGTAACATCGAATTTGCCCCACCTGTACATACTTAATTAATTACATACAAAATAGCAGATCAATTGATCGATCAATTGAGTGAAATTTGTTATGAACTACTTGCATCAAATATCTCCGAAAGTATTAAGCTTAGCAGAACAAAATGTACACCATATTAAAGATGAAAACAATTACTTAGACATATTGAAAGATGTAGATTTGGGAGAAGGTTAACAAACGGGTTTTCAGAATCGAAATATTATCTCAATATCTACACTGTTAAGTCATCTGTTATCAGTAAACTTCTGTGGTTTTTTACATAATATCTCCCTTCTTTACATTTTCCCAAATCTAAATCTTTCAATATTTTAAGTAATTCTTTGTTTATCATGTACCCAAATCTTCATCAAAATTTTATCTTTGATATGATGTGTAGTTTGTTCTGCTAAGAGTAATATTTTCAGGGATATTGATGCAAGCATTTCATGGGGAATTTTTTAATCACTGATAGTTTTTAATTAATTTTAATAATAATATCATCAAAGACCTAGCACATTTTAATATTATTTTTATAGGCGGGCAAATTATGTGTCTACCCAAATAAAAATTAACTAGCTTACCATTTCGGCAGCAAATGCTAAAACGTTAAGATGGAGTAATCGCAAATTTTTAAAGCCAGTTCTATATCTTTGGAATGTGCCAGTAAACCATTTTTACTTATAACATTTTCTTTAAGTTTGTGGATATCCCATAAAAACTCAAAAGGATCGTTAGGATTATTTTATATTTCTCTTTTGATTTTTGTATAGGATCACTACACTACAGTACAGTTTGATATTATTTTTCCTAATTGATCATATTATTTTTCCTAATTGATCCTAATTCTTTATAAAAGCTAATGAGCTATTTTATTTAAGTATGTCTATTATTGGCTGCTATGCATCTTAAAATATAGGAATGGCCTGAAGCCTGTCAATTCCGATTGTATTTGATTGTATTTGACTATTCCTTTATTTTCTAGATTCAGGCAATATTTTTATTAGTCTTTTTTATAGTAGTTCAGTTGGTTTTGCCGCCCCTAAACTTTGCCGCCGTAGGCAGTTGCCTACCTTGCCTACCACTTAGGGCCGGCTCTGATAACATATTAACCTTCATACTAAGAATTTGAAGGTTAATAACTTAATAAACACAATAAAACAGTACAAAATCGGAAAAAAGCAAACTGTATTAAAAATTGTTCTTCACTGCAGTACACCTATTGTCAATTAATTACTATTACAACATTTATCATCAATATTTTGTTGTGATTTTATTTCTATCATGTTCTACTGTGTCAAATTTATAAAATAATAAAAAGCATGTCCTGTCTTGTTGTACGCAGCATAGACGGATTTAAAATTGAACAATACATGTCGGTTCTGAGTTATATGAGATAATATTTTTGGGTCTGTAATGTTGTAAAAAAATCCTGAAAAAAGTTTTATTTTTTAAGACCAGTGGTAGAGGAAGAAAATGAAAGTTTACTCCAGTCGATATTGTGTATTGAAACGGTACTTACGCTATTCATGCTATTCTCCGTTCGATGCATTCCTGTTAAGACGTGATAGTAGAGGCAATTAAGAACCTATTTTACCATATTTATTACTATAAAATCTATTATTTTTAGTATTATTTCAAAATTGTCTAATATTTATACTTATTGTTTCCATGAAAACTTTAAAAATTTGATCATACTTCAAGCTGAAATGGTCGTTTTTTAGTGGTATGCCCCTATAACGCATGTGTTGGACCCGGATTGGCATTCTACATATACACATTTATCGAAAACGCCTAACCAGTTTCTATTCACAAACTTACTATTGTCTCTCCTCAACAAGAATCCATTTTAAACCAGTTGAATTGTGTACGCAAGTAGGTGCTTTCGATGTATTTTCTTGCCTTGAATATGAATCCGATTGGCTTCATGCAAGAAATTTCCAAGAAATTCATATACAAGTACAAAGTTTAAAGTTTTTTCGGATGATTTTTAAGAGTCTAGGTCATCGCGGTTGTTTGCTATTTATGATACAAAACGAAAAAATATACATACAGAACGGCATTTACAACATACAAGATGCATTGAACATAAAATTGTCAATATCTCGATAACCGTAACCATTTGTATATAGCTAAATATGGTTAAATATGTTCTAAATCACCTCTACTATCACGGTATCAAGAAATTGCCTGAAATTACATATAAGCCGGTATATCAATTTTTGGATTTTCCTTTACAACGGATTAGAAATAAAATCACAAAACGCGCATCCGCACCTATCCGCAGCAGATTTTTCAGTAGTTGTAATGTCAAATATGTATACTATAATTTGAATCACTTTCAAAAGCTTAATTAAGTTAAACACTATACTAAAAGAAAACTTGTTTGAGCTCTAAGTTTAGTCATGAAACTTCTAAATATGAAGTTTTGTCCCGATTTTTACCTTGGTCAAAAATGTTCAGGACATATTTCCGCGAAAATATCAAAACTGATTTTCGGCACGATTATAATACATAGTTATCACAATGTGTAGACATGCAAAATAAAAATTTTATGCAGTCATTAATATTGATAATTCTTGTGTATTTAATTCATAAACATATTACGCAGAAAAAAGCTATATCTAGCTTGTAGATTTGATATGAGTCAAACTATTGAACAGAAACTATTAAAATAAAGTAAATAAACAATCTTTGTAAACAATTTGTAGTTTAGTCTTGAGCCAACTTAACAATATCTTGACTAACCCTGTATGTTAAACTAAAATACTCACTCAAAAAGATCTTATTACGAATAATGTGTTGTATTACTTATTAGGATATTATGTTTTTTTTATTTAAGCATTATAAAATTATATGTCTTATCACCCGATAAACAATCACTAGACCACGACAATATTCCAATAAAAACTTTGTGCGCAACCCACTTATGCCTGTGTACTACTATCTGCTAATAACTTTAAATAATTTCATCAGTATTATACAAACTTAATTAATTTTGAGTCACAATTAGCCTACATACCTTCGTACACGATAAATTTATCTATCTTTCCATCTATCACAAATTCAGCGCCGAACAAAATAAAATTACCTCATCGTTGTTTTGCTCTTTTGCCTTGCGCGCGATATCAATTTCTCTTATCAATTTCCCGACCCTGCATATCCGTTTCCACCACAGCCTGTAACACTTTTAGTTTTTCGCGTGCCTTCAAACTGACTGGGTGTCTTTCCTTCGCGTCCGTTTCCATTAGCCGTGCGTGTAGTGTCGGTTTTCCTGAAAATTATCTTCAGGCTTTACAACCATGCCCATTTTCAATAAATTGTTTCGACGTAGTCGTAATAAAAATGCCGATTCTGGAAAGGTGTTGGATAATAGGAAGAGCCACGTGGTTGTTGATGATCAGAATGGAAATGCTAGTTTTAGTGTTACTGAAGAGATTAGAGAAATTAGGCAGATTAAATTGACGAAGCATACTGTGGCTCCGTTGGAACTGAGTAGATCGCCGAAAGTTTTGAGTGCTGGTGATTTTGCGAAAAAGTATGTTTTGCCAAATGAGTTTAAGAAGAAAGTGTCGTTGCCTGAGCGTGGAAATGATAACAGAATTTGTGCCAACCTGAGTGCCAAGCCGCTTGGGTCCATATCTTCAAAACTATACAAGGTAGTTTTTCTATGTATGGTCGGGGCATTTCTGGGAAAGTTTTAATGATAAAATAAATAAATTTAATGATAAAACGAAAATATCCGACAAAATTTGTAAAAACGTATTTTGTTTTGTTTTGTTTGCTCTCTAATATTTCTATAAATAAAAAAAATCATTTCGATGATTCACACTTCTCTTTCGGTTATGTACACTCGTGGAATTAAGTATGTTCTGATCCGTATTTCAGCAGTGTGTCGATGTTACATCCATGTACGAGTTTTTTGTTACTCTAGTCGGCCGGTCGACCGCTAAGTGCAAAAAATTGTCCGGTTACGCTGCATACTCGTATATCGGAAATTTATTATTTGAGAAACCTTATTCGAATGCTTTGAATTGGTTTATAATGATTTATATACAGAGCCGAGCAGAGATTGGGCAAGTCAAGTTTTTTCGGGGTTATTCCAGTGGCGGGTAGACCGAGAAGCTAGGGTCACGCGCGCAACCACAGCGGTCCTATTCGCTGTTTTCTTTCTTTTCGATGCAGGTTATTGTACGTTTAGCCGTTAATAGTATGAAATATTTATATTGCATGTTAAATTATATAGAATAAAACCTTTGTGCAAAAACCTTGCAACATTTACATATATTTTTATATATTAATTATAGAATTATTAAAAGAACCTTGCCTTAAAGAGCAACTGGAATTTATTCATAGCAACTTTTCATTTCTAATTGCAGACATTAAATATTTCGAAGGGCGTAACATCAAAGTGAGAGAATCGATAGCAAAATTGACCAAAATAGTAAATAAATTGAAATCGGTTCCGGGAGAAATGTGTGAACTTTTAACTAATAAAGTTGACGTTATATTAGATAGAAATCCCAATCTCAGAATAGTTCAAGAATTTTGTATGACAAATAATTTTACAAATTGCGAAAAATATCAATTACATGCGCATTGCTTTACTTATGCCCCATTAATAAGCTGTGACGTTCAGAGAAGCTTTTCGACTTTTAATAGTTATTTAACCAACAAGTATATTAAAAAGAGCGATTAATGATCAAGACTGTTTAACGCTCGAGCGTTAATTGTTGAGATCATAAATAGCCGTTTATTATTCGAGTTGGCTACAAAATTTTTTCGTCGATCGCATTCTTCTAGCGTCGTCTACATAGACTTTTCTTCGCCAATGTTTCTTTTTAGATTATATGACAATTTATGTAATTTGACACTGACTGTTCTAGAGCGCAGTATGTTTTGATTGGAAGGTTTCATTTCAAATATGTTCGATTGGCCAATCAAACGTTGTCTTTACGTCGTGTGATTGGCTATAACAAATCATGCATTAATAGAAATCGTGCATTAATAGAGTTTTCCGTCGATCGTTTATTTATGAGTCAGTTTAGTGAATACGAAATCGTTTATTAAAGTACTACATTAATGCACGATTTCTATTAATGCATGATTTGTTATAGCCAATCACAAGACGCAATGACGTCGTTTGATTGACCAATCGAACATATGTGAAATGAAACCTTAGAATCAAACCAGAACTAGAACTGTCAGTGTCAAATTACATAAATGGTCATATAACCTAAAAAGACATCGGCGAAGAAAAATCTATGTAGACGACGCTAGAAGAATACGATCGACGGAAAAATTTTGTAACCAACTCGAATATTAAACAGCGATTAATGATCTCGAAAATCGAAAACAGTCTCGATCATTAATCGCTCTTTTTAATATACTTGTTGTTTAAATAACTATATTTAATTGCATTTCCTATTCACTTAACTGACTCATAAAATTTAACGATCTACGGAAAAGTTATTTTAACTTCTAAAAGAACATCATTGACTATCGAAAATTTGGAGAAAGTAGTAATAGCAAATGTTAACAGTAATATCTTGTTAAATAAATAATTATTATGAATACAAATTATTGCTAAAATCATTTGATATTATAGGGATAAGTTATTTACGCACTATCCGTCCGTCGAGTATAGTATAAAACAAAGCGTACGTCACTGTCGTCGCTGTACTCGGTCGCATGAGTCATGCCTGAGCGTTCGAGCGTTGAATCGCCGCACAATCGCCGTATCTTTTACTGTCATTCTTTCTCGTGGCGGCATATCGAATTATTTCATGGGCCAATGTTACTACGGTTTCGAGGTAAGCGGACTTCTTTGGAGTACGGTGTTATATACGAAAGTGCTATTGCTCACTATTGCTAGACAAACGCCGCTCCATGCCTCAGGTGTCACCTGTTGCCCAAGTTCTGCTCGGCTTTGTTTATATATTTCTATTTATTAGCCTAATGTGTAATAAATTAATGCAATTCTTACATTGCAATGTAATTGTGTTTTTATTAAATATAATTTATTATATAACATAAAATGAAAATTTCATTCCAAGATATTGCATAAAACACAACAAACTATACAAACTTATTGCATCTAATAGCTTTTTCGTTAATAAATACAAAAATCAATTTCTTGTGGTGAATATTTTTACTAAAGGTTATTTCAGAACTTTTATGTATTAACATTTATTCACAATATAGAAATAAATTAATAAAATTAAATTGCTTTAAATTTGTATTTGTGGTAATTTGTTACTTGTGATTTACTGGTGTTTTCGAGATATTTAGCTTCAACGATATTTTGCAGTTTAACTTAATAACCAGAAAGGATGTATTTTGTATAGCATGAATGTATCATTACAATCTTTTTATATTATTATTTTGTATTTACTTTACAGCAATATTTTTCAAATATCTGACAACTGAAAATAATGACAATTATGTATATCACTAATTTACAAAAATTGATAATTGCTTGTAGAAGCAAGCTCTAAATTTTCGACGAATTTTGATGGAATGTAAATATGAAATAATTACTATTAAAAAATAAATAAACCAAAATATACGACCAGTTAAAAGAACATTTAGATGACATTATTGTTAAAAAATAGTTCCCGCTATGTCCAAAACTACTACAGATTTGAGATTTGAAAAAAGATTTGACATTAATCATTATTGACATAATAACCTAATTTTCAGTATTCTTAAGTAATTAGTTAATTAATTATAAGTAAAATTTTAATAATTCGAATTATAAATGAACAAAAGATGAAACTAGAATGTTCTTTTTTTTCTAGAAAATAGAAAGTAATAAGTTTCATATAGTTTTGTTGGTTTTCTCTGTTCCTTCTGAAGTTGGAGCCGTTTAAAATAAGATATTGTTAATAATTCAAACGGCTGTAACTTTTTAATGAATTGAAATAGTAATTTGCTTACTGAAAACAATGTTTTGCAGCAGAAACGTGGGACAACCTGCATATATTATTGCTATAATTTTATATTATTTTGGTTGTCAAGCATGTATTAGATGTCATGAAAGATAATGGAAACATTAACTGCTATAAAATAAATACAGATATATTTCTATTGTCAGTTTCATACAAAATACATGCTCCGTCTTAATATAAATTTAAATTAAATTTAGAGAATTTATTTACATTTAGTGAATATATTTTAATATTACAATTCTGAAATAGTCTATATTCAGTGACAATCTTTAGCAGCAAGATGATTTGTGCATTTACTTACTTACTTACTTAAGCCCGTCATCCCCTGCTGAGCAAAGGCATTTACTTACGTAATAATATGTGTATTAAATAAAATAAATTTAAATAATGTGTCGTGATATTACGCAATATCTTAATATCAGATTTTCGTATCATATTATCAAATTTCATGTTTATTAATATTATTATAAAAGTAATTTTATATTTAATTAAATGCACTACTCGTAAACTTAAATGTTGTGGTCATATTACATTTATTACATTGCAATAAGGAAAAGATCGGACACGCTCAAAATAAACTAAATTCCGTTACATTACATCCATCGAAAAACCACCTCGTGACGGACAACTTTTTGCGAAGCGGCCGGGCCGAGGGAATATATAACAGAATATATAACCGACATACTATTTTCAAATCCTGCGATAGCGATACGAACATACTTTTTTCCATGACTGTACGTTATTTTATTCAATAGCCTATGTTAACCTATCCAAAAGCGAAATAAACAAAACGTCATTAAAACAGTTTATCCGTCTTTGCGGTAATATGAAACTATTACCGAAATGACAACTTATGTATAAGTGAACGACACTGCCTTCTCTTATGATAATACTTGAGATAAAAAGTGTGGATATCTTCAGGCTTATAATGCATGTTTTATCAATACATTAGTTGTTCTTCGTTCAACAAGAGATAATCACATCGACCATTACTGATATGACGCGTATTTAACATACGGTGTCAAAATCTAACATTTAACTACGATATTGATGGTAAAAAACATAAAAAATCACCAATCAAACAATGGTGTAGCGTCGATAATGCTAACTACTGCGCCTTATATTGGCGCATCCCAGGTTAAGGTGTGTGACTTCACGGTTACCTTACGGTAACCACATGCCCATCTTGGCTTTACCGAGATGGCACAAAAGTGGTGGACTAGTGGTGGATTTAATGGAAGCAACTGATCTATTTGTAGGACTATTCTAACCTAGAAAAATAACAAAATTAAGGTGGTTAATGTTCACGTGTAAAAGAAAATAAATAATATTATATGATAAATGAGGTTTGGGACCATTACTCAAATGACATAATGGACCATAATCATGTAATTTTGTACATAAACTCCATAATTTGTCTGAACTACATTTAACACTACATTCACGTGCAGTAAACGTGTTTGGCCAAATTTTGGCCATAGTTTTGACACAAAAGATCTCGAAAGTCTTCATTTCTTGAAAAAAAAAACATGAGTTTAACTGCTTAAACTCCCTCCACTCTCTTTGGGCCCCATAGGCAAGACTACTCCAAGATTCAATTTGTTATTCTTACTACGGTAAGTTAATTATCTAATTAATTTATAGTTTATAAAAGATTGTTTTGTGTGCAGGCCACAAAACAATTACTTCTTTAGATAATTTCCATCTTTGACATACATTTTAAGCTCAACGTTTTGAGTATTGTCTCAATAATCTTCGTCAGAGTAAGTTTGAAAACAGTTTAGAGAATTTAATAATCACAATTGGTACTAATATAAACAACAATTTTTGGTTTAGAAACATTTAACATTTAGAAACAATGGTTTCTAAATGAAAACCCTGGTTTAAAATGAGGCAAAACATTTAATTGATCCAACTCAAATGTTACATTAAAAAATTTTACTGGCGTTTTTTCCTTAAAAATCACAAAATTTCTGCAATATGAAGAACTAGTAAAGAAACAAAATAGCTTATTCAACAACAATTTAAAAAATAAATACCAGTGTTGCTAATAATAATTGGGAAAAATTCCAGTGGGATCTATGACACCGTTCGGTTTTCTATCTTTAAAGGCAAACATATAATTAGCAACGTCTTGATAATATTCTTGATTAGCGAAACAATTGGGAGGAAAGAATACTTTTTGCAGTGTCATTTGCGTATTATTGTATATTCCAAAATCACAGTTTTAGATCAATTCGCTGTATGTCAAACAAAAACAGAAAATGTGATTTGCTGAAAATGCTGTTTTGGCCTGTCTTCAAGCATGTCGCTTTTCAATAAATTATTTTCCCGTAGTAGTGGAAAAAGCCGTAAAACTACCAATCCTGATAGAGATAATAGAAAAAAACACGTGAAGAGTGAAGTTATGAAGATAATAAACGACCAGAATGGAAATACTAGTATTACTGGTATTGAAGAATGTAAAGAAGTCAGACAGATTAAGTTGACTAAGCATTCTGTGGCTCCTTTCGAATGGAGTAGATCGCCGAAAGTCTTGGGTTCGCGTAATTTTTCAAAGAAGTATGTTGTGCTAATGTATTTCAAGAAAGTGCCGGTTTCTAATCTTGAAGACAATAAGCGAATTTATACCAACCGTAGTGCTAAATCCGTTGGATTCGTATCTCCAAGAATATATAAGGTAGTTTATTTTTCTGTCTATGGTGAAGACTTTTCTGGGATTTTTTTAATGCAGAGGAAAACATGCTTATAATAGGTGGTATGAATAAAAATGACTATGTACTTAATGCTCAATATTTTTCAGAATAAGTCATCAGAATAAGAGTCTGGAGCAGATGTTCACTGTGAGCAAGTACTTCTAAATATACTCTTTGTGTGTAGCTACTCATATCTAGTATGAACTTAACAAAATTCACGCCTCAATCACTGGAGTTTCTACTCCATTTTCGTCCTGAAGTCTTGAAGTTTCGAACTTTGGGAAAGAATCGGCGGTGTGTTATAAAATTGATAAAATATGAGCGTTTTCGTCATCTATTTTAGGATGACTATTCAATCTCATTGTTGCACTTCGTCTAGTTTATTTTGCGCAACTTGTATGAATCAGTTTTTATTATGTTTAAATAGGATAAACATAAATACTAATCTCTAATCTTTTTAGTGTTGACACACTAGGTGTTATCATCTACGATAGCTAATATTTAAGAGTTTCGGGAAGTTTAAAATCAACAAGATGTTCAAATCAAGTTATTTTCACTAGCGATAGCTAGTGACAAATGAAATATTGACAAATATATTTTGTATGCAAGACTTTTTGAATTTTCACTCAGTAATTTATAAATTATTGTAAAGATAACATATTATCGACAAATTTTGTCAAAAGTTAGGCATGGTGTCAGGGCCGGCCCTAGCGTTTTTGCCGCCGTAGGCAAATCTCAATAGTGCCGCCCCCCTGATTGATTGATTAATTACTTATAACAAACCAACTGCAAATGATTGAAATAATTATTATCAAATAATAAATCCTTGCGTGTATTATTTTTTATTATATTTTGCAAGACGCGTTAGTAATGTAGCGAAAACAAACATCCTACACCCTACGTACCAAGATATTATTTTCTTGTCGAAACTAAAACGTATTAAGAATTCTATAGTGCGAAAACTATTTCTTGCAGGCATAAGAATGTATTTTTCACCAGTGCATTCATGCGGCATTAATATGTTTACCTCAAATAGTCTGCCCAATATCGGCGTAGAAGCGGTATTTTTACGGCCACAGAACTACAAGTTTTTGTCGAGCCAGCCGATGCGTTCGAGACCTTGCAACGTGTTTGCAAGTCCAGATGTGCCATGTTACGAATCGGCATTAAATGTTCATATTTTCGGTACTTTCGGTACAGATATTTGACAGTGCATATCTCGCAGTGCAATTTGCTTAGATTAATAGGATAATAATACTCGAAAACAAAAGACGATAGCTAATTTTAGCCTTCATTGCTAAACCATTAAGACAATTTTAAGTAGACATGGTTCTTAAGTACTTTTTTTATGAATATTAGTTTAGCAAACTGTCTATCGCCCGCTCAGGTAGCAACAGTTATAGGCAGGGTTAGAAAAAAACTGCTAAGCAATGTTTAAATTTGGCCCAATGTTAAGGGAGGTAATGAATTTTTAAGAACGTCAGCTGCACCTTCTGGAAACAAGGTCTATGGACGCAAAATCATTTAACATCATAATTATAATTCGCCCGACTACGAAAATAGTACCAATAATACCATCAAAATGTTTACTGAATGATGACATTTTTATTGAAATTTATTATAAATTATCAGTGATTATCAGTGAAATTTGTCATGAACTACTTGCATCAAATATCTCCGAAAGTATTAAACTTAACAGAACAAAATGTACACCATATTAAAGATGAAAAGAATTACTTAAAAATATTGAAAAATGTAGATTTGGGAGAAAAAAACGGGTTTTCAGAACCGAAATATTATGTCAGTATCTACACTGTTAAGTCATCTGTCATCGGCAAACTGCTGTCGTTTTTGACAGAATAGATATTGACATAATATCTCCGTCCTTTACATTTTCCCAAATCTAAATCTTTCAATATTTTAAGTAATTCTTTGTTTATCATGTACCCAAATCTTCATCAAAATTTTATCTTTAATGATGTATAATTTGTTCTGCTAAGAGTAATATTTTCGGAGATATTGATGCAAGCATTTCGTGGGGAATTTTTTAATCACTGATAGTTTTTAATTAATTTCAATAATAATATCATCAAAGACTCAGCACATTTTAATATTATTTTTATAGGCGGGCAAATTATGTGTCTACCCAAATAAAAATTAACTAGCTTACCATTTCGGCAGCAAATGCTAAACCGTTAAGATGGAGGATTCGCGAACTTTTAAAGCGGCTTCTATATCTTTAGAATGTGCCAGTAAATCATTTTTACTTATAACATTGTCTTTAAGTTTGTGGATATCGCATAAAAACTCAAAAGGATCGTTAGGACTATTTTATATTTCTCTTTTGATTTTTGTATAGGATCACTACACTACAGTACACTTTCATATTATTTTTCCTAATTGATCATATATTTTTCCTAATTGATCCTAATTCTTTATAAAAGCTAATGAGGTATTTTATTTAAGTATGTCTATTATTGGCTGCTATGCATCTTAAAATATAGGAATGGCCTGAAGCCTGTCAATTCCGATTGTATTTGATTGTATTTTACTATTCTTTTATTTTCTAGATTCAGGCAATATTTTAGAGCCCTTTTTATTGTAGTTCAATTAGTTTTGCCGCCCCTAAAGTTTGCCGCCGTAGGCAGTTGCCTACCTTGCCTACCGCCTAGGGCCGGCCCTGATGGTGTGCAAATCATCAGATCAAAGTTGTACTCGAGCAAAGTAGTAAAAGTCGATTTTTTTTCAAATGGCAAAGTGCATTTTGATATTCTAATGAAAATTTTAGATCAAGAAAATTTCCTATACCTAAAATGCATTTCTACCTACTTACAGAGATTTTTAAACATAACAATGGTTTCATTGTTGGTACTCTTATAATTTTCTAAAGACTAATTTAATCAGATTGACCAAAGACTAATGGCCTAAAAATCTTGTTAATTAAATTTCTGTTTGTTTCTAGTTGTTCATTCGTTTTTAACGCATTCTAGATTTGGCAATATTTTCAATTTCTATTCTGACGTTTAAAAATCTATTTAACTTGGCAAAAATGCATTTTGGTGGTATAGGACAGTTTACACAACGTTGATATAAAATTTTCGATAAAATTCAATAATGCATTCTTATGATAGGTTTGATATTAGAAAACATCGACTTTTACTACTTTTCTCGCGTTTAATTTTGATCTTATAATTTGAACACCTTGTATAACTTCTTGAAGAACTCCACCGATGTGTCCAATACATGTTACCTGCACAACAATTTTTCCAAGCAACTTTTTTAAATAATATGAAATTTTATACAATTTCCGGTTTAACCGGAAGTAACCAAAACTTGCAAATATCTTAAGAAGATCAAATCCCCCTTTCGTTCATTTGGTTCTCCATATACTTCTAATGGCAGCTCGTCTTGAAAGACCCTGTATAGGTCTTATTTAAACCTTATTATTACATTATACATACTATTAACGCTTCGTCCATTTGTATTCATTAATGGAGTCCACATTTGTAATGGATTAAACATATAGGGGTGGCCCATTATTACTCCTCGTGTTTCACGTCAAGAAAACTCTTTTGTTTATTCAAATTTTCTTCATCCACATTGCGTTAGTCACGTTAGTGAATAGAATAAAACGTAAAAATACGCATATTTTTCACAATTTCTTATTAATGTTTTGCCTTGAAAATTATGATTGTCTTTAGCTTGGAACGTTTGTTACAGTTTGGTGAAAGAGGATCTGGTTTTAAATCAAGAGCCGATGAGCCACAGGATTTTTATAAACTGCGTGACGAATGTCTGAGTAATGGAAGCCTATTCGAGGATTCAGAATTTCCGCCAACCGATTCGTCGATATACTATAGCCAAAGGCCAGACAGGCATTTAGAATGGAAAAGGCCACATGTAAGTACCCCATTTTATGCCTAATTGATATAGTCCCCGCTATGAATAGACGTTATTGTTTCAAAAGGTATGGCTTATTCTTTTATTTTATTTATGTTTTCTGAGTGTTGATAAACTTTTTCAAGCAAGTTTCAGCATCAAAAAGTGCAAAAAACGAGAGGTTTCACAATAATGTATGCAAAAATGCCGTTTGTTGCCAGATTAGCAATAATCTATCGACAAAAAACAAAGAGATTATTATCATTTGTTTAATTTGTTTAGTTTCATGAAAGACAGTTGTGTGTTTTTGATTATTTGCTGTACAGTTTAACTTTATATGGGGAGTATATACAGGGAGTATATAGAGTGTACTAGTACTTTTCATACAGTCTAGGGATTCATTCTGTATAAAATAAATAAATCTAATACAGTTAGTTGCCCTTTTGCATATGTCCGCATATTTTATTAGATAGTTACATATTGACTATTTTACTATATCTATATTATTGCATAAAAATAATTCTCTTTTTGTTTGTTTCTTATTCTTTTGCCACTGGTTTCTGCTTCACATTAAATTTTCTAAACGCCCTCGTCGTCTATCAAACGAAATCATGCGGACCACTTGTAATAGCCGTTTTACACTACGCAATTTAGTGCACAATTTAGTACACAATTTGTGCAGTAAGTAGGTACAACAACATCTAAAACAGAAATTGTGATGTATTTCCTTATGCTGAGTAGTTTGTCTAGGAATTCAACTATTTTCTGTTTACAAATTTCATTTGCTTATTATCTTCTTGTGTAACTTCTTGCGCAAGAATTGCGTAGTGTAAAACGGCTATAACAGAAACATTGTTTTATCTACCTGTGATTTGTCGCATACCTTTTCGAACCATTTTTTAAATTATTTTTAGGAAATCTGCGATAATCCACAACTATTCGTTGAGGGATACTCCAGGTTTGACGTCCAACAGGGTGAATTGGGGGATTGTTGGCTTCTAGCCGCCGTCGCAAACCTTACCCTTTATAAGCGCCTGTTCTTCCAAGTAGTTCCGGACGATCAGGGTTTCGAAGACAAATATGCCGGCATTTTTCACTTTAGGTAATTCACATCTCCAAAACATCGTGTATTATGCTAAATCATCGATAAAACTCACCATATTTCTCACAGATTCTGGCAATACGGTCGCTGGATAGACGTAGTAATAGACGACAAACTTCCTACGTATAGAGGACAATTAATATTTTTACATTCAACGGAGGATAATGAGTTTTGGAGTGCCTTATTAGAAAAAGCATACGCAAAGTAAGTATTCGAAACTATAGTAATACTTTAGTTTATATTGAGAAAGTTGACTATCAGCAGCGCCCGGAGAAATTTGTATGTTTCGGAGTACTAGCGAGTAGCGGCCTCCCAACTAAGAGTGTACTATCGTGGCCATATATTATGTCCCTTCTTTTAACGTGGATTTTCTCGCAAATCTACGGGCGACAAAATTTTAAAAAATTCTGGTACTGTCGTTAATTAATATGCTACAACTCATAAAAATTAGAAAGCTGTACATGTTGGCGTTTTCCCGATTTTTCCAAATTAAGAAGAATTTGCGCTGTTTTTGCCCCGTAAATTTTATTCGTTAAACTTTAGGAATTAATTACTCCTGAAATAATACATAGATTTCAACGAATTAAAAAGTAAAATCACCTGCGGAATGCTAGCTTTCAATGTGCCGTTTTGTAAAATCATTGGATTAGTGGTTGACCCACAAAAAGCTATATTATGCAAAGCCAGCAATTCCGTTATTAGAAGAGCTAGAATAATGAAATATAGACTATAGGCTACCCAATAATTCATAGGTTTAAAGTTTATTACATAATCATTGTTTATCTTGCATTTTTCATACAAAAGATCGTGCTTAAACTCAGCGTGATTTCCGACGCTCTACGGTTATTGGAGTGCTGCGGGGAAGGGAGGCGTTAGCGGTGCTGTCATGTCGGAGAGAATTGACAGCTGAGAGAACCGGGCAGCTTATTATCAATACACAAAAAGAACGATAACTTGTCAAGGTAGTAATTTTAACTAACAATTAAATTCTTAATTTTTGCCTAATTTTTATTATAATATGTGACCCGGTACGAGAGGAATCTCTTCTATGGATTGGCGTTTTTGTTCTCTTCAGTTTTTATACAATAACGTTGTAAACAAGATTTTCATAGAAACGGATAGACTAATAATATAACAGATTTTCCGATTAGTGGTGAATACTAAATTAAGTTTGCTTGATAAACCCAAAAAATATTTAAAAAGTATGCCCGATTTTGTTATATAAATATTCAAACTATTATAACAGTTTGAACAGTTTATTTATTAATAATATTTAAATACATGCACAAACAATATAAAATAAATACCAACTCTTGATATATTACATATATTACAAACGTCAGCTCTGAGCGTATAAAACTTAAAAATATCAAAAAAACTTTTACAAATTTAGCATCGCAAATTTGTAGACACGTAGAATATTTTGCAGATCACTCATTAATTTTAAATGGTAATCCCGACACCCGATTTAAATTGCCAAGAATTCCCATGGGACTTCCAAATGCCTGTTCGTGGTTCTGTTATCTTATTGACTCATTTTGCCATTATTTTTTAATTCGGTAATCTGTCGCCGGATATCCAAATTTCTTTGGCGAGGCATAATCGCCGTGTCGTTATATTGTGTCTGTTCTTCTAGTAACTAATGCACGTGCGATCCCCCACTACTGGCAGCGTCGCTGTCGCCCCTGCCCCCGCTCGCCCCAAAGACCGAAGAGCGCCGCGTCAATTGCAGCAATCATGAGATGCTTCAACTCGATCTTTTGTAGGGAAAATGCAAGATAAACAATGATTATGTAATAAACTTTAAACCTATGAATTAGTGGGTAGCCTATAGTCCATATTTCATTATTCTAGCACTTCTAATAACGGAATTGCTGGCATTGCATAATATAGCTTTTTGTGGGTTAACCACTAATCCAATGATTTTACAAAACGGCACATTCAAAGCTAGCAGGTGATTTTACTTTTTAATTCGTTGAAATCTATGGATTATTTCCGGAGTAATTAATTGCTAAAGTTAAACGAATAAAATTTACGGGGCAAAAACAGCGCCAATTCTTCTTAATTGTAGCATATTATTCAAGGACAGCATCAGATTTTTTCCAATTTTTTCGCCCGTAGATTTGCGAGAAAATGGACGTCACAAGAGGAGACATAATGTATGGCCACGATAGTACATGGGGTTACTTTTCAGGTTACATGGATCGTATGAAGCGTTGAAGGGCGGTTCTACTTGTGAAGCCATGGAAGATTTCACAGGAGGCGTCACTGAAATGTACGAGATGAACGCTAGTCCTCCAAATTTGTTCAAAATCGTCCTGAAGGCGTACGAGCGGTGTTCGTTGATGGGTTGCTCTCTGGAGGTTGGTGTTGTTTTTTTTTTCTTCTATTCTCGTGTTCTTCTAATGTGCATAAAGCATGCGGTCGGTGTACCCAAAGGAATGAAATTTAATTTGCGCTAAATGTATCAGGAGAGTATTTGATAGGGTGTGTCCTAATCTAATTAAGTAGATGCGTACACACTGTTTTTTTATTAAATACATTTGGGACGTTGTTAGCTACATTACGAATACAAATTTTAGTGGCGGTTAATTAAATTAATTATGGATATTAATAGGAAAAAGAACTGTGCTACAACAGTCAACAGTTTCCTTATAAATTTTGCTCCCAAACATTATTATGATCTGACCACGTTTATTTCTGAGTAGATATTAAAATTCTAAGCTTTCATTTCAGCATACTTAGAGATTGCTATCACGCCGCAGTACCTAAATCATCGAAAAGTAGTAGTTTAATTTTAATTTTGTTAACAGCCCGATCCAGGTGTCTTAGAAGCCGAAACAGGCGAAGGTTTGATCAGAGGACACGCCTATAGTATAACAAGAGTTCGTTACGTCGATATTTCGACACCAAATACCACTGGTAAAATCCCATTGCTGAGGCTTAGGAACCCGTGGGGTAACGAGGCGGAATGGAACGGTCCATGGAGTGACAAGTAAGCACTTTTTATCCAAAATATTGTAAAATTCTATGGGGAAAACGTGTTTTTGTGTCCAGTTCACCGGAGTGGAGGTTTATTCCCGAACACGAAAGAGAAGAACTTGGCCTGACCTTCGATAACGATGGCGAGTTTTGGATGTCGTTTAAGGATTTCCAAAAGTATTTCGATCGGTTGGAGATTTGCAATTTGAATCCGGATTCTTTGACTGAAGAGGAGATCTCGGAGGGGCACAAGAAAAGGTGGGAGGTGTCGTTTTTTGAAGGAGAATGGGTGCGAGGTGTTACAGCTGGAGGATGCAGAAATTATTTGGGTAAGTGGTCCAATTTTAATTTTTTTTCATAATCTAAAATCTGGCATGTTTAATTCATTAGTTGTTAGATATCCATTAGATTGTCTCCAACTAAAACAACATGTGCAGTGAAACATCTACAATTTAAACCTAACCTTGTAACGAAACTCCATTCGTTATAAAGAAATGCATGTTTATTTTGTTAGTAATAAATTTTTATGTTTGTATAACTTTTACCTGTGTGACCCGTATTATTTGATGGCCCTTTGCATGCTGTTAATAATACGTCGAACTGCTTACCTCTGCTAGCCGTAGTTGGCAAGGTAGTTTTCCAGATATATGTTTGTTTCCAGATATGTTAGTGTTTTCCAGATAAATGTTGATTTAGAAATATCGATTACCGACGTTACTGATTTGGGAATCCTTTCTTATTTTAGATACATTCTGGAACAATCCTCAATACACAGTCACGTTAACGGAAGCCGACGACGACGACGACGAAGGAAAATGCACCCTCATCGTCGCCCTCATGCAGAAGAACCGCAGGTCGCAGCGAAACATGGGAATCGACGTCCTCACCATCGGTTTCGCCATTTACTACGTAAGTCAACAATTCTCTTTTACCAAGAACACGAACTAATCCAACAAATCCAAACTCCTTCCAGGTACGAAACCCAGACCACGCCCCGAAACCCCTCGACCTCAGCTTCTTCAAATACAACGCTTCCGTCGCGAGATCTCCATCGTTCATAAACCTACGCGAAGTCAGCTGCAGATTCAAACTACCTCCAGGAACGTACTGCATCGTTCCGTCGACCTTTGAGCCGAACGAAGAGGGAGAATTCTTATTGAGGATCTTCTCCGAGCACAATAACAATATGGAGTACGTTGATTCTAATTCAGATAAAGTTTACAGCGGTGATTACAATAACCGCGCCTCGCGCAACCCAAGGTCGCCTTATCCCGCTTCTGACTATAACCGCGGAAATTACACCAGTACGACGTATTTCGGAGATTACAGCAGAGCGCCGGCTAGTAGTGCCCCCCCGTATCCCGCGTCGAATAGCGCCGCCTATCCCAATGCGAATACGATGCCCTATCCCACGAATCCCGGTTATCCCGCCGCGGCGAATCCCGGTTATCCTGCGAATCCCGGTTATCCCGCTGCGGCGAACCCTGGTTATCCCGCTGTGAATTCGGGATATCCGTATCCCACCAGTGCTGCCCCCTATCCGTCGTCGCCGCAGCCGCCGTATCCCCCGGGGGCCTACGGGGGCCCCGCGCCCCCCTATCCCCAGCAAGGCGCGTATCCCTACCCGTATCCGCATAATACGGGGTATATGACGTATAGTAATCCGCAGCAGCAGAATTATCAGGGGTATAATTATCAGAATCAGCAGAATTATAGACGGCAGTAGATTGGTTTGTTTTTTTGCGGGGTTTTGGTGGAATTTTTGCTTATCGAGCTGGTGTGAGGAATTTTTGATCGGTTTGCTTTGTTTCTTGGTTCATGGCTTAATTGCTTCTTTAACAATCGTGGGTTATTAAATTGTTAAATAAAATTGTTGAGAAAGTATTATCAAACCACTCAAACAATCGATTTCACTTTTAGGCTGTCGATTTGACATTTAATCTGTCAAAGTCGATATTTAAACTGTCAATTTAGAATTTTAATTATCGATTTGACATTTAAACTGTCAATTTTACATTTCCACCATATGTCCACTACCGATTTGAACAATCAATATGGCATTCAAACTATAGAATTATAGTCAATTTGACATTTAATCTTAACCAAACTTACTTCGATTGGGAAAAATTAAAAAAAAGTCTATCTAGTTCGTATTGTATAACCAAATTATAGAAATAAAAAGTAATTCAATGATCTCTTTCTCTTTGTCTATTTCTTATTATTTAAAATACACAACTCTATAAAACTCAATCAACTGACCAAGAAATCATTTTATCAACCTTTTAAGAATACATTTTATAGGTTATGTGCTGGGTTCCATTGTGGTTTTGACGGTTCTTAAAAGTCTAGCGCAAAAGTTGTGCCACGTGACCACATAAATCAAACAATCTTACGCTAATGTGTCTCGTTTACAAAATTAACTCACGTTTTGGCAAAAAAATAAAACAAAAAAGTTTGAAAGTTCAATTTATGTACATTTTGTAAGCTCACGCGACGTATCCTTCAAATAGAGCTTTTATTGCGTTTTGTGTCTATAAAAAGTCGTTGATTTTCGGTTTTTGTCATAAATATTCTTCTTTATCAAGTCAAATAATATAAATTCATAATTATTCTATAATTTATTTTTTGACCATATAGCAGTTATAAGTTGCATTTAACTAATTAATTATATTATTAAGTGTTATTTGTGGCATTTGTAGATTTATTTAGAATGTTTACACTACAATTACCTCATATCACATCAAAAAAGAATGAATGTAATTATGTCTTATCATTTGTTTTCCTTCTGTTTATTAATATTTTTCTCTCAACAAAAACATTCATTAAATGCCATAGTGTATATTTGCAACTAAGTAAGGACTGAAAGTAATATTTTTCTTCTCTTATATTTATTTTTAACTAATAATATAAATACTGGTGCTTTTCTATTATAATTTATTTGTAGAACTTTGATAAATCTTCATATCATAATCTTACCGTATGTTACCTTTCTTATGTTATAATTCTATGTTACGTAAGTGTGCAAATTGTTCTCTCTCCATTGTCATATAGTTTAAATACCCTAAATTAACGTTACTAATAATTTCTCAACTTTTTAAGTTATAAAAAAATACTAATATCAAATAGATTTAAGCATAAGCATCTATGCATGCTTTAGATTCTTCATAACTTATTACAAATGTTACTACTTTCAATGTTACTATGGTACAGTATTTCTATAATCATTGAGAAAAAAAAAACAACATATGCTGTGGTGAAGGGTGCTAAAAATACAAAATACACTGCACACGTTTGGGTTTTCTATAAGTGGCATAGGACTTATTTTTAAATAATAATTGTTTGAGAGTTGTTGATTTCTTTTGATTAATAAATGAGTGTTTCGAATTTGTGCTGTCTCATTTTAAAATGTTCCTTTTTTTCGTTTCGATTAGCTTAATTGTTCCTCTAGTCCTTTCTTACTAATTGTTTAGTACTAATTTGAGTATTTTTTAGAGAGAATGACGAACAAATCGGCATCGGTGAAGTTGACAAAAGGGTAAGAATACCAAAATACTTCTGCAATTTATTTTTCAACCGCTTACCAATAAATTTAAACACAATTTAAATAGCATGCGTAGGCACTGTATATTACCATGTATTTTACGGAAAGTTAAATCATACATTCAACCATCTCATAGTTGAAAAATCTTATTCTCTTTTACACAATTTTGGAAAGGTTTTCTATCGATATCATTATTTTTATTGTATAGAAGACTTTGAAAGCTACGGCTTTTGTATATACGTATACAAAAATTTATGCGTGTATTATAAGAGATGTAATATGATAGGTGCGTGAAATTCAACCGGCTCCGCAAGAGGAAAAAGATAAGGTATACGAGTTCTTCCAAAAGTTGGCTGGTGAAGATGGAGAAGTGGATTGGATGGAGTTGAAGCAGATCTTGGATTATGCCATGCGATTAGGTAAGCGGGAACTAACAAGTATTTGCGTTGTATTGGAGGTAGAGGACTTACTAAAATAATAGTGCACCACGCTACTAACATTGTAAGATATATGTAGATGGTAGAAGAAATTTTTATTTGATAGTTTTGTGCATGAACTTGTTGCGTTTGGTCAGGTGCACGTTGGGGATTCCCTCTAGTGGTCGTAGTTTTTATTAGGCTTTCGGGGTTTCGTAGTGGTTTTGTGAATTTGTTTTAGACCGCTCAGCCAAGTGGCTGTTTGTCTCTTACCATATACCATTATTTGGAAAGTGTCCATGTCCACTATGGTCGATAATATAATTTGCTACTAAACAACAATTTCCTTTCAAAGAATTTGTTTATTTTCCTGTATGTACTGTACTGGTTTCGTTTTGCACAAAACTACAAATTAGTTTTATTAGAACAGCTAGAGATAGAAAGGTTACTTTACAATAATTTAATTTTTAAATTTAAATTACCATCAATATTGTCATTGTAGATTTACGCTAGTGCTGTTGCAAAACGAAATCGGTACCTAAGAAATTAAGCAAATTTGACAAAGGAAAAAAATCTTTTATTCAAGCATTATATATCCTTATGGTAAATAAATCATCATTTTATGTGCCTATACCCCCACTTAATGATAAATGGCTCCTATCAATAGTGGCAATGTAAATAAACTGTTCACGTGCGACTATGATTGGACTATGCTATCCGACCTCCCAGTAGAATAAAAGAAAAGGTTAGTACAGTATTAGTACAGTCCCAAAACAAAATAAAGTGATTCACTTTTGCATGCCTTATTAGTAGGCCGACGTTTCGCTAAAAGTAAAAAAAACTAAAAAAAAAAAAAACTAAAATCGCCTGCGGAATGTTAGTTTTCAATGTGCATTTTTGTAAAACCATTGGATTAGTGGTTGACCCACAAAAATCTATATTATGCAATGCCAGCAATTCCATTATTAGAAGGGCTAGAATAATGAAATATAGACTATAGGCTACCCAATAATTCATAGGTTTAAAGTTTATTACATAATCATTGTTTATCTTGCATTTTTCATACAAAAGATCGTGCTGAAACTCCGCGTGAATTCCGACGCTCTACGGTCTTTGGAGTGGTGCGGGGAAGGGACGCGTTAGCGGTGCTGTCATGTCGGAGAGACCCGACACAGCTGAGAGAACCGGGGCAGCTTATTATCAATACACAAAAAGAACGATAACTTGTCAAGGTAGTAATTTTAACTAACAATTAAATTCTTTATTTTTGCATAATTCTGATTATAATATGTGACCCGGTACGAGAGAAATCTCTTCTATCGATTGGCGTTTATGTCTTCTTCAGTTTTATACAATAAGGTTGTAAACAAGATTTTGATGGAAGCGGATAGATCTAATAATATGGCGTTAGCAGATTTTCCGATTAGTGGTTAATACGAAATTAAGTTTGCTTGATAAACCCAAAAAATATTTAAAAAGCATGCTCGATTTTGTTATATAAATATTCAAACTATTATAACAGTTTCAACAGTTTATTTATTAATAATATTTAAATACATGCACAAACAATATAAAATAAATACAACTCTTGATATATCACATATATTACAAACGTCAGCTCTGAGCGTATAAAACTCAAAAAACTTTTACAAATTTAGCATCGTAAATTTGTAGACACAGATTATTTTGCAGATCGTTCATTAATTCTAAATGCTAATCCCGAAACCCGATTTAAATTGCCAAGAATTTCCATGGGACTTCCAAATGCCTGTACGTGGTTCTGTTATCTTATTGACTCATTTTGCCATTATTTTTTAATTCGGTAATCTGTCGCCGGATATCCAAATTTCTTTGGCGAGGCATAATCGCCGTGTCGTTATATGTATTGTGTCCGTAAACACTGTTCTCCTAGTAACTAACGCACGTGCGATCCGCCACTACTTGCAGCGTCGCTGTCGATCCCTTCCCCCGCTCGCCCGAAAGACCGAAGAGCGCCGCGTCAATTGCAGCAATCATGAGATGCTTCAACTCGATCTTTTGTAGGGAAAATGCAAGATAAACAATGATTATGTAATAAGCTTTAAACCTATGAATTAGTGGGTAGCCTATAGTCTATATTTCATTATTAGTCTAGTTCTTCTAATAAAGGAATTGCTGGTATTGCATAATATAGGTTTTTGTGGGTCAAGCACTAATCCATGATTTGATCAACGAGATACTATTGAATATCCCGATTTTTGCTAATATTTCGTGTCACCTAATCAGTTATTAATTAATTACGAATACTAATTTACATATTTCATTGCGATATCTCTTAAGGTACTCGAGTAATTAATAAGCAGAAAGTCTTTTTTCTATGGTTTAGAAATTTTTTGGTACAAGGTAATATTTTTTTGAGAGTGTTTTCTCAACTCTTCTAATATAATTCTGGTATTCTATCGCTTTCTATGTCGTGGCTTCTGTGCACAACAACAACATAACTCTACTAATACTTCAAACTCCTACTTAACTAACCTGACGCATGTAGGAACGAAAGAAACACGCAACTACCAGAGGGATCTTGAGCTAGCAAACATACGGAATGCGGTTGATAGTGCACTGTATACTTAGCGCGCCAGTAGTTGTTCATAACCTCTTCTTCTATGGCTACAGAGGGTCCTCTCTACCAAACCAACACGCGAGGCGTCGAAGCCAGCGGACCCGGCGGACCAGACACCGAAACCAACGCAGACTGTAACCAGTCTCTTCTATTGGCAGCCGGCGCCATCTGCTGCGTACTTTGCGTGCTGATGTGCAAAGGAAAACAGAACGATCAAACTGGTAACCTCTGCGGACCGGGGACTGAGGGTGCCTTGGCCAATTTGTGTTCGAATAACTTTACGAATCAAAGGCCACAGAGAAATACCTCGAATAATCGAACGTATGACAGTGTTGATAACGAAATTATTACGAATCAGCCCGATCCGTCCACGAATTATGGTAGGTTTAGAATGGCCGTGGTTGGTGTTTAGAATGTCTTCTCTGCTGATTGAGTTTTTTTTCCAGTTTGTAGCGGGTAGTGTTTTTTGTTTGGTTTGTTAGTTGGAGTTGATGATTCGATGATTATATTTGATGATTCTATGATTCTACCATGTTCATTTGTGTTTGATTCGTTATTTATAGTTTTCTGTCATGCCATATGCCGTGCTTTTGAGACGTTTGACGTTCATTGAAGAATTAGATGAGTTACTGAATTTGTTAATTTGTGGTGATAATTTTTTTATAGAGATGCAGAATAGGGGTTTCTCGAATGACGTTTGTCGCAGTATGGTCGCCATGTTGGATACCGACCGGTCTGGGAAATTGGGCTTCCAGGAGTTCAAGGCGCTCTGGTCTGATATCAGAGATTGGAAGGTAAGAGACGACCAAATATACAGAGTGTTTCCTAAGTGAGCATACTAATAATAGCTTGATAAACCAGAGGAAATGGCTACTTGTCCGACTCAAATCATCGGTTAAATCATCTCAAAGCATAGTTTTTGAAATCTTGCCAGTCTTGTCGACTTTCCTCGACGTCCTAGTTACTCGGACTCCATCCGGCTCCCTTGAACATACCGTGTATAGGAAACCCACTCACACCGACAGATACCTCAATGCCAATTCCCACCATCACCCCGCTCAGAAACAAGCAGTGATCAACACCCTTGTGAAAAGAGCAATTTCTATAACCCACCCCACATACCTCCAAAACGAACTTGACCACTTAACCAAAGTCTTATCCCGAAACAACTATCCCAAGTCCTCGATAATTAAAACCATTTCCCGACACCTAAACCCAACCGATAACACACCTCGTCAGCATCACGACGTCCCAATCGCAACAGCTTTTCTTCCTTACGTCCAGGGTACGACAGATCGTATTGGACGCATCTTCCGCAAGTACAACATAAAACCGATAATCAAACCCCTTTCCAAACTATCGGACTTACTTCCTTCTACAAAGGAGAAAATCCCTTCTCTTCTTTCCCCTGGTGTTTACCGGATTCCATGTGCTTGTGGAAGTGTCTATATTGGCGAGACGAAGCGATCAGTTATCATCCGAGTATCTGAGCACGAACGCTGCACTAGATTGCGACAAATCGCTGGTTCAGATCTCGCTGAACACAGATATAACACGGGGCATGAGATCCTGTTTGCACAAACCAAAATCCTCGCCCGTGAATCCCGTTACTACCCTAGAAGGGTCCGTGAATCAATGGAAATACTAAAACACCCCTCCAATATCAATAGAGACCATCTGGTAACACCACTCCACTCATATATAAAGACCCGCAGACGACAGTATCTTCTTAGCACTTGGTTTGATAACTTCGTCCTGAAGATGCCTCTTGCATATCATCTGAGAAACGATACTTTTTTGTTTGTTTCAGGCTGCATTCCGTCTATACGACGTTGACAGTTCCGGTACACTCAACGGATTCGAGTTGCGCCAAGCCTTAAACTCGGCAGGTTACCACCTGAACAACCACATTCTGAACATACTGATGCATCGTTACGGGAATCAACAAGGCCAGCTAGGTTTCGATGATTTCATGATGTGCGCCGTTAAGCTGAAGACCATGATCGGTACGTAATTTTACCCACATGACATTTATCCTAAACACATACAGGGCGATCATAAATGGAGGATAGTTTGAATTTGGTGCCACTAGCTGTTAATATGTAAATATCAACAGGTTTCAGTTTGGACGGTAAACTATCCTCATCCATTTATGATGTACGTCTGTATATACATATGTATTATAAATAAAAGCTATATACAACCGTCATAGATACAGATTATTCTACCTATTGCAGATTGTGTATAAAGTTAGATTTGTACAGGGTTATTATAAATGATTGTAGTCCTACTATGATACTACTGTTCTATACGCAACTGTTAAATTGGTTGCATAACCTATAGCAGGTTTGATACTACTTCGATTGATACTACTTCGACTACAATCATTTATAATGACCCCTTGTATTATATATAGTTTTATATAAATTAGCTTTTTGTGATGATTGTTTTGCTGAATGTTTTCTTTACAGTTCATACAGGTGGGATTAGCGAAGATGAGCTAATTAGAATGTTACAAGAAGATCAACAGAATGGAGACAATAGGTTTGTAAACGATTACAACAGAATTTCTCTGGGATACCGCTAATATGGTGTAATGATGTATATAGGATGCATTATGTATTAATACTTATATTCTATTCGTAATTTTACATAACAATACGTGTAGAGACATTGATAATGTTGGTGTGGATTTTTTCTCTCAGTAAGTTTGCTTTGTACTAACAAGCTCACAGCACAGGTGGTTTAGAGATTGCTGTGATGTGTCTTAAAATCGCTTATTTATGTGTGCTTGCTTAAATTTTTTTGATATGTGGCTTGCTCCGAATATAGGGGTCTATCGATTTTTGGGTTTAGCAGAATCGGATTATTCGAAATGCTAGAATCTTATACATCCGTGTAATGCCCTTGGTATATAAATGACTATTAATAACCTTCTAATAAAATCTGAGAATTGTCTCTCAAAAGTGCATATTGCCGCGCTGCGAGCTAAACTCCGAGCGAACTCAACCGTAATTGTGGTTAGTTAACCAAATGGCCGCGTGATTTGAATGGCACCACCATGTGGCAACGCGGAGTCGGTCAATCAAGTGGAGAGCGGGAACCGATGGGAGCACTTGTTACACTTAAATACGTAGTCGTGGCGTATCTTTACAATTTATCAGTCAATGGTAGTGGTATAACCAGGCCCGGCGCTTGAGGTCGTTCTTGTGTGTGCGATAAACACTCTGGCGCCTTTCGGAAAAATTCAACTACGAATCTACCGGTTTTGTGGCACGATTTAAATTCTTACTTTGGTATCTTCGGAGTTTTGCTGTTTAAAAGAGCAAGGCTGTGCTAGAAAAAACTACCTACAAAATTTTGGCGGAAAGTTATTTAGAACTTCTTTGCTAAAATTTTCTCATAGATTTTCATATTTTTTTTAAGTTAAAGATAGTTAGTTGGCGTCTTGTTGTGTCACAATATCTACATATAATTAAGAAAATGTTTTTGTGACATCGTCAGGTTGTATTTTGATTTTAACTCCCAATATTGTTATTAATGTCTTTGACAAGATTAGTGGCCTATTTATATACTTATTCTAGCTACTACACATGATGCAATCAATATAACAAGTAGCTAGCCGAAATTTCACATTAAAACTAGAATTATTTATTAACTTTATTAGAATAGAAACTTTACACTATGATCATCCGCAAATTTTTAATTTTACGTTATTGTTAACCACCCAGCTTACTGGGTAGGTAGGGTTAGCCGAGCGGCTAGCTAATTTATGTTATATGCACAGGTGACAAAGTGGAGCAAAAGTGTTTGGAAGATTTGTCTCATGCGAATGTAGATGTTAATATTCGAGACAATAGACTGCACTTACCGTTATTTTTATCTATCACACCAAGTATTTAGAACTGATTCTTATTCACTGGGTAAATAGGGAATTATTCCTGGACTAATAAAATAAAAACAACTAAAGCCAGATTCAATTAAAATTAAATATATTAAGAAAGAAAATAAAATTTGCAAACAAAGATTCAATTACAGTCGTGACCGGATATAACGAACACTCAAGGGACCATGTCGCTAGTTCGTTACAAGCGGTCGTTCGTTATAAGCGAACTTGCGATTTTTCATGTTTTTTTAAAAATGAAAGATAAATACATATTAGTAAATCAACAGCATACATAATAAAGAACTCAGAATAAACAAAATAAATGTACATTATCTGTGTTTTAAAGCATTACATACATTTCTTATAAATATAGGGTTTTTCATTAAGGCCGGCGCATTTTGTTGCTTTTTTCAATTGAAGGACTTGTGGGTCGCTTATCGAAATAATTTTTTATATCGAATGAAAGTATAATCCATGCCATTATTTACTGAAGAAGACATCGTTCAAATGTCCGCCGCGGGCTGGCACGAGTGGCCCAATTTTCCATGACTCGAGTACACAAATCGGACGAAATACCATTCGTTCGATGGACTGCAGCTGTTGTAACGTTTCTGTCTTTAATCCCTTTAGATTTTCATTGGGGTTACATTAAATCGCTGGTGTATGCCAACAAGCCAGAAAAGTTAGAACATCATCAGGCCAACATCGAATGCGAAGTTCCTGTTATTTCGACTGATTTGTGTACTCGAGTCATAGAAAATTGGATCCAGCGTTTTACTCGTCCAGCGGCGGACATTTGAACGATGTCGTATTCCATAAATAATGGCATCGATTATACTTTATTTCAAATTAAAATCATTTCCATAACTACCCCACAAGTCTTTTATTTGAAAAACGAAATGCGTCTTAAAGAAAAACCCTATACATACCTACATATTTTTTAAATAAACTCTTTATTGATGCATATGTACGTACATAAAATAAAATATCTGTATGTACAAATTAACAATAGATATGTAGAGCTAGTGTACCCGTACGTGCCTCCAAGTATTTTTCTTGTTTGTCCAAATCATACAAACAGTTGACTCTAGGTACTTATTTGGTACCCCCTGTTCTAATTTTGTGATATTAATTTTATCATCGAGAATTATGGTTTTTCATTTATTTTCATTTGTTAATTTGCGTACTGAGCACACAGGGTAGCATAAACAAACCGAATCGCGTCAGGAAACCAAGGTAAAACGAGATAAGAAAAACAGACGTGAGGAATAGTGGAGACGTACCCGCGGAATAGTGAAAATAAACGGTAGGGGTTCTCCTATTGGCGAATGTAGGTTAAGTTTTGCTGGCAGGAGACATCCGAACAGATTTCGCGCTGGGTATTCGTTAAGTGGTCGTTATAACCGAACTTGTAGAACTAAAAGTAGATACAAATTTGGTCGTAATATACGGGCGGTCGTTATATACGCGTTTGTTTTAAGCGAGCTAAACATACATGTAACTATATGGACATCTGACGGGACTTTCTTTTTTGGTCGTTATAAGCGGGCGTTCGTTATATCCGGTCTCGACTATCACTATTTTAAAAGAATAACAAACTGGGACAACATTCAAATTAAATCAAACTTTAAGAATAGTTATAAATTGCAACAAAGACTCAAACTATACACATGTAATGACAATAAGTATAAATTGCGACAAAGTCTCAAGTCAACTCAATTATATTAAAAGTAAATATAAATTTCAACCAAGATTCAAATTAAATTAAACACTTAAAAACAATCGCAAATTTCGGCAAAGATTTAAACTAAAGAACTTACAAGAACAATAATTATGGCAATGTGGCAATGTAAACATTAATTTATACAAATCTATACTTCGAACGAGCAGCAGCACTTTTCTCTCATACAATATAAACGTAAACTTTATCAGACAACATACACGAACAGTTGGACAATTTTCAGTACTCACAAAAAGAACAAATAATACAGAACTCGAATCTCGTAAAATCCATTTTTTAGCCACGGCTTAACAATCACCAGAACTCTCACAAACGAACGAAACAATATTCACGCCAAATATTCCACAACCAAATTCGAACCCTGACCAAACTACAAACCACGACTATGGGCCCGCGGTCCCCACTGACGAAGAACACTACTAGAGCACTTGTCTCCCATGAATTTAAAAACTGAATGTCGCCCAAAAGAGAATCAAAAGGTGAAGCCAATCTTTCTCGGATCTGAATTGAAACCTGAATGAATACCGAACTTTTCGTGACCAGCATCCTGCCCTTTCTCGGATGCTTCTCCCCACCGGTAAACGTTTTCTAAGTCAGCCCACAAAAACCGCTAAACAAGGTAACCCAGCAATGACCGTTCACCTAATTTTCGCCCACGGTAATTTTACATTCGGCCATTATGGCATTTCCACCAATCGACGATCTGGCGTCGTAACCCTTGAGGAATTTACCGCGTCAACAATTTGGGATTTTCCCACAAGCCATAGAACAAAGGCTTCCACAGGTAGTTCTTTGAACGCAAACAGTTAATCTAAGTCATTTTTGACAAGTCAGACAGTACAAGTCTCAATTTGGGAAAATCCCTGGATATAACTATCAAAACTGTCTGCTCAGAGGTTTAAGCTATAGACGAGATTCCAAATTCTCTCCAAATCTTCTGAGCGGGTCACATAACTCACCTGAATATATGAAGATTCACAGTACAAGTAAAACTTTGCAGTTTTAAATACGGTAAAGAACAAAATGTCCTTTAATTACTCCACAGGTGCTTTAACTATCTTAACAAGCACTGCGCTTATTCTGCACTAACAATACAATCACAACACATTATGTTTATATATAGGTATTTATTTATGTTATTAATATTATATTAATAAAAATTACCTAGGACATGCTTTGTAGTACTAAATTCTCTTGTAGTTTCTGCAGATAACACAACGATCTATGTACTAAATATCGAAATAATCGTAACAGTTGTAATAGTTTTCTTCGAATTTTCAGCTATGTTCAATGAAAGGGACCCAAGACGCACAAAAACAGCCAGTTTCACATTGGACGAATGGATTTCAAATACAATGTATTCGTAAGCCGCCAAGTGTTCTTTTCTTTGTTCGCGTTGTGACGTAATCTATGGTTGTTAAGCCTATTGTTGTACAAGTCGCAAGCTATGCTGTCGCGCAAATCTATATTTTTAGTGTAACGTGTTCTTAAAATTTTATTAGTAGAGTAGTTTTAATATTTTATAAAGCTTGATATGGCACAAATTTTAACATCGTAGATACTAATATTATATGATAATTTATTTCCGACTATAAATACGTATATTTTCTAACTGTTTTACATTATTAATCCCAATAAATATTTATTGTTATATAGCTGATTGTTTTGATTATATTTATTCATTTCTCCATCTCTTTACTGTCCATCATGTCTTCGAAAAATTGCTACTCGATAGATTGAAACCAATAATTGAGAGCATAAGGTTTGTTCTGCAGTCTTCCTAGATGTGGCACAGGCTTTTGATAAAGTCTAGCATGAAGGACCGAACAATAAATTAGGAAGTATCCTCCCGAAACAGTTTGCACAACTATTAAAATCTTACCTGACTGAGAGATACTTTAGAGTCAAACAAGGTGATGCATGCTCTGTCCTTAAGGAAATAAACGCAGGAGTGCCACAAGGTAGTGTTTTAGGGCCGGTCCTTTACGTACTCTACACCAGTGACCTCCCAGCATTAGAAAATAATTCTGTCGCAACTTATGCAGACGACACGGCTATCCTAGCTGTTGGGAACAGCGATGAAGAAACGACGAGAAAACTCCAAACACCTCTTGGTCATTTTCAGGTCTGGACAAAGAAAAAAAGAATCAAACTGAACGAGCTCAAGTCAGTACATGTTGACTTCACCAACAAGAAGATACAACACATCCAGGTTACTATTAATAACCAAATAGTACCGTACGCAAACACAGCCAAATATCTCGGCGTGACATTAGACGCCAGGCTCCGCTGGAAAGCCCATGTCAAAAAGAAAAGAGAGGAACTAGGAATCCGTTATAGAGAGATGTACTGGCTGCTAGGAAGAAACTCTACGCTGTCTGTACATAATAAGCTTCTCGTGTACCAACAAATACTAAAACCTGTGTGGACGTATGGTGCTCAACTCTGGGGTTGCACCAAAAAAAGCAACATTAAAATTGTCCAGATCTTTCAAAATAAAGTATTGTGATGCATTGTCAATGCGCCTTGGTAGATTAGGAATGATGATCTCCACAAGGACCTCAAAATGGAGTTTGTGTGCATAGAAATCCAAAGATTAGCAAGAAGCCACGAGGAAAGGCTTCATCATCACGTAAACGTTGAGGCCATCCAGCTCCTCGACAACACCGCATTGGTGAGAAAACTCGAGAGAAAGAAGCCTTTTGAGTTAGTGTGAATGTCGGAAAGTGACAAAAGCAGAGTAAGTGCTGGAGGTGTTAGTTCGAAAAGTCAGTGCTCCGTAGTGCGGAAGAAAAACGTGCCCAGTATACCAGGACTAACTGAGAGACATCGATGGGTGCTTGTTAGGTTAAGTTATAGTAAAATAAGTTAGAATTAAGTTACTCATTAGTCAATCATGACTAGATTGTAATGCTCTTATTGAATAATAGTAAAAAAATATTTATTCATGTATACAGTTGTACTTCCTATGATGACATTCTATTCGACAAGAAAAGAAAATGGTAAGTAGAAAGGGAATTTTTAGGTTAGAGTGAAATCTAATCTTCATGGATAATCTATTAAAAAGGTATTTTACAATTTTGGAATCAATGGAATTGAGGATTACCGATATTATACCGGATCATAGTAAATTGTTATGGTTTTTTTTTGTTGAGAGATAAACTATTTCCGAGTGCTCGAAACAATGATACTATAAAGATCAAGTGGCAAGCGTTTTGTGTGAGATTTTTTTTGGAATGTGCTTAACTGATAAAACATAAGATCAAATGATACATGTCTCTAAAAATGCCATAGTATTAGAATATATAACATAAGTGTTTCGCAATTTTGGTTAGAATTAAGTACTGTGCAGACGAGGCTCATTAAACTACACACCTTATTTCAACACCAAATCTTTTTTAATATTTGGTGGTAAAGTATGAGCGTAGAAGGTACAAGAGGTGTTTATTTACAGTAAGATCGACAACAATTGTACTGGTTGTAGTCTTGTAGTAAAGGATATCTAATACTAGAGTGTGTATAGTGTATGGTTTGAACCGACAATCTGCAGATCGCAAGGTAAGCGCTATGCATCTCTAAGAAGTATGTATGTGTGTATAGGGTATCAATGAACACAACAAAGAGTGAATGCCAATTATGTTGACAACTCATCTTCAGCGACGAGGCTCATTTACTGGATGTGTTGTTCCATACATAATTCCCAAATGACTATAATATAAATAAATAAATGTTTTAATATTTTGCTACAGAAAAACATGTTAAATTTAAAATTCAAATGTTGCTCTATGACTGTTCTATATATGAGTTGTTTCTCTAAGACTTTGTTGGAGAATGAACTCTTACTAATTGGTCATGACTACTTAGAAGCCAAAAATGCTTCTCCACAAAAAGGGCAGGTTTATATTGTACTATCTAAAATTAATACCCAGATAAAACCACATTATCTACTTAACAAATAAACCAACAATTGCAGTACCACTTACAAAGGATATGAACGTTAATTCTAAAACAATAATAATATTCTTTCGGCAGAGACGGTCACAATATAAATCAGTAAAGTCTATAAACAACTTACGCGTCAAAATGGTTGAAAACAAGAAACACAAGACAGCACAGGTTCTATAACACGGCCCCATAGGGCACAACGCACATTGGGGTATTAGACCCAAAAAGCTGGCCATAAATCAAATTTCTAAATTGTTAAATTCCAAAAAGTAAACTAGTTTCTGTGATAGGTAAGAGACCGATGTATTAAAAGGCGGCAATATTTTTTCACCTGAGCCCTGAGGTACGTGTCCTTGTCAGCTAAAAGTTATATTTTACTATGGCTGAACATAGATGCACATAAGTTGACGCTCTTAAAAATGGTTGCAGTTTTGTATTTTAAGGATAAATGTGACTTTTTTGTTATACATTCTTTAGAACCAAGTATGAAATTTCATTCGACATTATTTTTATTAAAATTTACCCACAATTTTGTTTATTGCTGGGCCGAGCACATCGCTGTTATAAAAAAACAGTTTTATGCAGAACTTGAGTGTTTTAGTTTAGTGTTTAGCTTTGTTAAGCTTTTGAAAGTGGTTTAAATTATAGTATACATATTTGACATTACAACTACTGGAAAATCTGATAGGTGCGGATGCGGTTTTTGTGATTTTATTTCTAATACGTTGTAAAGGAAAATCCAAAAATTGATGTACCGGCTTATATGTAATTTGGTGCAATTTCTTGATACCATGATAGTAGAGGTAATTTAGAACATATTTAACCATATTTAGCTATATACAAATGGTTACGGTTATCGAGATATTGACAACTTTATGTTCAATGCATCTTGTATGTTGTAGATGCCGTTATGTACGTATATTTTTCCATTTTGGATCATGTATAGCAAACAACCCCGATGACCTAGACTCTTAAAAATCATCCGAAAAGAACCTTAAACTTTGTACTTGTATATGCATTTCTTGGAAATTGGTTACTTGAAGCCAATCGGATTCATATTCAAGGCAAGAAAATACATCGAAAGCACGTACTCGCATACACAGTTCACTGGTTTAAATTCGATTCTTGTTGAGGAGAGACAATAATAAGTTTGTGAATAGAAACTGGTTAGGCGTTTTCGATAAATGTGTTTATGCGGAATGCGAATGCGGGTTCAAAAGATGCGTATTAGGGTCATACCACTAAAAAACGACCGTTTCAGCTTGAAGTATGATCAAATTTCGAAAGTTTTCATGGAAACAATAAGTATAAATATTAGACAATTTTGAAATAATACTAAAAATAATAGATTTTATAGTGATAAAATGGTAAAATAGGTTCTTAATTGCTTCTACTCAAACGTCTTAAAGGAATGCATCGAACGGAAAACGGCATGAATAGCATATGTACCGTTTCAATACACAATATCGCCTGGTGTAAACTTTCATTTTCTTCCTCTACCACTGGTCTTTAAAAATAAAACTTTTTTCGGGATTTTCTTACAACATAACAGACCCAAACATGTTATCTCATATAACGCAAAAACGACATGTATTGTTCAATTTTAAATCCGTATATGCTGCGTATTTAAACTGGACATGCCATATATTATTTTATGAATTTGACACGGTAAAACATAATAGAAATAAAATCACAAAAAAATATTGATGACAAATGTAGCAGTAATTAATTTACAATAGGTGACGATAATAGGTGCAGTGACGAACAATTTCTAATACAGTTTGTTTTTTCCTATTTTGTACTGTTTTATTGTGTTTATTAAGTTATTAACCTTCAAATTCTTAGTATGAAGGTTAAAAATGTTAAAATGACATATATAAAACAACACATCTAAAGCCTTTTTAGGTGAAAAAATAATTTTGCCCAGGTTTTCGGGTCAAATACCCCAGTGTGCAACGGTCGACGCAATACCCACTTCTTTAAGACCCGATATCAAAGAGAATGAATGGCTGTGTGCTTTCTTCCACCCCTAAATTCTCGCGCCAAAGCCTCAGACGCTTGCGCTCTAATTTCACACGCTAATCCTTGCCAACCTCGAATCCGTCTTAGAACAAAATACATCAGCGTGCAAATTCAAATCCCCTTTTCAAACTTACGAACGAAATCTGACTTATTACACAATGAAGGTACGATAGTAATGTTTTCTGCGTTTAATTTGATCAAGAAGATCACAGGTTACACACGTCAACGGATTACTCAAAAAAGAAGAAAACTCGTCCAACAAATAAATATGGGAAACTCTCAAGCAATACAGGAAGAAGATGTGACAATTCCAGAAGAAATAATAAAAGAAGAAGTAACAATAGAGGAAGAAGAAATAATAATAGCAGAGACGGATGCCGAAGAGGTAGATACCTCGAAAGTATATAAGGTAAGTAGATATTTTTGTGAATTGTTTTCTACATAATTGATATTTCTAACTTGCAATTGGATTGCGTTGAATCTTTTCATGAAATAAAAATGAATACATTGGTATGGTATATTCTTACCGTTGACATGTCTTTCAGTTTCGAGAAATAGGATCTGGCTTTGAACTTGACGAACCGCAAGATTTTTACAAATTGCGAGATGAATGTCTATCTACAGGTACCTTATTCAGCGATCCAGAATTTCCACCAACACATTCGCGATATCGAAATATAGAATGGAAACGGCCTGCTGTAAGTAATGCTGTTGTTACGTCGTCAAAAGTAAATGTTCACTGCAAACCAAAACACGGAACACATTAAATAGTCTAGAGTTAACTAATTTTTTGTTAAATTCGTTTAGGATATTTGCAAACAGTGGGGCAAGCCAAAGCTATTTGTTGATGGCTGCACCAGATTTGACGTCCAACAAGGCCATCTGGCAGACTGTTGGCTGTTGGCTGCCGTCTCCAATCTCACCCTTCATAAAAACCTACGTTCAAGGGTGGTTCCTGATGATCAAGGTTTTGACGAAAAATATGCAGGAATTTTCCATTTCAGGTAGTCTATCAACTATGTCAACTATAGGCACCAGAATATTGCAAAGTATATTGGGTGGCTAAACAAAACAACACCAAAAGCGAGTGGGAATATTTTGACTTAACTTTGTAGAAATGTTGCACACTACATGTCATGATTTGTAAATGCTGACGTTGATCGCAAACCATGTTGATCCCTTCTTCAATATTAATGTTGACATCAACATTTCTACAAAGTTTTGTCAAAAAACCCGCTGGTTACACAAAATAATGTTTTTTAATATATTTCTTGCAAGGTTCTGGCAGCATGGACGCTGGATTGATGTGGTGGTGGACGATAGGCTACCAACTGTAAGAGGAGAATTGAAGTATTTACATTCCACGAAAAAGACCGAGTTTTGGACAGCCTTATTGGAAAAAGCATACGCAAAGTAATTCCTATAAAAGTTTTCTCCATAAGAACAAGCGCCTTTTAGTTAATACACCGCTCAAAAACATTAGAGGAACATGATATATTGATTTCCGGGTGGAAACCGCGTTGAGGACTTTGAAGCAGACGACGTTTCGCGCTCTGTTGCAAGAGGCATCTTCAGGTTTCTATGAACAAGTTTCGGGAGCTGCCATGGGCTCACCCTTATCCCCTGTTGTGGCCAACATTTTCCTGGACGGCAATCCTTAAACAATTTCCTCGACTACCTCAACCAGCAACACCCAGACATACGCTTCACCATGCAAGTGGAAACAGATGGCTCTCTCCCTTTCCTCGACGTCCTAGTTACTCGCACTCCATCCGGCTCCCTTGAACATACCGTGTATAGGAAACCCACTCACACCGCCGATAGATACCTCAATGCCAATTCCCACCATCACCCCGCTTAGAAACAAGCAGTGATCAACTTGTACCTCCAAAACAAACTTGACCACTTAACCAAAGTCGTATCCCAAAATAACTATCCCAAGTCCTCGATAATTAAAACCATTTCCCGACACCTAAACCCAACAGATAACACACCTCATCAGCATCACGACGTCCCAATCGCAACAGCTTTTCTTCCTTACGTCCAGGGTACGACAGATCGTATTGGACGCATCCTCCGCAAGCACAACATAAAACCGATATTCAAACCCCTTTCCAAACTATCGGACTTACTTCCTTCTACAAAGGACAAAATCCCTCCTCTTCTTTCCTCTGGTGTGTACCGGATTCCATGTCCTGGTGGAAGTGTCTATATTGGCGAGACGAAGCGATCAGTTAGCGTCCGAGTATCTGAGCATGCAACGCTGCACTAGATTGCGACAAATCGCTGGTTCAGCTCTCGCTGAACACAGATATAACACGGGGCATGAGATCCTGTTTGCGCAAACCAAAATCTTCGCCCGTGAATCCCATTAGTACCCTGGAAGGATCCGTGAATTAATAGAAATACTAAAACACACCTCCAATATCAATAGAGACCATCTGGTAACACCACTCCACTCATATATAAAGACCCGCCCCAACAGACGACAGTATCTTCTTAGCGCTTGGTTTGATAACTTAGTCCTGAAGATGCCTCTTGCAACAGAGCGCGAAACGTCGACTGCTTCAAAGTCCTCAACGCAGTTTCCACCCGGAAATCAATATATCATTGACTCAGACCGTGGAAGTCTACAATCAAGATTAGAGGAAAACAAAGTGTTCCATTAACTGTTTTGGTGACTGCAATTACACATGCAATTCTTAGGTTACATGGCTCTTACGTCGCTCTGAATATGGGAATTAGTAGCGATGCGATGGTAGACTTGACTGGAGGCGTTTGCATAATCCATGATATCCCATTGCCTTATCATGAGTTAAAGCAGAAGCAGAAGTTAGAAGACTTCTTGAAGATTATCCGTAAGGCACATGCAAGCGGTTCATTCATGGCCTGCCGTCTTCGGGTTTGTCCTTTTGCAACACGAACCATTAATCTCATCATTTCATGGAATTTCTCTTCTTCCAGCAACCTAAGAAAACGAAAGGACACTCCCTTTCGTGCGTTAGGTCTGTCCAGGAAACCGAACAAATACAAGGATTAACTCCTAGTCACGCCTACAGCATAACAAAAGTTGATTCGGTTACCATTTCGAAAACCAAGACGCACCTTCTTCGGCTATGGAATGGTGGTATCCATTCCATGTCTCCAGAATGGAAAGGCGATTGGAGTGACGGGTATAAAGAATATATTTCAGCTGTCACCGAGCATATCGTTTTGATTTGATAATAATTTAGATCGCCCAAGTGGAAGTCGGTGTCCGAAGAAGAAAAGCGACGGTTGGGTGTTGTCAACCGAATTGATGGTGAATTCTGGATACCTTTCGATGATTTTCAACGTCTCTTTGAGCGTGTTGAAGTATGTCATTTGGACGCAGCTTTGTTAGGTGCAGAACACGTTGATGATGACAAAGCCAGAAAACAATGGCACCAGTCGCAATTTGATGGCGAATGGTGTGGTGTTAGTGCTGGAGGAAGCAGTTATAAAGTTGAAAACAATGGTGAGTATACTGATTCCTGAACGATTTAAATGTATATAAGATTTTTGCGTTTTTTTTTCAGAAACTTTCTGGCTCAATCCTCAGTATATGATCACGTTAACAGAAGCGGATGGCGTTGAGGGAAATGAATGTCGCCTGATAGTGTCCCTCATGCTGAAGAATAAAATACGACATAAGAGAGAAGAGCGAATTGGTTTTGATATATATTGTGTAAGTGTATATTGGAAGATGTATTGTATATAGTCCATAAATACACATGTTGAAATGTACTGTAGGTGGAGAATACCCATGGAGCTCAGAAACCATTGGATTTGAACTGTTTTAATTTGGAAGGAAACCAAAACAATAAAGTTAAGCCTATAGGGGAGAGTACATGCTCAGACATTCGCGAAGTATCATGTCGATTCAAGTTGCAACCTGGAACGTACTGCATAATACCTTTCACTGAACCGAAGGCGGATGCCGAATTTCTTTTGAGGGTGTTTTCGCAGAACACTCATACTATGAATTATGTTTGTTAATTTTATAATATATTGCATAGTTGCATTGTGGCCAATGTAATATAATACACAACAGCAAGAAATTAGTAAATAAACAAATTAATACTTCCAAAACTGGCCGAGTTGTTTCTTTCGTTTTATTAGCTAACTTAATAAAATGTGATTTCCTATTTTGTTACTTTATCATACGCAGTAAGATGAAGTATTGTAAACGTGCCGAAAAAAATTGAGATTTTAGCGGAAATAGGTCTTTATGGCTCCCCTGAACATTTTTGACCAAGGTAGAAAAAAAATTCTGTGTGTATGTAAACGATTTTTGTGGCGACGATTCCGGAGAAACTACGAAAGGTATCTGGACGAAAGTTCATATTTAGAACTTTTATGACCAAACTTAGAGCTGAAAAGCTTTTGGTTCAAAAGGGTCCAAAGGAACTGGCTATTTACTCTTAGCATTTTTCAACAATTTTGCAAATGAGCCGTCATTTCTGTAATTTCGTCAAAATAGATAAATAATAAATTAAAGTAGAGGAAATTTTGTATAATTTATGTCTATAACATTTTTGGGAAAATTAATAGTTTAGCTGCAGGAGCAAATTCTATTTGATCGAAATCGTGTCTACATTAATAGTAGGTAGCCAGGAAATTTTGAAACTTTTGACAGTATTCAGAACGTCGGCGGTTGCGAAACGTCGATTCAACACGCAAATGCATGGAGAATGTGATGAGGAGGAGAAACACGCGCGCATGTACGCTATGTGAAACAATATTGAAACAGCTTGGTGCTTCCATGGTGTTTACAAAGTCAATGTGTATTTCAAGTGCGGATTGCGGATAGCAATATTGTTACGCATTTTTCAAGGATTTTGCAAATGAGCCGCCATTTCTGTAATTTCGTCAAAATAGTTAAATAATAAATTAAAGTAGAGGAAATTTTTTATAATTTATGTCTATGACATTTTGGGTAAAATTAATAGTTTAGCTGTAGGAGAAAATTCTATTTGATCGAGATCGTGTCTGCATTAATATAGAATTAGCCAGATATGTTTATTCTAATGACAGTAGGTAGTGTTAAAGGCTGATTTTTTGACTATACCTACTGTCAAATCCTGGCTAATTCGTTTTATTTTAATGCAAACACGATCGATCTCGATAGAATCTCATGCAGCTAAACTATTAATTTTATATATTGTATGATAAAGTCATGTGCCTGGCCACATCAGATTGTTTTTCAATTATAGGCAGAATACTTGTTAGAAATTCTTTTTTAGTTATGGTTGTTGTTTGTGTAGATAACTACATACTATTTGCGTGATCGAAATCAACCAATTTAAAAGCGAAAATTAAAGAACAACACCATTGGGAAACCTCCACTATGGAATAAAAGTAACGTCGCTTGTTATCGCCATCTGTAGTTTGGTTAGGTACCTATTGTCCTCTACAGTTCTGAACTTGCTAACTAGATGTCGCCACCATAACCAATACAACTGACTGAAAACTGAAAGTTAACAAACAATTTTTAACTAGATTATTGAGTATAACTAGAATGGTCACCATAACCAGCAAATAACCCGTTAGTCTTATTTTATTGGAATGTAGAACTTTATAACTACATATCTTGTGAGTTGGTGAATAAGTTATATGACATTATTATTCCAAATACGCGCATTCTTTGAAATGTCGCTGAACTCTTTGTGTGATGGAAAAGTAGGGTGACAGCCTGAGACATTTTGCGGTAATTCTTAGATTTTCTGACTCATCCTGAAATGTCGGGCTTTGTGTGATTTGATTACAATCTAGTTTTTCCTGCTAATCCGTCTAATAAAATAAAGTTTCGTTATGTGGGTCACAAACAAATGAAGTTGTTTAGTCATACCTAAAGTTATTTTCTATCACGTAACGCAGTAAACACAAAAAAATAACGTGTTTGTTTCGATAAATGCTAAGAATTATTAAGCATTACGTCGCAAATGATTTCATAGCATAGAAAAAGACGAACAAATAACATAAATTAGGCGATGATAAACTGTTAATTAATGATGTCGTACATTGTATATGACTTCATCACGGCCACTATATAATTTTATTGTCGCATTAGGTGATTGTTTTCAATTGTGCGATTGAATCAGCAACTATACTGCGCCCATTTATTTCTAATATCTAATTACTGGAAATCGAGAATATGCCGTGGTATTGTATTAAGTTGGCGACTTATTTAATCCATGCTATTATCTTACTGTCGAGAAATAACTAATATTTATGCCATATTACAAAACTATTATTTATTTGAATAAATAGGCTTACGTTTTCTGTAATAGGCTTCGTTATATATAATAATATGGAAGAAAAAACAAATACCAGAGAACTAGAGACAATATAGATTGATCTGAAATAACAAACAAGATAGAGAAATATCGAATCAGTGGCAGGGACAACAACTCACGGACACCAGAACCCAATAATAAATGTGACACTAACAGAAGCCTTCGAAAACCTAACAGCAGAACTCAGAAGACGAATTAGAAAACTAGAGACAATATAGATTGATCTGAAATAACAAACATGATAGAGAAACATCGAATCAGTGGCAGGGACAACAACTCACCGACACCAGAACCCAATAATAAATGTGACACTAACAAAAGCCTTTGAAAAACCTAACAGCAGAACTCAGAAGACGAACTAGAGAACTAGAGATACCTACTGTCAATATTATCAAAATATCTGTCAAATCCTGGCTAGTTTTATTTTAATGCAGACACGATCGATCTCGATCAAACAGAATCTAATGCAGCTAAACTATTAATTTTATTGTATTGTATGATAAAGTCATGTGCCTGGCCACATCAGATTTTTTGCACGTAACATCATATTCTTTCTTAGATGCTGAAGCTACTGTAATTATTTTTGACATCACCATCTATGCAAGCGTTAGATGTATACCCAAGATAAACCAATAAATTAAGCAACCTTCAATCACCGCAGCAGTTTTATTTTTGATTATGCGCACAGACGTATGTACGTGTTTGTGTTTCTCTAGATTAATCGCCTACAGTAGTGACTGCATCCACTTACACGGTATTATTTTTAAACGACCACCGCACAAGTTTAATGAATAACCATTAGTTCGTTAATAGACGCCAACTGTACAATTTAACAGACGAGCAAAGAGAAAACTACCAACGTGCAAGAACACCACGTTCACTAATAGCACCCTTTCAAAATCTTGACTAGATGACCATTTTTACTTTATCATACGCAGTATGTAAAGTATTGTAATCGTGCCGAAAAAAAAAATTGGGATCTTAGCGGAAATAGGTCTTTTTGGGTCCCCTGAACATTTTTGACCAAGGTACAAAAAAATCTCTGTGTGTGTGTGTGTGTGTGTGTACTCAATTTTTGTGAATCCGATTCCGGAGAAACTACTAAAGGTATCGGCACGGAACTTCATATTTAGAAGTTTCATGACCAAACTTAGAGTTGAAAAGCTTTTGGTTCAAAAGGGTCCAAAGGAACTGGGTGTTTACTCCAAGCCTTTTTCAAGGATTTTAGAAATCAGCCGCCATTTCTGTAATTTCGTCAAAATAGTTAAATAATAAATTAAAGCAGAGGAAATTTTGAATAATTTATGCCTGACATTTTTTTGGTAAAATTAATAGTTTAGCTTTTTAGTTTATTCTAAGCCTTTTTCAAGGATTTTGGAAATGAGCCGCCATTTCTGTAATTTCGACAAAATAGTTAATTAATAAATTAAAGTAGAGGAAATTTTGAATAATTTATGCCTATAACATTTTTTGTTAAAATTAATAGTTTACCTTCAAGAGCAAATTCTATTTGACCGAGATCGGTCGCATCTGCATTGATATGAAATTACATAGTAGCCAGGATTTTGACAAATATTTTTTTGTGTTGTCACATTCGAAAACAGCTGATCTCATCAGAGGTTGGAGAACCACTATGGAACGTGCCGCTGTAGTGCGCAAAATTATAAAATTCAAATTTCAAATAAAATAAGATCACCAATTTGATTGTTTGTTGATAAGAAATATCAACCCGTCTTTATATCTAATACTAAAAATGATACATTGAGAAAATTATAAATAAAGTATAGCGATGAGTGTAGTTTTATTTTAGTATGTTGGTAGGGATGTGTCATGAACAAATATAAATCTGTCAGAATTTGAATTACCTTTTTAAGGTGCGTTTTCATTAGTGATAATGGCAGTGGTAGCAGACGCCGTTATAGTATTTCCAATAGAAAATTGCTAGTGACTCATGTTTATGTACATGCAAACTAATATGTGTCATTATCACGATATGTAAGAAATACTATAATTTCGTATTCTACCACCGCCATTAGCTACCATTACCTACCAATAGGAACGCACCTTTCGGCAAAGTGGTACCAACCTAGCATTTACTATACAGAAATCTTTTATTTATTTTTTTTTAAATACGTATTTCTTAAAAAGCAACACAATAAACGTTGATGTCGCTCCTGCCAAAAACTAGATAGCGCGACTAGCTCATATGCGACGGCGACACTCCGCCTTCGGTGACGCGCCGTATCACCACTCGTCGCGCTATTCCGTACTTTCGGCATTTGTGACATAAATAACTATTATTCTAATGACGTAGTGTAGGTAGTGTCAAATGCTGATGCTTTGACAATACCTACGATTTATCTCTATAGAATAGATTCTCATGCAGCTAAACTATTAATTTTATATATTGTATGATAAAGTCATGTGCCTGGCCACATCAGATTTTTTAAAGATTAGCATCAGATTATCTATTTTAAGCAGCGTTTAACCATTTGGTTAAAAAATACATTCCTAAAACTTTAATGAACCAAATGTTATTTATAGCAATTAATTTTCTATTCAGTAAAACTCTCGTCCATTATTGTCTTCATGCATCATAATTATCCAACAAACTAACGGTTTCGCTGCTTAAATGAAGGTCTTCGCTCGAAAAGTTTTTTGTTTCCTTTCGAAGTTATCGTGACCATTATCTGGCAGTATCTGTACGGCAGCGGCGGATTTTATAGCGTTCAGACCGGCACTGCGAGCGCGCAATTCATTAGGGAAGCTTTTAACCCTAATGTAGATTGATGCGAGATGTCAGTGGCGCACGCGACCGACCACTGGTCAAGCGCTACGCCGTTTTGCCTTCGCCAGATGGGTTGGGGCCATGGTGAGGGTGACCGACCCCATCGCAGACGCGTTTCTGAGGGGTTTTTACCTGTGCCGGCACCAATGGCGTGCGGTGGTTTTGTTCATAAGGTTTGCAGTGAAAAATAAATACTTGTAAATGTTTAATAAAAGATAGAAGTTGCCTAAAAATTTATAAGAATGGTAAGCTTGCAGTCAAAATCAAGTGCAAGAGGCACAAGGCATCAGATATCAGGCAACAGAATGATGCATCAGTGTCTTTCATGTTACAATTTTGCGTTGTTTCTTGTGATTGATTTGTGTTTTTCTAGTTTTGGGCTAATGATGATTTCTTGATCAAAACTTGTACATAAGTACCCATTCTTGCAAAATTGAGGGTGTTATTTAACTCCTATCCTTTATTAAAGATATTTACTTATATGCTATTGATAACTCAATGCTCCTTTACACATTTTAAAAACATTTATGACATTTGCATAAATATCCGTCTTAGATTATTAGTAACATTGATTTAAACCAGAATTTGATTTGTGTTTTTCTAGTTTTTGGCTAATGATGATTTCTCGATCAAAACTTGTACATAAGTACCCATTCCTGCAAAATTGAGGGTGTTATTTAACTCCTATATCCTTTATTAAAGATATTTACTTATATGCTATTGATAACTCAATGGTCCTTTACGCATTTTAACAACATTTATGACATTTGCATACATATCCGTCTTAGATTATTAGTAACATTAATTTAAACCAGAAATAGAGCTGACTGTACTGTAGGTAAAACTGAAATAAATTTAATTTAATACGACAAAACTATCATCAATAGGCACAACATGCATCATGTTATCAGCATTATTGAGTTATTAAATAAAAATCATAAAAACATGGACACAAATAATTCAAACTTCAAAATCAACAAACACTTCCAACACAAGTTCCAAACGCCAAACGTCAACTGTGCATCGGAGCTGCTGTACGCTGGAAATACGTTTGCCCAAAGGCGAATTTAAACTAACAAATATAAGCGAAATACATAAAAAATCTGATCAGGCTTTCTCCGGATTATTTATTGGAGTTTAAAGAATGCATGGTTAAAAGTCCGATCAAAATCAGTTGGGTAGTTTTTGAATTACACCATTAGTAATTGTTTGCCGTTCGTCGGTGCGCCCCTAGCCGCTGCACGCTGGAGCGATATGGTTGCGTGTATACCTCCTATATGCACTGTGTGCGTATCGGTTGGTAGTAAAGTTCGGACAGAGGACTATTCAATTGGTGTGTTCTGTATTCAATCCCTAGAATATACTTTAAATTTGTCGTTGGTAGAGTTTCCGAAGGCTCATACATCATTTACATACGTATAAAGCAGCTATGATTCTTGAATTCGCAGATTTTAACCCAAGTTAAAGCGGTACAGAGTCTCGTGCACCGCTTGTGGCTGCACGACATGGCAGTAGTGCAAAGGCGGGTGTCAGTCGGGACGGGAGCGCTGGCTCTAGCAAGTAGCAATGATATGGTGTGATTGGTCCGGACAAATGCAGTGGAATTTTAACACGATGTGGTGTAAATTACTTTAAATTATTATTACGAAGAAATATTACTAAATATGTCGGTATATACATAAATACATAATATATCATTTTTTGGCACGACTATTTTTAATATTCTTCCTTCTTTTTCCCTAAATCTTAGGGTGTGCACTGCACGCTTTGCACGTATGGACCGCACGCCACTGGCCAGCACATAACCCGGCGATGACAGGGCCATGGAATTAAATTAAACGAAGAATGAGGACAACATCGGTTTAGCTAGGGGAATATTTTGTAGCAACAAAGTAGGTGGTGATGATGACTTGTAAATGAGGATGCTTTTAGGTGAAAGGCACATTTAATGGGTCGGCAAATATTAACATTAATGCGCTTCCCTCGCAATTGTCACTCTGCGATTGCATCGAGAGGTTTATTTGTTGTTGCTTTATAATGTTCGTGGCTTTCAAAATGGCCGTCTGGGATGATTACAGGTTTTTTTTTCTTTACGTTATTTTATTGATTAAGGTCTTAAGAATGTGTGTACGAAGTTTGAAGGCAATATCTGCAAAATTAGCAAAGTTATAAGCAATTAGCCGAGGACGTGCAAAAATACGAAACACGCGGATCGGTCGGATCTCGCCCTCAACAATTTTTCCACTCGAGTCAAAAATTTTTGATCTTGCATATTATTCTGTGAAATTCTCTCGTGAACAGTCATGGATAAGAAACACTCAAGAAAAGGCTCCTTCACGTGCTGATAGACAACAAAAAAGAAATTTTCTGGGAATTCACACTCGTGAAAGAAAAGCATTTCCTAGTACGTCTGCCGATATATTGTCGACAGCAGAAGACGATGAAAATATAGTGCATGGGTTTGGAGACGGGATATGGAAGAAGACAAATGCCTGTGAGTTTTGGGAATCAGAATCTGGCAACATGACAATTGTATCGAAGTACAGCCGTGGAAAATTCAATGGTAACAGGCTTGCCGCTAGTGTACACCAAACGTAGCTCGGAGATTGTCGGTCGTCGGATACCTACCTGCTAAAGTCATAAAACCAAAGGGTTACTTTTGATTCGTTTCGTTTTATTTTTCTGTATCTATGGAATGAAATCGAATTTCGTCTATTTATATGTTTCCGATATCCGAAACTGACAAAAGTGCACTGTAATATTTAATGTATTTTTTGCATGTAGTTGTAAATCGTATTTGCCCCGGTTTCTTCTTTGCTGCAGATATGCCCTTTAGAACTGATACTACAGTGTTGTTCAGCATTTTAGCTTAATTATAAAAATGTTGTTATTTTTATGTTTATTAAAATTATATATTTACGTTCTATAATAACATCCACACACAATTTCCTTTATGTGTGACATGTAAGGGCAGGATTTACAATCCAATATGAATGATATCACATCAGAACGATATGCAAATAACTTTGAAAAAATTTAAATCATTGAAATTTCAATCTATATTTATGTTACTCAATCGTTTTCGCCGTATTGCAAAAGTTTCAAGTCCACTAGTTCCTTGTATAATATTTTGTATTGCGGCCGACCTACCGGACGATCAAGCACAAAGGTAGGTATTTTTATTACACTATGGGTCGCGTTTTGTTCCTTAATTTACTTTTTTGCTGGCCTTTCCGCAAATTAGGCAAATATTGAAAATACGTATCACATAACGTTGTGACTTCGTGCCATCGACACACAATTTCGAAGAGTTACAATGCCCTATCACCTATCTAGCTATTTGATTAAAAATCGTAAATTTGTTAGACAACCACAATTAAATCGATTTTGGCTGATACAACAACAAAGGATTTTGTTTGTTTTCTTAGTGCAACAAATTGACGATACATGTTCCGTTTAGAATGTTTAGATTGTCATAAATGTATCATTTCCTAAAACATCAGGTCATACCAACCTCAACAACATATGAATAAAAGCACTCCTGCAAATTTATATCAACCTCCAACCTAACAGAACACTTTTCTTATTTAATACATGCTTATGTTATTCCCATATATTAAATGTGTATTTTTATGTTATTACATATATTTATGTTATGTTATTACAAATATCATTTTTTTACTGTTATACATCTATCTATTATTTTTATCTATACTATACTCATGTTATATTTATATTATTTTTGTTGAATACATAATTATATGCAATTTTCATTACTTACCATAACGTAAATTAAATAAATATAAAACATTTTGAGATAAAAGTATATTATTTCGGTCTGGGACTAAGTAGAAACCGAGAAAAATGAGTTTTTTCACTTACAGGAACTTCCTATCTGGAATTACCTCCTTTAAAAATTATTGACAGCGGATATCGGATGTAGTAATCGGTTTGCCTTGATGCATACACTGACGTAGCCATGATGATGAAGTATTTCAATATGTGCCTAATTAAAATTTTTACAATTATAACTAACGTTACTATGTATTTTAGTATAAATGAAATAATACTGCAATTGCATATCGAAACAAAAATATTAACGAATAACAATCTTTAGCTACGAGCGGCAGTTTCGCTCCGAATATCGAAAATATATTATATAAATACGAAACTCATATTCATACCATCTATATACAGAAAACTTTAATGAAATGAAACAGAAGTGACTCTTCGGTTTTATGACTACCAGGTAGGTATACGACGACCGACATTCTCCGACCTACGTTTGGTGTACACTAGCGGCAAGCCTGTTACCATTGAATTTTCCACGGCTGTACATACAGACAACTGTACTGCGGACATGATGGGTCAGCGGGAGAACTAGTGGATTCTACCAAAGACATATTCCGCGGGGCTGTGGGTTGAAGCACATAGTCTGATGCGGCTTGTACATTGAAAAGAATAAACAACTTTCTATGTTTTACCAATCTGAAGACATCCAGACTGTTGATAATATGTACAATGCTGTGTGGACCGAATTCTATCGTAAGATCTGGACGAATGAAAATCCCCAGCATATGTACTGCCCTGCGGGATCACAGTGTTGATACAAATGCGAAAAACCGATGCCGAGAAAACTCTAGATGAATCCAACAACGCTTGATAACACCAAGCCACCAAGCCCATTTACATTAGCAGAAAATTACTGTAAGTACTCGATGTCACGTTATAAACTGTACTTGAAAGTTTTTGTTTTTTGTTTTTCTCTAAACCGTTTTTTTCGCGAACGGTTGGCATGATATTACAAAAACTATTTGACCGATTGACTTCAAATTTTAACTGGATTTTAAGTACACATCCCTTTATCGTTTGATGAACCAGATGCTGAACCAATATGTTATATACCTACTTTTCTTTTTATAGATAAAACATTGTCAATTTTTATGAGAAAACTTAATGCATTGATGTTACCGTATCACTTGACAAGCTTGTACTTGTCAGTCTAACGTCGCCATAAAGGAACGTCGAAGTTACTGTTTGAATAGAAGTGTGAGCCTACAAGTATATATAAAGAGGTATAAACCAGCCGAAAAATCAGTTCTTACCAGGAGGAGTTCATCCGACTAGTTGGCCCAGTGTTGACTAAGCGTTTTTTTAAATATTAATAGTTAATTCGTGAAAGTTCAGAAAAAATACAGTATATAGATATAAGTCTCTTCAGTATAACAAATGTTCAGTATTTTACATGATTTTGTACTAACTTTTGGAATCAGAACTTACCAGAGTCAGCTCCTCCAGGCGCACGTTCCACTACTTTTTCGGCGCAAAGTCACATCTACATTATAATTTGCAAACGGGAATTTAATGTTACGATACAATATACGGCATTATTACACATTTTCACAAACAATTTCAATTTCTGCGTCCTATTCTATTCATCTCTTGGTACGTTTGGATCTGCCTTAGGAGTTTCGTCAAGTGGATTGCAGCGTGCGGGTCGTTGTAGTCGCGAAATCTGTGCTGCTGGTGGGCGCGATGCTGCTGATGATGCTGACTGTACGCCACCGACGCCACGCTAGCCTGTTCCTTCAACACCTTCACCTGCTGCTTGAGCGCAAGAACTTCCTTGTACAAATTCATCACCACCGTTATCTCGTCCTCCTTCTTGTTGAGTGCCTGCTCCATCACCTCCAGCTTCTTCACCGATTCCTCGTCAGCTTTCTTTCCCTTTTCGTTGACTTTACTTTGGAATGTTTCGTATTCCCTATAATATCAAATGGAATTAATTATAACATGCTCAAAAGGAAATACGAGCACAATATATGCTCGAGTCACAAATTGCTCAAAAGAAGACGACCAAACAACTTCAGGTGACAAGAAATGCAACTGAAGCGAGATTATCGAGAGAGATTAAAGGTAGACTAGAGGCCCAGATTGATAACCACAAAAGGAAGAGAGAACAGAACTGCAATCGTAGGAAGAAACATTATTAACAAAATTGACTCCCGATGAAGAAATGCGCGCTGTGGTAAGCAGTGAGGAACTACAAGAAGCCAGTGGCCTATGTCCTACCTCTAAGAAGAAGAAACAGCACGTGGACAAGAGACAATAAACAGAAGGCTGAAGGCCTTGCAGCTGCTGGACAACCAGAAGCTAGTGAGAAGACTACAAAGAAGTAAACCTTTCGAACTGGTGATTCAGTGAAATGCGTAAAAAGCGGAGTACAGTGAGTGAGGTATCAGTACTTCTTGTTTAGGACAAAGCCTAAATATAGGACATCAGTGGATAGCCTACTATAGACAAGTACCTAGTTTTAAAGAATTTAGATTCAAATTGATCTTTTAGTTTCAATTTGTTAATCGTCTTGTCATAAACTGATGAGAATAAAACACATAGATCAATACTCAGACATAATAGAAGTAAAAGCAGGGGTACCCCAGGGTGCTGTCTTGGGACCAATTCTCTGTCTATCTCTATCTAGGTAGAGGAATCAGGAAACCAGATGTCATGCCAATACTTACGAATTCATGAGAGCAAATTCGTTGTGCAAGTTCGTCAGCACTTCCTTCAGGTTCTTCTCTTTCCCTCCTAGTGCGCCATCGCTCGATTTAGCTTCCTCCATGGTGTTTTGGACGTTCTGCTTGTAGGGCCACATTTTCTGCTTCGCTTTCGTTGGTGGCGTGGGAGTCGCAACGTACCTCATTCTACTTCTGTTGGTAGGCTAAACACAGATGAAGAAGAATTGCGATGAAATAAATTGCGTGTGCTTTCACACGCTCTCACACGCGCACACACGCTCTCACACGCTCTCACGCGCTCTCACACGAACTCACACACTCTCACACGCTATCACACGCTATCACACGCTCTCACACGCTCTCACACGCTGTCACACGCTCTCACACGCTGTCATACGCACTTACACGCTCTCACGCGCTCGCACACGCTCTCACACGCGCACTCTCACGCTCTCTCACACGCTCTCGCACAATCTCACACGCTCTCACACCCTCTCACACCCTCTCCCACGCTCTCACACGCACTTACACGCTCTCACACGCACTTACAAGCTCTCACACGCTCGTGTGAGAGCGTCTGGGAGCGTGTGAGAGCGTGGGAGAGCGTGGGAGAGCGTGTGAGAGCGTGTTAGAGCGTCTGGGAGCGTGTGAGAGCGTGTGAGAGCGTGTGCGAGCGTATGGGAGCGTGTGAGAGCGTATGAGAGCGTGTGATAGCGTGTGAGGGCGTGTGAAAGCATGCGAGAGCGTCTGGGAGCGTTTGAGAGCGTGTGATAGTGTGTGAGAGCGTCTAGGAGCGTGTGTGAGAACGTGTGATACCGTGTGAGAGCGTGTGAGAACGTGTGATAGCGTGTGAGAGCGTGTGATAGCGTGTGATGGCGTGTGAGAGCGTGTGAGAGCGTGTGAGAGCGTGTGAGAGCGTGTGATAGCGTGTGAGAGCGTCTGGGACCGTGTGACAGGGTGTGATAGTGTGTGAGAGCGTGTGTGAGAGCGTGTGATACCGTGTGAGACCTTGTGAGAGCGTGTGATAGCGTGTGAGAGCGTGTGAGAGCGTGTGTGAGCGTCTGGGATCGTGTGAGAGCGTGTGATAGTGTGTGAGAGCATGTGAGAGCGTGTGAGCGCGTCTGGGAGCGTGTGTGAGAGCGTGTGATACCGTGTGAGAGCGTGTGAGAGCGTGTGAGAGCGTGTGAGACCGTGTGATAGCGTGTGAGAGCGTGTGATAGTGCGTGTGATAGTGTGTGGGAGCGTCTAGGAGCGTGTGTGAGAACGTGTGATACCGTGTGAGAGCGTGTGATAGCGTGTGATAGCGTGTGAGAGCGTGTGAGAGCGTGTGAGAGCGTGTGATAGCGTGTGAGAGCGTCTGGGAGCGTGTGAGAGCGTGTGATAGTGTGTGAGAGCGTGTGAGAGCGTGTGAGAGCGTGTGAGCGTGTGTGAGAGCGTGTGATACCGTGTGAGAGCGTGTGAGAGCGTGTGAGACCGTGTGATAGCGTGTGAGCGCGTGTGAGAGCGTGTGAGTGTCTGAGAGCGTGTGAGAGCGTAATATTTATGATTAATGATTGGATTTTATACCTGCATCAAGGTACTGGCTGAATAGATAGCAGTTTCCGGCTGGTATTTGTTCAGGACGTCCTGAAAGCCTATGCCCCTCTGCGGTATGCACGTGCAGTTCTTCTGCTTCGTTGGGTCAGCCGTCCACGTCAGCGTTCTCTGCAAAAAAAAGCAAAGCATCATCAAGAAAATTTAGGCAAACTAAAAGCTGACCAAGCCATACGTTGGTATCGCCAGAGGCACCAGTCTCCATCGCTTCCTGGTCAGGCTCCTCGGGTATCTCCTTGGCCATCTCCTGCAACTGCTGATAGTTCAACGAGGTCCTATTCAGCGGGCAATGCATGTACCTAAGGCCAAATTTCAACAAAATATAAAGAAAAATCAACAAAAAAAACGCATTTTGGCCTTACGCTCCCATTCTCGATCCCAACGATGATACCACAGCCGAGAGAGATCTATTGTGCAGCTTCTCGGCTGCCAGGCCGATGTTGTGCGCCAAAGTTGGCGAAATGCCGGAAATCGGCTGTCTGGTCTTGATGATGCTCATCACCTGTTGGATGTTGATGCCGATATTGTGGCTGGGCGATGTTGACTTCGCCGCGCAGAACGGGATGGCGTTCAGGTTGAATTGACGCATGTAGCTCTTGGCCACTTGCTTCATCTTCGAGGCGATGGTGGGCAGCTCGTAGTTTCTGGCGCTGGTAGCGTAGTTGCTGTAGCAGTCCATCCTGGGCGCTGTGGGTTCGGCGTAGGTGTTGTTCTCGTTGATCGGCGTCAGTTGGCGTTGGTTGTAGATGCTGGCCTGGTCGAATTGTTGAGCTGGGTAGAAAAACCTAGATGGGGAGGTGGGAGTTATAGAATTAATTTGGTAGTTATGAAATTAGGAAGTTTTTTTTGTAAATAGTTGACAAAGATGGGTTATGGATGGTGTATATATATGAGAGAGGACTGAGAAAGCATCGGAAGGAAAAAAGGAGATGCTGGAATTGGAAACATCAAAAGTGAAGATAGACCTGGAACATCAAAAGTGGGACAATCTTGTCAAAGGATAGTGCTGAAGAAAAAGCTGAAACTACAGGAGCAAATTATCTATCTAAAGGTGGCTGTAATCGTCTGTATTGATAGCCAATATTGAACAATGATGGCCTATGGTTGACCAATGTGGCGAACGAAATCTGAAGCGTATTCTGTGGGCTAGTTTTCATTTGCTGCCGATAGAGGCGAGCAGCGTTTTTTTGATTGACATCCCGCAGAAGAAGAACAGAAGATTAACATTAATCCTAAATCTGCAAATCTGTCGATACTTTAGAAGCAACAGACTTCACTTCATGATTCCCATAAAGAAACTAAAAGTTGACAATGGCATGATTTTTTATAGTTATGGTTCAAGCTTACATGATGAGCTCATTTAAAGACAAGTGTGACCTAATAGAATCCCTATGAATTTATGTCATGCTGAACAAATTTAATTAAGAGCTATATAATTAATTTTTCACGCTTCAAGCCTTAAGTTCAGTATACCTAAACACTTTGATCAAGTCGAAATTCTCAATAGTATTAAAAAGTACCAAAAAGTTTATTTTTTGACTCTTTCTGGTGAAGTACTATGAAGTTATGAAGACGTTGGTTGTCAGGTTGATAATCAATGAAAAAAATTTGTTCCACAGAACTTAAAATCCATAGGCGTTTGCAGTAACCTCTTTATCACAATAAGCCCTTCGTCAAACAAAGCCCAGTTTTCAATGAACGGCATATATTTCAATAAGACACAAACAGAATAGGTAACAATGCAGAATAACAGTAGGTATAACAAGATGTATAACGTAATTGGTCCACACTATTCGAGAGTTCCAGCATAGACAGATAATTTCACCAAGCGTCGTCTTCACTCAGACTCGGATAGTAACGTCGTCCTTCAATTTTTTTTGGGGGCATCGGATCGACGAAGATTTCTGGCCACCACCAGCCGACAGGGTTAGTTATTTTGCATCGTTACCTATATAGTTTGCGCGTTATTAAACTATTTGTCGTAGAGATATTAGAAAGTTTCAAGAGCCTCAAACAAACTCTCTCCTCCCAACAATGATTCGTAAACATTACCGTTGCTGTTGCTGCTGTTGAAGTTGCGAATGTTGCCTCGACGGTTGATGACATCTATCCATATCGTACGTATTATCCTGCCCCAAGGGTAGAGTAGGTATATCCGTGTTATATTTCGACTGCCTAGACTCTTTCGGGCGATCCTCGTCATGGTTATTGCTCTCGTCAGAGTCTGTGTCTTTCGCGGCGTTATTATGGTAGATCTCCACCAGTTTTTCGGGATCTAAAGGCAGCTTCTGGGTCAACCTATGCTTACTAAGGGTCCTGTCGCCGGTGGCGGTCCTGATCTGTCGCTTGAGCTTCGGCTTTTTCGCTTTTGGGGATAATATGGAGCTCGAGTCGTGGTTCAACATCTTGACCGGTTCGATTTTGAATTTCTTCTCGACGTGCTTGGCGGTCGACTTGAGATTTTTCTTCGTCGTCACGTTCACGGATATCGTCGAATGCTGAAGGGATTTCGTGAGGCTGCGCTGCTTGTGCTTCCGCTTCGCGCTCAGTTGTTTGGAGTCGACGCTCATGACCGATGGTTTTCTCGCCGCCTCGTCGGCCGCTTTGATGGCGGTGATGATTTCGCCGTAGTCTTCGGTGCAATCTGGTCTCGATTCGACAGGTGGCAAGATGGGTTCTGAAAGGAAACGACGAATAATGGTGGTTACGTTCTTTGTTGGTGCATGTTTGGTCATTATATTAATGAAGTTGGGTGATAATGGTGCACAAACTATTGTTGTTGCAGATCTTCTTGTTGAACAATTTAAAGAAGATATGAAAAATGAGAAAGGTGCATGGGAATAACTATCAAAGTGTATTTTGCTATTAGCTATTTCATAGCTATTATAAACTGGTTGTACAGAGAAACATCAAATCTATGTAGACCAGGCAATAGAGATTTTCGCGCGACAAAAATAGTATCAGGTAGCCGACGGTCCCAGGTCACGTGGAACAGTCCGTAGACATTTTCGCAAGCATTTTTCATCTATTTCGCAACTCTTTAAGGTAGCTACATATTCAGCACCCTGGAGCAAGAAAAATCTGTGCGCCATCCTTGTTTTTCAACAGTCATTTTTTGAACAATTAAATTAATGTATCCCACTTTCAATTCCAATTTTTCAATTCCAGTTTGAACTAAAACGGCGTTTATACATACAAAATGCTTGAGAAACTCAGTTTATGGTTTTATAACAATCAAAAAACATTTAGTTAACAGCTGGCTGTGTTCGATTTCTAACTAATTAAACTAGCCCCAATAGTCTTCAAATGGCAAACAAAAGTGTTTTTATATAAATACCGGAATCGTATTTTACGAAATTTTTCTAGAACTGGTTTCGTTTACTAGCGTAGGGATTATGCCCTACGCATAATTAAAAATACTGCTGGGCTTGCATTTTTCCGTAGTGAATAGCTTTTTTTGTTTCATTTCGCTGGGCTAAGATGCATCCGTCAGTGTGCTGTAATGTAAATAATAAAATTTTATTGGCTATAATTTCTTCCTTTTTTTGTTTTTAGTAATTATTAATCTGAAAATTTAAAAAATTCTAATATCTACAACAGTTACAACAGCAATATACAAACGCAAAGCTTGAAAATATTTTCACAGTTCTTGTGAAGGTTGGTTGAGATGCCACAGTACTCGGTCTAAACCCATTCAAATGATGTTTAGGGACATTTTTTCAACTATCCTAAAGAGATTTTTTTTTTATTTTCGTTATATTTGGAAAAAAGCGTTTTATGCAATTGAAACTTTTACCAACCACTAAAATTTTGGGATTGACTGATTTTTGGAATTTTTTTTTTTTAAAATAATTAACATTATGTGTTTCATATTAACAAGAAAATACTAAAATCCATCTAGATACTTATAAGTTTATGAATAAACGCACAAATTTAATAAAATTTTACCCATTTAAAAGTTATGACAGTCATTTAAACTAAACAATAAACTACAACAGAACACACAATAAGTAAATAAATATGAAGTGCGCTTGCTTAAAAAAAGTCATACAATATGTGAAAACAACGGACCAATCTATAAATCAAAATAATGACAATTAAGTCAAGATCACAAAACATTTAGTTCCTTACAGTTTTAATTAGAAGATCTGGCCAATAGAAGTTTTACACAATTTTTTTTTGTTGAAAAACGAAAAAACACGTTTTTTAAAGTTTTTTTTTTATAACAAATTAACTAATGATATTTGCTGGTCGAAAACACATCACTATACATCTACGGACAGTTCCACGTGACCTGCGACCGTCGGCTTTCTGATACTATTTTCGTCACGAACTTGCAAAAACATGGTTGTAAAGCAATTGTTAAAACAATGCATCCTACGACAACAACGACACGTACATTTGTAACCTTTTCTGACAGGTACAATGGTAACTTTTTCTGACAGGAGTGTGCTAAATTTTCATCACATAAGTGCTCGAAAAAGTTACTGTAATCATGTCAAAAACTACAATTTTAGCACTTTTTGTTTGGGAGTTGAATCTCGCAAAATATAGTAATATGCAATGCTTAAGGAATTTATTATTTGATAATAACTAGTTAGATCATTCCCAGGTATATACCGGGTGTCCCAAAGTGCTCGCGAGAAGCTGCAAAGGGGTTTAAGGGAACCCTAAACAACCAGATTTTTTGTTGTCAATAATGCTATGTCTGGAATGGAGCCGTTTAAGCTTTTATAGTTATTCAAATGATATTTTTAATTCAGATTTGTTAGACATCACTAGTCAACACCAAGGACGAAATGACCAAGAAGATCTGAACCTTACATTTTTATCATTCTGGCATAGAATGGAAGCATTTACCAAGATATTTACAAGGAAGAACTAGTTTTCTTTACAACGTAATAATACTCTATGGTCATCTCTACAACTATTCCAAATACCATAAGGGCATAAGACATTACCTGGCTTATCCTTGCCACTAGCAGTATCCTTCAGCTTCGATTTTCGTCCGCTCTGAGGCTTATCACAGTCCAATCTAACGTGCAACTGAGAGAGACGATTCACAGAAGCCGTGATGCCGTTCAAGATATTATTGATGGTCTGGACAGCAGCCCCAGAGGTATCAGTGCTGATCGCCTGAGAATTCTGCCTGACAAGAGTGGATGTCGATATGCCATCTCGCGACCCCTGGTGATTGACACTACAGTAAGCATTGATGTTGTTGTTGTTGTTGTTATTGTTCTTGAAGTTGTTGTTGTTGTTGTTCTTGAAGTTGTTGCTGGTTATGGTGTTGTTGCTGGTTATCGTGTTGTTGCTGATCGAGTACTCGTCAATGTCATGCGACGATTCAATGTGGTCACCCCTGTTCTGCGGCAGTGCTGGCGTTGACAGCTTCTCCCCTTGGCTAGCCGCAACACCTTAGAAAATTGTAAAATAATGTCATAATATTCGTATCATCGAGTAGTAGGGTGAAATAGAAACTGTTCTCTTGCTAAATTAATTTACTGGATACATTAAATTTAGTTTGATGATTAATTTTGCAATGATAAATGATTAATTCACGCAGCAAAATTAATTGAGCAAGCAAAAAGAAGTTTTATTTCGCCCTACTAGTAGATCATATTCGCGTGTTCTGGACCAAACGGTGTAAACCAAGCGGTGGAGATATGACAGCAGCGTTTATGAAGTGCAGCTTGACATAATGCATAATACTAATGCCATAATAGTGATAAAAGTCGTGAAACTCACTTCGCCTTTCGGATATCCTTCTCGGGTGTCTTTCTTTCTCGCTTCTAGAGTTCTTGATTGCTTCGGCTTTGGTCTGATAGAGTTTCTTCATCTGGTCCAATTGGTCTTTGAGTGTGTTGCAACGGTTCTCGGCAATCTCTAGTTGTTCTTCCATTTCTGCGAAGAGGAGAAGACATTGGTTGTCAAGTTGAAGGACTGCGTCAATTACCAAACGCGAGATGCTTTTGGTTAATTCTTATGCCAAAGTGTTGGCTCTTTTTTGCTGACTTATTATCCCATTAATACTTGACCAATCTTTAGGAATTTTTAGGAAGCTTGTCGATAAAAAGACTGTACTACAGTACAGGTTTTGTTTTTATCTAAGTACTGTTTTTAATTCTAAAGAATTTTAATATTCAATGCTTGAATTCGAAAATATGTAGCATTATTAGATTTAATTTCTGTTTTTTTTTTGTTTAGGACGCAAAACTTCGTAAAAAAAACCCGCCTGTGAAAATAATAAACCTGATAGTGTTCACGAATCTTTTATATTATTCAAATTAATTATAAGCCGTCAGTGATTAAAGATGAAAGATGTGAATATGTGACATTGAAAGGTGCAGGTTTTAGGATACGGTTAAAAGAAGGGTTTTTAGGAACGATTTTTTTTGTCAATATCTATTCTATCAAGTTATCTATCATCAACAAACTTATTACACATCCTTCGTCTTTAATATTATGAAAGAATTGTTCTGCTAAGCTTATACTTTCGGAGATATAATGCAAACCAGTGATGCAAACACACGTTGACAACATTTCATAACAAATTTTTTAATCACTGCTAATTTTTAATTAATTTTAATAATAATATCATCAAAGATTCAGTAAACATTTGGATATGATGTTCAGGAGATTTTTCTGAATCTATTGGTAGCATTTTCATATGCGGGCAAATTATTTGTCAACCCAAATGTAAAATGACTTACTGTTCTTTTGATTTAAATATTATAGATTATTATTATTACTAAGGTCTGACATGTTTTTTTAGCAGTTGATTTTACGCAAATGTTCAGTTTATATATCAGTATTTTCTGATTTGTTATTGATAATACTTTGCAAAGTTTTGTTGTAAAAGCAATATTTTGAGTAAGGTGGTTTGGGGTATTAAGGCCTAGGGGCTGATTAGGTCCAGGGCGGATATACATATGAAGAATCAGTGGTAAAAGCAATGTGTTTGGAAGTTATTCTTAGTTATTTTTAGATTCCTTTTAATAAAATTAAAAAAAATCGCTTAATAACTAAAAAATATATACTTATATATTAATAAATTAATTGTACACGACAATTATAACAATGAATTAAGAGCACACACATACAAATTTATTCACAATAATTAGAAAGGGACGCAGAACAGGTGTTCAATTACGAGACAAGGAAAAGATATTCTTCACTGTTCAAACTTCAAAATGTTCATTTTGAACAGTGAAGAATAATTTCGTAAATTTATTCACGTCACAGTTTTGAGAAATTTTGCAGAAACTTTATTATCAAATACAATGGTAACAATATTTGATAAATTCACTAACACTATTCATTATACCATCAATACTTTGACTTATTTATTATAATAAAAAAAAATTTAACACCATTTATTTAATAAAATTATAAGCCCCTAACCACAACAAGTATTTTAGAACCTAAATACGTATTTCAGCAACTATGTTGCCATCTTCAGTAGAACCTAAAAAGAGGAAAAGAGAGATTAGCAGTTCATAGTATCTTTACTGGATATTGTCCAAGCAAATCACTAGTGGAAGTGACGTCCATGTTAAAAATTAGCCTATATATACCCACTTGTTGTTCACACCTCAGTGAATGTTGATCATTGAAGCGTAAAAAACAAGTTTTAATTAAAGCAGGTCAAACAATGGCGAACTAGGTATAGGACCCCTGTCTGAATTTATTAATTTATCTCTATTCAAGTGAATAAAGATACTTTCCAAGCTGTTTAGTTCCCTATTATTTGACACAGCTTTTACAAGTTTTAAGTCATCTACAACTACTTTATGACCTGTGTCTAAAATATGTTGAGCCACACTAGATTTTTCAAAACGATTATATTTAAAATGAGCTACATGTTCTTTGAACCTAGTTAAAATTGTTCTTCTAGTCTGGCCTACGTATTCTTTTTCACAGTCATGACATTTGATACAATATATACCAGATTTATCAAGTACATCTACCTTGTCCTTTGGGTTTCCAAGAAGGTTTTTTATGCTATTATGAGTCGAATATGCTATACAGAGATTTTGTGATGTAAAAATACTTCTCAAACCCCTTGTTCAAAAGGTTCAAAGAACATGTAGCTCATTTTAAATATAATCGTTTTGAAAAATCTAGTGTGGCTCAACATATTTTAGACACAGGTCATAAAGTAGTTGTAGATGACTTAAAACTTGTAAAAGCTGTGTCAAATAATAGGGAACTAAACAGCTTGGAAAGTATCTTTATTCACTTGAATAGGGATAAATTAATAAATTTAGACAGGGGTCCTATACCTAGTTCGCCATTGTTTGACCTGCTTTAATTAAAACTTGTTTTTTACGCTTCAATGATCAACATTCACTGAGGTGTGAACAACAAATGGGTATATATAGGCTAATTTTTAACATGGACGTCACTTCCACTAGTGATTTGCTTGGACAATATCCAGTAAAGATACTATGAAGTGCTAATCTCTGTTTTCCTCTTTTTAGGTTCTACTGAAGATGGCAACATAGTTGCTGAAATACGTATTTAGGTTCTAAAATACTTGTTGTGGTTACGGGTTTATAATTTTATTATTAAGTTTGCCACAGTCTCCAAAATATTGTCGTCACCATTTATTTATATAAAAATTGTCAATTTTTAAATATTAAAATAGACATTTTCAAATCATATTTAATATCCAACAACATAATCTTTACTTATATCGTTTTTTTTAATATAGTAATTTATTATTCTTTTAGTTGTTTTAAATAGGCCCTGTAATATCACTTTGAGTAGACAGTTATATGTAGAGGTATTTGTTTTGTTTTATTCATAAAAAGTTTCAGCCGTGTGAAATATTAGCAAAACAAAGGAAAATAAGGACAGAAAATACATGTTAAACACTTCGAAAATAAAGGAAGGAAATAAACAAAGCTGGGGAAAGTAAAGAAGAATAGCTTTGAAAAACAGAAAAACATTGGAGTTTCACAACAAAATTAAAAACAAAATTAGTTACTCCAATTTACCATCAACTACAAAATCGACTTAAGCCACATTGCCAGTTCCAAAACTGACTGCAACATTGCTGCAACATTATAGGTAGCACATTGAAGAATAAAGGAAGTATGAATGAAGATGTGACAGAAGTGACAAACTCTCAGCAGGAATTTACGTACCATTTCAACCAGAACCAGTATCAGATCTTCCCTCTCACCCACTTATCTCAAAACCCAGCGCTGCAGCCCCTTGTATCCTCCCCCTCCCCATTGACGCAAATGCCAATTTTGACAAGCTCGCGAGACATACGTCAAAACCATCCCTTTGTCAAAAACACGCCAAAAATCCATAAAAAAAAAACAATTCCGAACAACAATTTAATCTAGCAAGCTCATGTTAGCCGATAATCAGCGATCTGTCACCAGTTTGTCAGTCATGACAGAGATATTAAGCGTCGAATCGTTAGAACCGTAATTTTTTCCTCGAACAAATTTACCGCAAACATGTCCGCTTGTGCGTCAACGGCACGGCTCAAGAGCAGCACCGCCGGCACCGCCGCCAACGGCACGCTTCCGGCCGCGTCGCCCAAGAGCGACCGCACCAGGTGCCACGTGGTCTTCATGCACAACAAGTTCAGGAAGCGAAAGGACGACAGGTACATCATAGACCTCGCCCAAGGCCTAAAGCTGTACGGCCACGAGGTCACAGTGCTGACTACCGGGATCGATCAGCAGAATTGCTTCCATGAAGTGGTTGTAAGTCTTTTTATTTGATTTTCTGTTTCGTTGAAGTAAGTTCTTGTATCTTCTTAGCCGAAAACAGGGAATATAGACGTGAGGTACTGCGGGAACTACCTCCCGAACAGCTGGTACTTCTTGAAAGCTGTCGTCATGGCTTTGAGGTTATGTCTGTTCCCTCCGAAGCCAACACCGAAGGTGATCATCCTCGACACCAATACAGTAGCCCTCTTCATATTATCAAAATTCTCGAAATACAAGACGATCCTGCTGGCTCACTTCTCAGCTATAAAAGAATTGGACTTCTTTGCTAATTACCTGAAGGTGACGCCTGATCTCCTGACAGCCTTAACCATACCCTACGCTGATGAGATAATCGTGGAGAGCGAATGCTTGGGCGACGTCTTCAAGAGATCCTTCCCGAATTTCGAAAAGGACCTGAGGTTCATCACTCCTTGCGTGGACACAGGAGCCTGGACGCAAGAGTGTATAGACATCCACAGGTTGATCCCGGACTTACCAGAAAACATGAACCTCTTCGTGGTTTTCGGTCAGTTCAAGAAACGCTCAAACTTCAAGCTGGCCCTAGACGCCTTCGAGAGCTTCCTATTGGTGGCCGACGAAGAGACAAAAGGAAGATCCCACCTGGTCATCGGAGGGAACTGCAACGACAAAAAATCGGACGAACTACTCTACTATGACGAACTCCTAGACATAATAAAAGCTAGACCGTGCGGGACCCAGATAACCATCCTCAAACAACTGCCAATAGTCCACAAGAAGTCCCTCCTGAAGAAATCCACCGCCCTTTTGGTCCCCACGAAGCACGACCCCTTCCCTGACACGGTAATTCAAGCCTTGCAAATGGGAAGGACTATTATTGCTACAAATTCCGGGTTTGCAAAGTACGCCATCACGCATAGGATTTCTGGGATTCTGGTGGAGCCCGATCCTTATAAGTTTGCCGCTGCCATGATGAAGATTATTGGTAACCCTATGGTGCACACGTTCATATGCGAGATGGCTGCAGATGTGTTCAGGAATCGTTACTCGCACCAGTGCGTCTACTGTAAGATCAATGGTGTTGTTGAGCAGCAGTTGGCGCCCGTCAAAGGCGAGAAGGGTGGGTGAAGGGTGAGAAGGGTGGGTGTGATCGTGTGTACAGTGGTTGTGAATAAAAATTGGATTGTACCGAACGTTTTTTTTTATTTGTTTCTGTTTGTGTTTGCTAACTACATTGAAGGTGTTTCGGAAATCAGCTATATATAGAGAGTTCAGACGCCACACAGCGTGTTTATAGTTTCAATTGACAAAAAACCGAAACCACTGCTTAGATATATCAGCGACAGACGGCGAGACATATATTCTGGCATGTGAATAAAAATGTGAAATTGTGTTTAAGTCAACTTTCGTTAAAAAAACTTACGTGACTATGCAATAATGAGTGGTTTATGTTTAGAAGATGATCGCTACTCTGAAGCGATTTTCATGACTCTATTTTTCTGTTGTTGATTTGATTTGTCAGAAATGATTTTGTAATGGTTTTTTCAATTTTCAGTTTTGAGCATAATTACTTGGAAATTGTAACTAAGGCCTGCGCCACACTGGTGTCAACTGACAACGCGACTTATGTTAACGCAAGTATGTCCCAGATCCTAATCTTAAGAATTGAGTTATTTTTTTTTTCTCAAGAGATTGTACACTATTTTAAATATGGCTGAAAGTTGAGCAAAAAAGGCATGGTTTTCTAGCCATTTTTTGCAATTGAGTCTTTTAGGATGTTACAAGATTATCTCAAAAACAGTGATGTAGTAAATCTCATACACAAACTACGACCTCCAAATTCTTCCAAATAAGTATAGTTCATAGCTTCACTAATAATGAAAGGTACGTACTATCGTGGCCATATATTATGTCACTTCTTTTGACGTCGAATTTCTCGCAAAACTAGGGGCGAAAAAATTTGATAAAATTCTGATGATGTCCTTGATTAATATACTACAACTCATAAAAATTAGAAAGCTGTATATGTTGGCGTTTTCCCGATTTTTCCAAATTATGAAGAATTGGCGCTGTTTTTGCCCCGTAAATTTCATTCGTTTAACTTTATCAACTAATTACTCCGGAAATTGATTTCAATGAATCAAAAAGTAAAATCACCTGCGGAATGCTAGCTTTCAATGTGCCGTTTTGTAAAACCATAGGATTAGTGGTTGACCCACAAAAAGCTATATTATGCAATGCCAGTAATTCCGTTATTAGAAGAGCTAGAATAATGAAATATAGACTATAGGCTACCCAATAATTCATAGGTTTAAAGTTTATTAAATAATCATTGTTTATCTTGCATTTCTCATACAAAAGATCGTGCTGAAACTCCGCGTGAATTCCAACGCTCTACGGTCTTTGGTGTGCTGCGGGGACGGGAGGCGTTAGCGGTGCTGTTATGTCGGAGAGAACCGACACAGCTGAGAGAATCGGGGCAGCTTATTATCAATACACAAAAAGAACGATAACTTGTCAAGGTAGTAATTTTAACTAACAATTAAAATCTTAAATTTTGCACAATTTTGATTATAATATGTGACCCGGTACGAGACAAATCTCTTCTATCGATTGGCGTTTTTGTTTTCTTCAGTTTTTATACAATAAGGTTGTAAACAAGATTTTGATGGAAGCGGATTGATCTAATAATATGGATTTAGCAGATTTTCCGATTAGTGGTGAATACTAAATGAAGTTTGTTTGATAAACCCAAAAAATATTGAAAAAGTATGCCCGATTTTGTTATATAAATATTCAAACTATTATAACAGTTTCAACAGTTTATTTGTTAATAATATTTAAATACATGCACAAACAATATAAAATAAATACAACTCTTGATATATTAAATATATTACAAACGTCAGCTCTGAGCGTATAAAACTTAAAAATATCAAAACACTTTTACAAATTTAGCATCGTAAATTTGTAGATCGTAGAACATTTTGCAGATCACTCATTAATTTTAAATGGTAATCCCGACACCAGATTTAAATTGCCAAGAATTCCCATGGGACTTCCCAAATGCCTGTTCGTGGCTGTTATCTTATTGACTCATTTTGCCATTATTTTTTAATTCGGTAATCTGTCGCCGGATATAAAAATTCCTTCGGAGGCATAACCGACGTGTCGTTATATTTTATCCGTAAACACTGTTCTTCTAGTAACTAATGCATATGCGATCCCCCACTACTGGCAGCGTCGCTGTCGATCCCTTCCCCCGCTCGCCCCAAAGACCGAAGAGCGCCGCGTCAATTGCAGCAACCATGAGATGCTTCAACACGATCTTTTGTAGGGAAAATGCAAGATAAATAATGATTATGTGATAAACTTTAAACCTATGAATTAGTGGGTAGCCTATAGTCTGTATTTCATTATTCTAGCTCTTCTAATAAAGGAATTTCTGGCATTGCATAATATAGCTTTTTGTGGGTCAAGCACTAATCCAATGATTTTACAAAAATGCACATTGAAAACTAGCATTCCGCAGGTGATTTTACTTTTTAATTCGTTGAAATCTATGGATTATTTCCGGAGTAATTAAATGATAAAGTTAAACGAATAAAATTTACGGGGCGGAAACAGCACCAATTCTTCTGAATTTGGAGAAATCGAGAAAACGCCAACATATACAGCTTTCTAATTTTTATGAGTTGTAGCATATTAATCAAGGACAGCATCAAAATTTTTTCAGATTTTTTCGCCCCTATATTTGCGAGAAAATGGACGTCAAATTCATTGATCTTAAATTTGTTGTGCCTGGACACAGTTATCTGTCAAACAACGCCGACTTTAGCGTAACTGAAACAACTGCAAGAAAATAGGAATTTATATTAGGCCCAAAATACTGGATCAATCTAGTAGCAACTGCCAGAATAACAAATGCATTTCAGGTAATTAAAATAAAGGGAGAAGAATGTTTTTGATCAAACCGTTAGAAGACTCTGCAACCAAAAACTAAAAAGCTGAAAGAATTAAAGTAAATTGCCTAACCATGAAATGGGTTTAGGTATTGCAAGAATCAACAGAAATAAATCTTTTATAATCTTCGCAAGAAGATTTTCAGTTTTATCAGATCAACATTTCAAAGATTCCAGCAAAAAGAAGGGCTACCAATTTCTTTAATATATATGACGTAAATTATTACTCAATTAATCTTTTTTATTCGTCACTTTTGATAGGCCAATAACACAGAACTATCGTATTCTTCAAGTCCAGTTAACCTCTTAAAATTTGGTGGGGTTAGTTTAGCTACTGTCTCATAGATGGCGCCACGAAACTATTTCTACCAAAAGAAGGCCACAGACGGTCTTGAGGGGTTAAGGGTTCACAATCCCGGTGAGTAGGGCCATAGCCCACAAGGACTGCAGAAATACCTCACCGATTTCCGATAGGAATTTCACAAGAATCACCGGACCTCCGATAATGTTCAGGAATACCGTTCGATATAAGTAGAAGCGGCCGAGGCATACTACGATCAGTACCAATCGATATTTCTTTGATTTTAATCGAAAATTGCACCAAATTTTAAGAAAATTAGTACAGTTTATACCTAAATTCTGATTAGAAGGTATCTAGATTTTTTTTTGGAAGATAAACTGAATGAATAGGCTGAAATAAATTGAAGATGAATCACTTTTCACTACACAGATAGAAAAATGTTGTTCTAATTTAAATAAATATGCATTGACTCTAACAAACGTGGTGTTTCAATAGGCTCAACGAAATATTTTAATTGCTCATATTTCCAAAGATATTAACTAAATTCAAGCATTTCTTTGAACAACTAATTGCTTATATTGTGAAGATTGAAAACATACCATATTTGCAATAATTGAACGTTTTAATCCAATGTAAGGTTGCTTTCTGTATGGCAATGCAACATTTCTGATAATATCGGATCAATTTAATGTGTAATGAAAGCTGTAATGAAATTAGTAGGTAATGACATCTGTTTTCATTTGGTCGAAAGGAACAGTAGAGATTTTATAATATCATTTACAGGGTGATTTTTTTAGTATACATTGTGAATTTTTGGAACATCGTTTTCTTGCTGTTTTTACTTTATCATACGCAGTATGTAAAGTATTGTAATCGTGTCGAAAAAAATTTTTGAGATTTTAGCGGAAATAGGTCTTTATGGGTCCCCTGAACATTTTTGACCAAGGTACAAAAAATGTCTGTGTGTGTGTGTGTATGTGTGTGTGTGTGTGTGTGTGTGTGTGTGTGTGTGTGTGTGTGTGTGTGTGTGTGTGTGTACCCGATTTTTGTTAATTCATTTCCGGAGAAACTACTAAAGGTATCGGCACGGAACTTCATATTTAGAAGTTTCATGACCAAACTTAGAGTTGAAAAGCTTTTGGTTCAAAAGGGTCCAAAGGAACTGGGTGTTTACTCCAAGCCTTTTTCAAGGATTTTAGAAATCAGCCGCCATTTCTGTAATTTCGTCAAAATAGTTAAATAATAAATTAAAGCAGAGGAAATTTTGAATAATTTATGCCTATGACATTTTTTGGTAAAATTAATAGTTTAGCTTTTTAGTTTATTCTAAGCCTTTTTCAAGGATTTTGGAAATGAGAAGCCATTTCTGTAATTTCGACAAAATAGTTAATTAATAAATTAAAGTAGAGGAAATTTTAAATAATTTATGCCTATAACATTTTTTGGTAAAATTAATAGTTTACCTTCAAGAGCAAATTCTATTTGATCGAGATCGGTCGCATCTGCATTGCTATGAAATTACATAGTAGCCAGGATTTTGACAAATATATTTTTGTGTTGTCACATTCGAAAACAGCTGATCTCATCAGAGGTTGGAGAACCACTATGGAACGTGCCGCTGTAGTGCGCAAAATTATAAAATACAAATTTCGAATAAAATAAGATCACCAATTTGATTGTTTGTTGATAAGAAATATCAACCAGTCTTTATATCTAATTCTAAAAATGATACATTGAGAAAATTATAAATAAAGTATAGCGATGAGTGTAGTTTTATTTTAGTATGTTGGTAGGGATGTGTCATGAACAAATATAAATCTGTCAGAATTTGAATTACCTTTTTAAGGTGCGTTTTCATTAGTGATAATGGCAGTGGTAGCAGACGCCGCTATAGTATTTCCAATAAAAAATTGCTAGTGACTCATGTTTATGTACATGCAAACTAATATGTGTCATTATCACGATATGTAAGAAATACTATAATTTCGTATTCTACCACCGCCATTAGCTACCATTACCTACCAATCGGAACGCACCTTTCGTCAAAGTGGTACCAACCTAGCATTTACTATACAGAAATCATTTATTTTTTTTAAATACGTATTTCTTAAAAAGCAACACAATAAACGTTGATGTCGCTCCTGCCAAAAACTAGATAGCGCGACTCGCTCATATGTGACGGCGACACTCCGCCTTCGGTGACGCGCCGTATCACCGCTCGTCGCGCTATTCCGTACTTTCGGCATTTGTGACATAAATAGAAATAGAAATAGAAATAGAAATAAATTTATTGAGCTCTTAGATCATACATTAATGACATCAGCTAAGTCACACTTACAAGGCAAATATTAAATCACTTATACTATCACTTTCAGAAATACAAATAGTTATGGAATAAAATCAGAAGACAAACACTACATGTTAAAAAACTCCTTGGCACTATAAAAACAGTGTTGTATGAGATAGCGTTTGAAATTGTTTTTAAAATGTAATAATGTTCTACACGAGCGTATCTCCTTAGGGATGTTGTTGTAGATCGCTATACATGAGTATGTAGGGCCATTCTGATATCCAGAAGTGCGGTGTAATGGCACTCTAAAATCAGATCCATGTCGTGTTGCATACTCATGGTTATCACAATTTTTTTCGAATCTGCCTTTGTTTGCAAACACATAGACTGCACACTTATAAATGTGTATACAAGGAAAGGTTAAGATATGTTTGGCCTTGAACGTTGGTCTGCATGAATCTCTGGTCTTTAATCTAAAGATCAGTCGAAGTAGTCGCTTTTGTGCAATGAGAAGCCGTCTCTCGCTGGCAACGGATATCGCTCCACCCCATGTAACCACATTGAACGATAGATGGGTGTATGCCAAAGCATAGTACATCGTCAATAGAGTTGAAGTGTCCATCTTCGCTTGAAGCTTCAGGATAGCGTAGAAAGCAGTATTCAGTTTTGCAGCCACGTTGTCAACATGATGTCGGTACGACAATCCACCGTCTATATGCAGACCTAGAAATTTTGTGGATTCAGATGTTTCGACGCTGTTAGTCAATCCTTTCTTTGGGCCAAAAGGTACGCAGACCGTTTTGTCAACATTTAAAATTAATTTGTTTTTAGTGCACCATGATATCATTGCTTCCTTCACTGCACTAAGTTTCTCCAGGAGTTCATCTTGACTCCGCGCGGACACAGCTATGGAAGTATCATCGGCAAAACTGACAACCAAACCATCCCCCATGCTTTCGTAAAGATCGTTTACATACAACAGGAACACTATCGGACCCAGTGTCGATCCTTGAGCAACGCCACATGATAACGGATACTCTTCCGGTGTAATAACTATATTCTATATTCTATATTATTGTAAATAACTATTATTCTAATGACGTAGTGTAGGTAGTGTCAAATGCTGATGTTTTGACAATACCTACGATTTATCTCTATAGAATAGATTCTCATGCAGCTAAACTATTAATTTTATATATTGTATGATAAAGTCATGTGCCTGGCCACATCAGATTTTTACTGAAAAAAAACCAGTTGAATTGGACGTTTGCATAGATAAAAAGAAAGAAAAAACGATTCCATTGCATAGGCACAAAAAGTCCAATTGCGAATTTGAGGTATCTTTAAAGATGGTGGAGAAACTATAGCAAACGTCTAGTTTTATTATGGGCGCCGATTGATTTTGAAATTTTTGAAGGATTTTGCCTACCTGGTTTCCAATTGTACAACAATTATTGGGCTGTAGATTTTTTTGAAAATTTTTGTGTTTTTGCAACAGAACATAAAATTTTGGTTTTGCAGTGATTTGGAACTAAAATCAACATCGCTTTTTACTAAAAATTACTATATAATTATAATAATAATTATAATATAATATATAATAACTAAAATTATGGCAACCGTCATATTCCACTGGTTTTTGCTAAAAACAATAAAAAAACATTGTTTAAATATTTCACCCTGTAGGTATAAGAAGAAATCACACTGTATACGATGCTATAGGATCTCTAGTGCCATTTTTACTTTATCATACGCAGTATGTAAAGTATTGTAATCGTGCCGAAAAAAAAAATTGGGATTTTAGCGGAAATAGGTCTTTTTGGGTCCCCTGAACATTTTTGACCAAGGTACAAAAAAATGTCTGTGTGTGTGTGTGTGTGTGTGTGTGTGTATGTGTGTGTGTACCCGATTTTTGTGACGACGATTCCGGAGAAACTACTAAAGGTATCGGAACGAAAGTTCATATTTAGAAGTTTTATGACCAAACTTAGAGCTGAAAAGCTTTTGGTTGAAAAGGGTCCAAAGGAACTGGCTATTTTCTCTTACCATTTTTCAACGATTTTGCAAATGAGCCGTCATCTCTGTAATTTCGTCAAAATAGTTAAATATTAAATTAAAGTAGAGGAAATTTTGAATAATTTATGCCTATGATATTTTTTGGTAAAGATAATAGTTTAGCTTCAAGAGCAAATTCTATTTGATCGAGATCGGTCGCATCTGCATTGATATGAAACACTACATAGTAGCCTGGATTTGACAATAATTTTTTTGTGCTGTCACCACAGAAATGTCTATGGCTGCCACACTCGAAAACAGCTGATTTCATCAGAGGTTGGCGAACCGCTATGGAACGTAGCCGCTCTAGTGCGGCAAAGTACAAAATACAAAATACAAATAAAATAAGATCACCAATTTGATCGTTTGTTGATACGAAATATCAACCCGTTGTTACATATATCTAATTGTAAAAATGATAAATTGAGAAAATTGTAAATAAAGTATAGCGATGAGTGGAGTTATATTTTAGTATGTTGGTACGGATGTGACATCTACTGTGTCATGAACGAATATAAATCTGTCAAAATTTGAATTAGCTTTTTAAACTTGACGTTTCGTAGAAGTGGTATCAACCTAACATTTCCTATACAGAAATATTTTTGATTTTTTTTAAATACGTATTTCTCAAAAAGCAACACAAAAAACGTTGATGTCACTCCTGTCGGAAACTACATAGCGCGACTCGCTCACATGTGACGGCGACGCTCCGCCATCGGTGACCCGCCGCACCACCGCTCGTCGCGCTATTCCGAACTTTGGGCACTTGTGAGATAAATAACTATTATTCTGATGACAGTAGGTAGTGTCAAATGCTAATGCTTTGACAATACCTACTATTGATACTATTGACTATCAAAATATCTGTCAAATCCAGGCTAACTAGTGTAATTTTAATTCAGACACGATTTATCTCAATCAAATAGATTCTCATGCAGCTAAACTATTAATTTTATATTTTGTATGATAAAGTCATGTGCCTGGCCACATCAGATTTTTTACCAAAAGAAGACAAATGTCATTACCCACTGATTTTTATACACATAAAGCAACTTCGGAATAAAAAGTAAGTTGTTGTGTAAAAAGTAAGTTGAAGTGGCCGAGGTACAGTACGATCAGTACTAATCGATTTTTCTTTGATTTGAATCGAGAATTATACCAATTATTTAGAAAATAATTACAGTTCATACTTAAATGCTTATAGGAAGGTATCTAAATTTTTTTTTTCGAAAATAAACTGGTGTTGTATTACTGAAAAAAATATCTTTGTCTAGGATTCTTGTTATATCTGGCATATGGCTATGGTTTTCAAATGATGAATTCTATATTCCGTTAACGGATGTACTTTTTGGTGACATATCGCGTTTTGCATAGACACCCATCAATTGTTACTATATTTTGTTGCTTAAATTGAAAATTTGAAGACTTACCATGCAATTTCTCATCTTGGCTGCTCATCTTATTGGTATCTATGTGGTGATTATACTTTGGTTCTTGACTTTTTGATTCTGGAAGCAAATGGAAAACTAAATCAGTCGTTTGGTTCGGAGTGAGCAAATGTATTGGCATTAAAAATTGGTATTGTAGTCAAACATTTCGTTTTATTATTTCATAAAAGTCAACTGTCTACATACTTGAGCCCATCAATGTCTAATACAAGATTTACAAAGTAAAGTACGTGAATAGTTGACTATCGTGTCCAGCGTGGTTCGAATATGGAACGAATTATTTATTATTCTGACGTATAATTGTACTTTATAGATTATAGAAAATAAGTTATCAAATTTAAAACAGACATCATATTAGTTTTGAATGTTTTTAATTGTATAAATAATGCCAGATTGTTTTATTACCTGTCTTGTTCTACCAATTAAAAATAATTTTTAAAACTTTTTATATCAAATTCAATATACAAACTTCAATTGTTTAACTGGCTTATGACGTCGTCGAATTTATTTGTTTTAATGGCAACCTCATATTGTTTTACAGGTAATTGTATAGCTTTAAATTGTCTTAATGGTAATGTAAAGATTTTATTGCACTACAATACAAAATTTTCGAAAAAAGCAAAATTGATAAATCTGCAAAGAAAGTAATCAAAACGCCTATTTATTTTCTATTCGCAAACAAAAGTTATAACATTGACAACTTTCCCTAATATTTAATTGTCTAATTTAATTTTCGTAAAGAATGGTTATAATATTTTATAATGAAGACGATACCATTAACATTTGCTATCCAAAATGTATTTTCTAGTATATAGAATGTTATTATACCGTGTGTTCATTTCAAAAGTATACACCCTTAATAACTCTTGCCCTGATGCGATTATTGCTTTGAGTGAAAACACGTCGATTTAGATATCGAGGGGGAAGTTCAAAAATGGTACCTAGAGAACTTTAGGTTTCATCCCTTCACCCTCCAGCCACCCATTTCGAAATTTCAAATAGCACCTCCTATGTTGTGATACATCATTTGAAAGGGCACAAAATTATCTACTCAACCATGATAACAAAAAATTAAATCGATCGATTGGTTCTTAAGATAGAGTACCCAGAAGATAGAAGGTATGAAATGAATTATTATTAGCGGAACATAGCGGATTGGATACACTGTTGAATTAAATTACAGTCATAAGAAATAAAACATTAAAATAAATAATAAAATAAGAAATTATTTTATGGTATGTTCGAAATTGCCACCATTATTTGCTAGACAAAAATACATTCTGTTTTCGAACTCTTCGCGAACGCAAATAATGGTGGCCGTTATTCTAGTCTATCTTAAGAACCAATCGATCGATTTCATTTTTTTTATCATTGTTGAGTAGAGAATTTTGTGCCCTTTGAAATGATGTATCACAAGATAGGAGGTGCCATTTGAAATTTCAATGTGGGGTGGCTGGGGGGCAAAGGGATGAAACCTAAAATTCTCTAGATATCATTTTTGAACTTCCCCCTCAGTATCTAAATCAACGTGTTTTCACTCAAAGCAATAATCGCATCAGGTCAAGAGTTATTAAGGGTGGATACTTTTGAAATGAACACACGGTATAAAATGTTATAAAACTATTTGCAAAATTATGTTGATTTTGCAAATAGTTTTTTTACTGTAAACTGATAGTGTGCACGTATTATTGACAACAACTTTCTCCCAACAAAAATGTTTGCAGTAGTTAGATATTTGATAGGAAATTTACGATATTATGTAAAAAGCTTGTTCCTATTTTTCGTTTATCATTAGTTTGTGTTGGTTTAAAAACTTAGATGTCAGGTTGATAAGTCTACAATATCTAAAATGACGTAAAGAAAAAAAGTGTGAAGAATTTTCGCTTTCATCGAAATGGTCAGTTTCTACTTTCAGCAATTTGTGCACTCTCCTACTTGAAAAGCATGCTAAAAAAACGCTTAAACTGGCATGCTCTACAAGTTTCACGATACATAAATGCATTGAAACTGTACAAAATATCAACCGTTCACCGGCTTAAGTGACCATAAGAGAATTGTTACACCGACAAACACATATATCAATTTTTTAATGCGTTAGCGCATACATGTAATGCATAATAAAGCGCAAAAATAGAATTCGCAACCGTTACACATCTTGCACACCATGTTCGCAATTTAATTATATGTAAGTATGTAATAAATCGTGACCACCAAACAGCGGAATATTATTCTTTATTATGTTTAATATGTACATTCATTGCTATCTATTACTGCAACTGGTCACGGTGCATAACTCATTATTTATGTGAACAAGTACAGTACGAATAATATACACTGAAATTGCATTTGACTTAATATAGGCCGATAGCAGGCGACAAAAATTTTTTTTCTCCTAAGCAACTTGCCCAAACAAAATTAAATTTACACAGAGTATAACTCAAGATCTTGTCTATAGCTGGCATTTGTATTTTCCTAATTTTATATATTTTTTTATATATTTATACAAAAAAAACAGATTTATACAAAAAACATGATCCAGAAAAATACGGCCAACACTAACACAATATTTACGAAATTTATTTGTATAAAAATACAACCGTTGGAGATTATACTAATATAAACAATACTTTTAAAACAACAAAGAATAAAGAATACTAGTACAATATACAAAGTGTATTGCTAAATTCATATTCAGTGGCCTTCATTGCTAACCCATTAAGACAATTTTAAGTAGACATGGTTCTTAAGTACTTTTTTCTTATTATTTTTAGTTTAGCGAACTATCTATCGCCCGCTCCGGTACCAACAGTTATAGGCAGGGTTAGAAAAAATCTGCGAAGCAATGTTTAAATTTGGCCCAATGTTAAGGGAGGTAATGAATTTAAAAACGTCAACTGGACCTTCTGGAAACAAGGTCTATGGACGCAAAATCATTTAACATCATAATTCGCACGACTATGAAAATAGTACCAATAATACCATCAAAATGTTTACTGAATGAAGACATTATTATTGAAATTTATTAAAAATTATCAGTGATTATCAGTGAAATTTTTCATGAAAACCTTGCATCATATATCTCCGAAAGTATTAAGCTTAGCAGAACAAAATGTACACCATATTAAAGATGAAAAGAATTACTTAAAAATATTGAAAGATGTAGATTTGGGAGAAGGTTAAAAAACTGGTTTTCAGAACCGAAATATTATGTCAATATCCACACTGTTAAGTCATCTGTCATCAACAAACTTCTGTCGTTTTTGACATAATAGATATTAACATAATATCTCCGTTCTTTACAATTTCCCAAAATTAAATCTTTCAATATTTTTAAGTAAGTCTTTGTTTGTCATGTACCCAAATCTTCATCAAAATCTTATCTTTAATATGATGTATAATTTGTTTTGCTTAAGAGTAATATTTTCGGAGATATTGATGCAAGCATTTCATGGCGAATTTTTTAATCACTGATTTAATTAAATTTAATTTCATTAATAATATCATCAAAGACTCAGCAACATTTTGATATTATTTTTATAGGCGGGCAAATCATGTGTCTATCCAAATAAAAATGAACTAGATTACCATTTCGGCAGCAAATTCTAAACCGTTAAGATGGAGGAATCGCCAACTTTTAAAACGAGTTGTATATGTTTGGAATGTTGCCAGTAATTCATTTTTAATATTTTCTTTAATTTTGTGGATATCCTATAAAAACTCAAAAGGGTCGTTAAGACTAGTTTATATTTCTCTTTTGATTTTTGTATAGGATCACTACACTACAGTACACTTTCATATTATTTTTCTTATTTCGTTAGCTAACTTTTCAGCTTCTATGATAACGTTGTCAAATATATCCGATCTTAATTCTTTATAGAAGTTAATGAGCTATTTTATTTAAATATGTCTATTATTGGCTGCTATGCATCTTAAAATATACGAATGGCCTGAAACCTGTCAATTCCGATTGTATTTGATTGGATTTTACTCTTCCTTTATTTTCTAGATTCAGGCAATATTTTAGAGCATTTTATTGTAGTACCGTTGTTTTGAATCAACAGCAGCAATCAAATTCATTACTATCAGGTAGCAGCAAACAAATAAAATAACAAAACAAATAATTTTTTTAAGAACCCCTATAATATGCATAACAGGTTAAGTTTGGATAAACTCAAGATTATATAAATACATAAATATTCCCTTGGTATTAATTGCTTGAATAAAGTTTCTTGAGTAACTGCGTTGCGTGCGTACGTGTTTTGCAAGTCTACCGCAAAAATGCTGAAGTTAATACTTTCCAAGGAAGAAAAATAATTAATTATCAATATCAGAAATTCCTTTCTCAAATAACTAAAGCACAGCTGTTGTATCCGTAAAAAAATCACCATCTAGAGAAGGTACTTCTATTAGATTTTTATAGCAAAAAAAAATCAGATGCAATGAAGTAAAATTATTGTTGTTACCTGTAGCCCATTGCGAGTTTAACGCAATTGAATTAATCTAGGATTACGTATAAAATAAAGTTGCAAAAAGCCACAATACATTTAAAATTAAATCTATGTAAAATTTATGCAACGAAGCACTGTATCAAAAGAGATATGGCAAGATTGTCTTGCATAATATCATCAACAAATGATTCGGCAGAAATAATATTGCGAAGTAATTCTAAATCACAAAACTGAATATGTGTACAATTTCACAAATATATTAAAAAAACACGTATGCTAGTTTACAAAATAAAACCGAACGAGAAAAAAACATAAATATTGAATACAGTCCTGAGAGTTGATAGTCTGAAATCGTCACACGAAGCCATGCATCGCTTCCCGCCCGTAATCCCCTTTCCCCCTTTTGTTAGACCATCACACTGTATAAAAATAAGCAACATAGGAAACTCTGTTTACCAATTGGACAACACGTGATCAAATAGTAATTGATGGGAACTCACCTTGCTGATAATTTGGCAGGTGAACTTTCTCAACACAATAGTATTCGTCGCACATGTTAAAAGTTACAACTGGGTCGGGGGGGTTTTATATTATTTTTTGGCTACTACTGAATTCTTCACGCAATCCCACCATCTACGAAACACCGTATCTCGATTGATTGTTTGAAAGGAGGTCTAAGACATAATTTTAACCCACAGTTTTGAGGTATGGCAGTTGGGAGAGAAGCGATCTTTTCTTGTTTGAAAGGTAACTGTCATGTGCGTCCACGGCTGACTGGCTCGAAACACTTGTCCGTCGTCGTCCGTGTGTCGTCGGCGTCGGCAGGATTTTTTGAATTTTTAGCAATGGTCTTCTTTATGATCGAACATCTAAAATAATACTGCCGGCTGGGACACGACAAATGTCAAAAGTGACGTTTGCGTGACGCCCACGAGGCCTTGATTTGTTTTTTTTTACTATTTAGGATTCTTGCGACGAAAGAGCATTTCTATGGAGATAGAAGGAATAATTAATGAGGTTTTTGAGGACCTTTCGGAACATAATTTTCGTTCAGAATGGTTTAATCGACGAAAAACCATTGAAAAATTGTGCATGCCAGATGTTAATCCTTCATTCAGTGAATCTGACTCACTTAATCACAAAACTAAAAATAAGTCATTGTAGCTGACAAAATTTACTATCAAAATGATGTGGGAACCTATACAAGAAAGTGAACGGCTAATTTAGTATAATCAATTACAACACTAGTCAACAAAATTTAAAAAAAAACAACATGTACATTCGGTGCCACTATTTATTTCTTAGATACCTTGGTCCGCATTAAAAATTGCATTAAACAAAATTTGAATGGATACATTTTTCTGCTATGATTTAAATAAAATAAAATTTTCGCAGGTTATTTTTGATCGGTAGAACACATCTAGCAAATCTTGCAAATGGTAGAATTTTGGAAATCTAAAAGTTCCTTGCAAAGAAAGATGCTTTCATGTTACTACTTTTCGATACTTATTATTAGATAAACAAAATAATGATGATTTAGGGGTAACAACTCCGTTGCTAACAGGCAACAGAGCGACTAGCCGATTAGTATTGTAACAATATTAAGTAGCGACAGCCAAAGAAACACAAAGTTGACTGCTGAAAATAGTTTATAATGTTTTAAAAATTACTGAACGACGATATTCCATACGTCAAAATGTCTCAATTAGTTAGACACTATTTCCCGTTCTGTAGCAAACAACCTTTAAATCACAGTAATTTGCATATACTTTCTATGCAAGCTTTCAGATATACTACGAAAAAAACTACAGAAATATTGTTATAACTTTTACAAAAATTAAATGTATAGGAAATGGACATACATATCTTTGCTTCATATGACAAATTCGTAGGCAATTAATCGTTGTATTAACTTATTTACGCTGAGAAATTTTATTTGTGGCATACAACCCCTAAATTACAGTAATTTTGTCTACTACTTATTCGAGTATTGCGGTACAAATGACATATCTTCACAACAGAAAAATGTTTATAACTTTTACAAAAACTGCTTAAATCCTTTTCTCTTAGGCCAAATTGTAGGTAATTGATTGGGATTATACTTTAAATGATTACATTAAAAGCTGAACTTAGCCTCCACATTGCGATATTATGTATGACACCAAAAGGAGGGAGTTTGATATTTTGGTTGGCTGTGATAACAACATGTTTATAACTTTTAAAAAATTATTATATAACGTTCCACCATATACTCCATAATTATACCATAATTATAGGTAATTAGATGCGGTAGTCCTATGCAAAATGTTTTACTCTGAGGTGAAGAACCCCTAAATAACGATATTGTACTTATGTTGTGTGACTTCAACTGAACATTACTTTGTTCCTCTTTAGAAAGAACAAAATGTTATAACTTTCCTAAATGTTGTTCTATAATTGTCATGAGTCAAATTGAAGATCATTAATGGGGGTTAAATCCTAGTCCATTTCGGAACAATTTGTAAATACATGCTATGATTGTTATCATACAAAATTTAGTAATCTAACAAATGAGAATATTTATAAAAAAAATCGTAATTTTTTAGGTGTAAAGGTTCCAATCCTTTAAACTTGCAACGTTTTCAAAAAAATATTATTAAATTATGAGTATTTCCAACGGCTTCCGAGATGACGCACTACGTCTTATTTAACACCAATAGTAACAGCAATATTGTTTTTCAAAATAATATTTGTGGAATGCCTCATTTGTTTCTCTTTATTTGATTATGTGCACAGTAATTTTTGCTGTGTTGTGTTGAAAAATATGCATTATTTGGTATTCAAATTTACTTTTGTGGGAACGTCCCAATTGCTGATAATTTTGGTATATCTGATGTCCGGATTATATAAAAGACGAAATACATAAGAAAACACTTGAGAAGCAGAAAAAAGGGACAGAAAAAATTAAAGACTATACAAAGCCACCACAAGGCGCGGGTGGGGTGTTGACTTATTTTCAAAAGTACGTACTTCTTGTCCCGGTTTGAAATTTTATAATTATGGTAAGCCTACTTATAAGGAAAGAATCATATTTTAGTAAAACTAACAAATAAACTATCAATTCCGTTTCGCATAAACGATTTCAACTAATGTCAGAGCGATTAATCTATTACGACCAATAATTTGAACATTCTCTAGTCAAATTGGGTTAAGGATGAGTAATCATCCCAATGAAGCTGTGCGCAGATTATCTTGTCAAAGTTCCAAATTTGGCGTTTCAGTCGTAACAATCGCGATCAATAAAAATTAAACTCCCGTCTCGCGATTTGAACGACTGTCGGCATAAATTAATGCCGGTTATTCGGTCCAGTAGTCAGTGCACGGACGATTAGCGGCATAAAAGCTGCGACTAATCCTGATTTACGATGGGATTTCGTAAACTGACGCCACTGACTATATTAATTTATCGCCGTATAAACTTAAGGTGGTAATCACATTTATTATTGAACAATTCGCATTATTACGTCTATAAATTTTACATAGGTCAATTACATTTGGATTTTACTATAAATAATTGACTTAAATATCATTGCCCACCACAATATGGCGGAATAGTCGGTCTGTTTGACCTTTTAATACGTGCGTCTGTCTATATACTCTATAACTATAGTTCGATGTCCATATCTGTGCGTGGGTGGTATGTAATTGTTTTCACAATTGAAACAAATGCTTCACGGTGCCCTATACCAGCGCGATTATTGCTTAATTGTATGGGAAATTTCAGCTAATTGCAGAAAAAGAATTGTGAATACGTCGTAAGGAACAATAAACAGTTCTGGAATAAAATTTATTGCTGACGACAACCATTGCTAAAACCTTACTTTTCTCATAATGAGAACTATTCATAGTGTATATTAGCTGATAATGCATATCTAAATATGTCAAACAACTTTAATTTTGAGGTAAAATGTACAAAATGTATATTATAACGAACAAATTATAATTTTTTAAATCAATGAATTTGTTCATTGGGTTAAAATGCGATATTTTAATGTTAATGTTGCAACAAATGGCTCCGTGATTAAAGAGATTACACGACAGAAAATGTAAACAAATGATATTACGGAATGCTGTGAAAAATACCTCCGTGAAAATTGCGAGATTTTTGAAAACTTTATTTAGTAAGATGTAACATATATGAGAAAGTAGAGGGTTCTCCCATGGGTTCACCTCTTTCACCGGTAATTGCCAATTTATTCATGGAATTGTTTGAAGAAAAAGCCATAAGGTCAAGTCTTACAAACCCAAGCATTGGGTTAGATATGTTGATGATACCTTTGTGGTTTGGCCACACGGCCAAACTTACTGAAAAACTTACAGAGTTCCTTAGCCACCTGAACAATGTTAATCCTTCTATCAATTCACAATGGAAATAGAAGAGCATAATCAGCTGGCATTTTTGGATGTGCTGGTATACAGAACGTTAACGGGTACACTTGGACATACAGTCTACCGTAAGAAGACACATACCGATCGGTACTTGAACGCCAAATCACACCACCATCCCCAACAGAAGAGAAGTGTTATTAACACTCTGTTCAACAGAGCCGAGAGGTGTGCGACTCCAGCACCTTGGACGACGAACGGAAACACTTGGAGTGGGCTCTACGTCAGAATGGATAACCATGTCAGACATACGAGGTGTCACACAAAGAAATCCGCAAGTCTCAGAGGAGCGGCAAGATTCAAAGGGGCTCGCTTGCTTACCATACGTAAGTGGGGTATCAGAAAGAATCGGTAGAATACTGAAGAAATCGGGTATCACGGTAAGGTATAGAACACCAGCAAAGGTAAAGGATCTTTTGCCTAACCGCCCTAACCCAAAGGATATCACACCCCTCCTGACGAACGAAGGGGTATACAAGATAACATGTGAGTGTGGACCATGCCATGTAGGACAAACAGGACGAAGTATCGAATGTCGAGTCAAGGAGCACAGTAGAGACACCCGGCTACGCAAGATTCAACAGTCCGCTGTTGCTCAACACTGCCACGAGTCAGGACACACAATGATCTTCGATGACGTGAAGATGTTGGCAAGAGTTGGTAATTATCATCGAAGGCTTATTAGAGAAGCCATCGAAATTTACAAACATCCTAACAACATCAATCGCGAGGATGGTAGGTACTGACATTAGTAGGGTCTGGAAATCGATCCTAACGCGGTCAGGTGAAAACGCACATGTGAGCGGTACTCCAGATGTGCGCAGTGAGGTGTAAATACAGGTATATAAGGGAGAGTTTCTTGGTAAGTCTTCAGTATTCAATTAGGTTTGAAGAAGCAAGCAACATGGTTCGCGAAACGTCAGCATTAACACATCTTGACACACGGCATAACCCGGAAGCAGTTTATTTTCTAAATGATTCTAGCCGCGAAAGCCTACGTACTTAATTATTTAGTATGCTAAAATGTTGTTACTTTTTTATATTGTGTGGTTAGAACAAATAAATACATTCCAAAAGTTTACTGTAACTTGACTATGGGCACATAAATACTGTATCACACAAATGTGTTTTTCCTGGCACCAGGCGATTTTCAGATATTAAAGAAAAACTCCAATTTTGTCGGCTTATTGTATTCTGAATATGGCAAGTGGTATACCAAATTACTCAGAACAAAATCTGAATCCAAACATGTGTAAAACCAATATGGCGTCCATAAGAAAAACAAAACTTTCGTTTGTTTCTGATAAATTCAACGGCGAAGAAAAATTTAAACTGACATAATAAAATTGTAGACAAAAAAGTGCCTTTATAATGTTAAAACGTTCGTTTGATGCGATCACAAATAAAGAAGTTATGACCATAATTAAAAAATTACGTTTTTTGGCTTTTTCAAAATAGCTTGGAAACCATTTGGAATTCAACTGTTTTCTGAACAGATTATGAAAGAGCACATAATTATGCACTACTTTGCCCATATAACGGACTTTCTATCTCTATTAATAACAAAAGTACCTACTACCCATACAATCCAGTGAGACACACTGTATATTCTCCAATAAATTAATCTCTACAAGCTAATAAAATGAATCAATGAAGTATATATTTAGAAAATAAGTATATATTGTTGGCGTCAAAGAGATATGTTTTGATCCAAAAGAATAAATTCAAATGAATATAACTATTTCTTTCAACAAGAAAATCTTTCCTATCTGTGTATAAGGGCTAAAGAAAGCTGATTAAATCTATCATAAATGTTGCAGAATACAATTAAGCAGGTGGAGAAAGTATATATAGTGGAAGAATTGTTTGCGAAACCGCTAGAGACAGTTCCTAAAACACTTTACCGTGGCACTTATTAGCGTTTTGAGGCGATGCGATTACAGAAAGCGTTATTTATTGCAGATCGTACGCGATAAATTTCAGAGCTGCGCTCGCAGATGAATACTCGCAATTACGCGCGAAACTTCAGATAAATTTCTTATAATTAGTTGAATTTATTGCGGCACGTAGACCTTTTGAATAGCGCCGTTTATTCCCTAGCCGTTCTATTTCTTATTGAAAAGTCGTTAACTTGTCTATGTGTTTTGTGTATTCTTATTATTTCGATGTACTAACTAATGATCTGAACATTCTCCACTATTAAAAGGTGTCTCAATAAAAACGAATAAAGGAGAAATATTTAGATAAATAACAATGTGCACAAATTTTTACATTTTTGTTTATTTCCTTTTTATAAGTATATTAATATAATAATATGCAATGAAATGAGGGCTTTCAAGAAATTCTAACAACTAATAAATCCACTTCAACTCATATCAGGAAAAAGCAACACCCACCCAAGAGCAGCGAATATTGACACACCAACCATATTTATGTAGTAAACCAGGGTTTCTCAACCTTTTATGTTCCATGTACCACATAAAAAATATTAAAATATCTTCGTACCACCAACTTTTATACAAAAATGCATATTAACACGTATATAAATGAAAAAATAGCTAAACCCATTTTTTCTTCTAAATTTTAAGCTCAGTGAAAGTTTCAAGTTTCAAGCTGAAATTTGCCTTAATAATAAATTTTGTCCTTTAAATGAATATTGATGACAACTATATTTCACATAAATTGGTGGTGCACAAGGGCATTAAAAATCTAACATCTTAATCAGAAATTTCTTTAAAATAATTCTTCCTCTGGATCTAAACATTGGTGTGCTGGACTACTCATAGTTTTTGTAGTTCTGATCCAGTTTTTATTGTCATAGTTTTCTGGAAATTAATTGTTAAACTTGGTTATTAAGAGGTGCAATGATTTTTTCAAGAAATGCTGACAATAAACTTAACTTACTACTAAAAAATCCCGATGAATTTTGCAGTGAGTGAATTGAGCTTCTGGAGGTACTGTTTTAATTTTTTATGAGGGCCGCGATTCTTTTCTGCTAAAGCCCGAGCTCCATCAGTGCAGACACCAATAAATTTCTTCCATGGAATGGAATTGTTAAACATAGAATTATTAGAATTTATCACCAGATCTTCTTTCGGGCAGAGGTTCCTAAAATAAATATTCCTCTGCAATTTCCTCTTCAACGTCAAATCAGTTAAAGACTAATAATTGATCAAAATAACTTATGTCGGTACTTTCATCTAACTGTAGCGTAAAATAGTTAGTTTGTTTTGCCTTTTTAACTACACTTTCTTTTACACAATCCGCCATTTTAGAAATACGTCTGTGTACGGCACCATTTAATAACGGAATATTATTTAATTTTGCCGTTATAATTTTGGGGCAAACATTATCATCAAAATAAATATGATTTTACCCATAAAGTTACCCCCCTGATTGATTGATTAATTACTTTTATAACAAACCAACTGCAAATGATTGAAATAATTATTATGAAATAATAAATTCATGCATCATGCGTCCTTGCGTGTATTATTTTTTATTATATTTTGCAAGACGCGTAAGTAATGTAGCGAAAACAAAAATCCTACACACTACGTACCAAGATATTATTTTCCTGTCGAAAGTAAAAAAACGTATTAAGAATTCTATAGCCCGAAAACTATTTCTTGCAGGCATAAGAATGTATTTTTCACCGGTGCATTCATGCGGCATTAATATGTTTACCTCAAATGGTCTGCTCAATATCGGCGTAGAAGGTATTTTTCGGCCACAGAACTACAAGTTTTTGTCGAGCCAGCCGATGCGTTCGAGAGTTTGCAACGTGTTTGCAAGTCCAGATGTGCTATGTTACCTATCGGCATTAAATGTTCATACATATTTTCGGTACTTTCGGTACAAATATTTGACAGTGCATATCTCGCAGTGCAATTTGCTTAGATTAATAGGATAATAATACTCGAAAACAAAACACGATAATTTTGGTTTTCACCATTGAGTTTCTCTCAAAAAAAGACGATCCTACTCATTTTTCAATATCTCTTATAGTTACCGAGATCACCTATAGTAACATCGAATTTGGCCCACCTGTACATACTTAATTAATTACATACTTACAAAATAGCAGCTCAATTGATTAATTACTTTTATAACAAACCAACTGCAAATCATTGAAATAATACTGGGTCGCAGGGCCGGCCGTAGCGTTTTTCCCGCCGTAGGGAAATCTCAATAGTGCCGCCCCCCTAACTCCAAAATGAGTTATACAAAAAACAGATTTATACAAAAATCATGATCCAGAAAAATTCAGTCAATACCAAGACAATATTTACGAAATTTATTTGTAATAAAAACAACCTTTTGAGATTATACTAGTATAGTACAAACAATACTTTTAAAACAACAAAGAATAAAGAATACTAGTACAATATACAAAGTTTAACCCTAAATTAAAATTAGCTCTTTCGAACCTTTTTTCTGCAAAATCGCGAGTAATTTCTTTCAGATCTAATGTATTACTCAATTCATATTCAGTGCCCTTTATTGCTAACCCATTATGACAATTTTAAGTAGACATGGTTCTTAAGTATGTACTTTTTTTTATTAATATTAGTTTAGCAAACTGTCTATCGCCCGGTCAGGTAGCAACAGTTATAGGCAGGGTTAGAAAAAAACTGCTAAGCAATGTTTAAATTTGGCCCAATGTTAAGGGAGGTAATGATTTTTAAAAACGTCAACTGGACCTTCTGGAAACAAGGTCTATGGACGCAAAATCATTTAACATCATAATTAATTTGCTCGACTATGAAAATACTACCAATAATACCATCAAAATGTTTACTGAATGAAGACACTATTATTGAAATGTATTATAAATTATCAGTGATTATCAGTGAAATTTATCATGAACTACTTGCATCAAATATTTTCGAAAATATTAAGCTTAGCAGAACAAAATGTACACCATATTAAAGATGAAAAGTATTACTTAAAAATATTGAAAGATGTAGATTTGGGAGAAGGTTAGAAAACGGGTTTTCAGAACCGAAATATTATGTCAATATCTACACTGTTAAGTAATCTGTCATCAGCAAACTTCTGTCGTTTTTGACAGAATAGATATTGACATAATATCTCCGTTCTTTACATTTGCCCAAATCTAAATCTTTCAATATTTTAACTAATTCTTTGTTTATCATGTACCCAAATCTTCATCAAAATTTTATCTTTAATATGATGTATAATTTGTTCTGCTAAGAGTATTATTTTCGGAGATATTGATGCAAGCATTTCATGGCGAATTTTTTAATCACTGAGTGCGTTTACATCGAGCGCTAGCTATTTTCGTTTGGAGAGCCTTTGAGACGCTCAAAATGTGACACATATCAGCTGATTTACTGACAAGCCTTTACCTGTCGATATTAACAATTTTTAATGTCGATTTCATAAGACATGACGTTTTTAAGTTCAAGTCGATCCATATTCGATCGGATGCAAGCGCCCGATGTAAACGCAGTCAATGACTGCGTTAAGGCTTGTCAGTACATCACCTGATATGTGTCACATTTTGGGCGTCTCAAAGGCTCTCCAAACGAAAATAAATTTCAATCCGATCCAATTCGATCGTATGCTAGCGCTCGATGTAAACGCACTCATTGATAGTTTTTAATTAATTTCATTATTATTCATTATTTTTATATGCGGGCAAATTATGTGTCTAACCAAATAAAAATTAATTAGCTCACCATTTCGGCAGCAAATGCTAAACCGTTAAGATGGAGGAATCGCCAAGTTTTAAAGCGGTTTCTATATCTTTGGAATGTGCCAGTAAATCATTTTTACTTATAACATTTTCTTTAAGTTTGTGGATATCGCATAAAAACTCAAAAGGATCGTTAGGACTATTTTATATTTCTCTTTTGATTTTTGTATGAGATCACTACACTACAGTACACTTTCATGTTATTTTTCCTAATTGATCCTAATTCTTTATAAAAGCTAATGAGCTATTTTAGTTAAATATCTTTTATTGGCTGCTATGCATCTTAAAATATAGGAATTAAGCCTGTCAATTCCTATTGTATTTGATTGTATTTTACTATTCCTTTATTTTCTAGATTCAGGCAAAATTTTAGAGCCTTTTTATTGTAGTTCACTTGGTTTTGCCGCCCCTAAACTTTGCCGCCGTAGGCAGTTGCCTACCATGCCTACCGCCTAGGGCCGGCCCTGGGCTGAGAACTCCTGCAGTAAACCATTCGATCAGTTCACAGAATTCCCATCACCAACTCCTTATAGAGAACTTGCAAAATCCCACCTATCATCAAATAAGCCATCCAGGTGAGATCAAGCAAATATATATTCCTATAATTTTGCTGTACTAAGTAATGATCTGAACATTCTCCACTATTAAAAGGTGTCTCAATAGCAACAAATAATGGAAAAAAACATTTAGATAACACTGTGCACAAATTTTATCTTTTTGTTTATTTCCTTTTTATAAGTATATTAATATAATAATATGCAATAAAATGAGGATTTTCAAAATATTCTGACAACTAATAAAGCCACTTCAACTCATATCAGGAAAAAGCAACACCAAGAACAGCGAATATTGACACACCAACCATATTTATGTAGTAAACTATTCGACCAGTTCACAGAATTCCCATCGCTAACTCCTTATAGAGAACTTGCAAAATCCCACCTATCATCAAATAAGCCATCCAGGTGTGATGAAGCAAATAGAAGAATAGACCACTAAATACGAAACCCTCCAACTCAAAACATCAATAAAATAAACATACACACACACACACTGACCGCTGTGTGTGTGGCTCTCTCACTATTTTCAGTGAATTTCTGTAGTGTTTATCTCGTCCTTTTATTTTCCCTTTGTGCTATCCGTTAAAGGAGACGTGGCTGGGTCCTCTCTGGCCATGTCGACGACGAAGTAGGGATGATGGAGAACACGTCTTTGGGCCTCACACGGCGCGTCCACTCCACTTGACTAATGAACGTGGCCACTGTGCTCGTACCTGCTGTATCAGCTGGCAATCTACTACCAGAAGCTCAGTGCGGTTGACGCTCTTTTTATTCTGACCAGGACATCCTTACTTACTTAGATCTTGCTGGTTTCAATGGGGCAAACTACAGTGTGATTTATACAAAAAACGTACGAAAATTTTGTTTAAATTTATTTGTTAGTTCATAATATTTTGAGAAGAATACTGAAAATGTGAATCAGGAATACTAAGAAAAGTAGTGAAATTTATCCGTGTTTAAGGAATGACCACCTAAGATTCTGAGTTAAAAATGCATTGTAATGAAAGGTTTCATATACACTTTGAGATTTTAGCGGAAATATGTCGTATTGGGTCCCCTGACTATTTTTGATTAAGGTACCAAACAAATGTCTGTATGTGTGCATGTGTGTATGTGTGTGAACGCGTTTTTTTTTGTCGAAGATTCCGGAAAAACTACTAAAGGTATCGGGACGAAACTGCATGTTAAGAGTTTTATGACCAAACATGTTTTTGTAAAATAAACAATTTAGTTCCATGAGAAAATTCATTTTCAGCAAATCGGTCGTGCTGTATTAAAACTAGTTAGCCAGGATTTGTCAGATATTTTGATTCTATTGGCAGTATTGTCAGTATTTGCACTGCTGTATAGTATGATACAGTTATGTGTCTGGCCGCATCAGATTTTTATTCAGATATATCATATTGAGTAAAAAGCTTCATACCAACTTATCTGCTTAAAAAAATACAGTTATTGGAAACATAAATAAAACGGTATTTTAAATGTCCATAACTTCTTAACCCTTTCATAACTAGCTATACTGACCAAAGTAGCATTCCATCTACCAGGTGTGACCTATTGAAATTTTTCCAAATTTTTTATTTATATTCCGTAAGTCAAACAACGTCAACAGAGTTTCATTTTAGCAAAAAAATGCATGGATAAATTGAAAAACTATTTTCTTTTCTTGTGTGGATATCAGGGTATCCACACTTAGTTAGATGTACCTTAATGAAAAGGATTATATAAACTAATGACAAACTTAATCTATATTCAAAGTAAAAACCACACAAATAACAAATATAATTTCTATTTCCATAGCATAATATATTATTCCTGATGACAAATAATTCGTAACTTGATATTGGGATAACAAAATAAAACCAATTTTAGCTATCGTCTGCATAGAAAAACTGTTTGATAAATGACATTTGATCGAACTTTGGCTCTGAACTTGGGATCTTGGGACCTGAACAGAGTAAGGTAAACGCTCAAAATTCAGACAGTTTAAGGATTTTTCGTCACATTTGTAACTGTACAATGAGAAAACTGTATTATAAGATATGTATTTAAGTCAAATGTGTTTTAATATCTTCTATGAAAGAGTATGATAGAAACACATATTCCATTTAATATATGGTAAAATATATTTATTATACGTATCATTTGAATTTGAAATATTATAATTCTGTATCTTAAATTTTATGATACATTATTTTAGCATTCAATGGAAAAGCGATATTACTGAAACTAAAATACGAGAATTTAAATGATTTTCTTTTGTTCTTTCTTCTTTTGTATTAACAAATATTCTCTTCTAGTATTAGATAAACTGTTACAAAAGAACAGTTTACTTTTACTTTATGTGGGTGTTTCAGGCAAGAATAATGATTTTTTTAATGGAGATTGGAGATGGCATGTGTTCAACTGTTATCTCTAAAGGTGATGTAGGTATTAATGCCAAAATCGCTACTCTCTGTTGCTAGTGTAATAATTAGGGATTATTGATGTCTGTAATTCCGATATTCGTGTCGGAATTTGCACAAAATGCATAACACTCAATTATCAAGATCAGTCAAACTTTCAGGTTATATTCTGACCGTTAGAACATTGGCAGAATAAGAAACGACTGTGGGTTGATAAGTATATTGTCAAATCAACAAACCGGATGTTTTAAAATAAAATTCAACGTTGTGTTTTTTGGTGTTTCTGGATATACTGGGTCCTGCAACTAAGCTCCCGTCTTCTGTAGCTCACTTACTCATTAAGCTAAGAGTTTGACATTTTGCAAGCTTACCCTGTACTTCAAGGTACAATTCAAGAAATTATGTTTTATTATACAGGGTGTTCCAAAAATGTGCAACGCCATGGTAATATATTTTTTTAAATTGCATGCTATACATTTTTCTACACATTTGGAAGCCTTTTATGGTTGCCTACATATCACCAAAATTTTATAGAAATCGGTTGAGTGACCGCAGCGGAAAAAAACAAAAACAAAAAAAAAATTATTTTGCATCGTAGGCTTTAAAAATTAATAAAAACCACAAAATGCACCTCGTTAATAAAATTTTGCGACGTGCTTATTAAGTTAGATGTAATAGTCTCGTTAACCAAGTGACATTGATCCAAATTATACGGGGTGACCAAAATCGAGTGTCAAACTTGTCAAACTTCAAAGCGTGTTATTGTTCTTATTTTAAATTGGAACCCATACATTTTTTTATGTGAAGTGATGCAGAATTAAAAAATAAATATTGTTTCTGAATACAACCGCATCACAATTCCTAATCTTTTAAAAGTTATTCGCTAAAAACTCATTTTTCAACGTTTCCAACGGCAATTTTAGATAATAAATATCGTACGTGGCTTTGAAAAACAATTTATTTCATAAAAAATAATAGACGTATTTTAGATTTGAGTGTACTTAATTAAGTAGTTATTCAAATGCTAAATTTACTGCATAATTTACCTATAGCGGTAAGGACGGAAATGTGGCTATACGTAAATTTTGCAGTAAATTTAGCAATGGAATAACTACTTAATTAAGTACAGTAAAATCTAAAATACCTCTCTGCGTTATATTTTATGTAATAAATTGTTTTTCAACGCCACGTACGATATTTATTATCTAAAATTGCCGTTGGAAACGTTGAAAAATGAGTTTTTGGCGAATAACTTTTAAAATATTGGGAATTGTGATGGGGTTGTATTCAAAAACAATATTTATTCTTTAATTCCGCATCCTTTCACCTAAAAAAAAATATCGGTTCCAATTTAAAATAAGAACAATACCGCGCTTTGAAGTTTGACTAGTTTGACACTCGATTTTGGTCACCCTGTATAATTTGGATCAATGTCACTTGGCTAACGAGACTATTACATCTAACTTAATAAGCGCGTCGCAAAATTTTATTAACGAGGTGCATTTTGTGGTTTTTATTGATTTTTAAAGCCTACGATGCAAAATCAATTTTTTTTGGTTTTTATTTTTTTCCGCTGCGGTCACTCAACCGATTTCAATAAAATTTTGGTGATATGTAGGCAACCATAAAAGGCTTCCAAATGTGTAGAAAAATGTATAGCATGCAATTTAAAAAAATATATTACCATGGCGTTGCACATTTTTGGAACAGCCTGTATAATAAAAAATAATTTCTTGAATTGTACCTTGAAGTACAGGGTAAGCTTGCAAAATGTCAAACTCTTAGCTTAATGAGTAAGTGAGCTACAGAAGACGGGAGCTTAGTTGCAGGACCCTGTATACTGATAACGTGTTTTTGAGTTTTTAAAAAGTTCTTTGAGGATATTTATAGCTTTGTTTGCCTTTATTAACAAGTAATAAATAGCACATCTCATTCAATTTTACCTGAATCAGATCAATAATAACCATCGTCAACCATCAAGAACGAACGCAGCTGCAGAAATGCCTCTTATTATTCTCATATTTATGCGGCCACGAGTCCATACCATACCTAACCAGCCACTTTTTCCTGCCGAGATATCCTTTCAGTTACGTCCGCCGGTCTCGAGCTCCTGATATGTTTATAGTCGCGGACATATCTTTCGTTTTATTCCGTAGCGTGCTGCCGCCATTATGTTTATATTAAAACGGCATAATGAGAATTAACAACTGTCGCGGTACGCATAACGTAAACGTAACGCAAGCCGTTGCGCGACCACACGTAGCAAACAGGCGTCCAAATCGGTTAATGATGACTTATGAGCGTGGCGGAGGTTAATCTTGTTAGGGCCTTTTAACGGGAACGAAAGATCGGGCCCGCTACAATTATGCCCTATTCAAAATAAAATGCCGCATTGGTCGATTTATCTATACGACTCGTTACGTCGAGTGTACGGACGGACGGGGCGACCTCTATCGCGGTTTTCGTTTTTCCGAATGATTACAGTTTACGAGCGCAGCGGTTGGGCGCATTGTGCGCGTTCACAGAGGAATAGGTAATAACTATCTGTTGCTATTGTGACTACTATACGGGTAATGTGGACAGACTCTTCTCGGTACAATTTACTACGAAAAGCAATGCCTTTTAAAATAGTAACCTAATTGAAATATTGTGTAGAGTGCCAAGAACTATTAATTACAGATATCATTTTATTTAAACTATTAATTTAAGATGTTATTTTAATATTGTTACATTTAAAGGTTGTGGTTACCCCTTTGTGGTTATTAATTTTGTCTTAAATGCCGACAACATAATAATACACAATAAAAAAATTATAAACCCCTAACCACAACAAGTATTTTAGAACCTAAATACGTATTTCAGCAACTATGTTGCCATCTTCAGTAGAACCTGAAAAGGGGAAAAGAGAGATTAGCACTTCATAGTATCTTTACTGGATATTGTCCAAGCAAATCACTAGTGGAAGTGACGTCCATGTTAAACATTACCCTATATATACCCATTTGTTGTTCACACCTCAGTGAATTTTGATCATTGAAGTGTAAAAAACAAGTTTTAATTAAAGCAGGTCAAACAATGGCGAACTAGGTATAGGACCCCTGTCTGAATTTATTAATTTATCTCTATTCAAGTGAATAAAGATACTTTCCAAGCTGTTTAGTTCCCTATTACTTGACACAGCTTTTACAAGTTTTAAGTCTACTTTATGACCTGTGTCTAAAATATGTTGAGAAGTAATTTTTAAAATTAATTAAAAGGATACGGTCTCAGCCCGGATTCGAACCGGGGCCTTCTTCCTTGCCGGGGAATTGCTCTACCGCTGAACTACTGAGCCCGGTCGGAGGATATAGATTTAATTCGTCATTTCAAACGATAGTAACAGTACGGGTTGCTGTCTAACTACTATTATCATGACATCTATTGGACACTGGTGGAAATTGGTTCATGGTATGTCAAGGTTAATCGCAAAACTTGCTAGTGGAAAGTAGGAAACTGGTTTAATCGGTTTAAATAACTATATATGGAATATGACGTAAATAGAATCCAAGTGAGAAGTAATTTTTAAAATTAATTAAAAGGATACGGTCTCAGCCCGGATTCGAACCGGGGCCTTCTTCCTTGCCGGGGAATTGCTCTACCGCTGAACTACTGAGCCCGGTCGGAGGATATAGATTTAATTCGTCATTTCAAACGATAGTAACAGTACGGGTTGCTGTCTAACTACTATTATCATGACATCTATTGGACACTGGTGGAAATTGGTTCATGGTATGTCAAGGTTAATCGCAAAACTTGCTAGTGGAAAGTAGGAAACTGGTTTAATCGGTTTAAATAACTATATATGGAATATGACGTAAATAGAATCCAAGTGAGAAGTAATTTTTAAAATTAATTAAAAGGATACGGTCTCAGCCCGGATTCGAACCGGGGCCTTCTTCCTTGCCGGGGAATTGCTCTACCGCTGAACTACTGAGCCCGGTCGGAGGATATAGATTTAATTCGTCATTTCAAACGATAGTAACAGTACGGGTTGCTGTCTAACTACTATTATCATGACATCTATTGGACACTGGTGGAAATTGGTTCATGGTATGTCAAGGTTAATCGCAAAACTTGCTAGTGGAAAGTAGGAAACTGGTTTAATCGGTTTAAATAACTATATATGGAATATGACGTAAATAGAATCCAAGTGAGAAGTAATTTTTAAAATTAATTAAAAGGATACGGTCTCAGCCCGGATTCGAACCGGGGCCTTCTTCCTTGCCGGGGAATTGCTCTACCGCTGAACTACTGAGCCCGGTCGGAGGATATAGATTTAATTCGTCATTTCAAACGATAGTAACAGTACGGGTTGCTGTCTAACTACTATTATCATGACATCTATTGGACACTGGTGGAAATTGGTTCATGGTATGTCAAGGTTAATCGCAAAACTTGCTAGTGGAAAGTAGGAAACTGGTTTAATCGGTTTAAATAACTATATATGGAATATGACGTAAATAGAATCCAAGTGAGAAGTAATTTTTAAAATTAATTAAAAGGATACGGTCTCAGCCCGGATTCGAACCGGGGCCTTCTTCCTTGCCGGGGAATTGCTCTACCGCTGAACTACTGAGCCCGGTCGGAGGATATAGATTTAATTCGTCATTTCAAACGATAGTAACAGTACGGGTTGCTGTCTAACTACTATTATCATGACATCTATTGGACACTGGTGGAAATTGGTTCATGGTATGTCAAGGTTAATCGCAAAACTTGCTAGTGGAAAGTAGGAAACTGGTTTAATCGGTTTAAATAACTATATATGGAATATGACGTAAATAGAATCCAAGTGAGAAGTAATTTTTAAAATTAATTAAAAGGATACGGTCTCAGCCCGGATTCGAACCGGGGCCTTCTTCCTTGCCGGGGAATTGCTCTACCGCTGAACTACTGAGCCCGGTCGGAGGATATAGATTTAATTCGTCATTTCAAACGATAGTAACAGTACGGGTTGCTGTCTAACTACTATTATCATGACATCTATTGGACACTGGTGGAAATTGGTTCATGGTATGTCAAGGTTAATCGCAAAACTTGCTAGTGGAAAGTAGGAAACTGGTTTAATCGGTTTAAATAACTATATATGGAATATGACGTAAATAGAATCCAAGTGAGAAGTAATTTTTAAAATTAATTAAAAGGATACGGTCTCAGCCCGGATTCGAACCGGGGCCTTCTTCCTTGCCGGGGAATTGCTCTACCGCTGAACTACTGAGCCCGGTCGGAGGATATAGATTTAATTCGTCATTTCAAACGATAGTAACAGTACGGGTTGCTGTCTAACTACTATTATCATGACATCTATTGGACACTGGTGGAAATTGGTTCATGGTATCCAATTTCCACCAGTGTCCAATAGATGTCATGATAATAGTAGTTAGACAGCAACCCGTACTGTTACTATCGTTTGAAATGACGAATTAAATCTATATCCTCCGACCGGGCTCAGTAGTTCAGCGGTAGAGCAATTCCCCGGCAAGGAAGAAGGCCCCGGTTCGAATCCGGGCTGAGACCGTATCCTTTTAATTAATTTTAAAAATTACTTCTCACTTGGATTCTATTTACGTCATATTCCATATATAGTTATTTAAACCGATTAAACCAGTTTCCTACTTTCCACTAGCAAGTTTTGCGATTAACCTTGACATACCATGAACCAATTTCCACCAGTGTCCAATAGATGTCATGATAATAGTAGTTAGACAGCAACCCGTACTGTTACTATCGTTTGAAATGACGAATTAAATCTATATCCTCCGACCGGGCTCAGTAGTTCAGCGGTAGAGCAATTCCCCGGCAAGGAAGAAGGCCCCGGTTCGAATCCGGGCTGAGACCGTATCCTTTTAATTAATTTTAAAAATTACTTCTCACTTGGATTCTATTTACGTCATATTCCATATATAGTTATTTAAACCGATTAAACCAGTTTCCTACTTTCCACTAGCAAGTTTTGCGATTAACCTTGACATACCATGAACCAATTTCCACCAGTGTCCAATAGATGTCATGATAATAGTAGTTAGACAGCAACCCGTACTGTTACTATCGTTTGAAATGACGAATTAAATCTATATCCTCCGACCGGGCTCAGTAGTTCAGCGGTAGAGCAATTCCCCGGCAAGGAAGAAGGCCCCGGTTCGAATCCGGGCTGAGACCGTATCCTTTTAATTAATTTTAAAAATTACTTCTCACTTGGATTCTATTTACGTCATATTCCATATATAGTTATTTAAACCGATTAAACCAGTTTCCTACTTTCCACTAGCAAGTTTTGCGATTAACCTTGACATACCATGAACCAATTTCCACCAGTGTCCAATAGATGTCATGATAATAGTAGTTAGACAGCAACCCGTACTGTTACTATCGTTTGAAATGACGAATTAAATCTATATCCTCCGACCGGGCTCAGTAGTTCAGCGGTAGAGCAATTCCCCGGCAAGGAAGAAGGCCCCGGTTCGAATCCGGGCTGAGACCGTATCCTTTTAATTAATTTTAAAAATTACTTCTCACTTGGATTCTATTTACGTCATATTCCATATATAGTTATTTAAACCGATTAAACCAGTTTCCTACTTTCCACTAGCAAGTTTTGCGATTAACCTTGACATACCATGAACCAATTTCCACCAGTGTCCAATAGATGTCATGATAATAGTAGTTAGACAGCAACCCGTACTGTTACTATCGTTTGAAATGACGAATTAAATCTATATCCTCCGACCGGGCTCAGTAGTTCAGCGGTAGAGCAATTCCCCGGCAAGGAAGAAGGCCCCGGTTCGAATCCGGGCTGAGACCGTATCCTTTTAATTAATTTTAAAAATTACTTCTCACTTGGATTCTATTTACGTCATATTCCATATATAGTTATTTAAACCGATTAAACCAGTTTCCTACTTTCCACTAGCAAGTTTTGCGATTAACCTTGACATACCATGAACCAATTTCCACCAGTGTCCAATAGATGTCATGATAATAGTAGTTAGACAGCAACCCGTACTGTTACTATCGTTTGAAATGACGAATTAAATCTATATCCTCCGACCGGGCTCAGTAGTTCAGCGGTAGAGCAATTCCCCGGCAAGGAAGAAGGCCCCGGTTCGAATCCGGGCTGAGACCGTATCCTTTTAATTAATTTTAAAAATTACTTCTCACTTGGATTCTATTTACGTCATATTCCATATATAGTTATTTAAACCGATTAAACCAGTTTCCTACTTTCCACTAGCAAGTTTTGCGATTAACCTTGACATACCATGAACCAATTTCCACCAGTGTCCAATAGATGTCATGATAATAGTAGTTAGACAGCAACCCGTACTGTTACTATCGTTTGAAATGACGAATTAAATCTATATCCTCCGACCGGGCTCAGTAGTTCAGCGGTAGAGCAATTCCCCGGCAAGGAAGAAGGCCCCGGTTCGAATCCGGGCTGAGACCGTATCCTTTTAATTAATTTTAAAAATTACTTCTCACTTGGATTCTATTTACGTCATATTCCATATATAGTTATTTAAACCGATTAAACCAGTTTCCTACTTTCCACTAGCAAGTTTTGCGATTAACCTTGACATACCATGAACCAATTTCCACCAGTGTCCAATAGATGTCATGATAATAGTAGTTAGACAGCAACCCGTACTGTTACTATCGTTTGAAATGACGAATTAAATCTATATCCTCCGACCGGGCTCAGTAGTTCAGCGGTAGAGCAATTCCCCGGCAAGGAAGAAGGCCCCGGTTCGAATCCGGGCTGAGACCGTATCCTTTTAATTAATTTTAAAAATTACTTCTCACTTGGATTCTATTTACGTCATATTCCATATAAAATATGTTGAGCCACACTAGATTTTTCAAAACGATTATATTTAAAATGAGCTACATGTTCTTTGAACCTAGTTAAAATTGTTCTTCTAGTCTGGCCTACGTATTCTTTTTCACAGTCATGACATTTGATACAATATACATATACCAGATTTATCAAGTACATCTACCTTATCCTTTGGGTTTCCAAGAAGGTTTTTTATGCTATTATGAGTCGAATATGCTATACAGAGATTTTGTGATGTAAAAATACTTCTCAAACCCCTTGTATATGCACAATCGAACGGTATTTTAACATATTTCTTCTTTTCTACACACAAAGTATTTAAAGTAGATATTTGATTTACATACATTTTTTGATTCTGCTTCTTAATCATTCTGTCAACTATTTTCTCAGGGTACCCATTATGTATGACAACATTCTTAATAAACAATAATTCTTGCTGATATCTATCTGCGGACAATGGAAATTTCAATAACCTATTTACTAAACAACTAATAAAAGACAATTTTTGTTGAAAAGGATGCTGCGAATCATTAGGGATAAACCTGATTGTGTTAGTATCTTTCCGATACACGTCAATTTCTATTATATTTTTGCTATTCCCGACTACCAGAGTATCTAAAAATGGAAGTTGGCCGTTAACTTCTTGTTCTACAGTAAAGTTAATGCTGTTGAATTTAGAATTCAAAACGAGAAGAAAATCTTGAATACTGCACTTCTTGGTGTCAAAAATGGCAAAAATATCGTCGACATACCTAACCCAAGTCTTAGGGAAATATGGTGCTATAGACTTTACATTGGTTTCAAATCTGCTCATAAACAAGTTGGCAATAAAAGGTGAGAGACAGTTACCCATTGCAGTTCCCTCGAGTTGTTCAAAAAACTTTCCGTTTATTTGAAAACAATTTTGAGACATACAAAGGGCAGTCAATCTTACATATTCATCTATTTCTGACGGGTCAAAGTTGTTATTGCTCAATAATTCCCTAAGAAACTCCAAAGTTTCCGGAATAGGCACACTAGGAAACAGTGATGCAACATCAAATGAAATCAACAATTCGCCATCCTCTAATTTTACATTGTTAACCTTATTGATAAACTCCAATGAGTTATTAACAGAGAAGCTTGGTTGAGGAACAGGTAAATTGTTGAACTCATTCGATAACCATTTCGCTAACTGGTAAGTAGGTGAGTTATTAAGTTCGCCCCAGTCTCCAAAATATTGTCATAATAATACACATCATGTCAATGCGGCTTTATGGGTTTACTCGAGTTTACTGAATTATTAGATCTTCTAATAGCCAAACTTGATAGATATGGACTTAGGGGGCAAGTCAAAAATTTAATAGAGTCATATATTACAGGAAGAACGCATTGTTGAAAATTAAGGAACATGAACAGTAAAACGTGTTTGTTAGATGTATTGTCAATATATGTTGGGGTACCACAGGCAAGCATACTTGGGCTACTTCTCTTTATAATTTACATCAATGATATTTCTTTGTCACTGGCTAGTGCTAGATTGTCTGTTATGCGGACGACACTACGATAGTTAATCAGTCTCATGAGGTAGAACAACTAGTACAAACCACTGGCCGATGTTTGGGTACTGTTGCAAAATGGTTTTCGGCCAATTGTCTAAGTTTAAATACGAAGAAGACTAAGTTTATATTGTTTTTCAATATTTAAATTAACACCTCAAATATGACCTACGATGGAGTGATATCGATAGAAGTATATCTGCTATATATCGTTTTGGGTCTGACTGTTGACGACAGCTTTTCTTTCAGACCGCACATTGATCAAGTGCGCAACAAAGTCCACAGAAACATATACTGTCTTCGAATTCTCGTGAAAAATACGAATAAAAACATAGCAAAAACCTTCTACTTTGCTAATATTCTGTCTCATCTGCGATATGCGATTATTTTCTGGGGATCGGCACCGCATGCTGAGCGGGCTTTTATTGCAATAAGTTAGCGATTTGAATTTAAACGCTGGTGTATTTTGCTTTAAGAGGGATTCGAGGTTGGTATGAGACGAAGCATAGAGGTGATATTGGAGCGCAGCCATGTGTGGTTTTGGCGCGAGAATATTTAGGGGTTGAAGAAAACACACAACCATGCATTCTCTTGGGGTATCTGATCTTGAAAGATCACGGTTGTGCGTCGAGCGCCCAAGCGTAGGGCCCCAACGGGGGCCAAGTTATAATAATTGTGCTCTCTTGTGTTTTCTCGTTCCCACCTATTTTAACGTGTATGTTGTTTATTAGAGTTTACTGATTTATATTGTGACCAAAAGAATATTATCATTGTTTAGAATTAGCGTTCATCTCCTTTGTAAACAGTGGTTATCATGGTTATCTGTTTAATAGACTTTAAGTGTTGTTTTGGATTTGCGTTTTATTAGATAGAGTAATATAAACCTGTCCTTTTTGTGGAGAAGCATTTTTGGCTTATAAAAGTGTTGAGTAACTGGTGGTTCATCTTTCTCTGACAAAGTTTCAGAGAAAGAACCTCCAGTTTTTATAGCCTCCGGAAGAGAGGCTATAATCATCATACTGCGTATGATAAAGTAATAAAGTAAAAACAAATCTGATGTGGCCAGGCACATAACTTTATCATACTATATATAAAAATAATAGTTTAGCTGCATGAAGTTTGATCGAGATCGGTCGTGTCTTTAAAATAAAACTGTTAGCCAGACACATACTGGTTGACAAGTGTGTTTATACTATTGACATTAGGTATTGTCAAAACATTAACGTTTGACACCTACTGTCATTAGAATAAAAAATATCTGTCAAATCCTGGCTAACTTGCTTTATATTAATGCAGACACGACCGATCTCGATCAAATAGAATTTGCTCCTGCAGCTAACCTATTAATTTTACCAAAAAATGTCGCAGACATAAATTATTCAGAATTTCCCCTACTATAATTTATTATTTATGTATTTTGAGGAAATTACAGAAATGGCGGCTCATTTGCAAAATCCTTGAAAAAGGCTTAGAGGAAACGTCCAGTTCCTTTTGACCCTGTTGAACCAAAAGCTTTTCAGCTCTTAGTTTAGTAATGAAACTTCTAAATATGAAGTTTCGTCCCGATACGTTCAGTAGTTTCTCCGGAATCATCTCCACAAAAATCGAATACACACAAGAATTTTTTTTGTACCGTGGTCAAAAATATTCAGGAGACCCAATCCAAAAAGGATTTTTTTCATTGTTTTACATTTCTATTATGGCAACCCGAAGGTATGAAATCATCCAGTATTTAAGTATACAATTTTCCTAAATTTCAGTTGTTTTTAGGACAAAAATTAAAAAGTACAATAGAATTTTTAAGGCAAGGGGCAAGTACACATGTTAGACATACTTAAAAAAAGTTCGGAAAATGTTAGACCGCCTCAAAATACATCATGCGATTTAATTTTGGAAAAAGTACTTTTGTGTAGGCAGAAACATTTGTTTCTTGAGTTAGTATCTTCAGTTAATTACATCAAACGTTCTAGTTATAATTTTGTTCATCTTGTTAAATAGTTGTAGTTAAGTTTAACGTAATACAACCATAAACTTCTGTTTCTGTGTAATATTATCTGTAATTGATTGAAACAAACCTCAAACACGTATACGTACAAACATACGTCTTACGTAATTAATTCCATACACCAACCATATTCAGTTGCTAGCTAATATTCTCTCGTTCAATATTAGTACTGCATATGTTTACGTTTCAGTTGTCCAATAGAGAAAACTTCTGTACGCACAAACAACGCCTATTTCCGCATAACAATACAAGGCAGTCGAGTGTATATCCTGCTTTTCTCGGCGTTTCTAAGCAACGTCGACCGACCTACATGCCTATTGGCTACCGTGCTTTACCCAATCAAACATACCAGTAAATTTACTCTCCAAGTTTCATTCAATTGACGTCGCTGGCGCCAGTCTACGCTCCTATAGGTATATCTGAATACTAATATTAATAAATTATATATATATGATAATTATATCGCCGATTATTGATTCTATGTGACTAGCCCATTTTGCCATGTTTATGCCATATTTTGTTTCAGCGTCCTGAAAAACCAATAACAATGCTAAACTAGATTTGGCGGGCGATTTCTGTTAGTTTCAATTAAAGTCCGCCATTTTGGCTCTGCCATTTTAATTTTTAAAATCTAATGCGATATTCAGACTCGGCGTCATTCAAAACACCTAAATGCCAAGTTTATTGAAGGAGTTATAAGCGATTTCAGACAAGGGTAGTTAGTGTAGGGTAGAATAACCGAAAAAAGCATGACGCAGACATAGGTAACTTTTACAATGATCATTTGGAAATGAAATTTAAAGTTGCTTGCTTGGGTCTATTGTGATTTCCGGTTTGTGGTACACATCAAGAATGGCCTTTATGACGACGGTTTAACGCATGAATACGTTAAAAAAGTGCTCTTTGTTGTGTGGACTAGGTCATATCCGGCCATTTTACTCTGTCTGCTACCAAGTGAGTCTTTGTAATGAACAAAACGAATATTGCTTCATTTAATTGGTTACTATAACATTGTAAGTGCTGATCTGAACTTAATTGGTAGTACGTAATATCAAATAATTTATATTATACAAAAAATATCACATTTATATGATTTTTCCGTTATTGGTATAACTATGTATGCTACTGTAAAATGTTGTTGAGATAAAAGATTGTTTTGGAGAAAAAGGAAAGTATTAGGTAAACCACAAACTTTTTACCAACATACTGAATATTGAGAAAAACAATTTAATCTGTGTAAACTTTTTTTTCATTAAGGAGGAAATTTAGCAATGATTGATCTTGATTCTTGGTAGTCATTGAAACCATTTAAAGTTTTGGATAACCTTTAGAATTTTTACTGGTGTTTATAGGTTAAGAGTAAACAACGTGAATTACTATTTTATTTTGCATTGTGTAAGGACAAAAATGCACAGGATTTTATTCCACACATTCGTTATTTTTCTTCAAAAATGTTTACGACACATTTAGGAGACTACTTTTTAGAACATACTGTACAGCTAAAGTTTTTCCACGAGTCGCTTTGAAGAGAAAGAAGTAAAAAGAGAAAAGAAATAGGTGATGAAAGAGAGCGGTTAAACGTTTTGACTATCGTTCCTTACGTAATAAAGATTTATTGTCTAATTTAAATTATTTCTACAATAATTACACTTATATCTGTTTGCAGATTCCTGGAGATATTATTATTTTTTAATTATGTTCAAACACAGAGTGTTTGTGGCATAACACCTAGTCAATGACTAACAAGTTATTTTCACTTAACCTAAACTGAGGAGATATGAAGCGCTTATAAATTAAGATTACATTTGTACTTAGAGCTCTGGAGCCAAAGTATAAGAGTAAATCTCTTAATTATGAGGATTAATTTCGAAGGTATCTTGCAAATTATAACAGAAAATATGTCTATTTTATATTCAGTTTTTATCAACATTGTCTAGATCATGTAGGGTTTAAATACAGGAAACAGTAAACCGACATCACACAACATTTCCCATACCGATTTACATAATTGCGTTTAGCATATATAGGTAGTAAACGAATTCTAATTCGATTCTTCCTCCCATATATCGTATGCAAGGGGTTTATCTGGTCACACATTGAGACGAAACTACAACCAATACGCCGTGAATCTATTTGCATATAGTAATACTTAAAACCTACGTTTTCCATTCTATTCAGAAATTGTATAAATATTGTTACACGACTGCGATTGGCGGCTTGGTTAGAATTACAATTACCATCTGTTATTTATACCATAGATCCGAAGAGAGAGTACCTATATAGTGAGAATGACTCATACTATAAATCTAAGGAGAGGTTCGTCGAAAACGGTTCAATTTTATTATTTAAATCAGCCCATTAATAGTAGTCTAAGATTACTTACACCTTGAGAAGATTGCATAGTGTATTTAGATTTATTATTGTTATTATAATAATAATAATAATAATCTTTATTGGTGTTATTACAAAGAAAATTGTTTACACAAGTCAGAACAAAAAAAGAAAAACACTATGCACTACATATTTCTACGAAATTACAATTAAAGTATTCATCGTAATTGAATATACATTTTTCAACCAAGAATTGTTTCATTACTGTCTTAAATCTGTTATTGGAGTAACACTTAATTGCTGGCGGCAGAACATTAAAAAATTTTAGAGCCCAGTAATTTGATGCGTTGGGCGACTTCTGCAATCTCAGAAAAGGTCGGCGATACTGCTGATTCTCACGAGTGTTGTACGAGTGAATTGCATTCGATGTCATAACCGTACTGGCATTGACCTTAGCGTACATTAAACATGCCAATATCTAGGCGGATGGAAGTGTCAGAACATTGAGATTTCGGAAGTGTTCACGGCAATCTTCCCTCCAACCGACTCCGAGTACTACTCTTTTGCATCGGCGTTGTAGAGAAAACAATTTATCGCTGTGACCTGAATGGCCCCAGTTAAATATTGCATATGTCATCAAGGAGTGAAAAAAGGCAAAGTATGCAACCCTAAGACATTTTATAGAGATTGATTCTCTCAAGATTCTCAAATAATGAATCACCCTCGCAAGTTTTCCTGAAATATATCCGACATGACTTTCCCACTTTAATTTGGAGTCAAGAATAACACCCAAGAATTTTACTCTCTCATTGTCGTCCGTACTGGAACGCGCTTCATGTGGCAATGTAAACAATACCGATAAGCACTTATCCTGATTGATGCAAAGCGCATTTGAAGAAAACCATTCTTTAATATCTCTGTCACATAGACCAACTGTGTTAAGAAGGTGTTCATAATCATCACCTCTCTTTATTACCGTTGTGTTACCCGCAAATAGAATAGGATCAGTTGCTTCGGTAGCACAATTAATATCGTTGATATAAATTAAAAAGAGAATGGGGCCCAAAACCGATCCTTGGGGTACCACGTAACAGCAAAGTCTGTTCGTTGAAATTGAATTGTTCACTTTTACGTGTTGGTAACGATTACGCAGATATGACTCCATTAACTCAATGCTCGATTTCGAAAAGTTATATTTCTTAAGTTTTTCTAATAGAATATGATGTGTGACACAATCGAAAACTTTCGAGAGGTCATAAAACGTGGCAACTGAATGGTATCCGCACTCAAAGTTGTTGAGTGACTTTATTTACAAGAGCATTGAAGAGCATAGACTGGTAGATTTGCCATGCCTAAATCCAAACTGAGATTCACTAAACAAGTTCTTCCCTTCAAAATGTATGTATATTTGCTTTTTTAGTATTTTTTCGAATATTTTTGATACGATCGGTGTTAATGATATGGGTCTGTAGTTGTTACGGTATCACTGTCGCAATTTTTAAACATTTCGGGAAACAACCTTGTTCAGTGCAGTCATTGAACAAGGTTGAGAGAGGTTATTTAAGATCACAGCGTTCGTTCTCATGTAGTTACAAAGTCTGGCTAAATTGCTAAAAAGTGCTAAAAACTTTCTCTGTGTACCTACCTGAAAATATTTGGCTAAAATACTTACTGTATACGATAATAATATAAAGATGGAATATAAAACAGAAACATAAAAACTTTCGGCGAAGGTATAAACATAATAACAATAATAATAATAATAATAAAAACTAACTGAATTCTGGCGCTTGCAGAATTGTTAACTTTAAACTTAAAAAAAGGTGAATTGCAGCATAGTTATTACCTGAAGTAATACATCGGGTGGAGTGCCATACGTTTTTATTTCCTTTTTGACGTTTACAACCAATAAAACGCAGCCTAGTTAATTTATAACGTTGGTCACACAAGTCCGCGCAGAATAACGTACGACACTGTGATGTTTATGAACCGAAATCGTAAAAATTCTTCTTCGTAAAAATAAAGATACCGCGCAAAAGGCATGCTTCGTGAAGTCATTTCATTTCACATCGGACAAGTAGCAGGCAATAAGTTTATTTAGTGAAGTGTTTACGCTGTGTCCTGTGCGTACACTCAGTTTTATTATTGTTTACTTCACACCAGTCTGTTGTTGTATTACGGAATGCATACACGGTTGTTTATCTATATCATACACGTTTTAGTGTTTTTAACACAGAAGAAAAATTACCCTGTGAGTAATAAACCAACTTGAGTAGGCATTTTCAAAGGTGAAAATTCAGTATAAAGGAATAATTAAAATTAAAACTAACGTTCTAGTAGATATAACTCCTGCAATTAAATTAAATAAATTGTATTTTGGTATTTTGATATATTTTTTTGCGGGTTTGTTGTTCGATGCACCATTGAAGTCTCCGCAAAAAATGCATTTTTCTGATTATTTTATGATTAAATGACAACCCACTGCCCAAACTAGTCCGTCAATTGTCAAATAAATAGTACGCTGTCCAGTTGTCCTAATCTTATCACCCGCCAAACTAGATTTAAACTCAAAGTTTCCAATCCTACTGTACCTAGATTATATGTTCTTCCCAAAATTCACAAACCTGGTAAATCAGTGAGACCTATTGTATCAGGTATTAACTCACCTACTTACCAGTTAGCGAAATGGTTATCGAATGAGTTCAACAATTTACCTGTTCCTCAACCAAGCTTCTCTGTTAATAACTCATTGGAGTTTATCAATAAGGTTAACAATGTAAAATTAGAGGATGGCGAATTGTTGATTTCATTTGATGTTGCTTCACTGTTTCCTAGTGAGCCTATTCCGGAAACTTTGGAGTTTCTTAGGGAATTATTGAGCAATAACAACTTTAACCCGTCAGAAATAGATGAATATGTAAGATTGACTGCCCTTTGTATGTCTCAAAATTGTTTTCAAATAAACGGAAAGTTTTTTGAACAACTTGAGGGAACTGCAATGGGTAACTGTCTCTCACCTTTTATTGCCAACTTGTTTATGAGCATATTTGAAACCAATGTAAACTCTATAGCACCATATTTCCCTAAGACTTGGGTTAGGTATGTCGACGATATTTTTGCCATTTTTGACACCAAGAAATGCAGTATTCAAGATTTTCTTCTCGTTTTGAATTCTAAATTCAACACCATTAACTTTACTGTAGAACAAGAAGTTAACGGCCAACTTCCATTTTTAGACACTCTGGTAGTCAGGAATAGCAAAAATATAATAGAAATTGACGTGTATCGGAAAGATACTAACACAATCAGGTTTATCCCTAATGATTCGCAGCATCCTTTTCAACAAAAATTGTCTTTTATTAGTTGTTTAGTAAATAGGTTACTGAAATTTCCATTGTCCGCAGATAGATATCAACAAGAATTATTGTTTATTAAGAATGTTGTCATACATAATGGGTACCCTGAGAAAATAGTTGATAGAATGATTAAGAAGCAGAATCAAAAAATGTATGTAAATCAAATATCTACTTTAAATACTTTGTCTGTAGAAAAGAAGAAATATGTTAAAATACCGTTCGATTTTGCATATACAAGGGGTTTGAGAAGTATTTTTACATCACAAAATCTCTGTATAGCATATTCGACTCATAATAGCATAAAAACCCTTCTTGGAAACCCAAAGGATAAGGTAGATGTACTTGATAAATCTGGTATATATTGTATCAAATGTCATGACTGTGAAAAAGAATACGTAGGCCAGACTAGAAGAACAATTTTAACTAGGTTCAAAGAACATGTAGCTCATTTTAAATATAATCGTTTTGAAAAATCTAGTGTGGCTCAACATATTTTAGACACAGGTCATAAAGTAGTTGTAGATGACTTAAAACTTGTAAAAGCTGTGTCAAATAATAGGGAACTAAACAGCTTGGAAAGTATCTTTATTCACTTGAATAGAGATAAATTAATAAATCAGACAGGGGTCCTATACCTAGTTCGCCATTGTTTGACCTGCTTTAATTAAAACTTGTTTTTTACGCTTCAATGATCAAAATTCACTGAGGCGTGAACAACAAATGGGTATATATAGGGTAATTTTTAACATCGACGTCACTTCCACTAGTGATTTGCTTGGACAATATCCAGTAAAGATACTATGAAGTGCTAATCTCTCTTTTCCTTTTTTTAGGTTCTACTGAAGATGGCAACATAGTTGCTGAAATACGTATTTAGGTTTCTAAAATACTTGTTGTGGTTAGGGGTTTATAATTTTATTATAGATTTTAAGACAATTAAGGTTAATTTATGTATGTGAAAAATCCCCTAGTTTTCTGGAATTCTCAAAAAACAAATACTTCTTTTATTATAATTTTAAAATCATAACTTCGCAACCATATAGAGTGAAAATTGCCGGCGCTGTCGGTCGGCGCGTATGAGTTGCGACGCGGAAACAAATAAACAATTACGATTATGTTATTTTAGTGCCCGTTCAAGTTAGAGAGACCCTGATTTATTGTAATTATTATTGAACCGAGATACGTTAAAGGTCCGCGCTGACATCGCATGAAATTGAAATGAAATTTATTCCCGTCTCGAGAAATAACCGCATCGCCAGATTATTACCGGCGTGAATTTACGCCAGCCATATTCGCAAACCTCTCAAAACGAATGTATTTCCGATACAAAAGGAGATTATCTATTTCGAGATATCCTTGTTCTCAGTCCGTAGAACCAATCGTGTTGATATATTCAAGTTTAAACATAGTTTCGTTTGATTTTTTGCGGGTTTGTTGTCTAACGCACCGTTGAAGTCTCCGAAAAATATACCAATTTTTTCATATTTTATGATTATATTCGATTAATCGATAAATTTTAAGACGATTGAAGCTCATTTATCTATATACAAAATTGCTTCGTTTCCGAGTTATAGGCATAATTTTCCCGATTAAAATTTATCAAATAGGGTTTTTGAATGAAATCGATCCCATACTGTCATAGTATTGGCCGGTACGCGATACAGTGACCGCAAGACCAACTGACCACAGAGCAGAAGAGCGTAGGAGGACCAGTCTTGCTGTCTCGTTAGTGTTGCCTGCTTTCAGATATTCCAGATAGCCCTCACTCGTACGACTAGCACAATGTATCGGCAGAAGGAAAAAAAAGGAAAGGGAAAAAAGAAAAATACGAATCGAGCGAATAAAAGAAGGACCTGATCCACAAATAAGAGATTACTTGACCATATTCGTTATGATATACTATGTATATGGTAACAAAGATGGAAGGAGAAAAGGTTGTGATAGGTTACTATGATGGGAACTGCTATCAATTTCTCATGTGAGATTAGCAAGATGATGTGTGTATGTATACTTTCAATATACAGTTCTGAAAAATAGGTTACTTCTTAGTTACTTCTCAGTAAAAATGTAGAAAATGTATGGTTTGAATTCTATTAAAGATTAAAGATTCAGCGTTTATGGAATCGCAAAAAACTTTATTCTTCGTGTTACTCATGATACGGTATTCTATTATATGCTAGTCCATGAAAAAATCTTTTGTGTCAGGAACTAAAACAACGTTTATATAATTGATCAATGACATGTAACTGAAAGATATACGAATATGAATATGAATTAATCAATGAGTATGAGAAATACGGGCATTCAGACGAAACAATGGCGTTCGTTGTACAACAATCGGTGTATGAAATTGATTGATTACCGTTGGTAATTGAAACAACTTAATTTAATTGATTGGTAAGAAATGTATGTCTAGTTTAGGTCTTGGGTCCGACAGCGTTATTGTTAGCCCATTGTGCAACTGGTCAAGGGCATTTGAGCATTTCACAGGTCAACATATGAAAATTATCAAGTGTTTGGAGGGCAAAAACGCAGTTTTGTGCTTATCAGGGAAGGTATAAATGAAAGGGAAAATAAAAAAAAGTTGATTACATTTTGGTACCAATCTGCTAGAATTAGTCTAAACAGGTAAAAAAGGTCGACCTTTAGGCAATAGTAAGATAAATTAAAATTAATAGAACCTTTCATTCTAAATGGCATTTTACCATGATTACTTCAAAAAAATTCTAGTAGTTGAGATTCAAGTGCCAAGCAAAAATCGCTAAATCCAAATAATAATACCTACCTACATAATTTAATCTAATTTAATAATTGAACTGTTGTGACAACTAATTGACATTTGTGGTCCAAAGTGCGTTAAGAACAACAACGATTTATTATAGTCACAATAATAATAATATGCATTCAAGATGATATGCATAGGAATTGAAATAAAATAACGCGCAAAACTATTCAAAATATTTGCTTGTTGAGCGCTCGGAAAAACTCGAAATTTGACGGCTTGAGGCTGGCCGGGCTGCGTGGAAACCAGTTCTTGCTTGGGACTGTTGAATAGTAAATAACTTGCCCATACTGCGTTTTGGAATTATTTTGAAAAGAACATCGTGATAATATTTTTACGATACGCACCTGTGGAGATATTTCTTCGTAGCTTTAAAATCATACAATCTAGGCAACTTAACTTACATAATCTAATCATAATGTGATGCAGTGTAATTATTTAATAGAAATGATATTTTATGTACTGTAACAAATGAAATAAAATTACTATCTACTTATTCAATTGTACTATCGTGGCCATATATTATGTCCCTTCTTTTGACGTCCATTTTCTCGCAAACCTAGGGACGAAAAAATTTTAAAAAATTCTGATGCTGTATATATTGGCGTTTTCCAGATTTTTCCAAATTAAGAAGAATTGGCGCTGTTTTTGTCCCGTAATTTTATTTTTAGCAATTAATTACTCCAGAAATAATCTATAGATTTCAACGAATTAAAAAGTAAAATCACCTGCGGAATGCTAGTTTTCAATGTGCATTTTTGTAAAATCATTCGATTAGTGCTTGACCCACAAAAAGCTATATTATGCAATGCCAGCAATTCCGTTATGAAAAGAGTTAGAATAATGAAATATATACTATAGGCTACCCAATAATTCTTAGGTTTAAAGTTTACTACATAATCATTGTTTATCTTGCATTTTTCATACAAAAGATCGTGCTGAAACTCCGCGTGAATTCCGACGCTCTACGGTCTTTGGGGTACTGCGGGGAAGAGAGGCGTTAGCGGTGCTGTCATGTCGGAGAGAACCGACACAGCTGAGAGAACCGGGCAGCTTATTATCAATACACAAAAAGAACGATAACTTGTCAAGGTAGTAATTTTAACTAACAATTAAAACCTTAATTTTTGCATAATTTTGATTATAATATGTGACCCGGTACGAGAGACATCTCTTCTATCGATTGGCGTTTATGTTTTCTTCAGTTTTATACAATAAGGTTGTAAACAAGATTTTGATGGAAGCGGGTAGATCGAATAATATGGAGTTAGCAGATTTTCCGATTAGTGGTGAATACTAAATTAAGTTTGCTTGATAAACCCAAAAAATATTTAAAAAGTATGCCCGATTTTGTTATATAAATATTCAAACCATTATAACAGTTTCAACAGTTTATTTATTAATAATATTACCAACGTCAGCTCTGAGCGTATAAAACTTAGAAATATCAGAAAAGTTTTACAAATTTGGCATCGTAAATTTGTAGACACATAGATTATTTTGCAGATAGTTCATTAATTTTAAATGCAACTCCCGAAACCCGATTTAAATTACCAAGAATTTCCATGGGACTTCCAAATGCCTGTTCGTGGTTCTGTTATCTTATTGACTCATTTTGCCATTATTTTTTAATTCGGTAATCTGTCGCCGGATTTTCAAATTTCTTTGGCGAGGCATAATCGCCGTGTCGTTATATGTATTGTGTCCGCAAACACTGTTCTCCTAGTAACTAATGCACGTGCGATCCGCCACTACTTGCGGCGTCGCTGTCGATCCCTTCCCCCGCTCGCCCGAAAGACCGAAGAGCGCCGCGTCAATTGCAGCAATCATCAGATGCTTCAACTCGATCTTTTGTAGGGAAAATGCAAGATAAACAATGATTATGTAATAAGCGTTAAACCTATGAATTAGGGGGTAGCCTATAGTCTATATTTCATTATTCTAGCTAAAGGAATTGCTGACATTGCATAATATAGCTTTTTGTGGGTCAAGCACTAATCCAATGATTTTACAAAAATGAGCAGGTGAATTTTTATCTCCTTGAAATCTATGTATTATTTCCGGAGTAATTAATTGCTAAAGTTAAACGTATAAAATTTACGGGGCAAAAACAGCGCCAATTCGTCTTAATTTGGAAAAGTCGGGAAAACGCCAACGTATACAGCTTTCTATTTTTATGAGTTGTAGTATATTAATCAAGGACAGCATCAGAATTTTTTTAAATTTTTTCGCCCCTATATTTGCGAGAAAATGGACTTCAAAAAAGGGGACATAATATATGGCCACGATAGTACCTCTTATTTGAAATCAGTAATTAAACATTGTTGGCCCGTATTCAGATGTCCTTGATAGTGCCTTATCTAGACATATAATTAAAACTATTTCTTGTAGGAAACTAAAATATTGAAAAAAGATTGCGTTAGACCACCAGGAACTTTTTATAAAATGCGGTGTAATGTAAACCTTGATATGTTAATGTAATTTGCAATGATATTTGAAGTTTCTTATAAATTGAAAGCATTCTTCTAATTTTTACTCTTAGGACCTTGTTTATTTGGAAATATTAATATGATTAACATAATAAGTGTGAGGAAATAAGTAAGTATCGGAAACGAATTATTGCGATCTTCTGGTATTATTTATTACAAAATTTTTATTACAGCAAGTTATGTGCTGTTTTGTAATACCTTTAGTGCAAACAAGAACTAATATTTATTAGGGAAACCATTAAAATTTACATCATAACATAGAATATAGTGTTTACAGCGCCATCTAACAATACAGTTGGAACAAAATATGATTTCTTTGGAAGAAGTCAACCTATTTCTACGCCAAAGCAAAATTATTACTATAAAGGAAATAAATCGCTTCTTGTATACAAATATATTTGTTAATACACAAGATAGGATAGATAAGGTACTAATACATGGCCAGCTTAAAAGCGTAGGTTGTAAAATACATGCTTCATTAGCTTCATCCGATTACACTAAACACCTGAGCCGTCCTTTACATAAACAACTTACAGGACAGTACGGTCTGTGAGTTGCGCGGTAGATAAGTGCTCACAATAAGGACAAAGGAGGCTAAACACGGTAGGATTGATCAAATGCCATGTCAAACTCTATACGACTCCATTGACAAGCTTTTGGCTGTCGGTAAACGAACAGTAGGCCATCGTGAGCTTAGAAAAGAAACAAGAAGTTAACCGTGTACGTTCGTAACTCGGTACAGTCGAATCGTCTCGATGTCAGATTTAGATTATGACTTTGCAATTTGTCGCTTCACATGTACGAAAGATGAGAGAAAAGATGAATCGTCAATACATATATAGCTGCAGCTCCTGTGGTCGGAGACATGCTGCGTTTTATCGGCACTGAAGACTCGCAGGTATCATTGCTATCTGATCGTAGATCGGAATTAATGATTATTAGAAATTGTGTTCTTGGTCGAAAGAAAACTGTTTAAACGTTATACTGTTATAGACTTAACATAAGATCGATTTTAGTTTATTTGTTGATGAATGAAATATTTTTTTCAAGAAATATTTTGGATATATTTTTGACCAACACCCAGATTTGTACTAAAATAAAGTTATATTTTTGTTTCTAATTCGTAATGAAGGAATAAATAGACTACTGCCAACATTTTTACGGCCATATTTTGAAATCGGAACGTCCAATTTAACAAAAATACAATAATTTAAAAATAATTACTCACCCTTGCCAACATCTTCGCGACATCGAAGTCCATTTTGTTTCTCGACTCATGGCAGTGTTCAGCCATAGCGGACTGTTGAATCTTCCCTTGCCGGGTGTCTCTATTGTGTTCTCTGACTCGACATTTGATGCTTCGTTGTGTCTATTCCACATAGCACGTTCCACACTCGTCGTTTTGTTGATACAGACTTAGAAAAGTCACCTGAATGTCTTACCTGTAAACAAAGGGTTGTAGTTCAGAAAGTGATAGATAGTGATAGCTATTTATTTGCTGATACATTACTTGGGTATGAGGCTTATATTTTAACCCTCTAAGAAGTGGTAGGTGGTGGATTCTCTAAGCCTCAATTAGGCATTATTCCGATTTTTCCCACTGCACAAATATCAAATAATTTTGTTTGTATCAAGAACTAAATTATTTCTCAATTACCTACTAGAAATTTATTTGAAGTGACGGATGGTTGCATAATTTACATAATATGGCATAAAAATCTATGATTTGGAGATAATTGCATTTTTACGTTATTTGTATGTGAATATACAGGGTTATGTATTTGTAAGAACCAGACCAAATTCTATATTTTTAAATATAGCATTCTGTATATTTTCCTGTTTTTTTTTTATACCATTTTGAATTATAAATTGTACCGTGAAAACCGCATGTCCATGAGGTCAGTGGTGTAAATGAAACAAGACGATTAAGATATTAAAAGAAAGCAATTAAATAATGTTAAAAGGATTTTACTGTGTCAATAGCTCGTCGTTTTTTAAAATGACTTAAGTTGTAAATACGAAATACTTTTGAATATAAAGTGTCTTTCATTTCTAAGCATTTCCAATTTGTAGCTTAAGCAATTTCCTTTTATTCGAATCTTATCTTTTTAGAAAGAAATACACTGTGGGCAAAAAAAAACGGTACAAATGTTCAATTACTTCTATTTCCAAAGATTTTAAGTAAATTAAAGCAAGCATTTCTTTGAAGGACTAATTGCTTATGTTGTGAAGATTGAAAACATACCATATTCGCAATTCCACTTCTTCTTTCTCAGTAAAAACAGCAAAAACCGATGTTTCAAAATTTCACCCTGTATGCAAAAAAATCACCCTGTATTCGATGCAATAAAATCTCTGCTGTCCCTTTTGACCAAAGGAAAAACAAATCATTACCTGCTAATTTTATTACAACTTGCATTTCACATTAAATTGACTCGATGTTATCAGAAATGTTGCATAGTCTAACACAAAGCAACATAACTGTGGATTGAAACGTCCTGTTATTGCGAATATGGTACGGTTTCAATCTTCACACTACAGGCAATTCGTTATTAAAAGAAATATTTGAATTGACAAAATATTATAGGAAATACAATCAAAAATTTGTACCGTTTTTTTTTGCCCACCGTGTATATTGAGTGGTTACGTATCTTTCTATACACACTGTGTAATAATAAGGACTTTTAATAAGGACTAAAGATTTTCAGCATTTTGCAGACTTTTATTTTACAGACTTTTTTCCAGCATTCATCTTTACAGAATAGAATTCCAGAACAAAAGGAAAAGTGTCTTCTTGTAGGTGCAAATAGCTAAAACAACGGTCTATAGGGATTATAATCAATAAATAAAATGACTGAATTTGTACTGACAATGAACAATACAATGAAACTTCTATTGAATGTCTTGAAAATGATAATAAAATACATAAAATCTACTTTATGCTCATGAGTATATACTTTATGCTCAGAACCATCCAGTTTAAGCTCAACAATTTGACGTACATGCTCCAATTCATAGGAATACAAATCTGGAGCAGATATTCGATGTCAGGGTTAATAAATGAAGCATAAAGTATAACCTTATTTTTAGTCATACCACCCCGTATTTCATGGTTTCAAAAACAAAAGTTTCCAATAAATACAAATTTACAATACCTACTTGCAAAAAATAGGCCATTTAATTATATCAAAATATAATTTTTATAGCAAATTCATGTTCTATGTTCTTTTAATTTTTTTTTAATAGCAATTTACTATCTTTATGTTGATATTTTGTAGGAAAAAATACACGTGGCAAAGGCTGAGACAAGTCGATTTTGTGATTTTTTTGTGATTACTTTTTCAGTTTACGATTTTAGCGGAAGTAGAGTCTTTGCAAGTACATATACGAAAGACAGTGACCCGAATTTGTATCGAATGATGTTCTAACTTGTGGCTATAAACTAAATTGAATCTATTGAAACATAATAGCTGTAGAAACACAGGACATGATAGAGTTAAAACTTGACTGCCATAATACCCATTTCGACTAAAAATATATTGTACATCCGGTGTACTTTAACTTCCTTAACCAAAAGATCCAATTCCTAAATAATTCGCTGTATCTAATCTTAAAATTAACCACAAAACCACAAAAAAACACCGTTAACCTCGTCATCTATAATTTGCCAAAATTACTCTTTACTAAAAAAAAATCACAGCATTTCAACGTAGGTATCGCAATTTCAAATTGCTCAACACAAAATCCTCCAAATTGGGTCAAAAACCGTCAACCTTACTCCACAAACCACAACAAAAAACCAACCAAAAAACGAACAAAACCACGCGCGGTCCGACCGTCTCGCTCCAAATCGATAAAAAGCTCATCATTTCATTAGTTCCGGCGGCCGCTAGTCGCGTGTCGTGGGCGTAGAGCGCGAGCTTGCGCCCTTCTATCGCACCGAACACCTCTCCTGCCATATTCGACTGCCAGGCGGCGGCAGCGGCAAAACAAAAGGTAATCGGGCAGTGCGAGCGCCTATCTCTCTATGTCGGTTCTCCCGCGGCCGCACTCCAAAGATTGCCCGACCAGTCCGCGTGCGCCAGTCCGATCCGCAACACCGCATGTGCGACGCGGAAACGTCAAAACATACGCCCGAAAGAGGAATCAACGTTTCATGAACTAAACCCGTACTGAAAAAACTGTTTGTTAATTAATCACAACCTATTTCATTGGTAGATAAATTTCGTGTATTACGTTCGTGGGAAATGAACTTTACCCTACAGTGTTCTTTAGATGTTTTCCTCTTAACACCCCTTGGATTATTTCTGTGAAAAAACGTGCCCTTAATACAAAATAAAGTAATAATAAAGACTTTAACATAAATATAAACCAAAAAAACAGATTATTTCAATTTTTCGTTTGATGGAAACGACTCTTTTTTGATAGTGAAGGTGTTTTGGTGCTCCTGGTCTGCCAGGGGTTTGTGTCTTAGTGGTTGTGCTATGGAATCAGGGGCGTGCTTACTGGCCACCTCGGCTTCTACGCCCCTAAACACCAATTCAGACGATCAGATAGTGCCAGCTCATCCAGCAGATTGTTGGAATACCCATCAGAATAGTCACACTCAGCCCTTTTTAGACGCTTGGTTACAAATGCAGGTTGGTTTTTGATTCTACGATGACTACGCCACCTGGTGGTGGGATTTGCTTCTAATAAGATGATTTCTGTCGATTTCTTTAAATGCTTTATAGTCGTTTTGAATTTAGAATATTCTAGTTTTGAACCAATAGGGTATGAAGGCGATTTTCAAATAAGATATTTTTAGGACAATGTTGTTATTGGTTGATGAAAAAGAAATCTGTTGGTCAAACGTCGAAACTTATAGTTCAGCACGAAGCCTGAAATTTGGATTATCAGTGAGATTAGGAAATTTGTAATTTGGTTTTCATGTTTTTTCTTTTTTAAATCTGATGTAGAAGTTTGAATGATATAAAACGGGAATTCCATTTAGATTATACATGCATATACAAACGTACATACAGTTAGGTGACAATTGAAATACAATGTGCAATAATGCCGATAAATATCATGGCCAACTAGCAGTACTGGTGTTAATACAGTAATATGCAAATGGCATGAAAACTTGCGTAATATCAGGAATTTTAAATTTGTTAAAATATATCTAGACATCCGTATACTACACTAAGGGTCTTCAGATATTTTTGTTTTGTTTAGGAGATTCTGTTCTACTGTACCCTGCGAAATTTCGTTAATCAATTAATAATTTCTTTAATCATAAAACTATTTATTGCAACCTTTAATTGTCGCATTTTAGCCAATAATTTCGTTTATTTCGCAAATCATAATTCTATCATCGTAACAAATTTTTAAATAAAAAAATCGGATGTGGCCAGGTACATGACTTTATCATACCATATATTAATAGCTTAGTTTAGCTGATTGAGATTCTATTTGATCGAGATCGGCCACGTCTGCATTAAAATAAAACTATTAGAACTAGACAGATATTTTGATTATATTTACAGTATGTAATGTCAAAACATCAGCATTTGGTGTCAGTTATTTGGTGGTAGTGTTACCTACTGTCGAATCACAATGTCTGACAAATCCTGGCTAAGTAATTTTAATACTATAGTGTTTAATGTTTTAATGTCATAGTCATGAATTATTCAGAATTTCCTCTACAACACCGCAAGATGTTTCAATATTGTTTCACATAGCGTACGTGCGCACGTGTTTCTCCTCCTCATCGCATTCTCCATGCATTTGCGTGTTGAATTGACGTTTCGCAATCGCTGACGTTCTGAATACTGTCAAAAGTCTCAAAACTACTATTAATGCAGACACGATTTCGATCAAATAGAATTTGCTCCTGCAGCTAAACTATTATTAATTTTACCAAAAAATGTTATAGACTTAAATTATACAAAATTTCCTCTACTTTAATTTATTATTTATCTATTTTGATGAAATTACAGAAATGGCGGCTCGGATAATATATTAAAAATAAAACTGTTTGATATCTAATAAAATATTCGGACAGTTGAATTGTTAAAATACATATTTTTACAGCAAAGTCAACTCTCAAAATATGACTTATTATTGATTCTGATAGATCATGTCATTGTATTAATGGTGACATCACAATTTTATGGATCTCCACATGAAAATGTTCGTGAATGGAAATCTTTAGAGACATGTTTATAGTAAATATTGGTCCAGGTGCAAAAGATTTTCATAACATCAGGTTGTTGAAAGAAATCGAAATAAATAAAAGTAATTTTGGCAATTTTGTGTTTATTTTTGAGTTCATAACTCTTCATAATTTACGTGTTAATTTTTTGTTATCCAAAAGTCGAAAACAATTGAGGTCACAAACTTAATATATCCACTTTGTCTTAAGCCCGATTTTGTTTTTGACGTAATCAAAATTAATTAAACCCTTTTAAAAGTAAAGGGTTGACTCTTATTGTTTAGCATAGTTTGAAACCTTTTAAACTAATTATTAAAATTTAAGATCGATCAATTTACAAAATGTCAAAAAAAGGGTTATTTTAACAGAATCAATTTAAGATAAGCACAGTTAATAACTTAATCTTCAAAATAATCAATTAACTTTTGTGTGTTGATATTCTAGCATTTCAGGGTTTTTGAAGTACTTATTTAAAAAAAAAGAAACTAGAAAAAGTTACTAGTTCGATTTTGTTCATTGTTGGCTAGGATAGTAACGTAGATCATTGCGTTCTTAAAGAATTAAGTAATTTTTAATGGAATTTCATTAAAACATTTTAGGTATGAAAAAGTCACTAGGTACGTTACATCTAAAATATGGTGACTTACCTTTTTTACAACATTTTGTCAATTAAAAAGTTTAAAAAAATACCTTAAAAATTATGTATATAGAATAGTAAACCCAGTAAAAAGTATGTACAATAATCTCACAATCAACCTGGATTTGATATACAATTATACAACTTACACACGTCAGGCACAGTCAAGAAGTGAATTGGAAAAATATTTGGAGCGCTCAGCAATCTCTCTCTCTCTTTGAATAGACGGCCGATAGATCTGAGTTACATAAAACTAACGGTTACAAAACGTTCGGCAAAAAAAAAATCTATGTACGAATGAAAAGAATGCTGAAGATATTTGGGTCAGTCAAATTGAACGTGTAATATTGCAAATTTTCGAATCATATTCTTTGATTCAATCTCAAAACTATAATTATTTACTTAAAAATGCATAATCAATCTACTTGATTGCACTATACAGGGTGTTTTTTCTATACAGGGTGTTTTGCAGTTATTGGAAAACCTTTTATTTTTCTATTTTTTATATTTAAGATTTGGTTTCTTCGGGCATTATTATAGTCGACTACACGCAGACGTATATATAGCTGATTCAGTATCGGCGTACATGCATTCTTGAAGTTTATGCGTTTCGGTCTCGGAATAACAATAAATTTACGGTACGTGACGATTATTTTAATACGGCCAATAAATAGCGTGCACGCCTGACAAGTAAATAAAACCGATAGAGGCGATAAATATGGCGTTGGCATTTAAATGCGTCCTTTTTCGCGTCTCAGCGCGTCCGACCGCCACACCGGTTATCAAAAAATAACCCAATACGTAGAAGGTGCCACACACAATGCTAAATATGGTCGGATCAATTATCGAAAACACCGACCCTTACTAGGACGTTTTGCTGTTCGGCTTAAGGCAATCATAAATTATATAGACCTTATTTTCTTATCTTGGTTTTGTCTTATCCAATATAGTCGTTTTGTATGCGCAACAGAATGTCTGCATTTGTTATGTGATTTGATGGTGATATCAAGTCAAAGTTGTCGATTTTTAGATTTTATCGATTTCTATGAACCTTTACTAAATAAGGGTTGTAAACATTTGTTGCACGGTTCTGTAGAGTGGACACAAGTGAGACATGTGGTTGTTTGAAAATACTATACTGGGTGATCTTTAACAGGCATTTCTGTAACATGCAGTAGAAATTATTATTAAATTATTTCTTATTATGCTAATTTTCAGTTGACTTTCTCTTGAATAGGATTTTCCAAGTAAATGGAAAAATAGTGAATTGCTATTAAAAACTTCGAACAAAAAAACTGGATTTTGTAAAAAATGGTGTTTTCATCAAATTAATTCGTATTATTTGGAAATTTTATTGGAAAAATTTATTGTCATTATTAATAATAATAATAAGACAAAGAATCAAGATCTTATGAATAAAAATGAAGACATACTATACGCACAATTTGTGGACAGATACATTCTTGACATTGAACATCTGATTTATATTTATGTTTCTATGAATTGAAGAATTTACGTCGATCTTTCAAACTTGCATGCACGATTTCTTTTGAATCGTTTAGCGAATTGAATTATTCTTTACCCTTAGAGAAAATACCTTTTGAAAACGTAAAAAAGCCCTAAAATTCGAAATTCTTAAAATTCAAACAGCAACCATTTGGCTGTTTTCAACTTTTTTTAATTATATGATGGTATAGTCTTCTATTACTTTGATCTAGTTTCACAACGCTTTTAAAATTTCAATTGAATCGGCGCATTCGAAAACAGTACCAAAATTGTCCAAAATTGGCAATTTTTAACTATGAAATAGCCAAAATGTTCATTATGGTTGTTAATTCCATCAAATAGACCTAAAGATGATGCTTGGGCGAAATCAGCAAGTCCAGAACACTGGTTTTTTGCTACCTCATGCAACACGTTTTTACCAAAAAGATAGATAATATTAAAAAGTCCTCAACTATTATGTAACTGGTAAAAGTTTTGAATTTTACTACCACGTGACTTCCGGCCTGACTACAACTGTAGAACACGAAATTTAATTTTATCATCTATAGAATCATCAAACTCTATAATATCATACTCTATTTTATCGCCACATGCAGGGTTGGTCAAAATTACCGGAACACCTAAATAATTCTCCAAACGGAGAGAATTAAAAAAATTTGCAAGTAGGTAATAGCTGTTCTATTTTAAACAATCTATCGATTAAGATTAATCTTTTGTATGATTTTTTTTTATAAAAGTATCGTTTTTGAGTTACTTATGAGCAATTAATCAAAAATAGACAAAATTACTGACATATCTAAATAATTAAAAATTACCTAATAACTAAAAAACTATCGTCTATACTGGAAATTTGGTAACTTTTTTCCTTCGGTAACTTCTCCTCTTTGTGATAAAACACGCTGTATATTTACGAATTTTTTTTATTTGGGGATTAATTCTTTTGTTGAAATCATTTTTTTGCAATATTTTATGTTTTAGTTACAAAGAAGTAATGAAAACTCCTGAACTTAAAATTGAGTATATTTTCCCACATACATACACATTTCTTTCAATTTGGTAGCTTGAATATTTAATTTAATTATATTTCATAGTTTATTTTTCTTGATTTCTTTATATTTTTTTATCCGTTAATGATCGATTAATTGCTCATAACTCAAAGACAATAAATAATAAATAATTCCTACAAAGAACAATAATTTTAATTAATGTTAGAATTAAAAAAATGTTACGGGGAATAAGTTTTATGCAAATCCATGATTTTTACATTTTGGGTCGCCATAGTGATTTCGCTATTTTGAATTTCAAAATTGCACACAAGAATTGAAGTCTATCATCTTCAAATATCACAGCAAATAAGTTACATAACCATCCGACATCTAGCTAAATTGTCAAGTCGCAATACTGAATCCGCCATTTTGAAATTGAAAAATTATGACAACGGGTTTGGAATCAGAACCCCAAAAACACTACACATCATAATAAAAATATTATTTAAATGCTTTAAATAAACAAGTAGTGTTAAAAATGGACGCCGTTTTTCCGTTGAGTTCAAAAACAGTACATATCCATCATAATTGTTTTAATCATAGCTCTGATTTTAATGCAAATATAAATAAAATATGTAATATACATATTTAATTCTCTGTGAACTACTTTATATTTTGTCTGACGACACAAAATAGCTGACTGCTATTTGCACCGACAACAAAACGTCTGATTCAATTTCATTTTATTTTTATAGGAGCTATTATCCAAAAGAAAGAATATTGATATCTCTTACAATTTGTTTGAAAATCTTCAGACTTCAGACGTTTATTAATGACCCTTTAAATATTAAAACTTTGTTATTGCATATTATTCGATATGTATACTGGTGACCATTCCAAATCCCTAAAGTTCAAGAAATACATATTTTCTTTTGTTTTGGGGAAAAACAGAACGTAGTGAAATAAAATACTAATATAGTAATATGTTATAATAATATTACGAATATGAAAAATAATGTATATAAATAGCTCTTCTTCACAACTGCCTATTTGTGAAATACAACACTATCTAGAAAATAAGAAATCCTCCAAAAACAAACAAAAAATCTCAACATATGGTACGTTTTCCCAGATCGTTACTTCGCTTGACTTTCCGTCCTCATGAATTACATCTTTATTCTTTTCTGTTGTCGCTATATAGCTGCTCAACGGAGAAAAAGTAAAGATCTAATTTCACTGATTGTGAAATCGATTTCGATTATATCGGAACGCAACAACAAAGGTCCCCTAATAGGATGAAATTGAAACCTAGGCTAGCGTTGAATATGCAATGATTTCGTGAATGGCGTCCTGCTGATAGTCCTATTGGTTCCTTTTCAGCCACGTCATCTATTGCGTGACAACTCCTTTATATAAATTTTAGTTACGGCAACGTTTGTAATCATAATAATCGTTGAGGAGTTATAAAAAGTGATTTTGATGGTATATTCAATGAGAGCTTTATCAATTTTATACGAGGTAAAACTATATTATAACACATTTCTTGTTTTTAAAAATATAATAATTTGAATTTATTACGATTATTATTATTATTATTATTATTGTTTTGGATCTCTCGATTTGCAATTGCCATTGTTGATGAATTAATGCGAGGGAACTATTCCTACATACAATTGCTCTTAAAGTTTTTAAGAACGTTTTTCGCGCTTATGGTAATTCGGAAAATACGACACCGCGTCGGGTTTGCAGTCTAACCGACCGTTGAAGTCTCCGAGACTTCAACGCTCGGTTAGACTGCAAACCCCTGGCTGCTAGAATCGCTCCTTGTCACGAAAACCATTAATTATTTGAACCATTTCTCCGCGCGGATTTATTGTGAAGGTCAAGCGACATCACACTAAATGCATACTATGCGTATCTATTATAAGGAATTATTCCTATATAATCAATGAACGTATAAATATCTAATGCCAATCCTACACTGTATACAGTGTAGGATGTGGGCAAAAAAAAACGCTACAAATTTTCAATTGCTCATATTTCCAAAGATAGCTTTCAAGCTCCGATACAATCTGCAAAAACAAACAAAAGAACAAAAACATTGCAACGGCAAAAGAATTCTAACAGTGTACTTGAGTTAACTTTAGACGTATGTTACTACATACGTCTAAAGTTAACTCAAGCACACTGTTAGAATTCTCTTGCCGTTGCAATGTTTTTGTTACAAACGTCATATTCCACTGGTTTTTACTAAAAACAATAAAAAACATTGTTTAAATATTTCACCCTGTATAAGAAAAAATCACACTGTATACTAAGCTATAGGATCTCTAGTGTCATTTTTTACCAAAAACAAGACAAATGTCATTACCCACTGATTTTTATACACATAAAGCAACTTTGGATTTAAAAGTTCTGTTATTGCGAATATGGTATGGTTTCAATCTTCACACTGCAAGCAATTCCTTTTTTAAAGACATATTTGAATTGACAAGATATTATTGGAAATACGAGCGATTAAAAATGTGTACCGTTTTTTTACCCTTGTGTATATAACGGAAATTATTACTGTACTAATCTTTTTATTTGTTCGTAACATTCGATAGGATAATAACACAGAATTATCGTATTCTTCAAGTCCTGTTAACCCCTTCGAATTTGTTAGCGTTCGTTTAACTACAGACGACCTTGTGACGGTAACGTGGGTACAATCCCAGGGTTTAGGCCCTCGCCCACCAGGAAAGAACCACCTCATCGATTTCCGCAATTCATGGCACGAAATTTCACAAGAATCAACGGACCTCCGATAGTGTCCTGGAAAAGCGTTCGATATAAGGTGAAGTGGCCGAGGTATAGTACGATCAGTACCAATCGATTTTTCTTTGATTTGAATCGAAAATTACACTAACTATTTAGAAAATAATTACAGTTCATACTTAAATGCTTACAAGAAGGTATCGAAATTTTTTTTTCGAAGATAAACTGGTGTTCTATTACTGAAAAAGATCATTGGCAAGGATGCTTGTTATATCTTGCATATGGCTATGGTTTTCAAGTGATGAATTCTATATTTTGTTGGTTAAATTGAAAATTTGAAGACTTACCATGCAATTTCTCGTCTTGGCTGCTCATCTTATTGCTATCTATGTGGTGATCATACTTTGGTTCTTGACTTTTTGGTTCTGGAATCAAAAGGAAAACTAAATTGATGGTTTGGTTCTGAAAGAGCAAATATTGAGCAGTTATTAAGTAAATTCAAGCATTTCTTTGATAAGCTAATTGCTTATATTATGAGGATTGAAAACATACCATAATTGCAATAATTGAACGTTTTAATCCAACGTAATGTTGCTTTATGTATGGCTATGCAACATTTCTAATAATATCGGGTCAATTTGAGTGTAATGAAATTAGTAGGTAATAACATTTGTTTTCTTTTGGTCAAGAGGAACAGTAGAGATTTTATAGCATCGTATACATGGTGATTTTTATAGTATACAGGGTGAAATTTTGAAACATCGGTTTTTTGCTGTTTTTACTCGAAAAGAGTAGTTGAATTGTACGTTTGCATAGATAAAAAAGGATTCCATTGCGTAGGCACGAAATGTCCAATTGCGGACTTAAGTTATCTTTAAAGATGGTGGATTAACTTTGGCCAACGTTTAGTGTTCTTATAGGCGCCAAGTTTGATTTTGAAATTTTTGAAGGATTTTTGTCACCCTTTTTCCATATTGTACTACAATTATTGGGTTGTAAATTTTTTTGCAAATCTTTGTGATTTTACGAGAGAAAAATAAATTTGGCGTTTGGAATGCTTTGGTACTAAACTCGTCGTGGTTTTTTGTAAAAACAATAAAAAAACATTGTTTCGATATTTCACCCTGTATAAGATAAAAATCACCCTGTATACGATGATGTAAGATCTCTAGTGCCGGTTTTTACCAAAACAAGAAAAATGTCATGACCCATTGATTTTAAAACATCTTTCTTTTCACTTTAAATTGACTCGATATTATCAGAAATGTTGCATAGCCAAACATAAAGCAATATAACTTTGGATTGAAACGTTCTGTTATTGCGAATATGGTGTGGTTTCAATCTTCACACTACAAGCAATTAGTTTTTAGGGAAAAATTTTAGTTGACTTAATATTAATGAAAATATGAGTGATTAAAAATTTGTACCGTTTTTTTTTTGGCCACAATGTATATCATTGAATACTCTAGTTTATAATAATTTGGATACATTCTAAAATTAATTTCCTGGAAAGTAAAGCAAAATTACTTTTCTGAAAAGTTCTTGTCAACAATAAGTTGTAATAACAATAAGTTGTTTATTAAGAATGTTGTCATACATAATGGGTACCCTGAGAAAATAGTTGATAGAATGATTAAGAAGCAGAATCAAAAAATGTATGTAAATCAAATATCTACTTTAAATACTTTGTCTGTAGAAAAGAAGAAATATGTTAAAATACCGTTCGATTGTGCATATACAAGGGGTTTGAGAAGTATTTTTACATCACAAAATGTCTGTATAGCATATTCGACTCATAATAGCATAAAAAACCTTCTTGGAAACCCAAAGGATAAGGTAGATGTACTTGATAAATCTGGTATATATTGTATCAAATGTCATGACTGTGAAAAAGAATACGTAGGCCAGACTAGAAGAACAATTTTAACTAGGTTCAAAGAACATGTAGCTCATTTTAAATATAATCGTTTTGAAAAATCTAGTGTGGCTCAACATATTTTAGACACAGGTCATAAAGTAGTTGTAGATGACTTAAAACTTGTAAAAGCTGTGTCAAATAATAGGGAACTAAACAGCTTGGAAAGTATCTTTATTCACTTGAATAGAGATAAATTAATAAATTCAGACAGGGGTCCTATACCTAGTTCGCCATTGTTTGACCTGCTTTAATTAAAACTTGTTTTTTACGCTTCAATGATCAAAATTCACTGAGGTGTGAACAACAAATGGGTATATATAGGGTAATTTTTAACATGGACGTCACTTCCATTAGTGATTTGCTTGGACAATATCCAGTAAAGATACTATGAAGTGCTAATCTCTCTTTTCCTCTTTTTAGGTTCTACTGAAGATGGCAACATAGTTGCTGAAATACGTATTTAGGTTCTAAAATACTTGTTGTGGTTAGGGGTTTATAATTTTAATTTTATTAACAATAAGTTCACAATAATTCCATCAATAAAATAATTTCTTTAAGTGAAAGAACCGTTTATTGCAACCTTAAACTATCGCTTCTTAACTCAACGCACAATTTTGTTAATTCAAAACATAATTAATTCATCATTCAAAATATGATTTATTTTACCGACAAAGACTACATTATGTGACATTACTATTCAAATTTAATCCCGTAAAATCAATAAATTATCGTATAATTGATTAAACTGGATGGGCAGTCGTTTCACTTTCACGTTCTATCGTTCGATTACAAAGCAAAAAATCACCGTATTCGTAATGTGGCCGACGCCGTTTGTGGGATACCTTTTCAATTTGTATCTCGCATAATAAATTAGATAATATTGCTTCATCATCTCGGACTCTCAAACCACGGACAACAATAAAGACGGCTGTGGTCGGAATAAATTTCGATTTAATAGGGTTCCAAAGTTCCAAAACGGGACACTAAAGATACTAAAGACCTTCTTGGTTTTCAATTGATACAACATTTACGAGCTTACGAGAGATCCCTTCGTAACTGAGGAATAAATTACGGAAATCTGGTTTGTTTGAAATTATTTCGGAAATCGTCTTCACTCAGGTATGCCCCGCCCCCCCTCCTCTAAGGTAAACATTTTATGTTCAAATAATGAGCAATAAAATTGTTTATCGGGTTACTAAATCAATGCTTCGGGAATATCACAACAACAAGTCGTAAAACGGGCACTATACGGTGAACAAAATCCCTAGGACGATTAAATTTTTTACTGATAGCCTTTTACGTCATCGAAATTGAACGTGGATTGCGTCGTTTTTACGAGTTTCCTTAAACCGGGAAACATTATGCGCTACGGAGACTGTGGTAATAAATTTCAATCGCGTAGTGAAGTCGTTTATATTTAGTAATGTGACTTCATTATTTACGATGAGTTAAATAGTCGTGAGCAGCGTGGTAATTGGCCAGAAGACTCATCCAAGATAATACTAATATATATTAAGCTATTGGTGGAGATTATACTTACAACCCACAATCGTTTCTTATTCAACTACCCTCAAATGATAAACTGTACATTCTTCAGAAAAGTAACCTTTCAAATAATTTCATTCTCTTTTTTCACTCTTAGTAATAATTACTATAAGTCTAGTGGAATGCTTATAAACATTTGTCCATTTGTTTAAATAAATTATTTAATTATTTATTTAAATAATTCGTTTTTCTCGAAAATTCGTCAAAATGTCAGTTTATTTTAATTTAATTTAATTTAATACTTTATTGGCGATATCATGTACAAAACATTTTCGCAAGTCACAAGCAGTAAGATAATAGCACTACAAACAACTACAACAGCAACAATAGTGATGGCGCAATAGAAGTCACAATACAAGCTATATCAACCCAGTTAAAGTCCTACAATTCTACAGAGCGGTCACACAACACTTTAAAACAAGAAAACATGATATAAAAATGGCGAATCATCATTATCTTAGAGTGACATTATTAAATAAAAAAATCTGATGTGGCCAGGCACATGACTTTATCATACAATATATAAAATTAATAGTTTAGCTGCATGAGAATCTATTCTATTGAGATACATCGTACGTATTGTCAAATCATCAGCATTTGACACTACCTACACTACGTCATTAGAATAATAGTTATTTATGTCACAAATGCCGAAAGTACGGAATAGCGCGACGAGCGGTGATGCGGCGCGTCACCGAAGGCGGAGTGTCGCCGTCGCATATGAGCGAGTCGGCTATCTAGTTTTTGGCAGGAGCGACATCAACGTTTATTGTGTTGCTCTTTAAGAAATACGTATTTAAAAAAAAAATTAATGATTTCTGTATAGTAAATGCTAGGTTGGTACCACTTTGACGAAACGTCAAGTTTAAAGGTGCGTTCCGATTAGTAGGTAATGGTAGCTAATGGAGGTGGTAGAATACGAAATTATAGTGTTTCTTACATATCGTGATAATGACACATATTAGTTTGCATGTGCATAAACATGAGCCACTATCAATTTTCTATTGGAAATACTATAACGGCGTCTGCTACCACTGCCATTATCACTAATGAAAACGCACCTTAAAAAGGTAATTAAAATTCTGACAGATTTATATTTGTTCATGACACATCCCTACCAAAATACTAAAATAAAACTACACTCATCGCTATACTTTATTTATAATTTTCTCAATGTATCGTTTTTGGAATTAGATATAAAGACGGGTTGATATTTCTTATCAACAAATAATCAAATTGGTGATCTTACTTTATTTGAAATTTGTATTTTAAAATTTGCCGCACTACAGCGGCAACGTTCCATAGTGGTTCTCCAACCTCTGATGAGATCAGCTGTTTTCGAATGTGACAACACAAAAAAATATTTGTCAAAATCCTGGCTACTATGTAATTTCATATCAATGCAGATGCGACCGATCTCGATCAAATAGAATTTGCTCTTGACGCTAAACTATTAATTTTACCAAAAAATTTCATAGGCATAAATTATTCGAAATTTCCTCTACTTTAATTTATTAATGAACTATTTTGTCGAAATTACAGAAATGGCGGCTCATTTCCAAAATCCTTCAAAAAGGCCTAGAATAACCTAAAAAGCTAAACTATTAATTTTACCAAAATATTACATAGGCATAAAATATTCAGAATTTCCTCTACTTTAATTTATTATTTACCTATTTTGACGAAATTAGAGAAATAGCGGCTCATTTGCAAAATCCTTGAAAAAGGCTTAGAATAAACTACCAGTTCCTTTGGACCCTTTTTAACCAAAAGCTTTTCAGCTCTAAGTTAGGTCATGAAACTTCTAATTATGAACTTTCGTCCCGATACCTTTAGTAGTTTTTCCGGAATCATCGCCACAAAAATCGTTTACACACACACGCACGCACGCACACACACACACACACACACAGACATTTTTTTGTACCTTGGTCAAAAATGTTCAGGGGACCCAAAAAGACCTATTTCCGCTAAAATCTCAATTTTTTTTCGGCATGATTACAATACTTTAGCATACTGCGTATGATAAAGTAAAAATTCTTCATATTGTTTAAACAATCAATTATAATTCATTTTCAACTATTTACTTTATCATGCGCAGTATGATAAATGATAATGCAGTATAACTTTACTGTTCAAGATATCTTGCCTATATTATCTAATAAACCGACATTTGTTTAAACAAGTGCCATGTCTTTAACCAATTTTTTGTATGCAACTCACCTCAATATTTTTTGTATGTCGGTCTAGTCAACAGTTATTCTCAAGTGACATCATTTATATTTTGGGATAATTTTCATTGTTTAAATAATAAAATATTATTTGTTTTCAATATTTCCTCAAATTAGAGTACAGCGAACAGTTTCCAGACAGCAACAAATCAACATTATATTGCGACACACAGTGGTAGGAAATTAAAATATGTAATAGAGAAATAAATGTGTTTAATAAAACTGGTAGACTTTAAGAAATTTAATATTTTTAAAAGAATTAAAAGATTAATAAATCAATTAAATTTTTTCGAATAAATGTTAATGAAAACGATCAATACTTTATTGTTAAACAATGGAAATCATCCTAAAATATAAATGATATCAATTGAGAAAAACAGTTGGCCAGTCCGATCTAAAAAATGAATTTAAAGTGAATAACCAAAAAACGTGGGATTATAAGATAATACGATATCTCGATCATGAGATTTATAAGCAATTTCACAAAAACGCTGAGTTTTCGACCATAATTAAGAAAATTGGTGAAAATGAACAACAATTGATTGTTTAAACAATAGGAAGAAATTTTCGAAAGAATAATGTCATTCTAACATAATAATTTGCTATTTCGAACTAAGAAAACGGAATTCGGACGGATTTTCAAAAAAAAAAAACGAATTGTTTAAACTAATAGAATTTGTTTAATCAAATAGAAATTAACTGACAAATGTTTATAAACATTCCACTAGACTTACAGTAACAATTTCTGTGAGAAGAAAGGGACTGAAATTATTATTAGATGGTTCAAGTTTATGAAGAATGTACTTTTTTCATTTAAGGGTACACAGAGAGAAATTTTTGTTTGATTCAAATAAATATGCATTGACTCAAAGAAATTTGTTGTTTCAATAGAGGCAAAGAAATATTTATTTGCGGATAAAAACGCATTTATTTGAAATATTTGTTTGGTAGAAAGAACGTTAATGTGTGTCAAACAACTTATGTTTCCAGTTAAAAAGTTTGCAATTTGTGTATTATAAGCAATGAGATTTATTTACTTCAAATAATTATGATTGTGTTCAGTGAAAGAAATAAATTTTTTTAAATTAACAAAATTGTTGGTCGAGTTAACGTGCTTAAAATTATTAATTTGTTCAGGGAATTAATAGACAAGAATCTTTCGGAAGACTAGCCATGTGTCACCTCCTTTTTGGGATGTTGCACATCCTCGACCAGTGCTTGGTCTTCCCAACCCAACATATAGTCAAGGTTAAGTTAGTAAAGTGTACTCTGATTTGGAATCGCAACTTGAACCTGCAGGCACTGTACTCTATAAGTTCTATACTGTCGATCACGAGGCTTTATACTCTCGATATGTACGAAGTGCGAGGAGAGAGTTTACAGCGCCATCTAACAATACAGTTGGATGACATTAAAAATATATTTATTTGAATCAAAATATGATTTCTTTGGTGGAAGTAAACCTATTTTAAAGCCAAAACAAAAATATTACTTTAAAGGAAATAAATCTCTTCTTGTGTACAAATATATTTATTTTAATCAAAATATGATTTCTTTGGCGGAAGTAAACCTATTTTTAAGCCAATGACAAAATATTACTTTCAACGAAATAAATCTCTCCTTATATACAAATTTATATGTTTGAATCAAAATTATAATTCATTGGTGTAAAGAAAGGTTTTTTTAAATCAAAACAACAATATTACTTTAAAGGAAAGTAATTTTTGTTTGTATCCATATATATTTATTCCACTTAAATAAATATTTCAAATAAATTAATCTCTGCAAGCAAATAAACTAGAGTATTCAATGAAGTAAATATTGTTGGCGTCAAAGAAATATGTTTTGACCCAAAAGAATAAATTCAAACATATACATTTCTTTAAAACAAGAAATCTTTTCTATCTGTGTAGGACACCGAATTAAAGAGCAAACCGTGCTCAGCCTCAGCGTGGCGTGTTTAATAAAATTGCTTTTAAATTAACAACCTCTTTAACCGCCTGATAAGCACTAACTTATTTACCTTTCTCACTGCATAAAACGGTTATAGTACACATACCGACCGTCACGGCGCACGTAACTTAACTTAGTGCACCTCTATAAGATAACCTTTTCGTTTTCGCCATGCGAAAATAATTTTATGTGGGTACGTGTCGAAAAAATCGATAAAATCTCTTTAGAAAACTTCGAATCCGTTACATAAAGAGTGGTACCGACGTTACGTAAGCAAGAATTGACACGACGCGCAGCGCTGCGCTCGGAAGAACGAAGAAAAATCGTCAATTTCAACAATGCGCTTGCTTATCTGGGCGCGAGATTCTTGTAGAACAAAAGCACGAAGCACGCGGTAATTAAATAGCATAAAAAGCGTGTAACAGTGTAAATAGCATGGGATTCTTCACGGTTTGCTGCGCGCCGAGCTACATTTCCGACGTTTAGACTACAACCGGACGATAAACAGGCGTTATAATAGTCGCTTTCATGCTCATTTGCGAACTGCCCCGCGAGTTTATTGCACACGTTCGCGTTAATTATTTCAGTCCCCGGTTTAATGGATTTGAATTCGAGAATCTGGACTGCTGGAAGGTGGTGTTGCGAAACAGGAGTCATAAGAATGTTGTTTGAATGACAATCCTATAGATTTTTGCTACCGTAGAGATATCAGAGGACAATAAAATACTCAAGAACCAAGCAATTTGGTATAGAAATAAGTTTGTCTTAATGGTCTTAAAATCTATGGATTTACCAGAATTTGAACAGAAAATTATAAATAAGTGTTCTTTTGTGGAGACTCCATGATCGATTAGACAACAAACCCGCAAAAAATGTTACTTTACTTCCCGTTTTAATGGAATTAAATTCGAGAAATTGGCATGCTGGAAGGCAGTGTTGCAAAGGCAGACGTCATAAGAATGTTGTCTGGATGACAATCCGTTAGATTTTTGCTACCATAGAGATATCAGCGGACAATAAAATACTCAAGAACCAAGCAATTTGGTATGTATATAAATAAGTTAGTCTTAATGGTCTTAAAATCTATATATTTACCGGAATTTTAACAGAAAATTATAAATAAAAGTGGTCTTTTGTGGAGACTCCATGATCGATTAGACAACGAACCCGCAAAAAATGTTACTTTACTTCCCGTTTTAATGGAATTAAATTCGAGAAATTGGCATGCTGGAAGGCAGTGTTGCAAAGGCAGAAGTCATAAGAATGTTGTCTGGATGACAATCCGATAGATTTTTGCTACCATAGAGATATCAGAGGACAATAAAATACTCAAGAACCAAGCGATTTGGTATATAAATAAGTTTGTCTTAATGGTCTTAAAATCTATAGATTTACCGGAATTTGAACAGAAAATTATAAATAAGTGTTCTTTTGTGGAGACTCCATGATCGATTAGACAACAAACCCGCAAAAAACTGGTTACTTTACTTCCCGTTTCAATGGAATTAAATTCGAGAAATTGGCATGCTGGAAGGCAGTGTTGCAAAGGCAGAAGTCATAAGAATGTTGTCTGGATGACAATCCGTTAAATTTTTGCTACCATAGAGATATCAGAGGACAATAAAATACTTAAGAACCAAACAATTTGGTATATAAATAAGTTTGTCTTAACCCATTACCGCCGGGCGTCGCCGTAAAAACAATGCATTAAGTGTTGCCATACGGCAACGCCAGGCGGTAATGGGTTAATGGTTTTAAAATCTATAGATTTACCGGAATTTGAACAGAAAATTATAAATAAGTGTTCTTTTGTGGAGACTCCATGATCGATTAGACAACAAACCCGCAAAAAACTGGTTACTTTACTTTCCGTTTTAATGGAATTAAATTCGAGAAATTGGCATGCTGGAAGGCAGTGTTGCAAAGGAAGAAGTCATAAGAATGTTGTCTGGATGACAATCCGTTAGATTTTTGCTACCACAGAGATATCAGAAGACAATAAAATACTCAAGCACCAAGCTATTTGGTATATAAATAAGTTTATCTTAATGGTCTTAAAATCTATAGATTTACCGGAATTTGAACAGAAAATTATAAATAAAAGTGTTCTTTTGTGGAGACTCCGTGATCGATTACACAACAAACCCGCAAAAATATTGTTACTTTACTTCCCGTTTTAATGGAATTAAATTCGAGAAATTGGCATGCTGGAAGGCAGTGTTGCAAAGGCAGAAGTCATAAGAATGTTGTCTGAATGACAATCCGATAGATTTTTGCTACCATGGAGATATCAGCGGACAATAAAATACTCAAGAACCAAGCAATTTGGTATATAAATAAGTTTGTCTTAATGGTCTTAAAATCTATAGATTTACCGGAATTTGAACAGAAAATTATAAATAAGTGTTCTTTTGGGGAGACTCCATGATCGATTAGACAACAAACCCGCAAAAAAATTGTTGCTTTACTTCCCGTTTCAATGGAATTAAATTCGAGAAATTGGCATGCTGGAAGGCAGTGTTGCAAAGGCAGAAGTCATAAGAATGTTGTCTGGATGCCAATCCGTTAAATTTTTCCTACCATAGAGATATCAGAGGACAATAAAATACTCAAGAACCAAGCAATTTGGTATATAAATAAGTTTGTCTTAATGGTTTTAAAATCTATAGATTTACCGAAATTTGAACAGAAAATTATAAATAAGTGTTCTTTTGGGGAGACTCCATGATCGATTAGACAACGAACCCGCAAAACATGTTACTTTACTTCCCGTTTTAATGGAATTAAATTCGAGAAATTGGCATGTTGGAAGGCAGTGTTGCAAAGGCAGAAGTCATAAGAATGTTGTCTGAATGACGATCCGATAGATTTTTGCTACCATAGAGATATCAGAAGACAATAAAATACTCAAGAACCAAGCAATTTGGTATATAAATAAGTTTGTCTTAATGGTCTTCAAATCTATAGATTTACCGGAATTTGAACAGAAAATTATAAATAAGTGTTCTTTTGGGGAGACTCCGTGATCGATTAGACAACAAACCCGCAAAAAATGTTACTTTACTTCCCGTTTCAATGGAATTAAATTCGAGAAATTGGCATGCTGGAAGGCAGTGTTGCAAAGGCAGAAGTCATAAGAATGTTGTCTGGATGACAATCCGATAGATTTTTGCTACCATAGAGATATCAGAGGACAATAAAATACTCAAGAACCAAGCAATTTGGTATATAAATAAGTTTGTCTTAATGGTCTTAAAATCTATAGATTTACAGGAATTTAAACAGAAAATTATAAATAAGTGTTCTTTTGCGGAGACTCCATGATCGATTAGACAACGAACCCGCAAAAAAATGTTACTTTACTTCCCGTTTTAATGGAATTAAATTCGAGAAATTGGCATGCTGGAAGGCAGTGTTGCAAAGGCAGAAGTCATAAGAATGTTGTCTGAATGATAATCCGATAGATTTTTGGTACCATAGAGATATCAGAGGACAATAAAATACTCAAGAACCAAGCAATTTGGTATATAAATAAGTTTGTCTTAATGGTTTTCCATGATCGATTAGACAACGATAGCAAGTGTTAGATTATTTTAAAAAGTTCACTAAATTTGCAATTCCTATATACCAAACTGCTTAATTTTTGGGATTTCTAATTTATAAATTTTTATTTAGTTGTCTAATTTACTATATACTAAAGTAGGTGAACCATTTTAACGTTGGCCATCGTTCTTCCACTTCGTTACCTCAAAGCGAAATTAATTCCAGTAGAATAATCCAAATCACACTGATTTGATCTTACACACGTATCTACGAAACGTTTTTTAATTAAATTTTCTACGTTACGGTGAGGTTAACTTTATTTACTGGGTCGACGGGCTGTCAAAATAAATTTCACAAAGATGAATGTCTAGATTAGACTTAGAGAATAAATAAGTTACGAAAGCGAAAGGAAAGAAGAGAAAACGTGTTGTTCGTTCACGAAAACCTATACCATAATGTCTTTTGTTTTTAGACTTCGGCAACGAACAGTAATTATATCTCATTATCCCTTGGGTGGTTATATAAAACACAACAGAATGTTAATGTCTTATTAATAAATGCATGTGTTAAAATAGCTTTAATATGACAATAATTGCTGGGAAATTACATATATCTGCAGGGGATTGCTCACATTTAAGTGTTAGTAAAAACTGGAGCATATTGCTTTTGAGTTCAGTCAGGATAAAATACATTCGCAATTATTTTCTAAATGTTAATCGATTATGTTAGAGCCCTATAAATTGTTTATATTATTATTTATATTTATGTTATAAATATCGCTGTAAACTCTCTCTTCGCAGTTCGGCCTTATCTTCAGTATAAATAATAGACTGGTGAAAGCCTACCAAATATTTTCTTTGATCAAAGAACTATTTATTGCAACCTTAAAATATTGCATTTTAACTCAACGAACAATTACAATATACAAATTGTATACTTAAACTGAAAATTAAAGTTGTTTGACACAAATAAATATTCTTTCTACCAAATATATCAAACAATTGCATTCTTTTTTTCGCAATGAAATATTTCTTCTCCTTCACCAGATTTGTTTGAGTCAATGCATATTTATTTGAATTAAACAAAATTTTCTTTAGCAGTTCAAACCTATCATTAACTTCGAAGTCTACCCGTTTACCCATTATGGCATTCAGGCGTGGCGAAATATTTATTTACGTGTGGGAATATTTGAAATACGTGCATATTCTCCTGGGCAATCATAGGACATTCGAGTGAGAGTCAACCGTTTGGGAATTAAACTGCAATTTCCGGTACCTTGTGCGACAGAATTTATAACCGGATCAATTTTCAGCCGGAAATTAATTTAGGGCCCGTATAGTAGATGCGCATACCGAACTAATTCATATCGTTTTATTCGTTTTGTGTTCGTTACAACTTGTTGATTCACGTCAACGGATATACATAATCATCGTGCCGAAAACAATAAAGGTTTATAATCAATATTTGAGTGTCCATTTACAATTTCTATTGGGTTTATTACCTTATTAATGTTTCTGTGATAGAAGTAGAATTTTATAACATAGATTTTATAGTATATATTTTATAGTATATCAGTTTCAAAAAAAGGGTGCGCTTGATTTTTGACCTAACTTTTAAATCTTTTATTTTTTAAATCAGTATGGCGGTTTTAATTTTTTTTTATTTGTTGTTAGGCTATTTTTTTGTCTTTAAAAATCAATTAGAGAGGATGTATCCTGGATAGTAGTGGAAAACTCGAATCATGTTGTGTTCCTCATTTTTGACTCACTCTGTGTGCTAATCAAGCAATAATGTAGAAAGTTATCCTGCATTAATATAAAGTTATTGCCCATCCTCATCTCATAAAATTCAGATATTGGAATGAATCAAAAATTAAAAACAGTAAATTAAGATCAAAGGTTTACTAGACAAATGACTGCATTGAAATAGGTTCAGCTGAATCATAAAGAAGAAAGTTAATCATCTCAAATAAAGACTAACAAGAACATTACCCACTTTCGGATGATGCAGCGTTTTCTTTTTTTTCTTAATATAAAGAAATGAAAGAAATGGCCAGAAATGAAAAGATCAGAAAAATTTATATAGTTTCCGGCGATAGAAACTGTTAGAAACACCCAATTCTGCACCAGTAATAAACGAAAATGCTCAAATTTATTAGAATAATAACAACTCCAAGGTGACCCATAAATTTGAGCACGCATTTTGATCAAACCAGTTCCATGTCTCGAATTTCGCCAATATTCATTCTCTCACTATATAGAGAACTTGACCCCAAGCAGAGCGCTTGTACACGTATTTAGAAGTCAGTAGCTCGGTTTCTCTTTTATAGTCTATCGGCTGTATAGCGGCTAGTTCGTAATGATCTTGCCTGTAGGGCATTCTATGAATTTCTTTCACCAGTCCTACTAGATCTACTTCTTTTTTATTTCGATTTTTTGCTGTTAAGCATGACACCGCCCGGCTACAGGTTTGTAAATTCTTCATTGAATGCCAGATCTGTTTAGTATCATCGAACAAAAATAGTTTTTAGGTGCCTCGGGCGCAAATCATTTGCATAAATAATCGATTTTGTGTTGTGTGTATGCAATCCACGTAAATATTTTTAGACTCTTCCTGAATAATAAAACAAAACCCAAACATACTATGTATCAGAAATTCTACTTATTAATAAATATACTTTATTTACTATGATTGTATGACATCAATAGTACACTGTTCTCTAAAACGAAACGATAGATAATCTTTACGTAAAATATAGAATTGGAAAGTTTAATAGGTACCTACTTGTAGAAAGAAACTTTTGATCATGTGTTTTAATATGAGATAAGCGACATAAAGTCAGTGTTATTGCGGAGAAACTACTTTGCTAATGGTTCACGAACGCAGCTTAATTATCAAATTGAACGGAAGCTGTAATATTAGTTCTCACCGGTTTTGGATACAACGTTAAAAACATGCTTATAACACGAATTTATGGCGAGGTTAGGTGACATTTATGTATGTGATTTTCTGCCTGAGAACAATTTTTACTGACTACGAAGTTGGTTTTTAGGTTACAGAAATATAGATTTTATGATCTTGACTATGACTAACAGATTGAATTAACGAGAATATTAGTTATATTTAAATGTAGGGAGTCTTGAGGTATTTATGAACTCTTGAAAAATAAATTCAGTAATTTAGGAGGCATACAATGTCTTTAACACATTTTAATTTATGTGTTTTACACAGATAGAAAACTTTGTTTAATTCAAATAAATATGCATTGACTAAAACAAATCTGGAGTTAATAAGAATGGATTTGTTTGAAATATTTGCTTGGTAGAAAGAACGTTTATTTGTGTGAAATAGAAAGAACTATAACTTTTTAAACTAACGAAATTGTTGGTTAAGTTAATACTCCTCATACTCCTGAATCATTTGTACTTAAGTTGTTTAATGACTGTCAAAATTTGTTTCCTCTCGGCGTAAACACGAGCACGAGAGAAATGAAAAAATCTACCCGATTTTTTCACTTTTAAATTAACGCTCGTCTTTCCTATTTTTTTCCTCGTCAACCGCTTGACACAAAAATTTCTATTTTCGTTGCAGGTTGCATTTACAGCCTTTTCTATAGATTGGCGTTTTAGTTTTCTTCAGCTTCAGTCATACAATTTATGTAGAAATGATTCAGGACTATATGACAAACGTTTTTAAATTTTTTCTGTTCAGCAGTATTAGAGTTATGGGCCTTCAAACACAGGTGTCAATACTATCGAAACGAGATATAGTACTTAAGGGGATTCTCTCGTGCGGGGTCATATTTCTTTAAAACAAGAAATCTGTGTACAATTCTGCTTAGAGACTCAGCAAATTGTTTGTGTTATCACATCAACGTTAGGTTTAGTCATTTTGAGTTTTATACTGATTGTTATTTTTTATAAATACTCTAAAATTCTTGTGTTCTTTAACGAAAATCAAGAAGTGCACGCAGAACTTAGTGCGATGTCTTAGTAGTAGTGTGATGCAGTTTGACAGAACACAATAGACTAAATTCAGCCAAAACCCTGAAAAAATTAAGTAGTGTTCAGGGCAGGAAATAGAAGATATTTACCAATTTGCAAACTTGCTTTAATTTTTAGGGTTAACTTCTACTATGCCTGGGCTATACCAATAAGTATTGAATTACAGATTATATTGTATATAATTCGGCAGATTTGTCATATTTGTTGTCCAGTTATAATATATTCCTGTTATATCTTCTCTTTTTAGATAGCTCAACCTACCAGCCGTTAATCTTCTTAATATGTTTATTAACAATAAGAAATTATTTGTTTACAATGATTTTTGTACAAACAATATTTTAAGTACGTATGTTAATTGCTAGAATGCCTATAAGGATTGATGATCAAGAAAGAGACGTTCATGTACCAAACAATATTTATTTAATTTATATAAACATGGTAAACGTCACTGATAACTTCGAGTACCTAATCAAGTTATATGGTATACCTTTTAAAATAAAACATTTTTGACCATTACCACAAAAAAAATTTAAGAAAACACAATTCTTGTTTTCTAATTACCCAAGAGAATATCATCTCACCATAAATATTTGCTTAGCATATCGTATACACGATTGTGTAGACATACATACATACATGATTCATACACAAGTATATTTCGAGTACATACGCATAAAAATATGTTAGCATAACAGTAAAATTTGTTGCAAAACAAACACGATAATTAACACGGGTTATTTTGAGAACAATTTCAACGACGTTTTCCGTTCATTGTGTGTGATTTATCATCTTCCGCGCGGTTGGTTGTTGTAACGGTAGATTACATCCAAGTGAAGATATATTTAATTTGACGAATAGTTTGTCCGGTCTCAGGAGAAATATCACCGCTGTAGAGAGACATATTTATGGTGTAATTTTTCAGTTTAGTGAACAGCTTGATTGGCCGAATTATCGCCGGAAATGTACCGATCTGGAATGATGTTACGACTCTGTCGTTACAGAATATTAGCTTGTGTAGAACTTTGATTGACTCAAACGTTACATCGCGTCATCGAATATAAATTGACATCCGGTGTAGGGTAATTATACGATAGTGTCATAAAAATCAAAACATGCATACTTTAAGTGTGTTAGTTGGCCCTAAATATTCTTGTTTTCGATTTCAGAATATGAACTGTAAATTTTTTTACGTTTAAATTTCTACCGATTGAGATTTTTATCAATAAGTTATTTTAACAATGCTATCTTAATGTTACGACAATATTTGAGTTAAATTAATAAATAGACAATACTTGAGTTAAAACAATAAACAAATTTTGTATTTGTTAATTTACGTTATTATCTTGAATTACAATTTGAAAATCATTGATTATTGATTTATCGATTTGATCTTTGAAATAATTGGACTGTTGTACTGTGTGGTCTGTGGAGATTTTGCTCTACTGTACCTTCCGAAAATTTTTAGTCAATAATAATAGGTTCACATGAATTCCTTCAACAAATTAATAATTTCTTTAATCAAAGAACCATTTATTGCAACCTTAAAATATCGCATTGTAACTCAACGAACAACTTCCACAATTTATAAAATTATAATTCTTTCACTCAACACAATCAAAACAAATGCATTTTGCAATATATTACGTATAATTTTTACACCCTGTATATTTGTAATAAACGAGACAACAAAAAAGGAGCGCTAAAAAGCAAAATGGAAAATATTAAACATAATTCCATAATGCGTCGGTTGTTTTTCTTTCAGCAGTTTTCTAGTCTAACTCAGCATTGAAGTCGCCGACATAATATGCACGTTTTTTTCCTCTTTAGCGGCCGCGTCGGTTAAAAATTTATTATTCCGCAAACCCGTTATTCGATTCGCAAAAAAAATCAGTCGTTTTACTTCAAGTTGCGTAACAAAACGGAGAGGTGATCGACTAAACAACTCATACGTTCGCTATGTTAGCCGAGCAACGTTATTTTTTTTTTCACAACTCCTTTAATTTGTCAAGAGTTTTATCTCATTTAGGCATCGCACACTTTGTCGTTTGTAATTGCGCCATACATCTATTTCGTTATAACAGAGCAAGAGCAAAAAAAACGTCTACTAAGTGCTCTAGAACAAGGTGAACGCAATTTCGTTCAATTATACAATTTACCCAATTTGGGAAATAAAAGTAGGTACTCAATTACTTAATAATCAATATATTACTACATGGTATAAAACAGACAAAGGACTTCGGTTTTTATTGCTGCTAATGACACGATTATTGGTATATTGGTCTACTGTATCAGTAATAGGGTCGATTATACAAGTTGTGAGAACTGTTAAAATGTAATTGACCTTGTAGGATAGAAAAAAAGTGCCTCAAATAGAGAAAAATTAACTTTTAAAAGACGTTTCTTCGCGCCAAAGAAATTCAATTTCAGTTTAAACAAATATATTTGTATACAAGAAGAAATTTATTTCTTTAAAAGTAATATGTTTGTTTTGGCTTAAAAATAGGTTTACTGCTGCCAAAGAAATCATGTTTCGATTAAAAATAAAAATAAAACAGTTTCTCATTTATTCTTTCAACAAACTAATATATTTTGTATTGCATTTTAACTCAACAAACAATTTCGTTAATTAACAAAAAAATATAATTCTTTTACTGAACACAATCCTAATTATTTGAACTAAATAAAATTCGTTTGTTATAATATACAACTTGTAAATTTGTATATTTAATTTTAAAATCCTGATATTATTTCAACGTTATATGTAGATGCTTACATCAACAGGTGGCTATCAATATGTTTGATCTCTAATAGTAGTGTAAAAACCTGCTCGCTACTGTAATTTTATTACTTGTAAACTCGACTATTTGGTACAACTTATCCAGTATACACAGAAGATCTTCCAGATAAAAGTATAATATGTAGCAAGTTATGCCTGACAATCTTACGTAAGCAAAGTTATCAACGTGAATTGGTGTTGGATCATATTGCTCAATAAACGTCAAATAAAAAGAAAGGAAATATATAATAGATAACAAAAAGGATAAGCACAAAATACTGAGTTTTAGTACACAGAGAGAAATTTTTGTTTGATTCAAATAAATATGCATTGACTCAAAGAAATTTGTTGTTTCAATAGAGGCAAAGAAATATTTATTTGCGGATAAAAACGCATTTATTTGAAATATTTGTTTGGTATTGATTTGCGTCAAACAACTTATGTTTCCAGTTAAAAAGTTTGCAATTTGTGTATTATAAGAAATGAGATTTATTTACTTCAAATAATTATGATTGTGTTGAGTGAAAGAATTACATTTTTTTAAATTAACAAAATTGTTGGTCGTGTTAAAATGCTTAAAATTATTAATTTGTTGAAGGAATTAATAGACAAGAATTTTTCGAAAGACTCGCCATGTGTCACCTCCTTTTTGGGATGTCGCACATCCTCGACCAGTGCTTGGTCTTCCCAACCCAACATATAGTCAAGGTTAAATTAGTAAAGTGTACTCTGATTTGTAATCGCAACTTGAACCTGCAGGCACTGTACTCTATAATTTCTATACTGTCGATCACGCGGCTTTATACTCTCGATATGTACGAAGTGCGAGGAGAGAGTTTACAGCGCCATCTAACAATACAGTTGGATGACATTAAAAATATATTTATTTGAATCAAAATATGATTTCTTTGGTGGAAGTAAACCTATTTTAAAGCCAAAGACAAAATATTACTTTAAGCGAAATAAATCTCTCCTTATATACAAATTTATATGTTAGAATCAAAATTATATTTCATTGGTGTAAAGAAACGGTTTTTTTAAAATCAAAACTAAAATATTACTTTAAAGGAAAGTAATTTTTGTTTGTATCCATATATATTTATTCCACTTAAATAAATATTTCAAATAAATTAATCTCTGCAAGCAAATAAACTAGAGTATTCAATGAAGTAAATATTGTTGGCGTCAAAGAAATATGTTTTGACCCAAAAGAATAAATTCAAACAAATACATTTCTTTGAAACAAGAAATCTTTTCTCTCTGTGTAAGTACATGTCTACTTAAATTACCTGTCAAATATAATGAGGCGAATATCAAGCCACCTACAAGTGTTTTTAATAGAATAACATCGGTATGTGGTAGGTTGCAACGTGCTGCATTATTTATTCATTATCAAATGGTAAGATAACATGTGGTATTGATGTAATAGCGAATTCATTAACTTTCAAATATGGGTCACTTAAGTCTGTTTTGTTGATGCAGATTTTAGATTTCGGATTTTTTGAATATCGGTCTATACGGTCGGTGGACAGCAAGCGGACGCTATACATATTATAAATGGCAATTGATATCGTTCTGAGAATAATAATTGGCCGCTATTAGCATTTTGCTTGAACCGTAGCGGAATTTGAGCAATTCCTACCTTGAATTTATAAATAGTTTGTGGTATCTAATTGTATCGATCTGTCGGCAAGCTTGATAGTATTATTTATTAATTAAATAGTAGGTACTTAATTGGGTAAAGGATTCAAGTATGAATGTAAATAATGGAGCTTAAATAGTTGTATATGTTATAAATACGATTACTATCTGGATGTGTAATAGTAATATAATAAACATAATAAAACACATTTTTAATTGGTTTTACTACATTAAATTTACATTTTCTACGGTTATTAACTTCAAAAAAGTTTCTGATATGCTTCTTTCTGTAAATTCTAAGTTTGAAGGCAGAAATTTCGACTTGAGTACAGTTTTAGCGAAAAGCAGTACTAAAAAACTGGTAAGACTTTTTGGTAAGAATATTTTTTTGTTGAGAAATTAACAATAAGAAATTTTTATTTGTCGCCTACTGTTTTGAATACATTGTACGTCTTCCTGTCATTTGAGAGAAAAACAATAAAATAGAAAAAAATGCTTGTTGAATACAAAAATGGTGGCTTAAATTTTCATTTAACAGAAATCACCATAAAAATGTAATAAGGTGAAATAAGGTAATAAGGGCACTTTACATAAAACATACTGCTGTAAAGCGCTTATACTCATATAATATAGACATTTACACATTGTTATAGAAATAGAAAATCATGTACTATCGTGGCCATATATTATGTTCCATCTTTTGACGTCGATTTTCTCGCAGAACTAGGGGCAAAAAAAAAAATTTAAAATATCTGATGCTGTTCTTGATTAATATGTTACAACTCCTAAAAATTAGAAACCTGTATATGTTGGCGTTTTCCCGATTTTTCCAAATTAAGAAGAATTGGCGCTGTTTTTGCCCCGTAAATTTCATTCGTTTAACTTTAGAAATTAGTTACTCCGGAAATAATCCATAGATATCACCGAAATAAATAGTAAAATCACCTGCGGAATGCTAGCTTTCAATGTGCTTTTTTGTAAAATCATTGGATTAGTGGTCGACCCACAAATAGCTATATTATGCAATGCCAGCAATTCCGTTATTAGAAGAGCTAGAATAATAAAATATAGACTATAGGCTACCCAATAATTCATAGGTTTAAAGTTTATTACATAATCATTGTTTATCTTGGATTTTTCATACAAAAGATCGTGCAGAAACTCCGCGTGAATTCCGACGCTCTACGGTCTTTGGTGTGCTGCGGGGAAGGGAGGCGTTAGCGGTGCTGTCATGGCGGAGAGAACCGACACAGCTGAGAGAACCGGGCAGCTTATTTATCAATACACAAAAAGAACGATAACTTGTCAAGGTAGTAATTTTAACTAACAATTAAATTCTTAATTTTCGCATAATTTTGATTATAATATGTGACCCGGTACGAGAGAAATCTCTGCTATCGATTGGCGTTTATGTTTTCTTCAGTTTTTAGACAATAAGGTTGTAAACAAGGTTTTGATGGAAGCGGATAGATCTAATAATATGGAGTTAGCAGATTTTCCGATTAGTGGTTAATACTAAATTAAGTTTGCTTGATAATATATTGTACTAATAATACGTAATCAAGGACAGCATCAGAATTTTTTTCAAACACTGGAGACAATATTATCGAATTGAGAGACGGAAAAAATCACGGTGGACACCGATCATTGTTTCTATCTTCAATAAAAACTTAACCGAGTGTCTAATCAGATTACAGAGAATCTTGCTCTCGTTACAAAGATACGATTCACGAATGGAATATAAAAACTAAACCATCTAGTAATTACAGACACTCCATCACGAGCTAATTTGGATATTGAATACCTACGAAGATAAAATAGATATTGAATCCTAAGTATGGTTAATAAAAAAAAAATCTAGCTAATGAAAAACTGAACGAATTAAAAGTGAATTAAAATATATAGCAGAGATTGTGATCTGCTGACCTTTATAACCAGTAACATAACCAACAATTATGCTCAAAAGCACGGTGGTTTGCTTACATCGAATTAACATGTCCGATCGAAGGCAGAATTAAGTGGTACGTAGATATTAATACAAGCCGCTAACTACGGTCAACATAACCGTCTTACCAAATAAAGTAACGCCGCCGCATAAATAACCGGATCGTTGTCGGTGCGGTTAGCGGGTGCATATATTACGCTTTCCGACTTTCTGGCCGGGACCAGAGGAGGACCGAGGACCCCTTGTGCGTGCGAGGGCCATTATAGGCCAGCAGGCGGTTACTAAACCATCTTTCCCGGGTGGTTACCGATATACCGCCCGCCATCACGTACATTTCAACTGAAGGAATCAGATTAATTATAGCTGAGATACAAGGTTACAAGAAGAGTTCAGTCTGTGTACCGAAAAAGTTGACTTCTACAGGCGTTCGAATAAACTACTAACTAATAACAATGTCCACTGTAATAGGACACAAATGGGAACATTTTTTATTATTAACTTCTCAGAAAGTTTTATTCTTCTAGAAGGCTGGGGGGCTGAAGGGGGGAACATAAGATTTCTTTAAAATATTTGTGTGATTTTGAGTTGGGTTGGATCCACAGATATAATTTTACCTTAATGTGATGCTGATCTAAACATATCTATTTTTTACACCAAAAATTTTAGACACTCTTCGTAGTATGTTTATTTCAGTTAGATAAATGTTTGGAATGTATTTTTTTTTGGAGAAAATTTAAATGTTAATGTAAATATTTTGAAATTGTGTAACTATTTTTGTGATATATTAAGTCCCTAAAGACATTCTGTAAAATTTTTAATATAATTTCTTCAAATATACGTTTTTTGTACCAAATAGATTTACTGAATATAACTTTTATCCAGAAATAAATATATGGTTGGCTCAAATGTAGGAACTTCTCTATTTTAATTATACAAAATAGCGCCCCAGTGATAAGATTGTCCATTAAGGGAACACCTAAATGCTAAATTTTTGGTGAAGGTATGACGAAAGACTTATAAATATATTTTTAAGTTCCAAGGATATGGTAAACAAATGTGTTGACAAGTACGGTCTAAAAAACAGCAAATCCTTTTGTCAGATTCCATATAGGCATAATATTACAACCGTAGATTTTCTTCAACTTCATAGTAACACAGTAAGACTGGCAGAAAAATTATGCTAGCAAGACTGAGAAACTTATTCACCTCTGACTGCTACCTATTTCATAAACACTCTCAAAGCAAACCAAACCAGTGAAATGAAAACGGAGTTGGCTATGTTTTTGTGAGATAGCAAAAAACATTGCGCAAATTGCAAAAAGAACCACGATATTATTATTTTTAAATTATTAACGTGAATTATTATTAAAACCTAAATTGCTAAAATAGTACAAATTATAACGTTAATTAAAAATTATAAACCATATTCTTGGAAAATTGTATTTGTATTATTTCAGTTGTGTTTAGTTATTTTTGCTAATTTTACCAAATTGCTAGGTCTGGCTTTTCAATCAAATGATCGCCACGTACAAATGAAACGTAACCAATATGAACTTTTTATTATTATTAATATTAACTTATTATTATAAGTTATTGTAATGTAAGTACCCATGATCTGTAATTAAAAATTTTCTTTGGAATACATTTTAACTCCAATAATAAAAATATTGTTACTGTTTTTTATCGAACACATTAAAAAGAATGTTTGGAGAAATTTCAAAATCTTCCTACAAAGCTACACAGCTCTAAAACACCGTGAAAATGTGAAAAAGCAGGACATCTGGTCACCTCATGCATGGGAAAAAGGGCTATGCAATAAACATAACAACAAAATACAGAAGGGGGGCAGCTCTCTTCTCTTGCCTCCCCTGGATACGGCCATGCAAACAAGCACAGTATCCATTCTTAAAATTAGACAACCAGTCAAAACAACTGCTTTCTTCAATGGACTATATAAATATATTCTTGCGTATTATACACTGTGGGCAAAAAAAAAAAACGGTACAAATGTTCAATTACTTCTATTTCCAAAGATTTTAAGTAAATTAAAAGCAAGCATTTCTTTGAAGGACTAATTTCTTATGTTGTGAGGATTGAAAACATACCATATTCGCAATTCCACTTCTTCTTTTTCAGTAAAAACAGCAAAAAACGATGGTTCAAAATTTCACCCTGTGTGCAAAAAAACACCCTGTATTCGATGCAATGAAATCTCTGCTGTGACTTTAACCAAAGGAAAAAAAATTCATTACCTACTAATTTTATTACAGCTTGCATTTCACATTAAATTGACACGATGTTATCAGAAATGTTGCATAGCCAAACACAAAGCAACATAACTGTGGATTGAAACGTCCTGTTATTACGAATATGGTACGGTTTCAATCTTCACACTACAGGCAATTCGTTTTTAAAAGAAATATTTGAATTGATAAAATATTATAGGAAATACGAGTGATCAAAAATTTGTACGGTTTTTTTTTGGCCAACCGTGTATAAAACAACTATATTAAATAAAATATTTAGTTCACGGGACAAGGGTCGAAAAACTGTTCATTCCAAACAACCAAAACCTCCACGCGAAGAAATAGGGCACGGGAAAAAGGTCCGTAATTAAATTAACTGAATAATCGTCGATAAACGTCGCGGCGGCGCGCACAAAAAAGGGTGATTTATACAGCCGGTCACGCTAGAATGCGATCCGGGTATAGCGTGCGCGTTCCGGTATACAGACGACGCTCTCCGACCAGTCGGAGCGTTTTTCCACATTGTTCGCGCTAATATGCCATTTCCGGCACCGACGACGCGACCTCCCCTCTCTTCGTGTCGCATTTAATGCATTAATGCTCGTCTCGCGAACGCATTACGCGCATTAATTACATGGATTCGTGAGCAGCCGCGCAAAATGAGCCACGTAAAATGAGCCACGCTAACTGAGCCACGCATACTGATCTCCATAAACATTACACGCTCGGTGCGGATACTCGTGACCAATGCAATGGAAGAAAGAATGTGAACATTTGTGACTAAGTACGGGAATAAATACCGGTTGTATGTGTAGATGTTGCTTATTATGTGTATGAATGCGAGAGATTTGCTAGCTGCATGTGGTATAGTGGAGAATTCAATCTATGAGCATCGGTAACAACTTACCAGGGTCTAATTTTAATTAAGTACTTCCGGAGAAAATAATAAATATCGTTTGCTGATATATTTAATTAAGCAGTTTGTTATACTCGTCCTGCTGTGTTACTGAAAACCTCTCATTTATACTTATTTTATCAATTGGAAAGTTGAACTAAATTATCCTGGAGTCCTCAACATGGTCTCATAGTAAACCTTAATCTTTGCACTTAAACCTGAAATCCCAAAAGTTTGTCCCCAAATGATTTTGAACCATTTACAACGTTCTTTAAATATTAACATGTTATTATGAAAATAATAATACTATTATTAAGAAATATTATTTTTATACAGAATTTTTACAGAATTAGTACTGAGAAAAATAAACTGTATGTTGTTGTTTGGTTCAAACACTCCTTTTCAAATCGTTCGTTGAAAGGCAGTAACGTTTTTATAATTTTAACACAACATTTTGTTGTCGCCATCGCCTTTCACCATTAGTGTATTTAAAAAGAAAAATATGAATTACTCATTTTAGGTAAGTTAGTTACATACAACAATAAATATAAACTTAATATTCATTATTGTCAACAATGAGACTCTTAGCTAAATGACTACAAACCTGTTCCGTCTGTCATTTGCAGTTAAAATTGACCTGAATAATATTAACAATTTTTATTATTTTCAAAGGAATCAGTATCACCTGCCATTTAGTAGCAAAACAAGAATATAACATAATATACTTGGTATATTTTGTTGTATAGTACAGAGTCATTAGATTAGAACATTTGTTGGTTATTTTGTTTATTTTAAGATTTGTTTTATTAACCATAAGAATATAATTCATTTGCTTAGTCTTTTTACTATAGTTACAGTTATTAGTTGATAAAAAATGTATAACGAAAGAAACTTTTTCTGGTACCAAACAGTATTTATTTATTTTAAATAAATATGGCAACAGATCACTGATAATGTCGAGTATTCGTAAGCACAACAATTTAAAGGGATATGTGATAATGTTTCTTAAAATAAACAAGAAAAAGAAAAAAAGGAAGAAAAACGAAAAAGATCTGTGTACCCAAAAAACTAAAAAACATGCTAATAATTAAAGCTGTGATTATATGCCAAATGCATATTTCGCAATATTGATATGCGAACAAGTTATTTTGTGTATCTACATGAATTACGTAAAAATAAAGCATTTGAGCCTAATTTCAATTTGCCTATTTAGCATATTTACTCGTTGTCAAGCATATTGTAGAGAATATTGCATATTTTGGAATTTTTGCTTATTTTTGTGATTTTTTTACACATTTTATAGAACAAAGCAGTCTAAAGATTTTCTACAATAATTTAATTCATGTTACTTGGTTAGTCCATGGAGTCATAGCAGAAGAAATACGAAACACATTTCTAGATATTAATAGTTTCGTAAATTCTACCAACAAAAATATTTTACCAAAGCACCATTGCATATCGAATATTATAAAAATAAATTACTCGGGTTACCTTTTCCCCCAGAACTTAGTATTACAATCGCTTAATGGGGGTGTGTTTTATGCAAACAATTTTGAAGGCTTGAAAGAAGTTGTGAACTCCTTCTCATCCGACGATCACATGGCTATCTGGAACTATAAAATTATATTGAATAATGTTCCGACTCTTTGTCAATATTTAAGCACTTGTTAAAGCCAATTATGCATTAATTTGCGATTTGCTGACTAAAGTAGAAAATTAATGTTTAGAACTCACTGAATCTGTAGAAATGGTGCAAACCTTGAAAATAAAAATCGACAATCTTGAAGGTCCAACAGCAGACAAGATAAAAACCAAATTACGGGATATTTTAAGAAAAAATAACGGGGTTCTTTTTGCTGATAAAAATAGCTAATATATTGCAACGAAACGATGAAGAACATGTTCAGAGGATCCCACAATTATGGCTTAACTAAAATTAGCACCAATCACGCTGTTGATGTAAATCAAAGTTTTTATCCTACAAACAATTGTTTTCAGATCACAATCATTTTTGGTGGAAAATTTGGAGAAAGATTTAATAATTAATATTTTCTGGAATACATTAAGTAAAAAGTTCTTATTTAATTTTTTCATCATTCATTTTTGGAACCAGTACTAAACCCAACATGTACTAATTTTTGTCAAATATATTAATTTTTGTGCTCGTATTTTACCTTAACTGTCAGCATATATCTGCATATTTAGTAAGATTAAGTGCATATAATTTACGAAATATATGCATATATATGCGCATATAACCCTGTTTTTTAGTGCATATAATTCACAGCTCTACTAATAATAATGTTTGTGTTAAATATTCTACAAAATCCTAGAATTTGTCGATTTTCGAGTACGACCTTTATTTTCAAAACAACGATTCTCTTAAATCAAAACAATCGTTTTCTTAAAGCAAACATTTAGGTTGTCTGTAAATTAAAGAAATATTCTTATTAAGTATGTGTCATTGAGTGAATTTTCATATTCATTTGATTTTTACGCAGGGGGAAAAACTTACACTAACGCCTGGATTATATTATTTTATTAAGGTGTAGAAAATAAATTTGTATTCTTCATATTACTAATTTCAAAACAAGAAATAGATTTTTGCACTCGGGAAATCTTGCTTAATAATTAGAATTAATACAACAAACACTTTCTTTAAGAACTCTAAGGACAACAATGTGTAGGATATTTTACGACAAAAAGAAATTCATGTTCTGGGTTAAAGGCAACATTTTAGTATTTAGAAGAACAACTATATTAAGGTTAGTTACCAGCTAGTGCAACTAGTTAGATTTAGGTGACAATAATTTTTTCAAATGACCTTCAAAATTTGGCTGTAAAAACTGAAGCTGCTGTTAAACTAAAATTCTTACTTTGGCAATGGCATTTTTAGGATATTTAAAGTAATGACCTCTGACATTTTTTCGAGAAATAAAAATATGTAATCATAGTTCGGCCTACTGTACACAACTCAAACAATAGTACTCCAATCATCCAAACATCTCCACCATAGATGCAGCATCTTCCACAGACTCTAATGAGTAACATTCTCATCCACATACATGACATCGATCATAATCATGCATCAAATATTCAGCAGGTAAACAGTAACGAGATTCCTATGCGTGTACCTATGCTAGCCTATCCATTGTGCATTGTTAGTGCGCGCTCTAAAACCTAAGCTAGTTTACGTTTAGCGAGCGAGCTACAGCGAGCGCAGCACTGCTTTACGATGCGCGCAGGGATGAATGGTGACCGGATGTCTTCGGTTTATTAGTTCTGTGTATGCGGCCATATATCCTCAACTGGGTACCCTCTCAAACGCGAAATGATGTCTATATATGTTCGTATATCTGTCTGTCGGCTGCTGCTAAATTACGAGCGGGCAGTTAGCTGCCCTTCCAAATAGCTATAGACCATCAGGAGAGGAGATATGCGAACCGCTCTACGCAGTAAATCGGATGGTACGTGGGTTAACTCCTGTGGAATGTTCGGTTTTAACGGCCATTTTGGCCGTTAACACGGACACAAATACCGGAAATGTTGTGCATATGTAAATCCTCTCGAGTTTTTTTTAAGAGTAGCTTAACTATGCTTGTCTTTAGCACCATATAGAAAATTAGATGATCAAATTGTTAATTTATGGAACATTTAGAAGAAAAAATCTACATGAGATTCTATTCAATCGAGATAGGTCGTGTCTGTATTAAAATAAAACTAGTTAGCCTGGATTTTAAAGATATTTTGATCAGCATTTGACTACCTATTGTCATTAGAACGAAAATATCTGTCAAAAACTGGCTAACTAGCTTTATATTAATGCAGATACTACCGATCTCGATCAAATAGAATTTTGCTCATGTAGCTAAATTATTAAGAAATTTTTTTACATTTGCCAAAAATGTTCTGGGGACCCAAAAGGACATATTATTTCTGGTAAAATCTCATTTTATTTTGGCACGATTACAATACTTTGTCATACTACGTATGATAAAGTAAAGACATTAAAAGATTCATGTGGATTTATAATTTCTTCACCATTTATTCCATTTATTTTGATTATCTTAAATTATTATATTATTATTGGGTTTGTTCAGATATAATGAAATGTAAAAGCAAATAATTCAAAACGGAACAGCCTGCAAATACCAGGCCTACGACGCCCCAGATATTCAAAATCGATAACATTGATCGTTGGTGGATCAATTTTCAGGATTTCAGATAAATACAAATTTTTAAGGTTACTTATTTATATTTTGAACTTTTGAGGACTTTTACTTCAACGGCTATAACAAAAGCACGTTTTTACAGAATAACCTAATTTTATACACAAATCCTTTCTGTGTACACAATCTAGACTATTTAATATTCTCCTAAGTTTAAAAGGTTTCATTTTCAAAATTTTGTATATGTAAGGCTATAAAATATGTGTTACAATAATGGACCTATTTAAAACAGCAAGAAAATGTCAAAAAATCATCAAAAAAATTTCGATGACGTCATAAAAAATAAATGATGGTCCGAAATTGAATTTAATACAATAATGCAGAATTTTGTAACTAAAAATTGACGCGTCCGAGTATGTTTTGAAATAATAAACAATTTTAATTTGAATAAATTGATAATATATTTTGCCATTGTATCGGATAATGCGGTTTTTGCGAAATTTGTCAAAATTGTGACGTGATGAAAAAGTTTTAATTACGTTTTTACAACTACAATGAACACAAGAACAAAATTTAGATTTAATTCTTAATTTGCTTTTAGCTTTGATTTGATATTTACTATAAATATTTGATTTGATTTCTGGATCATCCCTATAAGGCTAATGATATAGCAGAAAATGATTTTGATCATAGACAAGAATTCTATACACGAATGATGGAAACTTGCGTTCGTTCACATATTATGTTTTAAAATATTAATACTTTTAGGCCGGCTTTATTGTCTTTTTTCTTATGTAATAACCTATTCAAAATTTAAAATACTGTTGAAGAAAGCTTAAAAATTCTTACCAAAATAAAAAATATTAGACAAAAATGCCGACCTCTAAGTGTACTCGTTCTATATACCTGAAAGAATGCTCAAAAGACCGTTGACTTCTAAACATGTGAACGCTAAAAGCGATGACCGAAATCGATCGCACTGAAATACGATTCGGTTGCCGTAGGCAAGGCAAGAATGAAGAAATACCTCGCTAAACCAAAGTCAGTCGTGTATGAATGAACGAACACTAAACAACAACCGACTTAGGAGATGGGTTTTTAAAATTTATGAACTCGCTTAGGTAACAGGTGTGAAATTGCGGCACGTTAAAAGTTCTAATTGCTTTATGCTGCTCCTAATTAGAAAATTCTCGTGTATATTCAGTATAATTACGTGGAACTAACAAATAATCATCATCATTCTATTTTCTATATTCTATTTTCTATATTCTATGTTCTACGTTCTACGTTCTAGATTCTACGTTCTACATTCTACATTCTACATTCTACATTCTACCTTCTACATTCTGCATTCTGCATTCTGCATTCTGTATTCTGCATTCTGCATTCTGCATTCTACATTCTACATTCTACATTCTACATTCTACATTCTACATTCTACATTCTACATTCTACCTTCTACATTCTGCATTCTGCATTCTGCATTCTGTATTCTGCATTCTGCATTCTGCATTCTGCATTCTACATTCTACATTCTACATTCTACATTCTGCATTCTGCATTCTGTATTCTACATTCTACATTCTACATTCTACATTCTACATTCTACATTCTACATTCTACATTCTACATATTCTGTATTCTATATTTTATACATAATAATATGTGTATAAATGAAGACACCAGGTACCAACTACAAAAAGTTAAAAGTGAAATATGCCTACAGCTTCATTTTACGTATGGAAGTTGATTATATTGCGGACATAAAATCTGTTTCTTCTGTTGTATGCACCCTTGTATTGACGGAAACGTTGTTCGTTGTTTTTTCTTTTGGCCGGTGTGCGACGGTCAGCGAGTGAAGATTTACAACCAACACGGCCTTATAATAAATCATTTTAAAGCGCCGCTTGACTCCCATAAGTACTGAAAATATCGACATAACTAACCGGTCAGCGGTATAATTCATTCAGTGTCAAAAAGTACCCGTCCAAGAGAGATCTTCATACAGTATAGTATGTGTGTATGAGTGAACATATGTGGCGGTTTCATTAATTTTATGAAGAACATGACATACGTTCCCAAAAAAAAAAAACAAACGTATTTTCGCATTAAAAAGTAATTTGGTATTTTAAATTCGCAGAAAATGACGTATTAGTTAATTCTAAACTTGTGCTGTTAAAGAAAATAAGATTGTATGATGAGTTCTTCGAATCTAGGTGAAGTTGTTAATGAAAACACGAGAAAAGTTTACAAAAAATAAATAAAAATGATGAATACGTAATAATATATGGGATGGTTCATTTGTAAGAAGCAGGTTGTCTTTTTTTAAAGAAACAACCTGTATGTTTTTGCAGTTTTTGATAATATATTAAATTCAAAATTGATGTGTGAATTCAGGGAAAATATTCGAAAGTTGTAGGACGAAAAATAACAAATGATTAAAAAGTGTTACATTTCTTACGTTTGGCGTAAAAGTATTTCTATATTTAAGAATATCCAATATTTCCAGAACTCTGATTTGCCTCATTTACCAGATTTGTCGCAGATCTGGTATCCTGTTATTGAGGATGCTAATCTATGCCAAAATATCAAGTTTCAAAACTCATTTAATTCTTAATAAGTAAAAATAATTTTTGCCTGAAGTAATATTTATAGAATAAGTAGTTTTACCATGCGATTTGCGTTTACCTACTACTATAAAATTTTTAACGCAGATAAAATGTTAAAAATTATAATTAAATAGAGCTTACCAGGTATTAATCAGCAGCCATACTAGATAATAATTCATCCCTGAAAATAAAAAAAAAGTTGGTATTAGAACATTCGGGAGTATTAGAAAATATGTCAGCTTTTTCGTTATATATAAATTTAAAAAAGTCTGTTTCTTATAGTTTCTATGGCACTACTATATACTTACAATAACATAATATACTACAGTATATTTTTACGTATGAAGTTAAGAGTGCCATTGATATATTAAAAATCATTTATAAATTAATATTAAAACATGTCCTATAATTCCCATTAAAAAATTTAATTTTCTTACATGTAGCGTACCATGCAAAAAATAACACAAACTGTAATTTAACAATAATATTTATTTATCGTAAAATGCAACACGCCAAAATCTGATCTCAACAATTGCAAGACAACTAAATGATTGTTGTGACGATTCTGTTTAACGATTGAGAACAATTCTAACGAAATATTTGCGAACACAAATTTGTTGTACGGCAAATCAAGTCTAAAAATAACTAAATAAAAATAGTTAAATTATCGTCATCCTGTCAAAGAAGAAAAAATAACAAAAACAAATATGCGGAAAAGCTACAGCTACAACATGACACAAGGTGATATTTATGGCTTTTCCAATCTTTAACGTTATCTTAAAACTATTACACTATTTATTATTACTATTACTAATTATTTATTTACAAAAAAAGGTAGATACAATAAAATTTGGGCCACTTATTACTTGTTCATTCTTTGAGAAAAAAACATAGCACAAAAACGTCAATGTTTTTGCTTTTGTTAGTTTTGCAATATGGTGTAGCAATAATAAAATGAATGGTCATATTAATAAATGTGCTGTAATTAGCTTTTGCCGTAACACAAATGTCTTTAACTGCGACTATCAGCTTAATGATGATAAACTTGTGGAGTAAACCATATAAAAGACCTCTGAGTTACTTTGAAGAGCAAGTTAGATTTCTCTGACCATGTAGACAATATTGTTAATAAGGGATTTAGGATGTTGGGTTTTCTAAAACAAAATTTAGAATTGCTAGGGAAGATTGGCTTCTATGTGCCTCAAAGAGGTCTTAAGAATCTTGAGTTAGAAGATTTTCAACTCTCGTTTAACCAATTTAAGCAATTAATTAGGGATAGGGTTACTTTTGAGTTAGAATAATTTATTTTCTTTTCTGTTTTATATTTATATTTTATGTGTACGTGTCTATTGGAAATGACTGCGGTCGTAAATAAATATTATTATGTTTGTTAAAACTACGATACAAAGTTAACTTTTATATTTGATAAAATTATATTCACCACAACTTTGAGGCATTCTTTTCTAAATAACCAAAAATTCCGCAAGTTAGTATTATTTCAGCTCAATTAGAAATGATCGGCTGTCGAGCTTGATCAATTTCAATCACGTACTTATTATTCTTATATCGGACCACTAGCATCGCCAATAAAGACTTAAACAATAATAACAACTCCTCACAACGTGCAAAGTTGAACGGCTTTTAACCCATCCCGTACCGTTTAGTTACAATTGTGCCGACGCGAAACACATTATTAAGCTAATTGCGACTCGGTCGTAAGTTAGCACTTACGGCGCGAAGTCGGCACACATGAACCGTCGGTCTTTCGCTCTGTATATTGTATCGGCCGTGATAGATATACGGCCTCAACCGTTTGACAAATGTCGGCGTGCTGCCCTGCGCTGAAGCAATACCGAGACCGCAAAAATAAAAATAAGTAAGAAACAGGAGCAGAAACGAACGGCCCACACGGCCCACTCTATATACAGGGGTATAATAATGTTCATATCGACAGCCGCAACAAGAGGGGCGCCGGGGATTTATTGTTATCATGTGCGAAGCGGGGCTACCGCGATAGGCAATATGTCAGAATTTACATATTCAGTGTACTTTTGGTGTGTTGTTCTCTTCGGTCGGTGTTGCGCTCTGTGTTGAAATTGCCGCTATAAAATTGGATGCCATAAGGATGCAGAACAAACGATAGATAGAGATCTGGATATCTAAAGTGGATAACTGAGCGGTTAACGCACGTGTTGGAAATAAAACTATCCAATAAGGAATAGTATTCGGATGGATTGTGTGTGGAATAGTGAAATACCTAGACGATAATACAGGTTCTTGAAAACTATTGCTATTGGAAACATCGTAATAGTTTTCATGTGAAGTAGACGTATACTTCTTATACCAGTACTATTTTTTTCAAAGCTCTAGTCTAGCAGTAGGTTAGAAAATAGAGCGTTTTTCTCTACTTACAGATTTTTTCATATCATTACATTGACCTAAAACCGACAGTGTGAGAGAAATGAGTAAATAGTTTATAAGTGTAAACAATATTCCAATCACCACATAATCTTCTAATTACAGAAACGTACCACAAAACTAACCATAAAAAAATACTTGCAAAAACGAAAGAGGTAAACATATTAATTTTTTGGACAATATCAATAAATATAAATTCAGATGAATTACAGTCCAATATTTTTCGAAAGCCAAGGAGTACCTTGATTCCAAATACAGCCTCAATACAGCCGTCAGCCTTCCCACAAAGTTATGTCTTCAGCATTCAACTGTTCATTTCATAGACTTTTATCAATACCTTTGATCTAATATGACAATTACAAACAGGAATACCACACTATCATACAAATAGGTCAGAACAACAGATACAAGAAAGAAAATATAGACAGCATTTACAATTCAATGAAACAGAAAGACACAACACAAAAGCTTTACCCACATATGAAAACCAAACAGAAGTATGTATCAATTCCTTGCCATCACACAATTCATAAGCAAATAAGAAAAACCTTCTACACAGATTGAACATTATTACCTCAACCAACACAAAGAATACAATATCGGAATTACTGATCAACAATAAAGATAGAAGTGACCTTCTGGAGAAAATTTTAGGCATTTACAAATTTTACTACTCAGACTGTAATGCTGAATATGTTCGACAAACAGGTCGTAATTTAAAAATAAGATTTATCGAACACATAATCAGAAAATTATCAATCTACGGTTAACAAGCATTTGGTTGAACATTAACACAAAACATCTCACTTTTACATAACCTGAAAATATCCACATAAATCTGATGTGGCCAGACACATTACTTTATCATACTATACAGCAGTGTCAAACTCTGATGTTTGGACAATACTGTCAATAGAATCCAAATATCTGGCTCATTTGCAAAATCGGAAAAAAATGCTAAGAGTAAATATCCAGTTCCAGCTTTTCAGCTCTTAGTTTGGTCATGATTCTTCCAAATATGAAGTTTCGTCCCGATACCTTTAGTACTTTCCCCGCACACAGACAGACATTTTGTTGTACCTTGGTCAAAAAAAATATTCAGGGGAACTAAAGAACATATTTGCGCAAATATCAAAAAATTTTTTTAGACACGATTACAATATATTTGCGTAAAATTCCAAAAAAGATTGACCAATGTTTATTTTGGAATTTTATTTAAACATTACAATTGCCAATGAAATGGAGCACTTTATCACTACAGGATTACACTACTTTATGATACTACGTATGATAATAATTGTGTAAATTCCCTTTTCGATTAGCCTGACGATTGTGAAAAAAGAAATTGCGCGCTCTACTTTTTAAATATTAATAATTCTTTTCACGTGCTGTGTTTTCTTTAATTATTGACGTAAATCTCTGTTTCCATGATAGCTGCACGAAGTTTTTCTTTCAAATTGTGTAATCTTAAACATAGGGAGGTCTTATAACAGTAAATATATTAAATGAATAAATCCCCATTTTGAATAAGTTTCGCAAACATAACCTACAAAACAAAAAGAACGGACACGCTCTTGAATGCTGCTGAAAACTTTCTTTTTCGTTACTAATCATAACAGGCGTTTTGGAGTACATTTTTTCACCTCATCCCCATTGTCAAAATCAAACCACAGTTTTGATTATTTTTATTTATTATATTATTATTATTTTATATTTGATAAATTTTGATTATTTACTAACAAAGTGTCTAAATTCACTATATTAGGGACTATTTATTTAGACTATTTAATTTTCGGAACTTTTATAATACGACAATATGTTACTATTAATTTAAAAAAGCTCAATAAATATTTAGTTGTAGTTTTTGTATCGCTTTTTGTCAGCCTTTTTTTGAATTGTTAATAGAAAATGCATATTTTCAATGTTATTATTAATTACATACTTTTCCTATTTTCAGGTAAGAACTATGTCGTTGTATGGTAGCTGCAAAAAATCTGGTAAGATCTGTTTAATTGTATAGTAATAATGTAGAGTAGCAGGTAAAATCAAATTCTATGCTGTATGCTCTTTAAATATGTATACTCCAGGCAACATTTATTTTGATCTGAAGAACATTAAGGGAGTTTGAAACCTGATATCTTAGCACAGCACCAATTAAATTCTCTACAAATTTTTAGAACCCCTTTTTATTACAAAATTACGAACGGTATTGGCAAGCCAAAACTTATAATAATAATAATAATAATAATAATCTTTATTGGTGTTATATGCATATAAATGTTTACACAAGTCAAAGAAAAAAAAACAGAAAACAATGTAAATTAGTTAAACTAAATTTAGATCTGCAAAATTACTATTTAGGAATTCATCAAAATTATACACAGATTTCTGTAATAAATACCTTTTCATGACTGACTTAAAAACTTTTGGAGAGTAAGCCCTAGTTACAGCCGGAAGAACATTGAAAAATTTCAAAGCCCAATAATTGGCTCCATTACGAGATTTCTGCAGTCTCAGAAAAGACTGGCGATACTGGTGATTTGTCCGTGTGGAGTAAGAGTGAAATGAGTCAACTGGAGCAAAGGTTGCTGAATTTATCTTCGCATACATCAAGCACTCCAATATAAAGACCGATGGCAAAGTCAGAATATTAACATCCCTGAAGTGATCCCGACAATCATCTCTATAATTTATACCGCGTATTACTCTTATACAGCGGCGTTGTAATGAAAAAGTTTGTTGGAGTGGCTACTGTGTCCCCAATTAAATATTGCATATGTCATAATAGAATGAAACAATGCAAAGTATGCAACCACTAGATATTCTTGTGAAACTGTTTCTTTCAGTATTCTGAAGAAATATATTACCTTTGCAAGTTTCTTTGAGACCGAATCAACGTGATTGTCCCATTTTAGTTTGGAATCTATTAAGACTCCCAGAAATCTGACACACTCACCGTCATCACAGTTCTCAATATGCCGCAGACTAAATAGTAAGGACATACACTTGTCGAGATTGATGTGCAGTTTGTTTGAGGAGAACCATTCCTTCATGTTATTGTCGGTCTCATCTAACGTTCGGAGAAGCTGTTCGTAGTTATCTCCTCCATTGACTACTGTTGTGTCATCAGCAAATAGAACAATTTTTGAAAGAGCGCTTGCATTCTGAATGTCGTTTATGAAAATTAGAAACAAAATCGGGCCCAGAACAGAATCCTGTGGGGCTCCATATATACATTGTTGTTTTGTTGACATGTTATTTCCAATTTTAACATATTGATTCCGATCGCTAAGATATGATTTTATTAACTGGATGCTGGAGTTATTAATATTGTAGTATTTAAGTTTCTCTAACAATATTTCATGCGGTACGCAATCAAAAGCCTTTGTGAGGTCGTAAAAAGAAGCTACTGCGTGATGACCACTCTCAAAGTTTTCCAAAATTTTACTTATTAGTGCTTCTATCGCCATGCTAGTCGATTTGCCGTGCCTAAATCCATATTGAGAGTCAGTAAAAAGATCATTATTTTCAAAGAACATATATAGAACTATCTGCTTCATATGGAAAAGACCCTCAGCAAAGCCAGACCCCGCAAAATAAGCGTTGTTCTTTTCTACATCTGGTGAAGTTTCTAAAATTCCTGTATTTTTTTGTTGCTAAACCCCTTTTTACCTCCCTGGTACTTGTACTAAATACTAAATAGCCTACTATAACCATCATCAAGCATTCAACATAATTTATACACAAACACTTATTTAAAAAAAAAAACGCTCTCTCATAATGGCAACTGTTGCGAATGCTCGGTGCAGCGCACGTCACCATTTCTTTCACTACTAAATATTTATTGGTCACGTTGCGTTTATAAGGAAATTACTATATACAGAGCCATAAATTAATAGCAGTTGTTGCTCCATTCGAATTATAGAAACTACATATCCACATAGACAGATAGAGCCAGTTCCGGATCTCCGTATTTTCCATTTTGCAAAAAACCTGGAGAGCACATAAACGGAGAAGTTGATTCATGGACCTACTAAGGTCAAGCGCAATACATAATATCATAAATACGAACTATGGAGTGGAATATGAATTATATGAAATATTTGCGACGGTTCATTTATTTATATTAAGGTGGATTTGATCAAAGAAATCTGATGATAAGAATGACAATATCAACTGTACATGAAAACCGTTTTAACGAGTATTGATAGCTACTTCTCAGTGCGATATTAATTTGGTATGATGTACTGTTACATCATCATTATCGTGGAATACTAGGGGTTAAAAGGTTTAACCCATCACATGATGAATGTTCTGAGGACTGGGAATGACTATAGGAAAACCCTCTAACAATTGCTGAAATGCTAGCGTTGTGGATGTAGCTCATTATGTGGATCATATATCACACCTGTATCTTCGCTATCTGGATATCGTGGCGGGTCCAACAAGATGGAAATAGCTTCAACTCCATTCCTGGAATGTTTCAAATTACGTCGTTCTATCACAATCTATTGGAAATTATACTGAAAGAATTTTTTTTTATTATGCTGAAAGCGTATTTGTTTGGAGAACCAACGTCATGTTTTGGTGATCGAAGTTTGGGACACCCTGAGGAGTAATTTAACAACTTGGTTATGTTCTCTCGACTGATTCATCACAAAATATCTTAATTTTTGTAGAAAAAAGTTTTCAACAAAAAGAATTTTTTTAGGTATACTAAAAACAAAAAAAAACCCTAAACATTTTTGGACAGTATACTGTCGTGTATTAAGAGCTAAATGATATGAGAACATGACAAAGAATTAAAGAGAGTGTATCTGAATGCTACTATCTATAAGGTAAAAGCACTATATGTGATTTGATAGTATTTACCTCTGTGTCTGAGGCACACAAACTACTGACTCGAAAAAAAAAATTAAATAATAATTTTTTATTATTGTTTTTAAACCACTTACTACAACAATTTACGTTTATGTTCAGGTCGCATTTATAGTCTCTTTTATAGATTGGCGTTTTAGTTTTCTTCAGTTTATAGGTAATACATGTTGCGAACAAGATCTTGATGGAAGTCGATATCTCAGTAACGAATGTTGGCAGGAGAACGCAGTTAGCATGCAAATAATCCTTAATAATCCTCGAATTTAATAGCATTTCTTAATTTTTAAGACCGAAGGAAACATGAACAATATTTTGCGCAGTCTGAAAATTTTGTGGCAAGCGGTTTACGAGGAAAAAAAATTGGAAAGACGATGTGACTTTGTAACAGAATCCTTGAGAAGTTGTCCAAGTTCCTCACTTATTCCAAATCTTAATAATAGACCAACATTAGTCCACATGGTTTAACTAAAAAAAAAATTTCTTTATAACATACCGAAAAAAAAATTTAAATCGGCTAAAGATTACAAAAGTTATTAAAATTAAACAGACAGATATTTCAAGTAGTGTCCCCCCCCAAGATTTTCATATGACGATATGAACTTTTTCCGTTTTTATGGTTATGATTTAGTCATTAACTTATTTATTTAATCATGATTGATGTAAGTCAGCCTTTAGTTTAGTACTGATTATAGAAAAAATTGAAAAAGTAAGTCTGTAGTTCTCAGGGATAAAAAATATTTTTAATTTAATTGATTTTATCGTATTTATAATTACTAAAACCATCATGCTTCAGTAGAAATAAAAATATCAAATTAACCACAAAGTGAAACACATTACAAAAATAATTCGATTAATATGTTGACATAATAGACAGCTAAAGAAACAACTTTACCAACTAATTTACTGTTATAGTTAATGACTTTTTTATGTCTATTCCGATCCAAAAAAAATGAAACTGGATAAAAACTAAAACAGATATACAGAGTGTTTTGTGGTTTCACTTTCTGAATTTGAAGGGTTGAAGTAAATAATGAGTACACAGAGTGGCAAAGACCTATTTCATTGCGAATAAAACTGGAATTGTTTAAAATATTTGTTTGGTAGAAAGAAAGTTTAATTAACCTTAATTTTCAGTTAAAATGTACAGTTTGAATATTATAATGAACGACATTTATTTCGTTTAAATAATTATGGTTGTGTTGAGTGAAACAATTATAATTTTTAAATGTGTTATTTATACTCAAAATAAGGCCGAACTGCCAGGAGAGAGTTTACAGCGCCAAAAGAATAAATTCAAAAGAATATATTTCTTAAAAACAAGAAATCTTTTCCATCTGTGTATTATCTACGTTCAATAACTAATTATACACAGATAGAAATTGTTGTTTAATTCAAATAAATATGCATTGACTTAAAGAAATCTGTTGTTTCAATAGAGGCAAAGAAATATTTAGTTGCGGATAAAAACGCATTTGTTTGAAATATTTGTATGGTAGAAAGAACGCTGACTTGTGTCAAACAACTTATGTTTCCAGTTAAAGTTTGCAATTTGTATATTCTAAGAAACGAGATTTAATTACTTCAAATAATTATGATTGTGTTGAGTGAAAGAATTATATTTTTTTTAAATTAACGATATTGTTGGTCGAGTTAAAATGCTGTATTTTAAGGTTGCAATATACAGGGTCCTGCAACTAAGCTCCCGTCTTCTGTAGCTCACTTACTCATTAAGCTAAGAGTTTGACATTTTGCAGGCTTACCCTGTACTTTAAGGTACAATTCAAGAAATTATTTTTTATTATACAAGGTGTTCCAAAAATGTGCAACGCCATGGTAATATATTTTTTAAATTGCATGCTATACATTTTTCTACACATTTGGAAGCCTTTTATGGTTGCCTACATATCACCAAAATTTTATTGAAATCGGTTGAGTGACCGCAGCGGAAAAAATAACAACAAAAAAAAATGATTTTGTATCGTAGGCTTTCAAAATCAATAAAAACCACAAAATGCACCTCGTTAATAAAAGTTTGCGACGTGCTTATTAAGTTAGATGTAATAGTCTCGTTAACCAAGTGACATTGATCCAAATTATACAGGGTGACCAAAATCGAGTGTCAAACTTGTCAAACTTCAAAGCGTGTTATTGTTCTTATTTTAAATTGGAACCCATACATTTTTTTATGTGAAATGATGCAGAATTAAAAAATAAACATTATTTCTAAATACAACCCCATCACAATTCCCAATATTTTAAAAGTTATTCGCCAAAAACTCATTTTTCAACGTTTCCAACGGCAATTTTAGATAATAAATATCGTACGTGACGTTGAAAAACAATTTATTTCATAAAAAATAATAGACCTATTTTAGATTTGAGTGTACTTAATTAAGTAGTTATTCAAATGCCAAATTTACTGCATAATTTACCTACAGCGGTAAGGACGGAAATGTGGCTATACGTAAATTTTGCAGTAAATTTAGCAATTGAATAACTACTTAATTAAGTACAGTAAAATCTAAAATACCTCTCTGCGTTATATTTTATGTAATAAATTGTTTTTCAACGCCACGTACGATATTTATTACCTAAAATTGCCGTTGGAAACGTTGAAAAATGAGTTTTTGGCGAATAACTTTTAAAATATTGGGAATTGTGATGGAGTTGTATTCACAAACAATATTTACACTTTAATTCCGCATCGTTTCACCTAAAAAAAAATTATGGGTTCCAATTTAAAATAAGAACAATAGCGCGCTTTGAAGTTTGACAAGTTTGACACTCGATTTTGGTCACCCTGTATAATTTGGATCAATGTCACTTGGTTAACGAGACTATTACATCTAACTTAATAAGCACGTCGCAAAATTTTATTAACGAAGTGCATTTTGTGGTTTTTATTGATTTTTAAAGCCTACGATACAAAATCATTTTTTTTGTTTTTATTTTTTTCCGCTGCTGTCACTCAACCGATTTCAATAAAATTTTGGTGATATGTAGGCAACCATAAAAGGCTTCCAAATGTGTAGAAAAATGTATAGCATGCAATTTAAAAAAATATATTACCATGGCGTTGCAAATTTTTGGAACACGCTGTATAATAAAAAATAATTTCTTGAATTGTACCTTGAAGTACAGGGTAAGCCTGCAAAATGTCAAACTCTTAGCTTAATAAGTAAGTGAGCTACAGAAGACGGGAGCTTAGTTGCAGGACCCTGTATAATAATGGTTCTTTGATTAAAGAAATTATTAATTTGTTGAAGGAATTAATGTCGAACTATTATAGACAAGAATTTTTCGAGTTATGTTATGTACGATATGTACGATGTGCGAGGAGAGAGTTTACAGCGCCATCTAACAATACAGTTGGATGAGGTATTCACACTAAAAATATATTTATTTGAATCAAAATATGATTTCTTTGGCGGAAGTAAACCTATTTTAAAGCCAAAACAAAAATTATTATTACTTTACAGGAAATAAATCTGTTCTTGTGTACAAATATATTTATTTTAATCAAAATATGTTTTCTTTGGCGAATGTAAACTTATTTTTAAGGCAAAGACAAAATATTAGTTTGAACGAAATAAATCTCTACTCATATACAAATTTATATGTTTGAATCAAACTTATATTTCATTGGTGTAAAGAAACGTTTTTTGAAATCAAAACAAAAATATTACTTTAAAGGAAAGTAATTTTTGTTTGTATCCATATATAGTTATTACATTTAAATAAATATTTGAAATAAATTAATCTCTGCAAGCAAATAAACTAGAGTATTCAATGAAGTAAATATTGTTGGCGTCAAAGAAATATGTTTTGACCCAAAAGATTAAAGTCAAACAAATTCATTTCGTAAAAACAAGAATTCTGTCTAATATAATCACTAGTTGTGTAACAATTCACCCTACATCCATTATAAAAACTGAACGTTTACACAAGCCAATCTCCATTATTCGGTTAATAGTTTTGGTAATTGTCTCACTCAGTCGTGTAACATGCAAAACATACATAATACGCGCGGCGGCTTACACCGATATACCTATACATACGCACAAACAGTGATTACGTTCGTTGTTCCGGGGCATGCTCTAGCATAATAACTTCATTATTTGCGCTACCAGTTTCGACTGAGGGCCAATGGCGGTTGACCATTAATTTCCATGGACAATGGCGAACCGCACAATACATAATTTGGACATCATAATGCCGGGAAGCGAGCATACTCCCTAATTAGGGTCATGCGTGAATACGACGGCTTGATTTCATTTTAATGGTTTCGGATGCGCCCTATTTTAGATGATCGCTATTCCATTAGACCATCGCTTGACAATAATTAACTTTTTTTTGGACCGGTGAGGTGTTAGATTCTGCGTTCTATGTTGATATCTTCGGGCTGTAATCTGAACGGAATTATGTACTTTTACGAAATTTCACCATTTCGTTTCGGTGCAGGATAAAAGAAACAATTTAAAACGAGATAAAAGAACTGACTGGTAACTGCAAAAAACTCGTTATAACCGAAAGAAAACGTGAATTATATTTTTTTAGGTGCTGCTATAGATATATTATGTATCTTAAGGCTATCCTTACTTGTTAAAATGTGAGGGTATTTCTTTGTTAGTATATATTTCACAAATATCTTGCAAAATGCCTATCTAAACTAATACAACTGTATACAGGGTCCTGCAACTCAGCTGCCGTCTTCTGTAGCTCAGTTACTAATTAAGCTAAGAGTTCTCCGTTTTGCAGGCTTACCCTGTACTTCAAGGTACATTTCAGGAAATATTTTTGAACGCTGTACTTTTTAGAATTAATTACCCAATGTATCTGATCTACAAACGTGTATAATAATAATTTGTATCCCAACTACTTTGCTCGTAATCGCACATGAAGCGAAATAATAACATTCAACCACCGATAAACAACGTAAAATCTAAGTTTCAAAAATCCTCCTGAACAAACTAAAATAGATACAGGGCTGTACTTTTTAGAATTAATTACCCAATGTATCTGACCCATAATAGTGTATAATAATAATTTGTATCCCAACTACTTTGCTCGTAATCGCACATGAAGCGAAATAATAACATTCAACCACCGATAAACAACGTAAAATCTCAGTTTCAAAAATCCTCCTGAACAAACTAAAATAGATAGAGGGCTGTACTTCTTAGAATTAATTACCCAATGTATCTGACCCATAAACGTGTATAATAATAATTTGTATCCCAACTACTTTGCTCGTAATCGCACATGAAGCGAAATAATAACATTCAACCACCGATAAACAACGTAAAATCTAAGTTTCAAAAATCCTCCTGAGCAAACTAAAATAGATAGAGGGCTGTACTTTTTAGAATTAATTACCCAATGTATCTGACCCATAAACGTGTATAATAATAATTTGTATCCCAACTACTTTGCTCGTAATCGCACATGAAGCGAAATAATAACATTCAACCACCGATAAACAACGTAAAATCTAAGTTTCAAAAATCCTCCTGAACAAACTAAAATAGATAGAGGGCTGTACTTTTTAGAATTAATTACCCAATGTATCTGATCTATAAACGTGTATAATAATAATTTGTATCCCAACTACGTTGCTCGTAATCGCACATGAAGCGAAATAATAACATTCAAACACCGATAAACAATGTAAAATCTAAGTTTCAAAAATCCTCCTGAACAAACTAAAATAGATAGAGGGCTGTACTTTTTAGAATTAATTACCCAATGTATCTGACCCATAAACGTGTATAATAATAATTTGTATCCCAACTACTTTGCTCGTAATCGCACATTGCTTCAAACAGACCAGCATTCATCGACAAAACGAACTAACTCGATAAAAAAAAGTTAGTTATTTCCAGATCTGCATAGATAGATATAGCGTTTACATCGTGTGCGACATATGTAGTTCACCTAATTGATCAGCGTAGAAAAAAAAAACGACTAGCATCTGACACAAGGACACTTACATCACCTCGAAAAAAGAATTGAAATTGACAAGCGAAGGTGACCGATATCTCGCGCGCAGTACCAAACGTTTTGTCGCCGCGGCCGGCTAGCGTTAGGATTTAAGAACCAGTTTGTCGAATTACCATAGAAACATACCCAAACATGGTCAAATTAACGATCGCAGCGAGCCTAGCCGGTGTATGATCTCTATGAACGGTATATACGCGCACTATAAATAATCACTTATAGCGAGCAGCAGTAAATATTCCTTTTATGTAATAAATTACGGCCTCAAGAGGTTGTAAAATCGCAATAAAATAATTTCTACCAATGGTCGCGGGTCGGATAACGAATGTGATGCCATTAAGAAATCATTAACCGTTTTCAAACTATATTACCCGTTTATGGGCGAATTGATAAAATTAACCGTGCGCGTCTATGGTGTGCTGCGTACCGATTTGGTAATTGGCCGGTGATAGGCACTGGCTGCAGTTGGTAAACAATTAGCAATTCCGAAGAAGAGGTATTTAAGTATTTTCCATACATAGCCAAGCCAATGGGATAGCTGCGGTTGTGAATGCCTCATTCATTAGCCTGTTAGAGAGATTTGCGCGGTGGGAATTATACTATTTTTGTCTTTTAACACAGTCATCACTCATTGTACTTGCGCAGAAGTAATGAAATGTTTGAACTCTAAAGAATCAGATGACGGGCTAGATTCCACAACAATACATCGAATATTTTTCGTTATAACAAATGGTCAACTGTACCAACTTTGGTTTAAAAAAAAATCTGATGTGGCCAGCACATGAGTTTATCATACAATATATAAAATTAATAGTTTAGCTGCATGAGAATCTATTCTATTGAGATAAATCGTAGGTATTGTCAAAGCATCAGCATTTGACACTACCTACACTACGTCATTAGAATAAAAGTTGTTTATGTTACAAATGCCGAAAGTATGGAATAGCGCGACGAGCGGTGATGCGGAGCGTCACCGAAGGCGGAGTGTCGCCGTCGCATGTGAGCGAGTCGCGCTATCTAGTTTATGGCAGGAGCGACATCAACGTTTATTGTGTTGCTTTTTAAGAAATACGTATTTAAAAAAAAAATAAATGATTTCTGTATAGTAAATGCTAGGTTGGTACCACTTTGACGAAACGCCAAGTTTAAAGGTGCGTTCCGATTGGTAGGTAATGGTAGCTAATGGCGGTGGTAGAATACGAAATTATAGTATTTCTTACACATCGTGATAATGACAGATATTAGTGTGCATGTACATAACCATGAGTCACTAGCAATTTTCTATTGGAAATACTATAATGGCATCTGCTACCACTGCCATTATCACTAATGAAAACGCACCTTAAAAACGTAATTCAAATTCTGACCGATTTATATTTGTTCATGACACATCCCTACCAACATACTAAAATAAAACTACACTCATCGCTATACTTTATTTATAATTTTCTCAATTTATCGGTTTTAGAATTAGATATAAACACGGGTTGATATTTCTTGTCAACAAACAATCAAATTGGTGATCTTATTTTATTTGAAATTTGTATTTTATAATTTATCGCACTAGAGCGGCAACGTTCCATAGTGGTTCTCCAACCTCTGATGAGATCAGCTGTTTTCGAATGTGACAACACAAAAAAATATTTGTCAAAATCCTGGCTACTATGTAATTTCATATCAATGCAGATGCGACCGATCTCGATCAAATAGAATTTGCTCTTGAAGCTAAACTATTAATTTTACCAAAAAATGTCATAGCTATAAATTATTCAAAATTTCCTCTACTTTAATTTATTAATTAACTATTTTGTCGAAATTACAGAAATGGCGGCTCATTTGCAAAATCCTTCAAAAAGGCTAAGAATAAACTACCAGTTCCTTCGGACCCTTTTCAACCAAAAGCTTTTCAGCTCTAAGTTTGGTAACAAAACTTCTAAATATGAACTTTCGTTCCGATACCTTTAGTAGTTTCTCCGGAATCGTCACCACAAAAATCGTTTACACACAGACATACACACACACAGACATTTTTTTGTACCTTGGTCAAAAATGTTCAGGGGACCCATAAAGACCTATTTCCGCTAAAATCTCAATTTTTTTTTTCGGCACGATTACAATACTTCATCATACTGCGTATGATAAAGTAATAAGTATTTAATAACTATAGTTTTTGTGTATGTATTTTCTATAGTTTCTTTCAAAAGAACACGCGTAAAATTTTGGTTGTTTACTCACTTAACATGTTCTACTCAAATAACAACTGATACAAAAAAAAACCTAAATGATCACAGTTCCAAGTCATTTTCTAAATTGATGCTCTTTTTCAGCGATTACATTTTGCAATTTACAAAAAAATATTAATGGAAAAATTACTGTCTATTGAATTTTAAATCCCAACATGATGTATAATTACTGAAAATTGTAACTAGAAATGCTTACAAATTATGGAGATATATGTGACGCACCACTTACCACATAAATTTCAGATATTGTTCAGGTTGCATTTAGAGTCTCTTCTAAGGATTTCTTTTTGTCTTCTTCAATTTTTTGTAATTACACATATCTTGAATTTAATAGCATTCCAAGTATTACTTTAAAAGTTTTACTTTAAAAATTACTTCATAATTATTATGCAATTCTGTTTCTGCAGTTGCATTAAGTAAAATATAACGATTGATTTTACGTGCATATCCCGATATCGTGCTAATATTCGTTACTGAAATATCCGTTTGCATGAAAATCTTGTTCGCAACCTATATTACATAAAAACTGAAGACAACAAACACGCCAATCCATAGAAGAGGCTCTAAGTGCAACCTGAATAAAAAAATTGTAATTTTTGTGGCAAGCAGTTTACGAGAAAAAATGGAAATAATTTAAAAGTGGAAAAATCTGGGACCTTTTCTCATTTTTCTCGCGCTCATGTTTATACCGAGAGGTAAAAAATGTTGACAGTCATAAAACTTATGTAGACATGATTCAGGAGTATCATACACTTTATTTAATGTTTTTTCTGTTTAGTTTTTTTTAAACTTATGGGCCTTCAAACACAGGTATCAATACTATCGAAACGCATAGCTGTTTCATATTTTTGTCATTGAAGCTCTACCAGTGTTAAATATGAACCTTCATATTCTTTAGCATGCGTTGTTAAGTTTACAGAAGAATATCTAAAAAATATTAATACCAACAAATGGAATTGATTCATATCTGAATTAATGAATGTAATATTAAAGACGATTATGATTAAAACCCTTTTAAGTCATTACTTTTTAATTTCTTTTTGCCTGCACTACAATGGTAAAGTGCCAGATCTACATCAATACAAGTTATGAGATATTTGCCGTTTTCATACAAATTAGCGTCAATTACTGACAAATATTTTGTTAATACGGTAGGATAAGGGATAAATTAACAGAAACAAAATAAACCGGTTTTATATAGAAATAAAAAAAAAATTAGCAATAAAATGTAGAGACCTAACCTCAATGGTAAGAACAAACGGATGAATTTGATTAAATTTTTTCTAGTGTATGAACGTAGCAACACTCTCTCGAGCTGTAGACTAGAACCTACAAACGAGAAAAACAGACCAAACTGTTCCGTTGTAAAGCCTATATGCCTTGGGCATGCTTCTGATATTATCATTAGCGAATCCACCACAACATTAACATTTTGAAAATAAGTCAAATATCGATGGCCTGGCTGCAATACCACGTATTACTTATGCATTAATCAAGGTAATACGTGGTATTGCAGCTAGGCCATCGATATGTATAATTGAAAATACGAAAATATAAACATTTAAATTCTAAACACGTTTCAAATTCTCGAAACGTGGACAAAAACGTGTTATTTCGTTGCCGCAAAATAATTTCTACGTCGCATTTATTGTTGGAATCTTTGACGAAAACATATTAATACCGCATGAGTGCTCCGCAGAAAAATACTTTCTTCCACTTGCAAGAAATTGCTTTCGTGTTAATACGTTGCAGTTTTGACGAGAAAAATAACATCTTGGTATGTAATATGTCTTGCAAAATATAATCCACACGTATTATGAATTAATCGTTTATTCTTTTTCATTTATTGTTTGATAATAATTAGTTTGATAAATATTCATCCGAAGTAAGATATAAAATTCAGCGCAAAATGACAAAAGAAAATTCAATTTATTGTCTTGTTTGTATATGCCGTCAATATTCTGCAATCTATGTCATTCAGATAAAGTAAAATCGTATCTAGATCAGTAGAAAAATCTTTTTCGTGAATTCCCGAAGCAAAAATGTTTTTTTTTTTTATAGCCATTTCACGTTATTACACATTTAACTTTTTTATTTTACTTATTTTACTTATTAAGAATATAAAGGAAAAGTCTATTGCAGAGTACGTGAACCTAACTGTAATGATGAATGTAACGACGCAATGCATAAAAGAACGTGTGTACTCCATTAAGGAATCCACTCGGGATTATTTTGCAATGCCAACAGGCTAATTAAAATCGTATATATCAAAAACGGTATTGATTAATCACATCAAACTGTTGCAACACTTTCGCTGTCTGAGTATGCACAATCAAATATGCAAAAGATCAGCACATATAAACTATTTACCATGCACACAATTCCAAGTCTGCATACAGACTGTTCAAAACTAAATGTACATAAGGTAAACGCCCTAAATTCAAAAAAAGTTAACGAATTTTGCTTACATTTGTAACTGTCGAATTTATATTTGTGTGGTGATCATGACTCTGTCAACTTTTTTTAAACAAATATTTCCTTTTAAAGATATCTGGCCGCACTCATTTCTAAAGAAAATCGATAATAGTTATTTGATTTAAATTATATTTTATAAGTTTAACAATTGCCCCTAATTTCGACACAAAGCGTATATTTTAATCAGAAATCCGACAACTGTTAAATATTTATGTTTTACCATTTTTAATGAAACAGTACACAGAGAGAAAAGATTTCTTGTTTCAAAGAAATGTATTTGTTTGAATTTATTCTTTTGGGTCAAAACATATTTCTTTGACGCCAACAATATTTACTTCATTGAATACTCTAGTTTATTTGCTTGCAGAGATTAATTAATTTGAAATATTTATTTAAGTGGAATAAATATATATGGATACAAACAAAAATTACTTTCCTTTAAAGTAATATTTTAGTTTTGATTTTAAAAAAACGTTTCTTTACACCAATGAAATATAATTTTGATTCTAACATATAAATTTGTATATAAGGAGAGATTTATTTCGCTTAAAGTAATATTTTGTCTTTGGCTTAAAAATAGGTTTACTTCCGCCGAAGAAATCATATTTTGATTAAAATAAATATATTTTTACACAAGAAGATATTTATTTCCTTCAAAGTAATATTTTTGTTTTGGCTTTAAACTAGGTTTCCTTCCACCAAAGAAATCATATTTTGATTCAAATAAATATATTTTTAATGTCATCCAACTGTATTATTAGATGGCGCTGTAAACTCTCTCTTCGCACTTCGTACATATCGAGAGTATAAAGCCGCGTGATCGACAGTATAGAACTTATAGAGTACAGTGCCTGCAGGTTCAAGTTGCGATTACAAATCAGAGTACACTTTACTAACTTAACCTTGACTATATGTTGGGTTGGGAAGACCAAGCACTGGTCGAGGATGTGCGACATCCCAAAAAGGAGGTGACACATGGCGAGTCTTACGAAAAATTCTTGTCTATTAATTCCTTCAACAAATTAATAATTTTAAGCATTTTAACTCGACCAACAATTTTGTTAATTTAAAAAAATGTAATTCTTTCACTCAACACAATCATAATTATTTGAAGTAAATAAATCTCATTTCTTATAATACACAAATTGCAAACTTTTTAACTGGAAACATAAGTTGTTTGACGCAAATCAATGTTCTTTCTACCAAACAAATATTTCAAATAAATGCGTTTTTACCCGCAAATAAATATTTCTTTGCCTCTATTGAAACAACAAATTTCTTTGAGTCAATGCATATTTCTTTGAATCAAACAAAAATTTCTCTGTGTATAAAATAAGTCCTTAGTCTCGTTCAGTCTTCTCTGTCTCACTCATCTGTTAAACACTATTGTTTTTTGCATCTTGAATTTTTAATGTTTTTTTTGGCGCAGCTTTTTATTGTGATCCTTTTTCGTTTCCTTTGTTGTCTCTCTAGAATGATTTTCTTTTGTGCTTTGGTCTCTTTTATTAACAAATATTCTCCCGAAGCATTAGTTAATAATGTTACAGAAGAACCGTTTCATTTTGCGAATTGTGCAACCGAAATACTTCGATAGCTCGAGAACCAATCGATTTAGCACATAGATAAATTACCTTCAATCGTCTTAAAATCTTAGGTTGATAAGATTTAATCATAAAATCGTCAAAAATACCGTTTTTTTTTCGAAGACTTCAATGATACAGCAAGCGACAAACCCAGGAAAATTAACCACAATGAATCTTAAGTGCTTATAACCCAGTAAATGCCCTATTTGAATGGTGTTTGAGGGGTTTATGTATTAGCTAAACTATCCAGAGCGGTGCGCTAATGCTCAAAAGACAGATAATAAGTTTATAGAGTCAGCAATAAACAATTATGGTAGCGGATTAATAAACAATAGGAATGCGGCAATATTTGCTAGAATAAACACAATTATCTAGAGATAATATTCAAAACCAGAAATACCTAAAAATGATAAAACAATGATACAAAATCCAAATTGACCCTCACATTTATTCAAAAACATATAGCCTAAACTAGAACTATTGACGAATATAGTGCAAGTTGATTCTATTTTTTTTTTGCTAATAATAATATAATATACTATTTATTCTCACCGATATTATTCAAAATGTTTTTAAAACTAAAAGATCTTTTCAATTATACCTTAAATTAATTACCACGACTTGAAACCACCAGTCAACTGTCACGACGCAACAATAAATAACAAGACGAAAAGTTTCATGGGCGTACCAATCTAATCAGCTCATCATCTTAGCTCATTAAAGGCACTTCTATCCGTCGCATCGTACCGATGGAAAAGTGAAATCTCATCTGGGGCCATCGATTAAGCTGGTTAACAAATATGCACGTTCATTAATAAGGTTTAACAAATTTAGCGTGGAAAAATCTCATTATGGCCTCTATGGCCGATGTAGGCGATAGATAATTCTACTGAAGAGATTTTTTTATGCTGATAGGCTACGGCGTTCGCTCTTAAAGCTTACGCAACTGTTAAACGGGAAATTATAGCGTTAAATACGGTGGCCGGTCGTATAATCGACGAAAATCTACGGGCACGATGGTCGCGTTATTATTATAAATATGGTACATCGGACGATGTTTAGAATGCTGTTTTTTGTTGTTATATAATTATTGATAAGTGTAGTGTTAGTGGTAGTTAATGGCTGGGTTAGGAAATTTATGCCAATAGTATGTTAGATATTGGGCTACTGAAGGTGTATATTTAAATATATTAAATGGCCGAAATTGTAAGGCAATAAATGTACTGTTATGTTGTTGTGAAGATACTCCATCGTTTCAGTGTGGCTGAATGTTGAAATAGTTGAAAAACAAATGAAAATAAAATGAAAAAAGATAATCAAGGATTTTTTTTGAAGAACTAGAGATTTCGTAGAGTTCTTTAATATACGTTTGTTAGTTTACAATTGTAGTATACAAGTATAACAATTTAGGTTACATAGAAGACATATTTTCTATTAGTTATGATCATGGGGAAACTTTTTAAATAGGTTTGAAAAAAAGAAAAAGAGGTTTCGCCAAAACAACATTTGTTACGTATACAGACATTTTACCATGAAAACCAAGAAAAAAACTGTTTCAGAAACACTAAAACAAGTCTATTACATTATTTGTTGATAATTATTACTATATAAATTGTACAAAACTCGTCGAACTAGTCGATTTTCAATTATTAAAATATACATTCTGATGAAAAATTAAATTTGACCGTGAATTGTTACTGGCATATGCCAATTTTTAATGCCAACACCTCTTATGTGGTTCACTGATTTTGATAGACCCATTAATTGTGTTAATGGTAACCAAAAGATCTTTGGCATCAACAAATATTCGAGGATAAGACAAATAAAAACTGAAAAATATAGATTAAAATAAACGCAACATGAATTTAGTAAATGGAATATAAACTTGAGTTTTAGGCATAATTGCTATCGTGTAAGGTTGTCGATTAATGAAGGACCTGGGTTGGATTCTCAAGTACTTTTCAAGTTGCAAAGCCTCGTCCATTCTTATCAATTTATTCATTGACAATAATAATAATAATAATAATAATAATAATAATAATAATAATAATAATAATAATAATAATAATAATAATCTTTATTGGTGTTATTACAAAGAAAATTGTTTACACAAGTCAGAACAGAAAAAGAAAAACACTATGCACTACATATTTCTACGAAATTACAGTTAAAGTATTCATCGTAATTGAATATACATTTTTCAACCAAGAATTGTTTCATTACTGTCTTAAATCTGTTATTGGAGTAACACTTAATTGCTGGCGGCAGAACATAAAAAAATTTTAGAGCCCAGTAATTTGATGCGTTGCGCGACTTCTGCAATCTCAGAAAAGGTCGGCGATACTGCTGATTCTCACGAGTGTTGTACGATGTCACAAACGTACTGGCATTGACCTTAGCGTACATTAAACATTCCAATATGTAGGCGGATGGAAGTGTCAGAACATTGAGATTTCGGAAGTGTTGACGGCAATCTTCCCTCCAACCGACTCCGAGTACTACTCTTATGCATCGGCGTTGTAGAGAAAACAATTTATTGCTGTGACCTGAATGGCCCCAGTTAAATATTGCATATGTCATCAAGGAGTGAAAAAAGGCAAAGTATGCAACCCTAAGACATTTTATAGAGATTGATTCTCTCAAGATTCTCAAATAATAATCACCCTCGCAAGTTTTCCTGAAACATGTCCGACATGACTTTCCCACTTTAATTTGGAGTCAAGAATAACACCCAAGAATTTTACACTCTCACTATCGTCCGTACTGGAACGCGCTTCATGTCGCAATGTAAACAATACCGATAAGCACTTATCCTGATTGATGCAAAGCGCATTTGAAGAAAACCATTCTTTAATATCTCTGTCACATAGGTCAACTGTATTAAGAAGCTGTTCATAATCATCACCTCCCTTAACTACCGTTGTGTCATCCGCAAATAGAATAAGATCAGTTGCTTCAGTAGCACAATTAATGTCGTTGATATAAATTAAAAAGAGAATGGGGCCCAAAACTGATCCTTGGGGTACCCCGTAACTGCAAAGTCTGTTCGATGAAATTGAATTGTTCACTTTTACGTGTTGGTAACGATTACTCAGATATGACTCCATTAACAACTCCATTAACGACAATGCGGTAATTTTAAATACTGTTGGATACAGACCAAGCCACAGTTGCACTAGTTTTCTGCTAGTACAGATATTTCAAAGGTTTACTTGAAACTGTTTTTCTTCTATAGAAATTTTGATATTGGGATGAATCGAAAAACAAAATGATGAGAAACAAGAATGCGTGTAGCAGAGTACCTACTTGAGATCCTGACGAAGGCCCGTATTTACTGCTTAGGATATCTCAAACTAATAAATCATAGAGATCAGTAAATTAGTTCAAAAGGTATCAAACATCAAATTATTAATTACTTAGTGGGTGTAAATTTCTGTTGTTGATGAGTATACTTCAAAATTGCCGAAAAAATAGATTATAGCCAACTTTTTTTATGGCGTATTTCGAAATCAGCACGTCCAAATTAATACAAAAATCTGATGTGGCTAGTCGTGTCTGCATTAAAATAAAACTAGTTAGTCAGGATTTGACAGATAAATAAATAATTAAATAAATAATTCCTTTATGAACATAAAACAATATTCAATGCAACAAAATAATATTTATATTTAGCAGCCTTGGACTTCCACTCAACCCCTTACGCAAACTAGAAATAAGACATAATTCTACCAATAATATAACAATAATTCCGAGAACTTATCAAAACAAAAAAATACTCTAGAGTCTAATTACACGTAATTGCAGCAAATCCAACTCAACAAAACATCGCACATTCCCATAAAAAATAAAAATTAAAACAGCCTCCGATGTGCGCTCAATGCTTAAAGTCCCTCCTGTTGAGCAAACAGACAACACTTCACCTTTCCCCCATAACTGTTTAACGATACATTTTTCATATCTTCCCTGAGACCATTGTATATGTGACTGACCTGGTAAGTTAATGACCGTTTATACAACTCAGCGCGATAGGCAGGTGGAGCAAACAAACCCCTGAATCTAAAATTAAGGTTATGGACATCCGTACTACAGCGTACCTTCTTATGATATAATATTGCTGCATGCAACAGCCTAGTGTTATCCATGTTCAACCACCCCAAGTCGCCCAGCCCATTCGATACATGGTCATACTTCCTCAAACCAAAAACAAACAGAACACATGTATTTTGGACACGCTGAACACGCTGCCTATCCGACGCCGTCAGGCAAGGACGGTACACGGTATCACAATGTGAGATCTTTTTACTATTGACAGTAGAAATAGTGAGATATTGTCAAAACATCAGCATTTGACACTACCGGTACTGTCATTAGACTGAAAATATTTGGAAAATCCTGGTTTACTATATAGTATTATGACAATGCAGATGCGACCGATCTTGATCAAATAGAATTTGCTCTTGCAGCTAAACTATTAATTTTACTAAAAAATGTCGCAGACAAAAATTATTCAGGGTTTCCTCGACTTTAATTTAATATTTAACTATTTTGAGGAAATTACAGAAATGGCGGCTCATTTGCAAAATCCTTGAAAAATGCTTAGAGGAAACCAATCCAGTTCCTTTGGACCCTTTTGAACCAAAAGCTTTTCAGCTCTAAGTTTAGTCATGAAACGTCTAAATATGAAGTTTCGTCCCGATACCGTCAGTAGTTTCTCCGGAATCGTCTCCACAAAAAATCACGAAAAGCTAGTTCGAACTTACTTTTCAGACTTTTCAAATTATGATGATATGGAAATTATACTTTCTTTCCTTGGGCAAGGCAAGTAGATCGATCGACTTGACATTCAGGAGTTCATGAGTGATTCGAAGAGCGGTCATAGCTGCCGTCCGCTCGCTTGGCTGGGCAGCAGTTCTCCTCCTCCTTATGTGTAGAAGAGAGCAGAACGCAAGACAACGGCAGTATATACGATCAGCATTTCCACATGATTGCATTGGTGATTTATCTTAATGCGGCGTTCGGACATGATGTATTGTCTATTCGCAACCCGGCGTTACAAAATCCCCGAGGTATTTAGGTCGCTATATATGTAAGGTATCATTCCGGTTAGCGCTGCGAGCGAACCATCGTCGTACCACACACACGGAATCGCTCGCACACATGCGAATCGACGTAACGTCCCGCAAACTACCATGTCCACACACGAGCATACTTCTCTGACAGGCATACAGAACTTTCAAAGTACATGTTTTTAAGAAGTACTCCGGAAGGAGTTCGTTAAATTAAGTCAAATTAAAATTAATTAAGAACTAAGTAAAATTAATTGTAAAATAATATATTGATTGCCGGGTCGAAACCGCGTAGACGATTTTGAAGCAGTCGACGTTTCGCGCACTGTTGCAAGAGGCATCTTCAGGACTAAGTTATCAAACCAAGTGCTAAGAAGATAAAGAAGATTCTTAGTACTCAGTAGTGTCTGCATTAAAATAAACTAGTTAGCCAAGATTTGACAGATAAATAGTATATCATTGACTCAGACCGCGGAAGTCTACAATCTAGATAATTGTAAAATAAGTTATTCCATTCATAGTATGAAGTTATCTCTAAATGATATGTTTTCAGATGTTGATTACCTTTTGTCGCAATGTGGTTGCAAATACATACAAATCTTGCACCGAAATAATTACAAAATTGACCATTTCCGATTTTAACTCAAATTAGCATAAATGAATAGGCGGAAATTCAATAAATTTTAACTAGAAAACATTTTCTCATTTAGCAACATGTATAATACACTCAAAACTGAAGTTTGAATAATAATTTCTACTACAGTAAAATTCATATAAATCCGTACTTGCGTTTTTTTTAGAATGTTTGGATTCTGAAAATGGACAACTCAAAACTTGCTGCGTCAAAGCATTGGTTTTGCTCAGAGTTTATTTTATGTCGACTGTCTTTGCCAATATTAAACTGTCCGAAGTTTGATATGACTGAAATTTTACTTAACGATAACCAACAATGAAATTATTTTTCATAATTTGTTGTTGAACTAGCTTTGCTTCTTTACTATTTCGCTACATATTTTGTAAGATTCTCTTTTTTACATTTAAGAATCTTACAATGTAATATTTTTGTTTACATTTGCGATTCAACGTCCAAAAGAATTTATAATTGAAACTACAAATTTAAAATGACTTTGTAGTATATACATAAAAGCGGATTTCTCGAGTATTAAACCAAACATTTATTAAACCAAATATTATTAAACAAATATTAAAACAATCGCAAAATTTCGTTTAATTGGTCTATTGAAATAGAAACAGATTTCAGATGTTCGTTAATTCTATAAAGCGATATAAATATGCGAAAAGCTTGGGGCAGTTCGCAAGTATGCCACGTCATCTAATGGAGTCGTTCCTGGCTCGGAATTCGAGGTTAATTTCCCTAGTTTTTTTTATTAAAAAAAAAAGAAAAGGTATATTATAAGGTAGCAGCAAACAGATAATATGTCAAAGCAAAATACTTTTTCTCATACCCCAATAGTATGCATACCATGTTGAATTTGGGTAAAATCAAGATAATATAAATACATAATTATTCAATTGTTATTAATTACTTGAATAAAGGTTCTTGAGTAACTCCGTTGCGTGCGTACGTGTTTTGTGAGTCTTCAGCAAAAATGCTGACGTATTATTCCAAGGAAGTAAAACAATTGATTATCAATGTTAGAAATGTCATTCTCAGCTAACTAAAGCACTAACTAAAGCATTACCTAAAGCTGTTGTATCTGTCAGAAATCACCAACAAGGGAAGGTACTTCTTCTAAATTTTATAGCAAAAAAATCAGATGCAATATTAATCTAGCGAATTAATCTAGGCATACGGAAAAAATAAAGGTGCAATAAGGCACAATACATTTAAAATAAAAGATACTGCAACGAAGCACTGCATCAAAAGAGATATGGCAAGATTGTGTTGCACAATATCATCAACAACTGATTTTTGGCAAAAATAATATCGCGAAGTAATAATAAATCACAAAACAGAATATGTATACAATTCCACAAATAAAGAAAAAATCACGTATGCTAATTTAAAAATAAAACCGAACGAGAAAATGACGAATACATTGAATACGGTCCTGAGAGTTTATCGTTTGAAATCGTCGCGCGAAGCCTCGCATTGCTTCCCGTGCGTAATCCCCTTTCCCCGAGAGGAACCATACTACGCAATTAATCGAATACATTCATTTCACTGTTAAAAATTCCCAAATAACTTTTATTTTATTATACATCAATGGATGAGTATCACAAAAATTAGGAGAAAAAAAGGAGAAGTCAAGCTTTAAAACCTCAAAAATTTGGTACTCTATTTAATTTTGATGTTCAGCCATTTCAGGGTTACGGGCTTTCAAACTCAGGGCTCAATATTTTTGCAGCCGATAGTAGATATTATACCCAAATACTGATCAGGTGCTGTTAATTAACCAACCATTTGAACACAGGAAGTACATGGGTACGTACTAAAAACGAACCAGTAAAACATAGCTTCGTTCGCTATACACGAACAATGACATCGACCAGTGTGAAACTAAAAGGGGACTGACTCATCAATTCTTAATAGACCGAGTACCAGAAAGAAACGAAAGATAAAATTAATTACACTCAATGTGGGACGATTTAATTAAGTAATGGACGTCAAAAATTTTTCATCCGATAACGATCTCGACAATTAAATTATTGCCAGCTATTACTTTTATAACATACGGCTAGAGTTTCTCCGTTCCTTCCTCCGTCTCTCTCTACTTAATGATTTTAGTGCTTCTTAATGGACAAACTGTCTATTCACGAATTAACACCTAGTATACCCAAAGAGACAGGAACCGAAGAGAGACACTCGTGGAATGTATTTACCTACCATGGAAATTATAACACCGAGAGCGCGAAGTAATTAATATTAATGATGCTAATATATCGATTTTGTCTCAGTAGTATGGGGGGCCTACAATGACTGGTTGATATATCCGGGTTTAAAGAAGCAAAAACCAGTATCGTACTTATTATATTATACTTACGTATCGTACTGGTTTTAATAAATAAATAATTGATGTTAGTATCGTAGCTTTTCAATCAATAACGGTATCTGGATATATATGTATGAGCGCGTATTTATTTGCAGTAAGCCGTAAAGTACAGATTTCCATTAACGATAAGTCTGAAGTCGCCGCATTCTTATGACCTAATGCAATAGTTATTGCGATTGTAAAGTGTACCGATCGTTGATATATAATCGGCAGTATCCGTGGTCGTTTCAAATTACATTTTACGAAGGACAATAACATGTCAAGGTGGACAATCGTCTTGTGTTGCTACTAAAATTAATGGATGAAGAATTATGTGCATCTGGACAGCAATTCAAATTCATTCAGTTACTCCTTAGCAGAAAATGACTTTGAACATAGACAAGAATTAAAGGCACCCGCATTATTTTCTTCCTTTCATTCATGTACCTTTTTAAGGATTAAATTTTTAAGTTTTTTGTCAGTCTAATGACAGTACCGGTTGTGTCAAATGCTGATGTTTTGACAATATCTCACTACATCTACTGTCAATAGTGCCTGACGGCGTCGGATAGGCAGCGTGTTCAGCGTGTCCAAAATGCATGTGTTCTGCTTGTTTTTGGTTTGAGGAAGTATGATCATGTATCGAATGGGCTGGGCGACTTGGGGTGGTTGAACATGGATAACACTAGTGTGTTGCATGCAGCAATAATATATCATAAGTTGCTATCCAAGAGGATCCCACAATACCTCATGCGGAAGATACGCTGTAGAACGGATGTCCATAACCTTAATTTAAGATTCAGGGGTTTGTTTGCTCCACCTGCCCATCGCGCTGAACTGTATAAACGGTCATTCTCTTACCAGGTCAGTCACACATACAATGGTCTCAGAGAAGATATGAAAAATTTATCGTTAAACAGTTTTGGGGGACTTTAGGCATTGAGCGTACATCGGAGGGTGTTTTAATTTAAATTTTTTTTTGGGAATAAGCTATGTTTTGTTAAGTCGGATTTGCTGCAATTACGTGTAATTAGACTCTAGAGTAATTTTTTGTTTGTTTTTGTTTTGATAAGTTCTCGGAAGTATTGTTATATTATTGGTACAATTATGTCTTAGTTCTAGTTTGCGTAAGGGGTTGAGTGGAAGAGCAAGGCAATTTGGAAACAAGTGTGCTGATCTCAGCCCTAAATATAAATATTATTTGGTTGCATTTAATATTGTTTTATGTTAATAAAGGAATTATTTATTTATTTAATCATCCATTTATCTGTCAAATCCTGGCTAACTAGTTTTATTTTAATGCAGACACGACTGATCTCAACCAAATAGATTCTCATGCAGCTAAACTATTAATTTTATATATTGTATGATAAAGTCATGTGCCTGGCCATATCAGATTTTTTTTTTCATAAACTCCCGTTGCAAATCAATAAATTATAGCGACCAATTAAATTCAACCCATTACTTATACTAATTAAAATATATTTGCCAAATTGAAGCACCAAAAAGTTGAGTCTATCTCATATTAAGTGGATACTATATCATACATACAATCAACGATCGTTACTTTTTTTTGATAGTTTTTATTGGACTAAATTAATTGGTCTGGTCACTGCTGATCTATCTATATTTTTATTAATAAAGAACCAGACGTCGTTCTATACTGTATTACTGGTTTAAAATTAATCATGGTTAAGATTTCTAACACAGTATCGGAGCGAACAAAATGGATAATTGCTTTGATTAATTAATTTAAAGTCCGTCGTGGTATATATGTATATTAGGCGAGATCGTAGATTGCCGTTCTGGTTTGTTCGCATGAAGATTTCTTTCGATCGTTAGTTCGATATTATTAATAATAAGCAAATTAATCGGTGTGATATTTTTTAATGTTGATAAATGAACGATAATTTAGTGTTATGGTTTGTATAGCTATTATTAATATAATAATAAAGAGAATGAATATATGAGCAGATCTTTCCTAATGCAATAAATTTAAAATTATTTATAGGGTTTATTTGAAAGGATTTTCAAACTGATAATGAGCATTATTTTAATCCTAATGCGTTGTGTGCTGTGCTTAAGTGATTGATCTATTTTATATTTAATTTATAATGCAGATCGAGAACTATGTATTAGACACAACAGGATGTTTTCACATGCAATATTTATTCATTTATTTAACTACCCATTAGCAACATATGGTAAAAAATAATAAAATAGACTTACATGTAAAATTTGGACGTTAGGTTCGATCTTCTTTCCAAACAGGTCTGCTCTGGTTGATTCTGTTGCCACGGCATGTCCATTATAACCTGTAAATATAGAGAAAAACCATTATGACATGTTTTGGTAATTTTTGTAACTAGGGCATGAGACACTATTGCTCAAAACATAAGCTGAATGAATATTGAGTGACAAAACATAGTTGACTCTTTCCCCATTTTTGACTAGGTACTTTTATTTTCATAGTTTTTCTGAAAAACAAATGAAACGGTGAAACAAATGAAACAAATGAAACGATGAAACGGAAAATCAACAAAATCACCTTAATCGCAAAATCTTATATAGTATAGCAGTTAACTATTTTGTCTCAACAGACAAAATATAAAGTAATCTATGCCAAACAATACTACTACTCATTTAATAATATTGGAGAACATCTTTGAACAATATTAGTTTTATTAAAGCATTTAAATAATACTTTTTATATGATAAAATAGGGTTTTGGGGGTCTTTGATTTAACATCTGTTGTCAGATTTTTTTAAATAAAAGTTGCGGAAGTAATACTACAACTACAAACGTAAAAGATTTCGGGTTCTTATGAAACCTAGTTCTGTGACATTGGAAGAATTTAGATTCCAAATCTGTTGTCTGATTTTCAATATTCAAAATGATGGATCCAATATGGCGACCAAAAATGAAAAAAGTGTTGGATTTGCATGAAATAAAATCAGCAAACATGAAAGGAAATAACCCTTAATATTCAAAGACTGCTACAAAACTCAAGTGATAGATTAATGCCAATTAATTCGAAATATGCACTACAATTGTCAACATTTAAAATGGCGAAACCAAGACGGCTACCAAAACTGCAAAATAAATGGTTTTGCATAAATCATAATATCATGTAATATCTGCAGCTGAATCTATCTGACGCCAGATATATATTTTTTAAAACTTGGCTTTAAGTTGATATAATTTTTTGAGCTGTTTAAAACTCCTTGATTCCAAATCTAAGACAAACTGTCAAAATTGATAATGACGAATATAAATAATATGATGCTTAGAATAGAAAAACATTGCAGCATTCGGATAAATGATATTTGTTCAATCCTACCAGCGCAAAAGGTTTAACTTGGATACGAATAGCAGAAAGTAGTTGTTTACCTCACTCACGTGTAAGTGGTTTTTTCTGTCACGCGTTTCCATGACAATCTATTAGCCTCTAAAATATCGTCTATAATAAACAATTTGTAACATGTAGTTTGTTTATATTAAGTTTGTCTAAAATGCCCCAGAAAGTTAATGTCAAACAGGTGTTTTCCCCCTATTTGGCGTATTCAAAAATTATTATATTATATATACTTGATAGAGTTTTCTAAGTAGGCTAGCGTGAAATATATAATTTATAATTCTGAACTGAAAACCATGTGGTCAACACTGTCCATTAGTAGCAGAGCTTTTTTATTATAATCTAACGTTTTAAAAGAATTTTTACAAAATAGGAAGCACCCATAAAATGTAAATCTTTCAAAAAATTTTACTATAACTTGTTTTTCTTTAGTTATTTAGTAAATAAAGATAAAATTTTCGCCTCAAATTCATTATGATGATAAAACTCCAACCAATAATAACACAATTCACAACAACATCAGGAAATACCAAACAACCACCAAACAATTTGTAATCCCAATTAATTTCAATTACAAAATTCTTCCGCCTTGACCGTTCTGATGATATCCCTCAACGTTTTACCTCTTTGTAATTTATGCAGCTCTAGGAAACAAACGATCGCCACAACGGCGAGAGCTGGCCGTAGCAAAAGCATCCTTTGTGCGAATTATGTGCGTGTGTGCTGTCCTCTGGTGCCCCATTCGTTACCAGCCAATTGATTTTATGGACTCCGAGGCCGTCAGCGCTGATTTGCTCCGACAACCGCTCGAAATTTTAATTGTGAAATATTTAATGATGCCCCAGCGCCGTCAATTTTTATAACTGTACGTGCGATAAATTTGGTTCGGAGCTGGCTTACACCTAGCGGGGGTTTTAGACTTTAGAACACGCGTCTGGGTTTAATTATTTCTGGGAATGTGTTTAAATGTTTGTCTGCGAAATGCAAACGAGACAGAGAGGAAATCTTGATGGAAGTGTTGGGTCTGATGCAGAAAAAGAGGTGCTAATTGTGAAAGGTGATGGAGGACGCGCTGTAACTCATTTAAGTCGTTGACATTTAGTTTTTTGTGGCGTAAAAAACACTGGTATGTTGTTGTAGATGGAGTAAATTATGGATACAATAACTTAAGAACTTCCTGCTTTGTTTTTTCTTAAATTTTTGTGTTCGTGTGTGTGTGTGTGTGGATTTATTGGCGTTTTTAAAACGTCTTATACTGCGAGAACAACAATGTTGCTTTGGTTAATTCAACAAAACTTTCCATCATTTCTTGCAAACTATAAATTTATAAAATAATCGCTCATGATTGATTGTTTGTTTGTCTGAGAAAACTTATGGACTTGAAATGATTTTGAAAACTAATATTCATTCAAATTGGCGATTAAAATTGGCGACTCAAAATATAAAAAAACTGTCTGATTTGCTTGAAACTTTTTCCTGTGAAATTTGATATGGCAGATTCCTAATCTGAAGTACAGCCGTGGAAAATTCAATGGTAACAGGCTTGCCGCTAGTGTACACCAAACGTAGGTCGGAGAATGTCGGTCGTCGTATACCTACCTGATAGTCAGAAAACCGAAGAGTCACTTCTGTTTCATTTCATTTTAAGTTTTCTGTATATAGATGGTATGAATATGAGTTTCATATTTATATAATATATTTTCGATATTCGGAGCGAAACTGCCGCTCGTAGCTAAAGATTGTTATTCGTTAGTATTTTTGTTTCGATATGCAATTGCAGTACTATTTCATTTATACTAAAATACATAGTAACGTTAGTTATAATTGTAAAAATTTTAATTAGGCGCATATTGAAATACCTACTTCATCATCATGGCTACGTCGGTGTATGCATCAAGGCAAACCGATTACTACATCCGATATCCGTTGTCAATACTTTTTAAAGGAGGTAATTCCAGATAGGAAGTTCCTGTAAGTGAAAAAACTCATTTTTCTCGGTTCCCACTTAGTCCCAGACCGAAATAATATACTTTTATCTCAAAATGTTTTATATTTATTTAATTTACGTTATGGTAACTAATGAAAATTGCATATAATTATGTATTCAACAAAAATAATATAAATATAACATGAGTATAGTATAGATAAATATAATAATAGATAGATATATAACAGTAAAAAAATGATATTTGTAATAACATAACATAAATATATGTAATAACATAAAAACAAACATTTAATAATATAGGAATAACACAATTGCATATAATTATGTATTCAACAAAAATAATATAAATATAACATGAGTATAGTATAGATAAATATAATAATAGATAGATATATAACAGTAAAAAAATGATATTTGTAATAACATAACATAAATATATGTAATAACATAAAAACAAACATTTAATAATATAGGAATAACATAAGCATGTATTAAATAAGAAAAGTGTTCTGTTAGGGTGGAGGTTGATATAAATTTGCAGGAGTGCTTTTATTTCATGAGTTGTTGAGGTTGGTATGACCTGATGTGTTAGGAAATGATACATTTATGACCATCTAAACGGAACATATGTATCGTCAATTTGTTGCACTAAGAAAACAAGCAAAATCCTTTGTTGTTGTATCAGCCAAAATCGATTTAATTGTGGTTGTCTAACAAATTTACGATTTTTAATCAAATAGCTAGATAGGTGATAGGGCATTGTAACTCTTCGAAATTGTGTGTCGATGGCACGAAGTCACAACGTTATGTGATACATATTTTCAATATTTGCCTAATTTGCGGAAAGGCCAGCAAAAAAGTAAATTAAGGAACAAAACGCGACCCATAGTGTAATAAAAATACCCACCTTTGTGCTTGATCGTCCGATAGGTCGGCCGCAATACAAAATATTATACAAGGAACTAGTGGACTTGAAACTTTTGCAATACGGCGAAAACGATTGAGTAACATAAATATAGATTGAAATTTCAATGATTTTGTTATAAATTTTTTCAAAGTTATTTGCATATCGTTCTGATGTGATATCATTCATATTGGATTGTAAATCCTGCCCTTACATGTCACACATAAAAGAAAATTGTGTGTGGATGTTATTATAGAACGTAAAAATGTAATTTTAATAAACATAAAAATAACAACATTTTTATAATTAAGCTAAAATGCTGAACAACACTGTAGTATCAGTTCTAAAGGGCATATCTGCAGCAAAGAAGAAACCGGGGCAAATACGATTTACAACTACATGCAAAAAATACATTAAATATTACAGTGCACTTTTGTCAGTTTCGGATATCGGAAACATATAAATAGACGAAATTCGATTTCATTCCATAGATACAGAAAAATAAAACGAAACGAAACAAAAGTAACCCTTTGGTTTTATGACTTTAGCAGGTAGGTATCCGACGACCGACAATCTCCGAGCTACGTTTGGTGTACACTAGCGGCAAGCCTGTTACCATTGAATTTTCCACGGCTGTACCATTTTCAAAGAAATTCATAGGCGGACAAATTGATCTCAGTGATATTACGGTAGAGTTACTATTATTAGAGCGCTGTAAACATATTATATATCTCGTTCGGATATTAGGCAATACATACTACTTTCTTTTGCTAAAACGTACTGCCAGTAGAATCAAAATATCTGTCAAATCCTGGCTAACTAGTTTTTTTTAATGCAGACACGACCGATCTCGATCAAATAGAATCTCATGCAGATAAACTATTTATTTTATATATTGTATAATATAGTCATGTGCCTGGCCACATCACATTTTTAAACTTGAAGCATAATTTGACTGCTTCCTAAATATACGCTATGCAAGTGTAGTGAAATATGAAATCAATTCTCTCCAACATAAATCCTATGAAAAGACTTATTATTTAGTTTACTATTTTAGAGTATACCCGTACACACTTCTAAAAAACTCTATATGTGACCCGCTCGGAAGAAAGGGGTCTTGTGCTAAAATCGAGTTATCGAGATACACGCGCTTAAAGAGTACAGTGTTGCTCGGCGTTCCGCCTGGTGTTTGAAGGCGCATAACTCTGAAACTACTTATCAAAAAGAAATAAAATAAAGTTCCTTATGCTTCTTAGTAATTTCTACATAAAGTGTATGAGTTTCAAAATATTATGTCTCTCGGTGTAAGCGCGATTTACCGATTTTTTTTCTCAAAAAACGCTTAGCCAAAATTATTCTAACCTTCATAGGTTAAAATACAGTATCTCATCTGCAGATTGGCGTTTATGTTTTTTTAAGTTTTACGTAATAGAGGGTGTAAACATGTTTGCAAAAATCGAGAACGATTTTTCAATTTCTTCGCTCTCAAATTTATTCCTACGGCCGAAAAATTTTGATTGCTTTACATGTTATATAAAAATAAACCAAAATAATGACGCAATTAATCTCATCTTGTTCATTAAATCATTTTAGTGTGAACATAGACTCTATGTTTGGTTACCTATACCTGTGTACAGCGGGCGGTTGTTAGTCCCGGCAAGTGCTGGCTGCACACGTGTGCACCGGCTGTTTATTTTGGATAATATTGTAAGATTTCAGCATACCGTCAATACCTTAAAGTCAATAATTTATTCATAACGCCCTTTCCTTCTAACGGCAAAAATCAGGTTTTCGCAAAAGTCTTCGTCAAAAGTCACCGGAATATTTTTTAAATCGTGAATTTGATAGTAGGTAGATAACTTCTCATGTAGTTGTGCATTATTGCCTCTGCTGAATTAAGTTATTAAAAATCTGGAAATTATCGTTAATTACGGTCTTTTATTTAGTTATTTTCCCGGTAAATTATGCTTTTATATCCCTCCCAGGCAAAGCACAAACAGCGCGCTTGTCGACTGCTTAGGAGGGGTGGGGTGAATTCACACAAGTTCTGAAGGTTTTTGAAATTAATTTATAAATTCCTGTAAATTACCAACTGCAATTAATTAATTAATTAAAATAAGAAAAATTCCCTAATTGTTTTGCTGGTAGGTCACACAAAATTTTTGTTCAGATCGTATTTTTTGTTTAATTAAAATATTCAAAATCAATTGTTGATACGTTTAAAGATTTTATTAAATGCGTTGTTGATGCTTCGCATCCAAATAGTGAACAACGTTTTGTAAAATGGAGCAACTGGGTTATATTTTTACAGAATTTTATAGGCCTTTGCCACAACTCATCACGAAATTTCATCACTTCAACCTCAATGTGAATCAACAACATATTGGTTGCAAAGAATTTGCTAATTCTGCCACTCAGTACGCAACAATTAAAAAATACAGCTAGAGGGTGAGCCGGAAGACATCGAAGCAACCGGCCTTTCTCTCCAGCGACAGTGGTACCTATTTAAGGAACTTCGGCCATTAATAACAAACCCTAAGAAAGCAGAAGAAAGCAGTGTTCATTAAAAAGCCACAGAAAGAGTTTCTCAAGAAACGGAGGCTATAAGAGACTAGTAAAGAAAATACAAAACATATCTTTATAGTAAAACAATTAATTTCATTCTGTTACAATCTTCTATTACAATAAGCACAACTTTTTTTACAATACATTATTATTATCACAGCAATGTTATAGTATTTCATTTCAAATATAGGTTATACCAGTTATTTATTTAATAACAATAAATAGCATAATTTATCGGATTTCAGTAATAAATTCGTAGTGCATAATAATGAAATAATCATCAAAAAAGGTAATATATTACAATAATCGAACATCAAATAGGAAAGTTTGAATTAATATATTGCCTCTGGTCTCAAAATAAATGTTTCCCTGCTTATCTAATTGGCAGAATACTCTATTTTTTTATTGTATTCTTGAAGCTCTTCACTCAATAGCATATACATTACAGACGTATACATATTACAGAAATCAACCTTCACGTTACACGGATGGTTTATATACCTTATATTGCTCTTAATGACATACCGCGGCGATCGAAATGGACGGCTAAATCATCGTAATCGACTCGTAATTGATTTGCAGAAGGGCGTTGCCGCGCAGCTAAATGATCTGTTACATTTAACGCGGTCGTTGTTGTGCCGCTTTTTTTATATCGATTACTGGGACACCTAACATTATGTCAACATTGATTGCACCTCCATTACAATACGCAAGTTAAAGGACATATTGGACATAATGGTAAGTCATTCTGTTAAGGTTAACGTCGACTTTTTGCTTGGATGATGGTGCGTTTGACCTACAGAGCGAGAACTGTTTTAGTTTGCATTAATAATATAAAATAAAACAAAATTCTTCGCAGTACTAAACACGATTACTTTTTAAAAGATAGAAATTTAAAATTAGCTCTGAATTGTTACATTCATTATCGAATTAAATGATCTATTTAAAACAGCAACAAAAACAAGGGATCGCTGCACTGCACAGTGGGGTATTTGACCTGAAAACCTGGCCAAAATTATTTTTTCACCTAAAAAGAGGCTTTAGATGTGTTGTTTTATTTATGTATAACATTTTAACCTTCATACTAAGAATTTGAAGGTTAATAACTTAATAAACACAATAAATCAGTACAAAATAGGAAAAAGCAAACTGTATTAAAAATTGTTCTTCACTGCACTACACCTATTGTAAATTAATTACTGCTACAACATCAATATTTTTTTGTGATTTTATTTGTATTATGTTTTACCGTGTCAAATTCATAAAATAATATATGGCATGTCCAGTTTAAATACGCAGCATATACGGATTTAAAATTGAACAATACATGTCGTTTTTGAGTTATATGAGATAACATGTTTGGGTATGTTATGTTGTAAGAAAATCCTGAAAAAAGAGATAGAGGAAGAAAATGAAAGTTTACACCAGTCGATATTGTGTATTGAAACGGTGTACATATGCTATTTGTACATATTCATTGTACATTGTACATATGTACATATTCCTTTTAAGACGTGATAGTAGAGGCAATTAAGAACCTATTTTACCATATTTATCACTATAAAATCTATTATTTTTTTATTATTTCAAAATTGTCTAATATTTATACTTATTGTTTCAATGAAAACTTTCGAAATTTGATCATACTTCAAGCTGAAACGGTCGTTTTTTAGTGGTATGACCCTAACACGCATGTTTTGAACCCGCATTCGCATTCCGCATAAACACATTTATCGAAAACGCCTAACCAGTTTCTATTCACAAACTTACTATCGTCTCTCCTCAACAAGAATCCAATTTAAACCAGTGAACTGTGTATGCGAGTAGGTGCTTTCGATGTATTTTCTTGCCTTGAATATGAATCCGATTAGCTTCAAGCAACCAATTTCCATGAAATGCATATACAAGTACAAAGTTTAAGGTTTTTTTCGGATGATTTTTAAGAGTCTAGGTCATCGGGGTTGTTTGCTATACATGATCCAAAACGGAAAAATATACGTACATAACGGCATTTACAACATACAAGATTGAACATAAAGTTGTCAATATCTCGATAACCGTAACCATTTGTATATAGCTAAATATGGTTAAATATGTTTTAAATTACCTCTACTATGACGGTATCAACAAATTGCACAAAATTACATATAAGCCGGTACATACATTTTTGGATTTTCCTTTACAACGTATTAGAAATAAAATCACAAAAACCGCATCAGCACCTATCCGCAGCAGATTTTCCAGCAGTTGTAATGTCAAATATGTATACTATAATTTGAACCACTTTCAAAAGCTTAACAAAGCTAAACACTAAACTAAAACACTCAAGTTCTACATTAAACTGTTTTTTTATAACAGCGAATGTTCTCGGCTCTGCAATAAACAAAATTGTGGGTAAATTTTAATAAAAATAATGTCGAATGAAAGTTCATACTTGGTTCTAAAGAATGTATAACAAAAAAGTCACATTTATCGTTAAAATATAAAATTGCAACCGTTCTTAAGAGCGTCAACTTATGTGCATCTATGTTCAGCCATAGTAAAATATAACTTTTGGCTAACAAGGACACGTGGCTCAGGGCTCAGGTGAAAAAATATTGCCGCCTTTTAATACATCGGGCTTTTACCTATCCCAGAAACTGGTTTACTTTCTAGAATTTAACAATTTAGAAATTTGTTATGGCTTTTTGGGTCTAATACCCCAATGTGGGCTGGTCCCTTGCTGGTCTGAAGTTGAATTTGATACAAAAACGTATATTTTTATAATAAAAAAATTGACGTGTACTGTGCATACATATGTACATTTTGTTAACAATCAAAACCATTTGGAGTAACGATACTAAACTATAAACCGTAGTGACATTCATTAGGCGACAATCTTGATATTTCGCCAATCATTGCTCTATTTATATCAACCATAATGACACCTCCGCTATGGTATAAGTTGTATCATTTACAACAACAATCAGATCGTACCAGTTTCTGAACGGCACAATAGACAAAACGTCGTCTTATCAAGAGTGTATCTCAAATTGTTCTTTTTTTATTTGATCATGGTATTGCGTGAATATTTTATTTGTCACTTTTTTACCTGCATGTCAATCTGTGTAACACTTTCGACACATTAGCTATGGTGACATTATTCCGAATTAAGTGTACGAAATCGCTAGAAGGCTATTGTTTTATAGGTTCGTACAGATTGGGATCTGCAAATCGGATTTCGGGACTCCAATTAGTTGAAATATAAAGCGGTTTAAGTTTCGATTTAGTATTGACAAATGTACTAATGGGAGATATTGTGTGGTGGAATTGTCGTTATTTGAGAAGGCTTAGTATTTAAGAATCTTGTCTGGTTAGTCAAATTAGACACAAGTAGTGTCTATACCAGTGGACTCATGGACATGGACTCAAAATTTTTCTTTTACTCAAAATTAAAACGATTATTAAATAACAGTTACAAAATAACATTAATTAGAAAAAATCTGATGTGGCCAGGCACATGACTTTATCATACAACATATAAAATGATATATAATATATAATATATATATAATAGTTTAGCTGCATGCGAATCTATTTTATTGAGATAAATCGTAGGTATTGTCAAAGCATCAGCACTTGACACTACCTACACTACGTCATTAGAATAATAGTTATTTATGTCACAAGTGCCGAAAGTACGGAATAGCGCGGCGACCGGTGATGCGGCGCGTCACCGAAGGCGAAGCGTCACCGTCGCATGTGAGCGAGTCGCGCTATGTAGTTCTCGGCAGGAGTGACATCAACGTTTTTTGTGTTGCTTTTTGAGAAATACGTACTTACAAAAAATTAAAAATGGTTATATTTCTGGATATGAAATGTTAGGTTGATACCACTTCTACGAAACGTCAAGTTTAAAAAGCTAAATCAAATTCTGACAGATTTATATTCGTTCATGACACGTAGATGTCACATCCGTACCAACATACTAAAACGTAACTATACTCATCGCTATACTTTATTTACAATTTTCTCAATTATCGTTTTTACAATTAGATAACAACGGGTTGATATTTCTTATCAACAAACAATCAAATTGGCGATCTTATTTTATTTTAATTTTGTATTTTCTACTTTGCCGCAGTAGAGCGGCAACGTTCCATAGCGGTTCTCCAACCTCTGATGAAATCAGCTGTTTTCGAGTGTGACAGCCATAGGCATTTCTGTGGTGACAGCACAAAAAAATATTTGTCAAATCCAGGCTACTTTGAAGTTTCATATCAATGCAGATGCGACCGATCTCGATCAAATAGAATTTGCTCTTAAAGCTAAACTATTAATTTTACCAAAAAATATCATAGGCATAAATTATTCAAAATTTCCTCTACTTTAATTTATTATTTAACTATTTTGTCGAAATTACAGAAATGGCGGCTCATTTGTAAAATCTTTCAAAAAGGCTTAGAATAAACTACCAGTTCCTTTGGACCCCTTTCAACCAAAAGCTTTTCAGCTCTAAGTTTGGTAACAAAACTTCTAAATATGAACTTTCGTTCCGATACCTTTAGTAGTTTCTCCGGAATCGTCGCCACAAAAATCGTTTACACACAGACATACATACGCACAGACACACACACACACACACACACACAGACATTTTTTTGTACCTTGGTCAAAAATGTTCAGGGGACCCAAAAAGACCTATTTCCGCTAAAATCTCAATTTTTTTTTTCGGCATGATTACAATACTTTAGCATACTGCGTATGATAAAGTAAAAATATAAATATATTAATAGTCAACCTTTTTTTGAGCAGAATTAATTTTTAGAAATCAATTTTGATTCTGAGTATAATGTTTTATATGGTCTTATATGTTTTTTTCTATTCCTTAAGAAGTTACAGCCGTTTGAAATGTTAACAAACAAAGAAAAATAAAAGATAAAACACATATCAAACAATGCAAAAACGAAAATATAACATAATCAATACCCATTACAACAATAAAAAGTAAATAAATTTAAGTAACAAAATAAAATCCACATAAAGCTTTTTACAGATTTTCTTCTAAAAACTAAATGTCATTCCGAGTAAAAAGGTTCATAAGGACTTATTGTTTTTCTCAATTCCATAAGAAGTTGTAGCCGTTTAAAATACGGTTTTATTGATATTGTTATCAGCTCTAACTTTTTACCGAATTGAAAAAATGAATACACGAATGAAGTTTATTTGCGGCGAAAATCATTAGTCTGATACTGAAGAGAAAAAGATATATTTCTGTATAAATTTAGAACATAACGGGAATTTTGGAATTTATTTCTACAAACCAACTCTTGAATGTTTGAGGGAAAAAGCAGTCTAATGTTAGTGAGTTTAGTGCACTAAAATTAGACCTTCCGGGCTTTTATACACAATTAGTCCAATATTCTCTATCATAGTTGCTAGTTTGGTTGCTGGGAAAGTGAATGATCAAAACTTAAGTTAACATCTTTCGTAGCAACTGATTCAAATTTGTCAATGTTGTAAGAATGGGTTTTAAGAATGTTAGGTTAGAATTGTCTTAAAAAAAGAAACAAAACTTACTAAATCGTATCAGCTGGGATATTCAATCGTATCAATGTAAAGAATAGCACCTAACTCCTTTTCCTTTTGCATATCGAAAATCCTGTAGACCACATTACAACAGAACAGCAGAGCGTGTTCATACGTTTTGCATGTCTTTCTAATGATTCACAAATATCGATTTGGAGGTTACTGGCTGTAATAGTGGCAACCATGGGCAGTTTTCTAAATTTGACTTACTGTATTGGCAAGGTGACCAGAATTTGATTGAAGCAAATCGGGACATAAGCAGGAGGGGGTGGGGGGTAGTAATTAAAGCAAAATACTTGCATTATTATTAATATGATTTTGAGTTGGGTTGGATCATGGTTGGACACACTATATATATAATTTTACAGTTTTCATGAGATGCTGATCAAAATATATATTATTTTACAGCAAACACTGTCTTTGTTTTACCGTATTTATTTCAATTATATAAATAAGTGTTTTCAATGTTTATGCCCCGCACATTTAGTGTAGTGAGGGTATATTGAGTTTGATTAAATTTTTTTAACTGAATTGACAACTGAATCAATTTAGCTATGTCCGTCTGTCTGCAAGCTTATCTCTTAAAAAGTAAGGACAAGTTCGCGAATGGGCAAAATCGGTTCACTTGTTTTTTTTTAAATATTTTACTGTGGCGTGCATTTTAACTTCAGCACGGCTGAAAATAATTTTCTTACTAGTTTTTTCTTAAGGAAAATTACAAAGTTTAGGCCTCTTGCGGTAGACGTAATACTTCTTTTCAATTCCTTAACTATTTTTTTAATATATTAGAGCCATAAAGGCATCTTTATAACAACTTTATGATCATTTATGTCATTTGATTTGAATAATAACTCAATTTTTCTAAAAAAACAGTTGTTGATACACCGCAGTGTATCTTTATTTAGCTTTATTCAATATTTTAAATAATTCATGTTGTAAATTTTAACCCATTTCCTTACTATAATTTTGCCAAATAAACGTTTTTTTGCATTGATTTGTTAATTGTTAATTGATTTAGTGAATATTGAAATACACTTTCATCCAGAAATAAATATATTGTTGCCTCTAATGAAGTAACTTATTTATTTAAATTATACAATATTTCGCCCCAGCGTAAACTTGACTATTAACGAAACACCTTACTTAAGTAATATAAAAGGCTAACCAATATTTTGGTTTCCAGAAGATGGTAAACAAATGCAAATGCAGCGGGACGTCTGGTCATCTTTTGTACGGGGAAGGGTGTCCTTAAGGGAACGAGTGCGATGTAGGTAATAAACATAATAACAAAACACAAAAGGTGGGCAGCTGCCCCCTATTGCCCCCTCTGTATACGCCCATGGTAGCAACAGTAGTACTGTACAGAAATTAGTGATCAAATTGATATTCCAAATGCGGTAGCGGAAATAGAGAAGAATGCAGATATCACTGAATTATTTATACAAGATAAGGTAAAATTTGTTTTTGTTCTAGTAATAAAAAATAACAATGAATATATACAGAATTGCAACTTTCCGCTTATTTTCTAAGCCATGCAGTTTTGCGCAAACATAAAGCAGCCTCAATCATGTTTAAATCAATAGATTGATCAGATTTATTCATAAAACCGTTAAAAGATAGGTTTTTTTCGGAGACTTCAACGGTGCATAGAACAACGAACCCCCATTTGTAGATATATTTGGGTAGTAACCAGCATTAAGAGGGGAGTCCAACAGCTGATCGACAGCGGCGTGGCTGTTTTTGATAAGTGGGGAAAAATCAGTCGAGAATTGGTCTTTGAGCGGGGATGTCGATGTTTTCGCTAAAGCTAGTTTGGAACAAGTAGGCTACGCCGACGTGCGGTCAACATTATACGATCTAACATCTTTCACGCTGTTTCAATTTATTTTTGCACACGTAATCAGGCTGGGCCATATAGTGATATTTACAGTTCTTACCAACATAACATGGTAACTCTAAAAATTACTGTGTTAAATTGTTGACATAACCTACGTTAAGAATTTGAGATATTTCTCATATATTTATGCAACTTCAACATTTGTCTACGGTTTATGAAGAAAAATCTGCAAAAACTCTCGTTCTATGAATATGTAGAATATTTAAACGTGTAAGGTTATGTGCCCATATACCTAAAATACTGAAGATTGTGTGTGTGAAGAAATACGTGTGTTCTATCGTAACACCCGTACTAATACTTTTGGTCACAGATTACTTTCTCTTGGTACGATAGATTATGCACTCATTTCTCAGCTGATAATACACTTATGCCTAGCTAATGAAAAACTTACAAGTATATATCGACCCATGCAACGAAGCCTATAGTAACGTCGATATATATATATATTACACATACGTACATATATCAACAGCACTGGGATCTGATAACTAATAACGTATAAGAAAATAAAAAAGAACACTTAAGTTATTCTTTATTTACCAATTTGTAATTCATATATTATTTATAAAACACAATATATTAATATTATATTATAATGTCAACAGAAAATCACAAAAATGTTGGTCCTCGCTATCATTAGTCACGCATATGGGTCGTTATGCTTGTTCGGTTCTTCGGGGGTAATTTCAATAGAATCTGCGGTTTGCTGTCTTGAACATAAATTCTGCACACACTTTGCACTTGCGAAGAAAAACATCTGGACTCAGTGGTTGACAAGTCGACTATGTCCTATTATACAACATTTCTCATATAATAATATAGATGTCTTTCAGTATTATTACCAAAGAATATGATGAAAAATCGGTAATCTTCAGCATACCTCGGTGATTTTATTGTTAGTTCATGGAAATTATGAAAATTAGTGATCACATCTCTTGTCTAGAAATCCTTTTTGTTCAACAAAATAGTAAGTCAGGATTTTTCCTGATTCACCGTAATGTAATTAGAATCCAATAACAAAACCCGTAATGAGCTTCTACATTATACTATACTTGGAGCTTGAATTCTATGGTAGTAGAATGGATAAAACAGCACTGTTTATATCTATTTTCTGCTAGTTAACCTAAAAATTGGAGTTTTTAATAAAATAACAAGTAGTATGTATACTTCTTTAGGCACAAACCTGATTGATGTCTGATATAATAGTAGAATTTTTATATAATCTCCTAATTTCGATTGGAAAACTTCTTTGTGCGGTGTTGTTTATATCTAATTTGTAGGTTATAGCATTTTCTAGGTTAGAGCTCTCGAGTCTCGAAATATGTCCAATAAATATAAATGTGAATTTTATCGAGTTATTTTTTTGTGGTATATGGTAGATAGAGATAGGCACATTACTATCCTCGTCTAATGACGTCTAGTTCTCGAGAATACCGTAGATGGCCACACTGTCTAGACTCGAATATGGATGGAAACATTGGTAAAATACGACGCCGATTCATGAAAAGTGTGCCTTTATTTCTTTTCATTTATTTGATTTTTTCAAAATGTACATTGACGTAAAGTGGAACTACCGCGGCAAATCGCAAAAATACATAATTGAAATGTTATATCTGAAATCAGGATATTACCCGTCCTCCAATTATACGTCTATCTTTGACCAGCAATTGTTTAAAATTGGGCATGGGTATAATAAATATGGAGGTTTGGCGCACTAGAATGGTTCATTCAGATTGTTGTCATCTTATAAGATGTTATCATTATTCAATAATTAACCCACAAAATCATTGAACAGTTTAAATAATTGGACCAATAGGGGACCACCAGAACAGTCCTGAAGTTAGGCTGAACCATCCTCTTAAGCATTACCGTACCGGTATTTCTTAGGAATTTCAATTTATTGGTACTTAAATACTACCTTTGTAAATGAACACTTTATTGCGCCAATTATTCAATACCCGATAATTCGAACGAGCAATACCATAGCTTAGCCGTTTCCCTAATGGTAACAATAAACAATGCGCACAACGGGCGGCGTACACGCACCGTTACAATAACCCAACACTTCTTAAATCGCGCGCTAATATCGCAGCTAAGAAAGTACGTACGTATCATAACGTACGTAAACATACATACAGACCAGTTAAAACGGTTTCGATTAATTAAGAAATCGCGCAGCAAGCAACCGTAGAACAATGCTCGGTCAGCAAATCAGAATCCAAGGATAATTGTGGCGCCACACAGTACTAAGTTCACGTTCGAAAGGATCGAAGAAAGAATGTATATAGATAGATAGATAGCTTGACTTGAGCGCGATTTTCATTTCGAGAGGTTGGTATCTTTCTATCGCCGACGCATTGTACGTATGAGATGTAGTGACGTCCGGCTGAAACATTACCTATTGAAAGGTAAAGGATTTGGATGGTATCGGAAGTGGGATCGAGAATGTTGAATAGGCGATCGACCATAACAGTTCGTTCGTCCAGTCGTATAGATCGCAATGTGATGTATACGTAAATAGGTATGGAAGATTATGGCGCGAAAAAAAGAAAGTTGAAGGTGATCTTAATTATAGTTCTCTCTAATTCTTTTGTTCGACTTTCAATTAAATGTGAGTGTGATAGCCTTTTGTAATAAGTCTTTGTGTCGATAGAGTTGAATTACCACCTGTTCTGTAGCCTTAAAAGCCATAGGTGGATCAGATTTGATAGCAATGTTATGAAAAATTGCCTTTTTTTCTTGGAGACTTCAACGGCACATGCGACAACGAACCCGCGAAAAATAAACCTAAGTAACTTTCATGGAAAAGAATGAAAGACATGAAAAGAATTTGGTGGGATATGTAAACATTACAAGTTTATCTCATACAGTTCATTACTAACATGTCTAAATAAATAATGTTCAATTCGGATTTCTGCTGGAAAAAACTCGTTGCAATTTGCTTTTGTGGTTTCTTGTTATGAAGTGTAATTGAGGTATATACGTACATATGGATAGTAAAACAAGTATATTGTTTGTTGTTAACTAACGTAGTAATACAATTAATATTCAGATTAGCCAAAATTACCGGAACACCTAAATAATTCTCCAACTGTAAGAAATTTAAAAAGATTGTTCAAACAAAAGTTTTTTGGCTTTAAACAACCTATCGTTTAAATATGTTTTCAATATACTGGATGCTTATTGTATTTAGAAATTTGGTAACATTTCCTGTTTTAAATAGAACAGCCTGTATATTATTACATGTTTTAATTCTAAGATTAATTTTATGAACTTTTTATAGGATCCATTTTTATATAAAATGCATTATTTTTTATTTATAAGCTATTAACCAAAAATAGTCTAAAAGAGTCAACCCTAAAAAGTTCCAAAAAAAAATTCAAATAAATGTCGTTTGCGTTTAAACAACCTTTAGTTTAAATATATCTAGTTTGAATACACTGTGTGGTCATTTTATGGAAATTTGCAAAGCCTTCCATTTTCTATTAGAACAGCCTGAATATTTTATTTTTTTCCAGTTCTAAGATTAATTCTAAGAACTTTTTGAGGAAATATTTTTTTTTTTGTAAATGCGTTATCTTTTAATTATGAGCAATTAATCAGAACTCCTCACCTTCAAATTAAAAATATTTCCCACTTACAGACATATTTATTTTAATGTGGCAGTTTGAACATTTAATTTAATTCTATTTACCTGTGTTGCTATTTTTCTTGGATTTTTTATTTTTTAGCCGTTTGGTTCAAGAAAAAATGTATGATTTTTTGGTTATATTTGCGTAATAATAAAATTATAAACCCCTAACCACAACAAGTATTGTAAAAACCTAAATACGTATTTCAGCAACTATGTTGCCATCTTCAGTAGAAACTAAAAAGAGGAAAAGAGAGATTAGCACTTCATAGTATCTTTACTGGATATTGTCCAAGCAAATCACTAGTGGAAGTGACTAAAGATACTATGAAGTGCTAATCTCTCTTTTCCTCTTTTTAGTTTCTACTGAAGATGGCAACATAGTTGCTGAAATACGTATTTAGGTTTTTAAAATACTTGTTGTGGTTAGGGGTTTATAATTTTATTATTAAGTTCGCCACAGTCTCCAAAATATTGTCATATATTTGCGTATATCTAAAAAATTGCTTTTTATAAAAAAATAATTCTCGCCTAAAATTCTTAAAATTAAATTTAGCATTTAAAAATATAAAATATACAGGATGTTTGTTAGTTAAAAGCATATTTCCAAAACAAAAAAAAATCCTGTATATTCAAAATATATTGGAACAAGATGCTGCTTAAAACCAAAAACTTACTATTTGCAGTTGAATTATGAAGGTGTTCCGGTAATTTTGACTATTTTTGATTAAAATATAAAAAAATATATATAGGGTGTTCTATTTAAAAAAGGAAAGGTTATCAAATTTCTATAATAAAAACCCTGTATATTGAAAATATATTTGAACAATAGCTTGTTTAAAGCCAAAAATCTTTTGTTTAAGATTTTTTTGATATTTCTTAGTGTTAGAAAATTATTTAGGTGTTCCGGTAATTTTGGCTAACCCTGCACATGATTATTATAGGTACACTACATTCTGATCATATAAAATAATAATTTGTTAAAAATGGAGATATGACGTTTTGCAGTTTGGCCGACGATATGAGCAAAAAGTCATTTTTATTCATATCATACATTTGGTTTATTTTCTATTCTTTTTATTTATTTATTACCTATAATCCTTCTGAAACGTAATTTTAACTATTTGCATCTACAAAAAAAATCCACTACTGTAGAAACTAATTATTCAGGTAACCCGAAATACTTTTTTGTCTGCAAAAAAGTATTCATTTGCTACTTTTATTGATGACTCTCTACATATCAAAATAACAGGTTGGCTAAGTAAATAAAATACAACAATTGTAGCCAAATGACTAAATGGAATTGATGGAACATTGTTATTGCATATCATCACTAGGCACTAAAGTTCTCTAAATTCCTAAAAGCACGTTTTTTTAAACATATAAAAAATATCGGTTGGTCCTACTGTTTAAGAAGTAAATATTTTTTTCCTTTTGATATAAGCACAATATGTAGTGAAATAAAAGAAATAATAATACGGTAGTGTGAAAAATGATTAAAATTAATATTTCTTCATTATATCTGAAGTTATTGTAGGCGATAAGTTGAGACGAAAAATTAATACTATATAAATATTTTTAATTATTTATATTTGTGCAGTGAGAAATATCCTCAAAATTACACCTTCCGATAGCTAACTACTTAAAATAGGTATTTTTTAATTATTTTAATTTTGTATTAACTTGGGCAACAAGAAACAAAAAATTATTGAAAATTATGACTCCTTTTTATTAAAGTAATCCAGGGAAAATATTTAAATTAAATATCAGTTATATCACGCTCAGTAAATATTTCTATTAATCTTAGCAAATTGGAATGTAAAATTAACATATTGAAACTAAGCTAAATACCTACGCTTCATAGTACATAAAATGTAAACATTTAATTGCGTTTCAAGCTCTCGAAACGCTGGCTGGCAGGACAAAAACATGATGTGTTATGGCCGTAAAATACATCGTGCGTATTTGCGACGTAAATAACTACGGGTCGAACCATTTTTTGGGCACGTCGGTCGAGGTGAGAATAGCAAAAACCGTAGTGCGTTGTATCGCACATGTGGTTCTCGAGATATTCCAGTCGAAAACACCGTTAGTTCAAAAACACGCTTCATATTCTCGACGCTATACAAAAATATTTCGACCTGCTACGCCACTAAAATAAGTTTCAAATGGAACTTTATAAAAACATTTTAGTTAGGTCAAATATTCGAATAACGTCGCAATTTTTCCAACGACGAATATGTAAGTTTTTGTAGTTACAAGAAATTGTTTTCGTGTTCAACATTTCTTACGAATTCATTATATTATATTTAGATTTTATCCAGAAAATACCTTGACTGATTTTATTGTATTAACGAGATGTAGAATTTAGAGGACTATACTGACTCATGATGGTTTTGATATACCTATTTCTTTTCAATCTTTCTTTTGATAATATCCAGGGTATTCTGGTTATGGCTGACTGAAATATCTAAATTGATATAACTTGAGTAAAATGTCGATAGTTTTCGAGGTATTGACATGTTTATGAATATTAGGAAAAAACTTGTTACCACATCAGTTTTTTGACTGCAAGAGGTACAAATTAATTTGACCTATCATACATATGGATTCTATGACTTTTCTATCATAGTTAGAAAAAAAGTTAAAATAAATAATAATTGATTGTTTAAACGATAGGAAGAAATTTTTTAATGAATAATGTCACACTAGGATAATAAACTGCCATTTCGACCTCAGAAAACAGAATTCAGACGCATTTTCGAGAAAAACAAACAATTTAAACAAATAGAATTTGTTTAAACAAATGGTAATTACGTGACAAATGTTTATAACCATTCCACTAGCCTTATACGACATATTTCTATGCTGAGAAAACAATAGGAATGAAATGATTCGAGCGGTCAATTTTATGAAGAATGTATTTTTTTTTGTTTTAGGTTATATTCATGGCCTTGTGGGGGTGGGTTGGGGGCGTCAAATCCATATGTGTAATAGGTCAAATTCTTCCTTGATAAGTCCTCTACAAGTCGTATAACATTAATCTTAAGTTTTCTCAAACCCCGAACAATTATTCGAAAAATACCAAAAAATGTCTTTTTCCCATGCATTTTCTTATGTAAATTTGATGCATCGATAGGCACCATTAAAAATCAAAATTCTTATTTTGGATTTGAAACCAATTTTGGGGGATCGTTACTTTCTATCATCGCAAATATTTTTGCAATGCATTTTTGAACCACCCTAGTGCACAACCGTACATATGGTTCCTATTTACCACAAATACAAATCTAATACTGCATCCATTTCGCGTATTCGCAACTCAACCTGTCGGAATTTGGAGCGTTTACCTTAAATGCTGCACAGAAGAATACATTCTTCTGCCCACAAAAAAAAATGTTTTTTAGCACAACGCCGTACTGCCAACAAGGTATTAATTAGCATGGCAAGTTTTAGACTACATATCACTGTAATAATCAGTAATAAATTATGTTTTTAGTATAAAATTTAAACTAATTAACATGATCGTATGGTAAAAAAATAAGATACGCCTTAAATCTATTTTTAACTATTTTAAAAACCAGTATTCACTATTTAAAAAAATAAAAAAAGTAATTACTATTTAAACAACTAATCTTATTAAATATTTTGTGCTAATGCTCCGCAGAAAAATACATTTATCTACTTGCAAAAAAATGTTTACGGCTTAGTTTGAGATTTCTTAATAGATACGTCTCAATTTCGACAAGAAAATATTACCTTGGTATATACTACGTCTTGCAAAATATAATAATACATCTGTAATGATTAGTAATTGTTTAATGATTAATGAATTTATCGTTTGTTTTTATTGTTCGCATCGCAGTTTCGTCGTCTCATGCACCGTTGAAGTCTCCGCAAAAAAAGCTACATGATGTAAGATTTAACGATGACATCTGATCAATCTATAGATTTTAAGATGATTAATGCAAATTTATTTCTATTCAAAATTGCTCAGTTTTCGAGATATGCCCCCAAGATCTTTTCCCATTCCCACGAAACACGGACACCTGCATATGGGCATACCAAATACCTCTTTCGGTATGTCGGTGGTATGTGACAAAATGTCCTTGCGTATGCAATTGTCCCAGGAGATAATAATCCTGTATAAACAATTGTTCTATTTCGAATAGTTCAAATATTTAACAAATTTATCTCTGTTGGTCATCTGCACACCAACGATAGAAAAAAAAAACTAACTCACGCTATTAAGATTCCATACCCATTAGGAAGTCTAAAACACACACACAGACGCACATACACACACACACACATACAAGGCACCAAAACGGACAATAACCATTACAAGACGATAAAATCGCCGACATAAAAGGTATAACCTAAAAAGAATTGTTATTGATTGTTTTTAGTTTAATAGTAATTATTGTGGGCGAGTCTGGGTGATTCAAGATTAGATTCAATGCTGTAACATTGACCTTCTGCGCTATATACGATCGATTTTTAAACAGTAGGTCATTCGGTGAGAAGCTGTATCGATAGTATACGGAACACCTACTACAAACGTATATCCAGATTTGGCGATCATTAAGAATATACAAAAGGAGCCGCTATATTTATTGGCGAACGCATGGAGTTCAAGTTCGTGTGTTCATAAATTACTAAACGCTAGGTATAAAGTCTTTAAAAGTTTCTTGAGATTTTGAAGATTTAAGTAGGTTGTTAAAGAAAAGAGAGAGTTCTATTTGATAAAAATTGGTGTAGATATAAAGAATTAAAAATGATGTTCTCAAAATCACTGTTTTGAATAAAACAACTATAAAATTTACTCTTCAAGTTGCGTTATTATTTGTATACTATCAAATGGTATATTAACTATACACACATATTTTTTAAGAATAATTTTTTATGGAGATAAAAAATTGGTCCTTAAAATTTATCAATATCAATAAGAAACATAAGGGGTAAGAAATTCATTTTGAATGTTATATCAACTAATAAATTTATAAAAAAAGGCCATGCAAATAGATTTGTTAAAACAACTAACAACTTTTCAATTTTAGTGCGTCCTTTAAATCAATAGAAGAATAAAACTAATAGAAAAAAGAACGAAAAAAGAGTAACAAAGAAAATCAACAAAAGGTTTAAATTGGCTTCACAGTGTAATTGGTCTACATATGAGAGGGATCAACATAAGGCCGCCCATGCTTCATTCTAGGTATAAAGGTGTCCGTGTTTTAGTCACGATTAAACACAAATACAAAGGTTTATAAAGTAAATTATATAGGCTGCCCCAGTTTTTCCCGCAAAACATTTTTTTCAGATATAGAAAATGTCACAGTGAGCAAAAAGTTTCTTATAGTCTTATTTGTGTTACTTATTCCTTAAAACGTTACAGCCGTTTGAAATAATAACTTTTTTAAGACTTTTTCTAACTTTTTTAGGAATTGAAAACCCCAATAAGTCGACATGAAACATTTGACTGACTTAAATTTTCTTGTAGACAAACAAACATTTAAAAAGTTTCATATGTATTTTGTTTCTTCTATCATTTGTCTAATTAGTTTATTTTAAACAATTTTAATTTTTAGCTTATATCTATTTACTTTTTTGTTGTTATTGGTATTGATTGCGGTTTTTCTTCGTTTTCGTATTGTTTGTTTTGTATTTTGTTTATTTTTCTTTATTTGAAAAACAATTTTATGGTCATTTGAAAAGTTTTACTCAGTATGACATTTACTTCTTCTTAAAAATAAAGTTTACGAGGAAAAAACAACTGTATAAACCACGTCAACAATACAAAAATTAGGAAATCAACGAAAAGGATACACTATACAGTTTATGTAGTTTTAATTTCAATGTTTAATAAAATTCAATGCGGAAAAATGTTTTAAGAATGCTTGTAAATCACAAATAACTAATTCCACGTACTGTACAACGACAATACAAATTTTGTTTTTTATTGATTCCTTTACAACTTTTCTAATTTAGAAATTCTATTTCAGCTAATTGAGCAGCATGAAAAAGCGCAACTTTTCCCTAAATATCCTTTTTATGTATTTTCAAATAAAGGAAATACATTTTCGCAAGAAACGGACACAAAGTATAGTAAAAAAACATGAATCAGGAAAAACAGATGTCTGAAGAAGATATAGATCAGAATCGGTATAATAATTATAGTTATATATAATTTTGACCATTTTAACAATTATTTAGTAAATAAATAAATTAATAAATAACAAACCCTTATGCCCTTATAAAACGTGTTTATAAACATAAATTTTGAGTTGATATTATTTTTGTTTTCCGATATACCGGGTGATTCAATTTCGAGGCTCACCATGGGAATCTCGCTTATTAGTGGAGATAGAGTCTATGTTTAAATTTGGCAAAGTATTTTTCGTATTTTTGTGCTGATCAACTATCTGAAAAGAAATTTAAGCTATCATCTTTCATTTTGAAGATATACGCAAATAAAAAAAACTGATGTGGCCAGGCACATGACTTTATCATACAATACATAAAATTAATAGTTTAGCTGCATGAGAATCTATTCTATAGAGATAAATCGTAGGTATTGTCAAAGCATCAGCATTTGACACTACCTACACTACGTCATTAGAATAATAGTTATTTATGTCACAAATGCCGAAAGTACGGAATAGCGCGACGAGCGGTGATACGGCGCGTCACCGAAGGCGGAGTGTAGCCGTAGCATATAAGCGAGTCGCGCTTTCTAGTTTTTGGCAGGAGCGACATCAACGTTTATTGTGTTGCTTTTTAAGAAATACGTATTTAAAAAAAAATAAAAGATTTCTGTATAGTAATTGCTAGGTTGGTACCACTTTGACGAAAGGTGCGTTCCGATTGGTAGGTAATGGTAGCTAATGGCGGTGGTAGAATACGAAATTATAGTATTTCTTACATATCGTGATAATGACACATATTAGTTTGCATGTACATAAACATGAGTCACTAGCAATTTTCCATTGGAAATACTATAACGGCGTCTGCTACCACTGCCATTATCACCAATGAAAACGCACCTTAAAAAGGTAATTCAAATTCTGACAGATTTATATTTGTTCATGACACATCCCTACCAACATACTAAAATAAAACTACACTCATCGCTATACTTTATTTATAATTTTCTCAATGTATCATTTTGAGAATTAGATATAGAGACGGGTTGATATTTCTTATCAACAAACAATCAAATTGGTGATCTTATTTTATTTGAAATTTTTATTTTATAGTTTTGCGCACTACAGCGGCACGTTCCATAGTGGTTCTCCAACCTCTGATCATCCTCTGATGAGATCAGCTGTTTTCGAATGTGACAACACAAAAAATATTTGTCAAAATCCTGGCTACTATGTAATTTCATATCAATGCAGATGCGACCGATCTCGATCAAATAGTATTTGCTCTTGAAGGTAAACTATTAATTTTACCAAAAAATGTTATAGGCATAAATTATTCAAAATTTCCTCTACTTTAATTTATTAATTAACTATTTTGTCGAAATTACAGAAATGGCGGCTCATTTCCAAAATCCTTGAAAAAGGCTTAGAATAAACTAAAAAGCTAAACTATTAATTTTACCAAAAAATGTCATAGGCATAAATTATTCAAAATTTCCTCTGCTTTAATTTATTATTTAACTATTTTGACGAAATTACAGAAATGGCGGCTGATTTCTAAAATCCTTGAAAAAGGCTTGGAGTAAACACCCAGTTTCTTTGGACCCTTTTGAACCAAAAGCTTTTCAACTCTAAGTTTGGTCATGAAACTTCTAAATATGAAGTTCCGTGCCGATACCTTTAGTAGTTTCTCCGGAAATGAATTAACAAAAATTGGGTACACACACACACACACACACACACACACACACACACACACACACACATACACACACACACACAGACATTTTTTTGTACCTTGGTCAAAAATGTTCAGGGGACCCATAAAGACCTATTTCCGCTAAAATCTCAAAAAAAATTTTCGGCACGATTACAATACTTTACATACTGCGTATGATAAAGTAAAAACTGAAATGTTAAGGTATCGTTTCTAATTTTTGATTCAAAACCAAACCAACAAGGAATGCAAAGTCATTTTTTATTTTGAAATAACATCAAAGATGACGGCGTAACCACGGCCAACTTCTGTTTTTCTTATGGGCGCCATGTTGAATTTTGGCATTTTCCGATAGCATTTAGGCATTTTCCTGTCTTTTCTCATTTCCGCAATGTATAACATGTAAGCATTATTTTTTAAAATAATGGTGTTTTAGTCAAAAAAAACCTTCAGGTACCCAGCTGGAGTTTGGTTACAGACCGCCGAGCAAAATGCCCTTGGACCAAGCGGCGCGCTCAGCGTTGGGTTCGCCATTTAACAAAATAAACCTTAATTGTGGTTGATTGTGGATGTAAAATGCCGTTTACCAATAACAAAAAGCATGATATGATAACGGTTTATTCTCTGCATTCCTTGTTAAAAGTCGCTGTAGAATGTTTTTGTTTAAAATGTCTAGCTACGTCTGGTTTTGAATAAAAAATTAAAAACGTTATCTTAACATTTCAGTTTTTTTGCGGATAGCTTCAAAATGAAAAATGATAACTTAAATTTCTTTTCGGAAAATTGATTAGCACAAACATACGAAGCTTTGCCAAATTTAAACATAGGCTCTATCTCCACTAATAAGCGTCGAAATGGAATCACCCGGTATAGTGCCTTTTCCCAGATGGCATCAAAAATATAAATTTAAAACCAGTAAGAGCAACAAAACTTTACTATAAATATTAGAAAAATCTTTGCAATTTTGAAAGAGACAATTATGGTTTTTAAATGAACATTATATAAATTCATAAATCAGAAAAATTAGGTAAGATATGTTGTTGATTTACCGACATACACTTGTCCCGAATCTTGCACTCTATCACCTACGTATCCACGTATAATTACTCAATGTGTACGCTTCCGGTTAGCACGTTTAGAGGCATTGTACTAATGGTGTAAAGACAAGTGTCAATATTGGTTCACTTGTGTGCGCGCACATAAATTTTTGTGGGAAAGGAATCCACACACAGCCCATTCATGGTGAATGTTCCGTTTCTTTCGTTTCTCTATACAAAATAAACATATCAACTGGCCGGGGAGCAAGCCGACCAATTAACCAATAATTTATCAACATCGGAAAATATATATATATATTTCTAGAAATAATTATAGAATAATATTCGTTACAGATTTAATATATGTTATAACAGAGCAAAATGAAGTGGAACGCTTTCGAACGCCGAGACTTCTAATTAATGAAATTTATCTACACCGGCTACCGTGATACTCGCTTCCAGCGAGTATTTACTCGGTTAGAGCGAGTATTTTTTGCTTGCGTTGATTTTGCCCGCTGACGGAAATGAGTTTTCTCGGTATAAGCCATTGATTATTGAAATTGTACGCGCGTTCTCGGCTTGTGGTGACATAAATCGCCCGGAGTTGTTAGTCGTGCTGTTGCACTATGCTCAAGCAAAGCAAGCAAGCAAGCAAGCAAGCAAGCAAGCAAGCAAGCAAGCAAGCAAGCGGCTTGTAAAAGTGCTTCTCCATAATTGTTCTGGTCGTAGTAATTGGATATGTTTATAACGTTCACATTTATAACATAATTATCACACGATCGTAAACACTCGATGTTAATTTGACGTTACCGGGAGCGCTGTATAATACCGCGCAGGTGATGAAACTTACCGAGAGAATAAATATGCTATGGGAAGAAAGCTGGTGAACAGAAACCACTGTTTCTTCACCTGATCAAAATTTTCCACCACGTGTTTTCAACGACCAAACCTGCGGATTGTATTGATAATAATTTTTCTTTTGGGTGCACTTTAAACACCGTAGTCTGGTTTTATGTGTGCTAAGAGAAACGTCGCAAACAAACATTTTGTTTCATGTGTAAGGATTTGAATTTGACACAATGACTGTTATAGAAAAATTATTAAAAAAATCATTATAAACACGTTATAGTAGAGGTGTGATTTGCAAGTTATTTCACATCAAATGCATGAATTTTGAAGTGTTTTTTCTGTATCAATGGTGTCTTTAAGGCAGTGGTTCTTAACCTTTTTGAAGTCAGGGAGCACTTTTGATCATACGTAAAATTCGCGGAGCACCAAAAACATTGACATAATTTTTACACATTAAAAAATAACATTAATTAGAAAAAATATGTTAATAGTCTACCGTTCTTTTCTAACTTTTTACCGAATTAAAAAAATGAATACTGGAATCAAGTTTATTTGCGGCGAAAATCATTATTCTGATACAGAAAAGAAAGATATGTTTCTGTATAAATTCAGAACATAACGGGAATTTTTTAATTTATTTCTACAAACCAACTCTTGAATGTTTGAGGGAAAAAGCACTCTCGATGTACCGAATTGCTTCCGAAGTTTTCCTTTTGCCTGTATTCGCATATTTTCCACATTTTATGTGTGTGTACGTTTTGATTTTCTGGCTCCACAAAATTTTGTTCGTGAACTATCACCTGGTGGTTATAAATGCCGGCACCTATTTGGTATATTGTGATAGTTCCTCCAAGCATCTGACATGTTCGCGGTAATATAAATTTAAATATAATAAAACTTTCAAAACCTCCTTAGTTTGTCAAATATGTACGTACCACCTACTCAAGTAGTTTTGATATGCTCATTTTTGATAAAACTTTATACTAATCTAAGGCTTAATAAATCTGCACATAACATAAGGATGATATGTAGATGAGGGCAAAAGTATATATTATCAAAATATCATATTTGTTATCTTTATTTTAGGAAATATATTTCAAAATGTTTACATATTTTCAGAACTTGTGGCATGTATATCAGAGCCATACCCACGTTTATTTTAATTGTTTTATGTTCTAAATTCTTTATTTATTTATTCATATTTATTACTATGTGAAAATTGTAAATGTTTTTTTCTACTCTGCGTTCGTTATAAACTCATAACGAAACCGCTTTCGGTGTCGTTATGAAAACACGAGATCACAAACTTTTGGTAATTTTTGGTCCAAGATTTATGATATTGACGTCAAGTGTCAAATAACGCTGACATCTCAATCGCTATTGGATCGCGTCAGTCGTATTTCTGAATTTTACCCTAACTACCAACTGTTGAATATAAAATTACTTTAAATTGTACGATGACAACCGCATTTTTCGAAATTTATGTAAAATTAATGTGGCAAAGTAGAAAAAATAGTATATAACAAAACAACTCGTGCGCCAATTTTTGTCGTATAAAACTTGTATTATAGTAGTAGTAATAATCTTTATTCCAACATCCAGCTTCGTACAGGTTTATTACACAATTAGTTTCATTTAATAAATTTCATTTGGTGTTTGAACGGGCTATTGACCTAGGTCTTTCTGCCCTGCTCCATCTCTTATTTTGGGTGTCTTCTTGTATTATAATATACTATAATTGTTAGTTTTGTTGAAGGTAGAATGTTTTGTACGTTAATAATATACAAATATAAATATTATTATTTCAATCACATACGGTAAATGAGTCAACAATTTCGGAGTTCATAATTTTGCGGAGCACTTGCAAGAAGCTCGCGGAGCACCAGTGGTCCGCGGAGCACCGGTTAAGAACCACTGCGTTAAAGGAAGGAATTATAAGAAAACCGGAACGAAAGAAATATTTTAATAAAAAAGAAGATAAAGTTTTAGATCAAATTTGTGTAAAATGGTACATCGACTTTTAAACATCACAATAGAAATTGAAAATATTGCAAAATTTAGATTGCGTTAAAAAAACAACTGCACAACTAGAAATAAACAAAAATTCAAGGTTTCAAAACGAAGATTTCAAAAATGCTGTAAAATAGGGAGTGTTCCATTTGTAATATGAAGTTTGACACCATTTCCGGTGAAACCGGAAGTAACAAAAAACTGAAAATATTTTATTTAAGGAGATCGTAGCCAACAACATAAGTCCACAAATTTTCAATCTCTCGTATCATTTGGTTCTTCATTTACTTTTAGGGTATACTAGAATTAAAAATTAAATTTTACATTACCACGTTTTTTTTTTATTTTTGGGTACGTACACACATTGTATAAGACTTTAATATAAAACTCCTGGGTATTAAGTTTGTATGAAGTGAGCCATAATGATTCAGTAAACAAAAACAATTGAAGACATGAGAATGAAAAGTGGATAAAATCATATGGTTTCCTATGGTCTTTGGCCACTTTTCATTCTGAGCCCTTCAATTATTCTTCTAGTAATCCACAACCGTTCAATAACCAGGAAGCATGCGCATGAACATGCCAATTCACATTCGACATAAACCTCTTCTTTCAAACCGATATTCCAACAGGTTACCAATAGACTCAGTTCACATTATCCCTTCTTGCCTATAGTAAACCTTCCATCATTAACATCATTCTGACACGTCTAAACTAAACACAATTCCCATGGCTCCGTTATGCTGGATTCCCGGTATTCATGGGTATTAGTTACGAACGTCAGGATAACGAAAATTTCGCGCCCACTTAACAGGTTAGCCAGTCAACGGATTGACAAGTAATTCTCGCGTACTTACCGTCACCGTCATGACGTGCTGGAGTGGTTGGAGTTAGAGGAGTGAAACAAGTTCGCTTAACGAGTCACTACTTGGAGTACATCTTAAATGAGGAGATCAGTTATTGGGAATGACAGCGAACAGATTGATTTCCTTATTGGATGCGGTTATATGCACACCTAATCACCGTCATATTGCCGCCGACGACGCCATGATATGTTTTGTTTTCTTGTTCTCGCTTAGAATGTATGGGTTTGTACTTACATGCAAATTCATTCATAGCACCGTCAACGTCGAGATGTATTAATAGTAAATTACGATGAGATATAGAATTTTAGTCAGTAAGTCAACAAGTTGTTTGATTTATTTCCGGTGATTTTAACCAATTGTTTTTAGTTTTAAAGATATCTGTTATTCCCCATTCGGCTCCTTTCATCGTCTATATTTTTTCAGTACTTTTGATATTGCTTAAAACGGATAAACAAAGTTACGTAGAAAACAATTAGCTTATTGTAGGTACTATCTACACTTACAATTAAAGAAACGCTTAAAACAATTAAGCTAAACTATTATAATTCATTCCTTTAATGTAATATTTTGTATGATTTAAAAATACATACAAAATTTACAAGTAAAATATCACTTCAAGTCAAAAATTATTATCTTTTTTATCAAAAGCACAGTTTTTTGCAACTTATAAAATATCTTATTTTAACTTAACCAAAAGTTTATTTATTTCAAAGGAGCATAATTATATGAGCTATATACAAATTAGTATTTGAACCAAATTACTTTCATTCAAAGACAAAATTGAATTATTCACATAAAGTTTGCTTCCACTAAACATATACTCCAATAAATACACTTTCGTTAACAAAAAAATATTATATTTCTGTCACTAGTTAAATATCAGATTTCTTTGAGTCAATAAATATTTATTTGAATGAAACACAATTGTCTATCTGTGTTAGGATTGGTAATTTTCTGTTTGCTTTAAAACAATGTTATGATTTATGAAACATGTTTTCACGGATGAACTATATGATATGAGGGAACACATGCGATTATTGAATCTCTTAAATCGCTCATACCCTGGTTTGAGATCAGCAAATGACTTAAAGCAGTTCAAAACAGTTTACAGATCTAAACTTAAAGACACAAAGAAATCAGCATTTGATAGATACATTGCATCCAGTTCAAACAAACCATCTACGTTATGGAAAATAATTAAACACAACATCCTCAGGAAAACCACTGCAGAAAATACCCCATCTGCTGAAGAGTTTAATAACTATTTTGTGAATACTCCCAGAGAAATAATGCGTAGAGTGGATCGATCAGAAACGAATCCAAGTCATTACATGAGACCAGTTATTGAGAACAATGAGTTTACCTTTAAAACTGTACCTTTCAATGAAATGAGGGATGTAATAAAAACCCTTAAGAATTCTGCTAGCACAGACTGTTATGGCCTAAATGTCAAGATAATTAAGACAATGATGAACATCCTAATATATCCACTAACGCATCTTTTCAATGGTTGTATTGAGCAAAATTATTTTCCTAAAGCCTTAAAAATATCAAAAGTCATTCCTATCCACAAAAAGGGCACAACAGAGAACTGCAATAACTACAGACCCATATCCTTAACACCCATACTATCAAAACTCTTTGAAAAAATACTAAAGAACCAGTTATACCTACACTTTGAAAATAATGATCTTTTTACTTGACTCTCAATATGGATAGGCACGGCAAATCGACTAGCATGGCGATTGAGGCACTAATAAGTAAAATTTTGGAAAACTTTGAGAGTGGTCATCACACAGTAGCTTCTTTTTATGACGTCACAAAGGCTTTTGATTGCGTACCGCATGAAATATTGTAAGATAAACTTAAATACTACAATATTAATAACTCCAGCATCCGAAATCAATATGTTAAAATTGGAAATAACATGTCAACAAAACAACAATGTATATATGGAGTCCCACAGGGTTCTGTTCTGGGCCCGATTTTGTTTCTAATTTTCATAAACGACATTCAGAATGCTAGCGCTCTTTCAAAAATAATTGTTCTATTTGCTGATGACACAACAGTAGTCAATGGAGGAGATAACTACGAACAGCTTCTCCGAACGTTAGATGAAACCGACAATAACATGAAGGAATGGTTCTCCTCAAACAAACTGCACATCAATCTCGACAAGTGTATGTCCTTACTATTTACTCTGCGGCATCTTGAGAACTGTGATGACGGTGAGTGTGTCAGATTTCTGGGAGTCTTAATAGATTCTAAACTAAAATGGGACAATCACGTTGATTCTGTCTCAAAGAAACTTGCAAAGGTAATATATTTCTTCAGAATACTGAGAGAAACAGTTTCACAAGAATATCTAGTGGTTGCATACTTTGCATTGTTTCATGCTAGTATGACATATGCAATATTTAATTATTGGGGACACAGTAGCCACTCCAACAAATTTTTTTCATTACAACGCCGCTGTATAAGAGTAATACGCAGTATAAATTATAGAGATGATTGTCGGGATCACTTCAGGGATGTTAATATTTTAACTTTGCCATCGATCTTTATATTGGAGTGCTTGATGTATGCGAAGATAAATTCAGCAACCTTTGCTCCAGTTCACTCATTTCACTCCTACTCCACACGGACAAATGACCAGTATCGTCAGCTTTTTCTGAGATTGCAGAAATCTCGTAATGGAGGCAATTATTGGGCTTTGAAATTTTACAATGTTCTTCCGGCTGAAACTAGGGCTTACTCTTCAAAAGTTTTTAAGTCAGTCATGAAAAGGTATTTATTAGAGAAATGTGTGTATAATTTTGATCAATTCCTAAATAGTAATTTGCAGATCTAAATTTAGTTTAACTAATTTACAAAACAATGTAATGTCTTTCTTTGACTTGTGTAAACATTTATATGTATATAATACCAATAAAGATTATTATTATTATTATTAAATTGTTCTATTTTAAACAGTTGTATTTTAAACGTGTTTCAGTCGTTTAAAACGTATTTTGTTCAGTAGTTTTCAGCGCCTTCAGTCACAAATAAAAATTGAAAAAAATAGTCTTAAAGCTCATTGCCAATTAGCTCATACCCAAAGGTACAAGTTGCTTTACAAATTCGTCCACAAATTTACCTTTAAAAATATTGACGAAAACTATTAAAAACACGATTGTTTATCGTCTTCCTGACAACTGACACCAAACATCAAATTCAAGAAACGTTCACACATTTACAAGTCCTCGATATACGCAACTTTCTCCATTACCTTCAAACCTAAGACGACTATTAACACCAACTCTCTGCGCGACTTAGCGTATCGTAACCGTTGTTTCTGCTATTAACCGCCAACAATGAGTGCAATTGTCAGTTAATTACTGTGAAAACGAACCGATATGATCACGAGCACCGGTACGGCGTATCTCTAATTGATCGCGCGTCCATTATGACCGCCCGAGCTCGAAAATTGAAAATTCATCGTGAATTTTACGGAGGCGCCCGCTGAAAATAAATCCGGCGTACGATAAAACAGTTACGGATAGTTTGTTCGTTCGTTCGTTCGATACCGATCTCCGTTTTATTGTTATTATAATGTTGTTTATTATGATGCTTCTCGGAAATGCATTTGCATGTTTAATGCCCGGTAATGGCCGGGGCATTGTTTGCTTTATCGTCTGCTCAAACGGAGAGACAAGACAATAATAATATAATCCGATCGTTGGAATGTTTGTTTGTATATTATTATAGGTCTAATGAGAATTGTGCTATCTGCAAATTGCGCGACGACTAAATGGAGAACAGAACTGTGAACTAGATTGTCTGTTAATACCTAGCAATAATGGGCGGAAGTCTAATTAAAATTATCCATCTGGTGTTTGTTTGTTTATTCTTGGGTTTAGTATTGTTGCTGCAATGACTCGGCTTTAAATGGCTATTGAAAATGGAATGGGTATTGATTTGGTAGAATTAAATTGTTGACATAAGCAGCATTGTCTATCTGAATCACAATTATCGTGATTTTTGTTGCTCGACGCATTGTTGAAGTCTCCGCCAAAATAATGCTTTTTTTATTAATGTTATGATAGAATCAGGGTCAACGAATATATTTTAAGATGAATAAGGAAGAGTTATTTATATATTTATGTAAACTGACAGTTTTCTAATATTTTTCTATTTTGTTTCAGGTATGAATGATGTACGATTCCAGGCGCAGGAGCCAGTTAAACCGCAAACAGTGATTTGACTTCAGGAAAATCCTGCCCGGAAAGTTATAGCAAAAATAATTACGCTTTAGGTAGTTTGTTAAAAGAAATATTTTTAAAAATAATGGAAATAATCCATAGATTTCAACGAATTAAAAACTAAAATCACCTGCGGAATGCTAGCTTTCACTGTGCATTTTTGTAAAATCATTCGATTAGTGCTTGACACACAAAAAGCTATATTATGCAAAGCCAGCAATTCCTTTATTAGAAGAGCTAGAATAATGAAATATAGACTATAGGCTACCCACTAATTCATAGGTTTAAAGCTTATTACATAATCATTGTTTATCTTGAATTTTCCCTACAAAAAATCTAGTTGAAGCATCTCATGATTGCTGCAATTGACGCGGCGCTCTTCGGTCTTTGGGGCGAGCGGGGGAAGGGATTGACAGCGACGCTGCAAGTAGTGGCGGATCGCACGTGCGTTAGTTACTAGAAGAACAGTGTTTACGGACACAGTATAACGACACGGCGATTATGCCTCACCAAATAAATTTGGATATCCGGCGACAGATTACCGAATTAAAAAATAATGGCAAAATGAGTCAATAAGATAACCACGAACAGGCATTTGGAAGTCCCATGGAAAGTCTTGGAAATTTAAATCTGGTATCGGGATTACCATTTATAATTAATGAGTGATCTGCAAAATATTCTACGTGTAAATTTACGATGATAAATTAGTAAAAATGTTTTAATATTTTTAAGTTTTATACGCTCAGAGCTGACGTTTGCAATATATGTAATATATCAAGAATTGTATTTATTTTGTATTGATTGTGCATGTATTTAAATATTATTAATAAATAAACTGTTGAAAGTGTTGTAATAGTTTGAATATTTATATAACAAACTTACGACCTTATTGTATAAAAACTGAAGAAAACAACGCATATTGATAGAAAAGATTTCTCTCGTACTGGGTCACATATTTTAATCAAAATGATGCAAAAAATAAGAATTTAATTGTTAGTTAAAATTACTACCTTGACAAGTTATCGTTCTTTTTGTGTATTGATAATAAGTTGCCCCGGTTCTCTCAGCTGTGTCGGTTCTCTCCGACATGACAGCACCGCTAACGCCTCCCTTCCCCGCAGCACATCAAAGACCGTAGAGCGTCGGCATTCACGCGGAGTTTCAGCATGATCTTATGTATGAAAAATGCAAGATAAACTATGATTATGTAATAAACTTTAAACCTATGAATTATTGGGTAGCCTATAGTCTATATTTCATTATTCTAGCTAATTCGTTGAAATCTATGGATTATTTCTGGAGTAATGAACTTAAAAGGATATGTTTCCGAAAAGCAAAAATGTTGATTTTGTTTTAATGGGTTCTTTAACAATTTATCATTATTATCGTTATTATCAATTCTCGTCATTACGTGAGAATTTTGAAAAAAACAGCTGTCTCTCATTTGTATACGGAGTGTCTCACGGAATTGCTCCATTAGAACTTTTTTGATGTTCCATTATTTCTATATAAGCTAAAAAATGATATTTACATGCATAAAGAGTGACTTTTATATATCGATATCCACAGTTTTTTACGATTGTTTAAACATAAATAAACCTATGTCGTAGAGACAGATAACAATGCAGAAACAATTAATATATAAAACATATCAACGTTTCGTTATGACGAAACACATTGCTACAATAACCATATTTTCAACAGAGTAGGTACCTGAAAAACGTCTTGTACAATTTCAACATCGATAAATAACATCACCGTTGCTCTCGCCAGCTTTGCGCTTGTACCTATTATCCGGCTAGTGCATCACGACGAGAGAAGAATATGTTAGACTTGTTAAAATGCGAGAACATAAATCTGCAGAGCTCGGAACATCATCAGCAGATTAAGAAATGATGTCAAAACGGACGTCTCACTGTGCACGTTAAAATAAGCAACTTTATCAACTCTCCGCACCATAATGTACAATTCGCGAGCTGTATGGCTTTCTTACGATTGTGAATATTGTGAATTATGCCCTCACATCTATGTTCTCACGTCTGGACCCGACGATATATTTATGGTGTAAACGACAGCGAACAATGTAGCAATTAATATGCACTCTTAATATTTCACACCTCTGCTTTATAATTACGGGGAAGAAAAACTGGCGAGTCGCTTAGCGTCATGGAGATATATCATCGCGAACGCATTTGAGTCATTCTGCGCAGCATAATTTAACAATAAAACTACGGCACAATTTCGCTTAAAGTCTATTTAAATTCAGTTCTCTCGGTGTTAGGTACCGTGAATGTGTGCTATAAATCTCACCGTTAATTCGATTTAGCTATTTTTTTGTGGTTAAAGGAAACATGAACGTATGCAGATTGGTTGACGACAATTATACGTGATGTGTGGAGCTTTGTGATGATTTTCAGCCATAAAATTATCAATCGTTTCATGGGAATCCAGCTGTTACAGGAATGAATCATGGATTTCAGGATCAACATATTTTAACCATTTTAGGGATCACACAGGGGCATAAATGCTAGTTCTTCAAATATTCTACGGTGTACTCTAGGTGTGGCAAAATGTTAATTTTTCGATAATAAGTTTTATTAAAGTTGATAAACTGAAAGCTGTTAAATATGCAGAATAGTAAATTATTACTTGTTTACATTTAAATTAAAAATGTTAAGAAATTGTTGTGTAAAATGTAACAATTTTATACTCAATTTCAAATTGGATTGTAGTGTCAGATTTTTGTCCTATATCATTTATAAAGTTGTAACTATATATTACTAGAGTGGGAAACTATAAGCATTTATTTTTGGAAAATAAGAACTTAAAATAAGCACGAAAAATGAGAAAAAAAATCACATAAAAAAGCGTAACAAAATTTTATGTAGGTTTCAAAAATGCGATAAAATACAGGCTGTTCCATTTGAAATATAAAAGTTTACATCATTTCCGGTGTAGCCGGAAGTAACAGAAAATAAAAAATATTTTAGGTGAGACGATCGTGTCCAACAATACCGGGTGATTCAATTTCGAGCCTCACCATGGGGATCTCGCTTATTAGTAGAGATAGAGCCTATATTCAAATTTGACAAAGTTTCGTATCTTTGTGTTGATCAATTATCTGAAAAGAAATTTAAGCTATCATTTTTCATTTTGAAGATATCCGCAAAATTCTGAAATGTTAAGATATACATACTACTTTTTAACAAGGAATGCAGTGTTATTTTTTAATTTGAGATAATTTGAAATGTTTTTGTTTCAAATGTCTAGCTACTCTTGGTTTTGAATAAAAATTTAAAAACGATATCTTAAAATTTTAGTTTTTTGGGGATAACTACAAAATGAAAAAAAGATAGCTTAAATTTATTTTCAGATAATTGATCAACACAAAATAATCATAAATCTACGAGGAATTTTAAACTGCTCCAATTTGCTCCATTTTTGCTCCAATTGCAGTTTCTACAGAAAGCGATTAAAAATTTTAGAATCTTAGAATTTCATAGGAAACAAATTTCATGCGGATGTAAAATTTAACTGTGTTTTACAATATATTTGTTGATTAAAATGGTTCCCGCTGTTTCCTGATTCAGTTTTCCTGATTGGTACATCAGGTACATAATTCTTCACTCAATTCTTTAGATATTTTCATTAATTTCATCATCAGATAATGTCATCATAAACTTCCACGTGTGAAATAAGACTCCATTCAGTGTGTTAGGTTACGTAACCACTGTTGGTATATTAAATGGTAAATCGGAAGGTACATAAATTGCGCCTTATCGCAGTCTGTTGATAATTGTTTGAGATAAATTAGACTCTTCCCGGTACCGCATATAAACGTACAAAGTCCCGGCAGATGCCGATAGTAATTTATATTGTCTTCACTCGATTTTTGTTTATTCCATCATCGTTCGTTAAGAATACGGCTTTCGCTGATCTGAACCAACCATCGCGTAGGTGGACGTTGCGAATGTTGCCCATATTTTGTAATTGTAATCAAGATAATCGAACCGTAAATTATAAATGTATAAATGCAACGAGTCTTGAGCTCGTGGAACGATTTTAAATTCACTCAATTATTTTCTATGGACGCGACCTCAACGTCGACAAGACGAGAAAAAAAAGATAAATGAACCCGCAAATCGTTCATTATATGTAAATCGGCCCGAAGTTTATGAAGTTGTTTCGAATTAGCGCAATATTAGTTTATGCAAATTGCGTACAGAGGTGGTGTTGCTGGAGCATTGTAAAATCAATTATATCCGACGTTTATTGCCCGTTTTTGTCGACGCAGGTATATAACATGTGGTGGTTCGCGCTGTTTTCTGGTTTTAAGCCGTTATTTAATGATACCAAATGCTTTGTGTGCTCGTAAAATTTGTTTTGTACATATTGATAGTCACGTACTATATTATCTGCTTAATATAAGTTTCCTTTTTATATGATTAAAAACCTCCAGATTGTTATATATTTAAAATTACACTATTATTAACTAATATTTGAATTTGGTTGTGGATTAGTTTTAATACACTCCTCAAAAAAATAGGGGAACAAGTTGTTCGAAACCTGTAAGTTTTTAAATAATACTAGGTTCTAGGGAAACCAAACATAGCGTGCTTCAAGGGCAAACAAATGTAAATTAATACCGCAAAACAATAGAGATTTTGTAATCCCGGGATGCTGGGATTGATCCCGGGATTCCTGAAAAACTTAAAAATTGGCGGATCAAAACGCCTGGGATGCCAAAAGTTACCAAACCTAGTCAGTAGGAAACGCAGTAAGAAACGCCTAAAATATACTTGTTTGGACAATATTGTTTACCTTGAAACATAATCGACGTTTTCAAATTTTACCTTTTACAAGTAGAAAACCTAAATTATCGGTTTAAAAGGTGTCAAAGTGTGCGTATTGACATTAATAATAAACCTAATTTAAACTCCATTAAGATAATAACTTGCTCTTCCATCTTCAATGTTGTCAACGTTCTTGTAGAATGTTTCAAGAATAGTCACGGCAAAAGAAATTATTTGATCGAGCCAAAGTTTCCATTTTTTATATTAAGGCCAATAAATATTTTGATGATTTTTTGTTTTCTTCTTTAAGATAAAAGTGGATAACTTTAGAATTCAAACGTCATGGACGTTTATTCTTCCAATAGACTAACTGTTTGCATTTTAAATAAAACGGTTATTGTTTACAAAATATAATGACTTATATACCCAGTTCTAAATGCGTCTTCCAGTAAACCGTTATTTATTGTTGGCAATTTGATGAAATATTCAGTGAAACTTCTTAGAATATTAAATATTCAATTTCTTGTACTGAACAAAATGAATATTACTTGTACGTCTTTCGGTTATGTCAAATATAGTTCACATAGCCCAACCCATATTATAAAAAACATTTTTTACAGTGCACTTTTTGACACAACTTTTCCACTAAAAAAGCAAAAAAGGCGATAATTATGCCATGAAAAAGTGGCAAAAACGACCATATTACCGCTGTCACAGCTCAATACAAACTCGAGATGTTTTACCCGAGACGCAACCTATGGCGTACATGCACTTCATGATGGAACTAAATATTTAGTTAGTTTAAGGTAAATTTCTTAAACTGGAAGAAACTTGAAAATCGGAACAAGAAATGACATCGTTCGTTCGATTGGAGTGAACCAAAGAAAGATTAATAACAACGATTAATAACAAATCATTTTTGGTACAATTTGAGTTTCATTTTACACTTAAATATATCGAGATTAATTTGTATCTTTATTTTCTACTAATTTTCAATAATTTTTTCGCTGTATTTTATACCTATTTACAGATTTTATATTCTGGAGTACATCATAGAATATAGGTAAAGAAATCCGCCACTAATTTTTACGTTTATGTTTTTGTTTCTGTGTTAAATAAAGCCTGATTTTTTCTGTTGAGGTAAATAAAAAGGTGAAAATGATGTTTGCCTTCATATTGCATTATATCTACTTCTTGCAAAATATGTTCCTCCTATTATAACAACATGTTGGTATAAACGAACATTTTATCCTTGATACTTAATTTAATCAGAAATGGTGGTGCTATAGATTGAATTTCATACTAAAAAATAGCAGCTTGATTTATTGTAGATCAGTGCCTACACTCCACCAATTAACAAAAAAATAAGAAAATAATTTAAGTAGATTTAACTTTTTCGGGGTCCCGGGATTTAGACTTACAATCCCGGGATCCCGAAAATGCTCAGCCGGGATTAATTACCAAAAGAGCGTTTATTGACATTTTTACACCACTTTTTTTCGAATACTTGCGTTATAGTTTGTAGCCCAGATTCGTTTTCAGGGCAATACCCAAAGCGTACTTTCTTATTAAATTCAAAAAAGCAATTTTACCGTAATTTAACAACATTTTGGAGTCTTTAATTGTAATTTATACGCAAATTCTGTTATGTAAGGCCATACACTATTTTCGATGACATTTAGACAAATAAATGATCTACCAAACTCTATAAAATAATGGGCTTGAGATTTAAATAAATTTTAAAACCGTCACAGATATTTTCTCATGTTTCCATATTTTACGCGCTCACTCAGACTTACAGACGTAAAAAGAGAACAAATATAATTTTAACAATAAGTGATTCATGGGGGTTATCAAATATGTTCAACCTCAAAATATGCTAAATGAAATAATCATAACAAAATATATCACAATAACTAATCTTAATATGCAATATTCTATGTTCTAGTAGACCAGAGAAAGCTAATAACTCTAGCTTTGACACTACTAATTATACCATCATAACGAATGCTAATTTATACATAACTGGAATCCATTTAAAATTCTAATAATACACTGGCAGTGTAGGTACTCTGTAATTTGCAAGAATATCAACCGAGGTAAAAACGCGTGAACTTATCAAGTAACGTAAAAAAATGATCTACCTTTTAAATATACAATTTACTTAGTTATTACAGAATTTCATTATACAGTAAGCGCGTAATGTACGAAAACATGTCCAAATATTTGGAATAAACAATTTGTTACTTTAAAAAATCTTCAAACAGTCCTCTTTTCTCGCTCTTATGTCTTCAGATATCCTAAAATAAACTCGATTCACCACACTAAAAATAGTGTGAACTAACGAATAAAGAAAAATAAAAAAACGTCACTCAAGTCATCTCTCCAAGTTTAGATATATGTAATGTCTTACTGCTGTCAGTAATTGCTTAATTACTCCGGTGGCAATACGGCCGCCGCGAAGGTTAATTATCGAGTACACCTTTAAACGAAACTCTTAGTTATTTCTACAATCTAACTATAATTATAGTGATGCTGTTTCACTCCGTTTACATGCGACCATTATTGTCGATTCCAGATACCTAGGTACTTTATTTCACCGCTCAATTAGCTAGCCATAAGCAGACAGAGGAAGAATCCTTCGTGTACAACAAACAAGCTTCTAACTGGTTCCTGGTAAGAGCTATTTAGAGTTTACAACCGGGAAATTCGCTGGAAATAACCAAACTTGGAGTTGAGATACAATGAACGAGAAAAAATAACTTTTTCTTGGTGCATTAGAGATATAAAGGTTGTACTTTTTTTACTTGAGTGGTTTACAACTTGAAAAAAGAAGACTCATTATGAATTATACTGTAAAAACGATTAAGTTAAAAGCTGGAGAAGGATTGTTTAAAAGTTTAATCAGAATTTGAAATCCCTCCCTACACCATAACCGACCCACCCACACAACTTTTCCGTTCAGTTACAAATGAATGGAAAGACAACCCCCTTCATGTTTTGCCAGTGAGGGGTCGATGACAGCCCAAATCTACACTGTATCGTTATTACCAACCATTTCAAAACTGTGATTACTTATTACTTATGAAGAGAATATACCCAATTCTTGAGAAAAATCAAACTATTCCATCACATCAATTCGGCTTTCGAGCTCGACATTCAACAATCGATCAGGTACACCGAATTACCGATGTTATAGAAAAAGCTCTTGAGGAAAAGAAAATTTGCACAGCAATATTTTTAGACGTGGCTCAGACTTTCGATAAGGTGTGGCATGATGGACTCTTTGAGAAACTGGAACAGCAGCTTTTCCTACTGAATATACAGAACTGTTAAAATCATACCTGAAAGATCGCCACTTCAGGGTGAAACAGGATGACGAATACTCCTCGCTACGCAATATCAATCCCGGAGTACCACAAGGAAGTGTATTGGGACCACTCTTGTACCTACTGTATACTTATGATATTCCTGTTCCGGGAGAAAGCACAGTGGCAATATTTGCAGACGACACAGCTATTTTGGCGATAACTGACAGTGTCGAAGAAGCAAAATTACAGATAGCCACAAACACAATCAACCTTTGGAAAAAGAAATGGCGCATCAAACTAAATGAAGGAAAATCCACGCATGTAAACTACACCAATAAGAGAGTTAACTATATTCCAGTAACCATTAATGGGAACGATACTCCATACGTGGATACAGCAAAATACCTTGGCATGACACTGGATGCCAAGCTTAGATGGAAAGTACATGTCAAGAAATAGCGGAACGAACTCGACCTAAAATTCCGCAAAATGTATTGGCTAATGGGACGGAGGTCAGCCCTGTCAGTGCAAAATAAGCTCCTACTATACCAGCAATTATTAGTAAAGCCAGTATGGGTGTATGGAATACAGTTATGGAGATTCACTAAGCAGTCCAATATCAACCTCATTCAGAGGTTCCAAAATAAAGTTCTAAGGGCCATTGTTGGTGCACCATGGTACATCAAAAACACCAATCTTCATCGCGACCTTCGTATGGAGATGGTAACTAGCGAAATATCAAAATTTGCTAAGAAGCACGAGGATCGTCTACTCCACCACGACAACTTTGAAGCCAGTATACCAATAGAGACGATAAGAAACCTGATTTCCAGTATGTCGCCTAGATTGGAAACTCTTAAAGTTACTAGAGAAGGCAATACACGGTATTAAGCAGTTTTCCCAGTTGATAATTTTGTGTTTAATAACAACATTTTTGAAATTATGTATCAGTTTTGTTCACTAGAAAGCTGCTTATTAAAGTTAGGACAAGAATCAAGTGCGTCAAGTACATTTATTGCTACTGGACATATTTATTAACTACGTTAAGGTTCTTTGATGGTTATTACCACGCTTCATGGTTACTACTCAGCATTATATTGTAGAATAGCTTAGGCCTTAGTGTATGGTCATTTTTAACTAACCATAATAAGCCAACAAAAAATACTTCCTCCATTGATTGGATATTGAAATGGCCGTGTTAATGACATATTGTATTAGGTGTACAAGGCATGAGCATGTTGCGCGCACGCATTTCAAGATAGGATCTTATGAAATCGATATAAACCGCTTGACATTTACACATTGCAAATAAATCATTGTTTATTGATTAACCAGCATTATTAACACATAATTATATACCGATACTACATTAATAAAGTACCGCAAACTATTAATACAGTGATTATTTTCTCGTACCAATATAAAAAAGGAAAGAGTACAAAGAAATGATATTTTGTGCTAATTTGTTCTAATTGTATCTAAATATTTTAAATGCAAAAAAATTGATAGAACTATTGAAAAAATTCGTAAAATTTTATGCAGGAATTAACCTGTTATAAACTTTATTCGGTGTTTGAATTATTTGTGCGACGAATGTGATGATTCATCTTACACAATATGTATAGTCAACACGCTGGTTTGTTAAAAAGTGTTTGATTCAGGTGGTCTCTTCTTCTTCTTGATAAACGACCCGTGTTTCCGAGAAATTTGAATAAACGTATGGTAATTTATTGACGGTTAAGAGTGTCTGTCAAGTTCAATATAGGTAGGCAATAAAAAAAGTTTTGCTTTTTGGTTGTTGATTGCGTACAATCAACTATTAATTTATGACTACCGTTCTTGACGTGACAGATGTTTTAAATTGTGTTACTATTGGTATACCCACTATCAAATGGCATAGAAAAGTAAACACTTGGTGGTTTTTACTTGGCAAAAAAATACTTTGTCAATGTTGACCCCATCAAAATGTTATATGATCAGCAAAACATAGTAATAAGCGTGTAATTTTAGGGGTAACATACCTTATGCTGCACGTTGTCCTGTCGTGTACTAATTCTGTGGTAATCCTCCATATTATGTCCTGTAAAAAGAGAAGAAAAACTAATCAAATTTTACATCTTGAAAAAGAAAATGTATGTATATAATATACTATAATAATAATAATATAGATAATAGAACAACCAGTAGATTCAGAAAAATGTCCTGACCATTATAACAAAATGTTTACTGATTCTGATGATATTTTTATATATATTTTTTTCTTTTTATTCTTTATCTTTTATACATTTAAAGATTTTTGTTAAGTATTATAATGCTTAACAACATCGCATTTGTTTTTTGTTGCATGAGATATTTGAATTGTTTCTTACTAGTTGAGGTGTGAAATAAGAAAAGACCTACTTTTAAGTACAAAAGTCCAATGATCTGGCGCGAACCATCAAATGACTGTTATTTATGTGTTTTGAATATTTCCGGAATATACCGCAAAAATCGTTCCAAGTGGATCTATCCTAGCTTGTAATCAGCTATAAGACCTGTTCTGAGTTCCAGTGATGACTCAGTACCACAGTCCCAACTCAAAATGATCTAGATGACTTGATCAGAGATCTTGGACTGTCTAAAAAAGCATCAAAACTTTTAGCTTGTATGTTGAAAGAAAGAAATCTAGTAACACCAAACACACATGTCTCGGTTTATCGCACAAAGGAAAAGAATTTACTCCCTTTTTTTCTGAAAAGGATAATTTTGTGTTTTGCAATAAAATTACTGATCTAATGGCTGCAATAGGTTTACAAAACTGTCATTCAAATGATTGGCGTTTATTTATAGATTCACTCTTGCACATTCAACCAAAGTTAAAGAAGAATACCCTATATCCTTAGTTTTGGAGAAAATAAAGTGCTTAGAACATAACTGGGTTATTTGCGTAAATCTAAAAATGGTAAATTTTCTCTTGGGTCAGCAAGGTGGTTACACAAAACATCCCTGTTTTATATGCTTGTGGGCTAGTAGAGCTAAATCTGAGGACTGGACTAAGAAAGATTGGCCATTGAGGGAAGCATTGGTCCCGGGGAGACTGAATGTTATATAAATGCTTCACTTGTGTCAAGAGATAAACTAAAAGCTCTTAACAAAGATGGGAAATATTTCCTTAAATCAGAAAATTAATAAATGATTAAAATTTCATTAATAGCATGAAAGTTGTTGAAAAATCTGCGTGGAATGAGTTCGTTTGGGTAGTGAAAAATTTCTTCGGAAATAACAAGTCCCCGCAGACTACTCTCAATACATTGAGGAACTAATGATGCAATTCCAGCGACTTGGATGCAATATGAGGATTAAGCTACATTTCTTCTTCAGCCATTTAGATAGTTTTCCTGAAAATCTGGGTGACTTCAGCGAAGGGCAAGGAGAACGATTCCATCAGGACATTTGCAGTATGAAAGAGAGATAGCAGTGTTTCTGGTATGCTATTATGATGGTTGATTAGTGCTGGAGCATTCAGAGTAGTACTCCTGGGTCAAAGATTTAACCTTAAAAACTTGTATTTTTTTGTCAAACTTTCCCCCTACTTATCCCAATAACTAGAGCTGCCCTTGGAAAAGGGGCATCAAATTTGAAATCAGCGAGGCAAATACATTTAGAATTACTTCAAGCAACTAAACCACTGTTTAACAGTGAATTATATTGGTATAAATACGTTATTTCTTTGTGTATTTATGTTTGCTTAGCACTTTGGGATTTATTACTTTATGCACAACACTTATTTATCCACACTGCTTTTGCGTAGGTGTGTTTGAAACGGCCAGTAAACTAGCAAATAATATATTCACTCATTCCGATGATAATAAATGGATTTCAGTAACTTATCGAATTGGTAATTAAAAACATTTACAACACCCACAACTCAAAACATTATTCCAGCATTAACAAAGATTTATGAACAAACGTGAAAGGTTTATATCATTTTTTTTTCTCAGATCGCTCGCGGGTCTTGCCTCACACCAAATTCGCTACGAATCCAACAATAAACAATCTCACCGCCATATCTAAAGCCTTACAACATTTCAACATCACCATTTTTGTCAATCATCGCATCCAATCCGGGTACCAGCATGCTACGATCAATTCCGTGACAGAAAATTCGAAAAACCTTAACATTTAATTTAACACAATCACTTCTCAACTCACAACAAAAAAAAACATAAACCATCAATTTGCATATCCTATATAAAACAGATAGTTTCCACCCGATCCTTACACAATCGTTTCATACTAAATTATCATCGGGGCAATTTGAAATATCACAAAAATGTGGTGGAAAAAGGGAAAGAGAAGAAGAGAAATTGTAGTAAATACTTTTGTGCCAAAGAAATACGTTTTTATCCAAATAATAAAATCAAACAAACATTTCTTAAACAAAGCCCAATCTGTGTATAAATTAGTGCAAGTAAATGCAGAGTTTTCCTCAAGAAACTAATAGAGGATTTATATCTGAATTTAAAGATGTTTAAATTGTTTTTCCTTACGCAAGGAAATTATCGAGGAAAAGGCAATTGAAAATTAAAAACTGATAAACTCTGGACAAAGTGGATTTTGTGAATGCGGAGTGCACAGGCTTTTTTGATAAATTACCTTATGCTGAAATCGAATCCGGACTCAAAAGTCTTTTTATCACGTAAGGGTTTCATAAGATTTATGAGTTTTGTAAATTTATAGCATCTGAATTCTGAACTTCAAAAGTATCTGAAAATAAACATTGCTACTAAACTTGGTTCTTTTACCTGACATCCTAAACGTTTGTTTAGGGTTTTGATTTGAGCCACAATAAATTCATAGACGCTACAGGATATCAATATTTTGACATTTTGATCGTTTTGGAAAACATTATGTCATAGAATACTTGTGTGTCCAGAATCGTCATCACCGCAAAGAAATCAATCGAAAATGCCTATTTACCCATTCAGAAAATTAAAGTTGTCCAGAGTTATTAAAATTTTACAATTTTCAATTGTTCTTTTCTTGAAAAATTGCCAACGCAAGATTTTTGACATCGCTGAATTCAGAGCATACGTACTCTACTAAATTTTAGAGAAAATGTATACCATCTCAAAGAAAAGTTGACGACAACTTGATTTATATTACTACAAATAATAATAAAATGCGTAAACATTTTAGTATTTATGTATAGCACTTTGGGATTTATTACTTTTTGCACAACACTTATTTATCTATACTGCTCTTACGTGGGTGTATTTGAAATAGTCATAAACTAAACAATAATATATTCACTCATTCCGATGATAATAAATGGATTTCAGTAACTTATCGAATTGTTAATTAAAAACATTTACAACACCCACAACTCAAAACATTATTCCAGCATTAACAAAGATTTATGAACAAACGTGAAAGGTTTATGTCATTTTTTTTCTCAGATCGCTCGCGGGTTTTACCTCACACCAAATTCGCTACGAATCGAATAATAAACAATCTCACCGCCATATCTAAAACCTTACAACATTTCAACATCACCATTTTTATCAATCATCGCATCCAATTCGGGTACCAGCATGCTACGATCAATTCCGTGACAGAAAATTCGAAAAACCTTAACATTTAATTTAACACAATCACTTCTCAACTCTCCACAACAAAAAAAAATCTGATGTGGCCAGGCACATGACTGTATCATACACTACGTCATTAGAATAATAGTTATTTATGTCACAAATGCCGAAAGTACGGAATAGCGCGACGAGCGGTGATGCGGCGCCTCACCGAAGACGGAGTGTCGCCGTGGCATGTGAGCGAGTCGCGCTATCTAGTTTTTGGCAGGAGCGACGTCAACGTTTATTGTGTTGCTTTTTAAGAAATAAGTATCTAAAAAAAATAAATAAATGATTTGTGTATAGTAAATGCTAAGTTGGTACCACTTTGACGAAACGTCAAGTTTAAAGGTGCGTTCCGATTGGTAGGTAGGTAATGGTAGCTCATGGCGGTGGTAGAATACGAAATTATAGTATTTCTTACATATCGTGATAATGACACATATTAGTTTGCATGTACATAAACATGAGTCACTAGCAATTTTCTATTGGAAATACTATAACGGCGTCTGCTACCACTGCCATTATCACTAATGAAAACGCACCTTAAAAAGGTAATTCAAATTCTGACAGATTTATATTTGTTCATGACACTTCCCTACCAACATACCAAAATAAAACTACACTCATCGCTATACTTTATTTATAATTTTCTCAATTTATCGTTTTTAGAATTAGTTATAAAGACGAGTTGATATTTCTTATCAACAAACAATCAAATTGGTGATCTTATTTTATTTGAAATTTGTATTTTATAATTTGCCGCACTACAGCGGCAACGTTCCATAGTGGTTCTCCAACCTCTGATGAGATCAGCTGTTTTCGAATGTGACAACACAAAAAAAATATTTGTCAAAATCCTGGCTACTATGTAATTTCATATCAATGCAGATGCGACCGATCTCGATCAAATGGAATTTGCTCTTGAAGCTAAACTATTAATTTTACCAAAAAATTTCATTAGGCATAAATTGTTCAAAATTTCCTCTACTTTAATTTATTAATTAACTATTTTGTCGAAATTACAGAAATGGCGGCTCATTTGCAAAATCCTTCAAGGCTTAGAATAAACTACCAGTTCCTTTGGACCCTTTTCAACCAAAAGCTTTTCAGCTCTAAGTTAGGTCATGAAACTTCTAAATATGAACTTTCGTTCCGATACCTTTAGTAGTTTCTCCGGAATCGTCGCCACAAAAATCGTTTACACACATACACACACACACACACACACACAGACATTTTTTTGTACCTTGGTCAAAAATGTTCAGGGGACCCATAAAGACCTATTTCCGCTAAAATCTCAATTTTTTTTTTCGGCATGATTACAATACTTTAGCATACTGCGTATGATAAAGTAAAAAACATAAACCACCAATTTGCATATCCTACATAAAACAGATAGTTTCCACCCGATCCTTACACAATCGTTTCATACTAAATTATCATCGGGGCAATTTGAAATATCACAAAAATGTGGTGGAAAAAGGGAAAGAGAAGAAGAGAAATTGTAGTAAATACTTTTGTGCCAAAGAAATACGTTTTTATCCAAATAATAAAACCAAACAAACATTTCTTAAACAAAGCCTTTCCAATCTGTGTATAAATTAGTGCAAGTAAATGCAGAGTTTTCCTCAAGAAACTAATAGAGGATTTATATCTGAATTCAAAGATGTTTAAATTGTTTTTCCTTACGCAAGGAAATTATCAAGGTAAAGGCAATTGAAAATTAAGAACTGATAAACTCTGGACAAAGTGGATTTTGTGAATGCGGAGTGCACAGGCTTTTTTGATAAATTACCTTATGCTGAAATCGAATCCGGACTCAAAAGTCTTTTTATCACGTAAGGGTTTCATAAGATTTATGAGTTTTGTAAATTTATAGCATCTGAATTCTGAACTTCAAAAGTATCTGAAAATAAACATTGCTACTAAACTTGGTTCTTTTACCTGACATCCTAAACGTTTGTTTAGGGTTTTGATTTGAGCCACAATAAATTCATAGACCCTACAGAATATCAATATTTTGACATTTTGATCGTTTTGGAAAACATTATGTCATAGAATAGTTGTGTGTCCAGAATCGTTATCAGCGCAAAGAAATCAATCGAAAATGCCTATTTACCCATTCAGAAAATTAAAGTTGTCCAGAGTTATTAACATTTTACAATTTTCAATTGTTCTTTTCTTGAAAAATTGCCAACACAAGATTTTTGACATCGCTGAATTCAGAGCATACGTACTCTACTAAATTTTAGAGAAAATGTATACCATCTCAAAGAAAAGTTGACGACAACTTGATTTATATTACTACAAATAATAATAAAATGCGTAAACATTTTAGTATTTATGTATAGCACTTTGGGATTTATTACTTTTTGCACAACACTTATTTATCTATACTGCTCTTACGTGGGTGTATTTGAAATAGTCATAAACTAAACAATAATAAATTCACTCTTTCCGATGATAATAAATGGATTTCAGTAACTTATCGAATTGTTAATTAAAAACATTTACAACACCCACAACACAAAACATTATTCCAGCATTAACAAAGATTTATGAACAAACGTGAAAGGTTTATGTCATTTTTTTTCCTCAGATCGCTCGCGGGTCTTACCTCACACCAAATTCGCTACGAATCCAACAATAAACAATCTCCCGCCATATCTAAAACCTTATAACATTTCAACATCACCATTTTTGTCAATCATCGCATCCAATCCGGGTACCAGCATGCTACGATCAATTCCGTGACAGAAAATTCGAGAAACCTTAACATTTAATCTACCACAATCACTCCTAAACTCTCAACAAAAAAAAAACATAAACCACCAATTTGCATATCCTCCATAAAACAGATAGTTTCCACCCGATCCTTACACAATCGTTTCACACTAAATTATCGTCGGGGCAAATTGAAATATCACAAAAATGCGGTGGAAAAAGCGAAAGAGAAGAAGAGAAATTGTACTCTGCTCGGGTATTATTACATCATTGTCGGTCGGATCGCGGTGTGCGCGCCTCTGAAATGTCACGTTCGTGATAGTTGGCGTTGGCGAGCCCCGAGGCATAGAATAACGGACCGCGCCGCGATCGCGCTGAGGGCCCTGACCACCGCGCGCCGATGGAATATACGGAGGCTGCGAGCGAGCCTGCTCCAGATACCGAGCAGGTGGATCTCGTGCGGAGAAAGTGATCCGATTCGGGCTGTACGATCGGTCTCTGTCGCGCTCTGTGTATACTCTTATGGATCGTATGGGTCTTGTGGCTTTGTAAGGAGTTGATGTCCTGGGCCATTCGTCAATATCTGACTGGTTTCTGACGTTTGCGTCAAACGTGATGATGTCTTGCAGGTTATGGATGTTTGTAGCGAGTAATTGAAAAGAAAATTTTCAGGGAAATTGAATGGAATAGATATTAAAAAAAATGAAATAGGTATTTAAAACGACGCAATCAAGCATTAAGACTAGAGATAGTTTTATACCTACAAATTTAGTTTTATTTCCCTCTCCCCTGTTTGTTTCTGTTTGTACGTTTGTAGGATTTTTTTCTGCATGAGATATTGAACAAAATGGTTATTTCCAAGAATACGGCAAACACGAAAAGTGAACAACTATCGCAACGAGAAAATATATTATATATTAAAATAGAAAGGTGTTTAAGGGGTAATGTCACCCTAGATTTTTTGAAAAATTTTTGGAAAAAAATTAATTTAGAAAAAGAGAATTTAGAATAAATCTTATTTAATGAACATACGGCCAAGTGTCTCTAGCTAAGCGTACATGCAAAAAGGTTAGCCTAAGAGTTTACAGCCTAGAGACCTATACGCTCTTATCTTATTTGGAGGAATTACATCCATGCTGTAAAATATAACATAAAATATCATCGAACACAAAGATTTTGTGGAAACATCCTCGGTACGTTCGCTGAACTGACGCTAACCGCACAATGTTATAGCTGTCTGATGTAACGTGTGTTGTTCTTGATTAGTTGGTAAAAAATAGCAGAAATAATTATTAACATTCCCGGAGTGTATGGTGATCGAAAGGGGTCGAAAGAAAGCAGCAGATTTTCAAATAGAATTAATATGACAAGCAGCGAATCGTTTGGAACTAGATTCAAAAAGTGCAAAAAAGCAATGTCGGTTGAAGATTTTTACAACATTGAAGTGAATGACGTTTAATTATCATCTTTTGAACTTTGTTGCTGTGTTTTCTGCTCTTCACAAGTTGTAGTATGCGAAGAAAATACATCTGGGCGATACTGCTCAATACATTCTGACCGATGAAACGTCGCAGCACGAGAATTGTCCACTTGGTGATTTCATTTTCACTTTCAGTGGCAAAGTAATTGTGCATATTGCAGCAAGTATAGCCATATGTGTTGTCAATGATGCATTATCCAGCCGTATGAAGATTATGGAGGTATTATGTATGAGCATCGGACCAAACTGCAATAATTTCTGCGCGAAGGCTGACGCACGGCGCATCATGTTTTCAGAACCATCCCTGACTGATGCTGCAAAACAGGCCCGGCTGTCGTCAAAATCAAGCAGAAAGAAACAAGAGGAGGAAAATATTAATTTGAAAAGATAATTATATGGTCCAGGCATCGCCGACTATAGCAAAATATAACAGTTCTATACACCAAAGTTACACAATACTTTAAACCGTGTTTCCTCAAAACCGCATTTTTCAAACTGGCCGGAAAGATAACTTCAACTGATCCCCGTCAATTCACTTGAAATTTTGTATGCAGCTTCAGAACAATATTATCTAGAGAAGTACGCACGGATTTTACGATTTTTTTGTTATAAACATTGTTAACCTAATTTTGTACCTAAAAGTGATGTTCAAACGTGCGCTGTTTGTTTTAAAGCGGAATTTCCGTACGTACTTCCCGAGATAATCTTATATAGAATCAATTTCTTTTTTGTTTTTATGGCTAAGTGAAAAACTGCATGCAAAATATTTCCGGCCGTGCAACCCTGTCCGCCGGAAGAGGTTTCCTTTGATGTCCTCTAACGCTTGAATTATCTATTTATTTTTGCTTTTTTTTTATTGTGAATATTCCTCAAAATATGAACAATAAAGTGCTTTAAAGAGATTTTGTAATTCATTTACTATATTGTAAAAATTATACCTACAAAAGCTGCTATTTTTCTCGCGCTAGAGTGGCATTACCCCCTAACAAAAAATACCACATGGTTACAAACAGCTTTTGATTTTTTAGTGATTTAAGTTTGTTCTATTATTAATAACTTTAAGTTTGTTCTGTTATTAATAACGTCTGCTGCTCCGGTGGAATGATATGACTTATTCGTTGTATTACAAAATTGTATTTATTAACTGGTAGACCATTTTTTGTTGTCTTTAGAAGAAGGGTCTTTCAGCACTCGATCAAAACATCTGAATTATTATAGATGAATATATCTAATTTCATCGAAACTTGGTGTGTCTCACCCCATTTGGTCGGAAGTACTTAGTAGCCATAAAAACCTTACCTCTTCAAGGTTGCATGTCAACCATTTCTGGTCAAAAAGGCACACCAAGTTATTAGGAAACCATATATTTCCTTGTATGATGGTGAAATGAAATTATTCAGACCTTACATGACGTGCCTTTCCTATGTTCAAACTGTTCAAATCATCGTTTCCCAAAACCAAAAGTTTGGTATAAAACACTATATCGGTGTATAAATAATTTGGTCACAGTAATTACTGGGAACTTGTTCAACTGAATTACAGAATTTTCACAATTTTAGCGATACCATTAAGGCAATTAAATGACCTATAAAACTGAATAAGAAGTTATGCTAAAAAGTGTCGTGATATCATAAAACCAATTCAGAAATTCAATTTTAAAGAATTGCAAAATTTGGGCTCTGAACTTCATACCAAACGATCTATTTCCAGACCTTATGTCCTTATCAAAAGTTGTCTACTCAAACCACTAGTTATTATGGTTGAAATACATACTACCATTACCTTTTATAATATATTCATAGATCAGATAATCTCAAATCATATTGCATTATTAAATCTATCGGGAGTAGGCATCTCGGTGGATATGCTCGCTCAATTTATCTTTGTTTTCAAGGTCTCAATACTTTGTTAGCCATTATTTATATTACTCGCTGTCTGCATGCGTTCACGGTTGCCAGAGAGAGTGCAGTGTCGCGATCCAGGCAAAAGGTTACCGACTGATTCAATAAGGCTCTAATGGTCAAGACGGGAATTATGAAATCAGCGTGGAAATTATTCCAGCGCCGGCAACAATAGACTCAAGTCCAATTACAATGTTTATCTCGAACGATAATCGTGATTATGTCGAGCTTTATATTTGCTTAATACCCTATTACTGACTGTATAAAGGCGTATGTAGGGATACTTAGATGCTTAATGAACGATTATGTGTATATTTAAGAGAATCATGAGAAGCTTTTCTTTCAAAGGTATTATTTTTTTGATAAAACAGTTAAAAAGTTTATAGCAAATTTTATGGTGGTTGTATAAGTGTGATGCTTGTTTCTCAGCAATAAAAGTAGTCCACAGAATACTGGCTGGGTTTATAGCATGCGTTTTAACATTGTTTCTTTCTACTAGTTTTATGGTTAAATAAATTATATGCAAGCAGGTTTGAAATAAAATTTTCTTTCCACTGATGTCACCTCATGTATAAATCAAAATTCTAAAAGTTGAAAAAATTTTGATGCTGTTCTTGATTAATATGCTACAACTCATAAAAATTAGAAAGCTGTATATGTTGGCGTTTTCCCGATTTTTCAAAACTAAGAAGAATTGGCGGTGTTTTTGCCCTGTAAATTTCATTCGTTTAACTTTAGCAATTAATTACTCCGGAAATAATCCATACATTTCAACGAATTAAAAAGTAAAATCACCTGCGGAATGCTAGCTTTCAATGTGCAGTTTTGTAAAATCATTTGATTAGTGGTTGACCCACAAAAAGAATAATGGAATATAGACTATAGGCTACCCACTAATTCATAGGTTTAAAGTTTATTACATAATCATTGTTTATATTGCATTTTCCCTACAAAAGATCGAGTTGAAGCGTCTCATGATTGCTGTAGTCTTTTGATATTTTTACTTTATCATACGCAGTATGATGAAGTATTGTAATCATGCCGAAAAAAAATTTTGAGATTTTAGCGGAAATAGGTCTTTATGGGTCCCCTGAACATTTTTGACCAAGGTACAAAAAAATGTCTGTGTGTGTGTGTGTGTGTGTGTATGTGTGTGTGTGTGTGTGTGTGTGTGCGTATGTGTGTACTCGATTTTTGTGACGACGATTCCGGAGAAACTACTGAAGGTATCGGGACGAAAGTTCATATTTAGAAGTTTTATGACCAAACTTAGAGCTGAAAAGCTTTTGGTTCAAAAGGGTCCAAAGGAACTGGTAGTTTATTCTAAGCCTTTTTCAAGGATTTTGCAGATGAGCCGCCATTTCTGTAATTTCGTCGAAATAGTTAAATAATAAATTAAAGCAGAGGAAATTTTGAATAATTTATGCCTATGACATTTTTTGGTAAAATTAATAGTTTAACTGCAAGAGCAAATTCTATTTGACCGAGATCGGTCGCATCTGCATTGATATGAAACTACATAGTAGCCAGGATTTTGACAAATAGTTTTTTTGTGCTGTCACCACAGAAATGTCTATGGCTGTCACCACGCTGTCACACTCGGAGAACCGCTATGGAACGTCATCTACAGTGTCATGAACGAATATAAATCTGTCAGAATTTGATTTAGCTTTTTAAACTTTACATTTCGTAGAAGTGGTATCAACCTAACATTTTCTATACCAAAATATAACTATTTTCGATTTTTCTTTAAATACGTATTTCTCAAAAAGCAACACAAAAAACGTTGATGTCACTCCTGCCGAAAACTTCATAGCGCGAATCGCTCACATGCGACGACGACGCTCCGTCATCGGTGACTCGCCGCATCACCGTTCGTTGTGCTATTCCGTACTTTCGGTACTTGTGAGATAAACAACTATTATTCTGATGACAGTAGGTAGTGTCAAATGCTGATGCTTTGACAATACCTTCGATTGATACTATTGACTATCAAAATATCTGTCAAATCCTGGCTAACTATTTTAATTTTAATGCAGACACGATTTATCTCTGTCAAATGGATTCTCATGCAGCTAAACTATTAATTTTATATATTGTATGATAAAGTCATGTGCCTGGCCACATCAGATTTTTAAGTTTTATACGCTCAGAGCTGAGGTTTGTAATATATGTAATATATCAAGAGTTGTATTTATTTGATATTGTTTGTGCATGTATTTTAAATATTATTAGTAAATACACTGCTGAAACTGTTATAATAGTTTGAATATTAATATAACAAAATCGGGCATACTTTTCAAATATTTTTTGGGTTTATCAAGCAAACTTAATTTAGTATTCACCACTAATCGGAAAATCTGCTAACTCCATATTATTAGATCTAACCGCTTCCATCAAAATCTTGTTCACAACATTATTTTATAAAAACTGACGAAAACATAAACGCCAATCGATAGAAGAGATTTCTCTCGTACCGGGTCACATATTATAATCAAAATTATGCATACATTTAGAATTTACTTGTTAGTTAAAATTACTACCTTGACAATTTATCGTCCTTTTTGTGTAGTAATAATAAGCTGCCCCGGTTCTCTCAGCTGTGTCGGTACTCTCCGACATGACAGCACCGCTAACGCCTCCCTTCCCCGCAGCACACCAAAGACCGTAGAGCGTCGGAATTCACGCGGAGTTTCAGCACGATCTTTTGTATGAAAAAAGCAAGATAAACAATGCATATGTAATAAACTTTAAATCTATGAATTATTGGGTAGCCTATAGTCTATATTTCATTGCACATTACACATTGCTTTGGGTGCAGTATTTATTTTTCTGTGTGTATGTGTGGTATTTTCGCTGAGTTTCTGGGCTTTATTATAGTTCAGGCTTCATGGTTACCGCCAACAAACTAAACAACCTTTTCTAAAATTTTCTATAAAACACTAAGATTCATTCGTTGCGCCTTATCTTCGACCTATTTGTAATCTCTTGTACACTCAGTGGATACCTTACGTAATCTAATTAGAAATTTTCACATATACGCGTACCAGATTCCAGAGACCAGGGCAACCAAGCGACCATTACAAAATACCGATAGCGATAGTACTATTCTTGCAGGCAAGCAAGGATTTGATATTTCACGACAATAATAACTTCACCACAATCGTTAGAGCGGACGAAACATAGCCGGCAATACGGCGACCGATAGCACGTCGCGGAGTTAATGCAAGAACAAAAACACAGACTCACAAATACACACGGGGGGAATATATTCCGTAAGATTAGATAAAATGGAAAGTGCGCTCAGGACGGGATAGCCTATAGCGTATACCTTAAGGTGCACCTTTGCGAGCGAAATTAAAATGTATGCCCGTGTCAACACAATTACTTATTGTCGAAGTTATGACCTTTATTAAGAGTATTTATGGATCACGTTGTTGCGGCGCTGCGTTTTCATTACGCTCTACGGTCATTATAAACTTCGCGAACACTCTGGAAATGTATCTGGCGCTGTTTCGAACGCGTTTATCTCGAATTATTTGTACCCGGCTTAATTGGTTTTCAATTTCAACAAGGCGATTTTAGGTTTGGCAGAGTGCGGAGATAATAATTCTTCAAGGCGGTCGGTAAATACTGAGAGGCGTGTAGGCGGTTTGTGTAAATAAATAAATAAATACGGCCAGGTACAGCAATAAAATATTGAACTGAGATCATAATTTCTGTGGCGCGCATAAAATAAAAGTTACGGGTTCTCATTAGTGTTTCGCGGAAATGCTATCGGGCAAGTTATGGTGTATTTGTAACAGTCCAATCAAGGATTTGTCACTTGGCTACAAACAGAGGTTGGCTAGGTACACTAGTTTCTTTAACATGTCAATGGATTTCTGCATATTTATTTTGTTTTGCACTTTCAATGAACCAATGTTTAAAAGCAATAATCTAATATTAAGATTCAGTTATCATATAAGAAGGTTTTCAGGAAAACGATTAAAACGGATAAAAAAGGATCCTTGCTAGGCCTTTGATTAAAGTGAGATTGATAAATTGACCTATCACAATAATAGGTGATATCTATAGATTTTTTCCATTTTTACGAACCTGAGAACCAAAAGTCTTCAACTAATAAGTGTGAGATGTGTAAAATTATTTAAATTCTTTAAATATGTGTGCGTGGATGTAAAAGCGGGCCAGTTTTCCGTTTCTATCACGTTACGCTCTAGCGCATTACGGTATTGACGCTCACAGTGGCACAAACACATGTCCGTATAATAGCAGTTTGTAAACTTTTTTTGTACAAAATATAATTACAAGGTTATATAATATTCCGGGACAATTACTACTTTTATATTAAATTCACTTGTTGTTTGTCTGTTTTGTCGTTTGTCTGTTTGTTTGTTAGGTTAAAATCTTGTAATCGATAAAATACGTAGGCTTTCACGGCCTGAATCATTTAGAAAATAAACATAAACATTTCCTATACAGAAATATAACCATTTTGTAATAATAATAACACTTTATTAATTCATAAATACCCGAAGGTGTTGAACATGTCAAGATAAACAAAGAAATACAAGAGAAAAAAAAAAAAAAAAAAAAAAACAAATAGATCTCTAGTAGATTAAATTTCAACATCAAAGAATTGCTCAATGCTATATAAGACATTTAACATCAATAGATTGGAAAGTTTTATCCGAAATTTTTTAAGCGGTAGCATCTTATACGAAGAAGGTATATGATTGAAGATCTTGATCATCTGTGTCACGGACCCCTTCTGAATGGTTGAAGAAGTAGTTTGTGGAATCTTTAGGACAGCATCACAGTTCCCCCTGGTCTGATAAGAATGGTCGGTTTCATATTTCTGGAACAGAGTGCTATAATTTTGTTTGACAAAACAGGCCGATTCTAGAATGTAAGTACTCGGCATAGTTAGTATTCTGTTGTTTTTGAAATGGTTGACACACGATTCGGTAGTCTTCAAACCCAAGACCGATCTCAAACATTTTTTCTGTAGTCTAAATATTGTTATAGCAGCAGGGCTATTGCCCCAGAATGGAATTCCATATTGAAGGCGGCTATGTACATATGCATGGTAGCTGGATAGCGCTGCTTGCCTACTCACTACAGTTGATATCGTTCTTAGTGCATAAATGTAGGAAGATATTTTTTTTCTTAGATCGTCGATGTGATGTTTCCAGGTGAGATGACAGTCGAGTACTACACCAAGAAATTTCGAACTATCAACTGAGGTAAGCAACACATCATGATAGTCCAGAGATAATATTTCTTCAGATCTTAGGGAAAATTTTATTATCTGAGTTTTTGCTACGTTTAATTTCAAATTGTTCTGTCGAAACCAGCCTTCGAGTTTATTCATTGTGTTCAAAATCTCATCCTGTAGGGCCTTGTCGCTTTCTGTCTGTATTACTACGGAAGTATCATCAGCATACATTCCAAGGTCATGAGAAAGCAGATTTGCTAGGTCGTTAGTATAAATAACATAGAGGACAGCACCAAGTATAGATCCTTGTGGCACGCCTGTTTTTACTTGTATCCAATCAGATTTAACAGCTTCTCCTGTTTCTTTAATGGTTGCTATAACTTGTTGTTGTCTGTTGCTGAGGTAGGATTTGATGATATTCAGGGCTGGTCCTCGAATACCCATAAAATCCAGTTTTTTTAAGAGAGTGTGGTGATCGACGCTGTCGAACGCTTTTGACAAATCAAGGAATAGTCCTGCAGTTTTCATTTTTTTATTAAGTCCTTCTAAAATATTGTCAAGCGCGGTGTGTATGGACCGTTGTGTTGATCTTCCCTTTAAGTAAGCGTTTTGCTTCATCGATATGAGGTCAAATTTATCTAGAAATTCCATAATTCTAGACAATATCACACTTTCAAATATTTTAGCAATTATCGATATTAGCGCAATGGGTCTGTAATTCACTATCTCCTTTTTAGATCCTTTTTTATAAATTGGTTTTATGTGGGATTTTTTGAGTTGTTCTGGGAAAAGTTCGGCTTCAAAGCAACGATTTACTAAAAACGATATTGGTGAGCTTAGTACTTCTGCACATTCTTTTAATAATTTAGTAGGTATTTCATCTGGTCCAGTTGCGGAGGTGTTTTTCAGAGAATGGATTGTGTTGTAGATTTCTGTCGGTGTTGTATTGGCTAGGTATATTGTGTTATCTTGTTTTTTCATCAAATGGAAATCATTTGCCGTCTGGTACGTTGGATCACTGCATATGTCGACAAAGTATGTGTTAATTCGATTAAGAGTACAGATATTTTCGGGTTCATCTGGTTGTTGTAGATGATTGATATTGAAGTATTCACGAGTTCTTCCGGTTAGATCGTTGACTATCTTCCATGTTGTTTTTGGTTTGTTCTTTGAATTTTCTATCATGTTCGAAAAGTATTCCTTTTTCCTCTTTGTAATCAGCTGATTCAACATATTTTTATAATTGTTGTAGTCCGGAAGTTGTACTTGCCCTGTTTTTACACCCTGGTATAGTTGCCTTTTTATGTTGCATTTTTCTTTTAGTTTGCCATCTATCCAGGTCTTGTTGCACTCGGTAAAGATCTTTTCGCGAGAGTTTGATATCATTGCCGTGTGTACATGATATAATAGTCTTTCTGTACATATTTCAATATTATTGTGGTACAATTGCTGTTCCCAATCTATAGCACACAACTGCAGTTTTACTTTTTGCATATTTGCTAGTGTCATACTCCTCACCTTCCTTTTCTCTTTAGTTTCTGGTGCCATGGGAGTGACACTTGTTAATTCTAAACGAATTTCTTGTCCATAATGATCTGATAGTGCTGTTGAAACTATGTTTCCTTTTAGTTCACTATTATTAACAAATATGTTATCAATAAGCGTTGCAGAATGTTGTGTTACTCTAGTTGGGTGATCTATTGACGGGTGCAGGTTGTACGATAGAAGGATGTCGTTGAATAACTTCAAATTTGGATCGTGTGTTTTTAAGAGATTGATATTGAAGTCGCCGCATAACATTAACTTATTTTTACCTATGTTCTTATAGGCTTGACTTAGAATGTCCTCTAGAAAAACAAAGAACTCGTCGATGTCGCCTGTAGGAGGTCTGTAAACACAAACAGTGATGATATTCAGCTGGGGCAAATTAACAGCGCAGCATTCCACTACACCCTCCCTAGATTTTTCTTTCAAATCTATTAATTCATTGAATATAAGGTTTTTACGTACATATATACAGGATCCTCCATGCGTTCGGTATTTACGGCAGAAAGAAGTTGCAAGAGTGTAGTTGTTTAGTATCGTTCTCTGCAATTGGTGTTCTTGGAGCCAGTGCTCTGTAATTGCAACTGCATGGTAATCGTATTTGTTCTTCGTTTCTAGTAATATTGTTAGCTCATTAGTCTTATTGGAAAGACATTGAATATTTTGATGCAACAAATAGAATGCTGCATTTTCTGAAGATTGACATGCGTTCTTTGTTATCGTTCTTCCTTCCTTCGTCTTTGAATATGGAATAAAAAACGATCTAATTTCGCTCCAGCGGGCCATATGTCACCTGACTTAATTAAAGGCAAATCACATTTTTTGCACGAAATCTTGAACGACGAGTAATCATTCGGATGTTTGGCCGCTAATTTTTCGCATTTAACATTGCTGAATTTTTTGGACTTCAGGTAATCTACAATATCCTTTTCCGTGGTTGATGGGGCTAGTCGATATAGATGCAGGTACGCTTGTGGTTCTACCCCTTTAATGGGAAGATCATCAGTAACTTTTCCGTGAGTTATTATTGGTTTGGATCTTTTTTTATTAATTATTGTTAGTTTATCATACGCAGTATGATAGTTTTGTAATTGTGCCGAAAAAAAAAATTGGGATTTTAGCGGAAATAGGAAAATTAAAAAAGAATAATAATTAAATTGCTGATGCAAAAACTAAACTTTTGCGCTATGACGCTACCAACTTTTGCAAAGTTTAAAAGTTAATAACTTCGCGCATACTTGCAAGTTACGCCGACTCCAACATTTTTGTAATAATTTCGATATTAGTTTTAAGATTTTTAGTAGAATTTATCATTTAATTATTCCGTTTAGGTGTTATAGGTTTTTTAATCTATAGCGCCATGATGGGCCTGGGGGTTACAAAATACTCTAACCTAGGTAACAACTGGACAAATTTTCAAAATTATTGCAAATTTTGGAAAAGGTTAAACATTTTTTTATTGATTCAAGCATTTTCGTCGGAAATCTGCCCACATGCAAAATCTCAACTAGTTTGAACCAATTTTCAAAATTTTAGCAAATTTTGGAAAAGCTTCTACTTTTTCTAATGATTCGTGCATTGTCACTAGAAATGTGTCCATATGCAAAATTGCAACTCGATTGCACCCTGGGAAGTAGGTAAAATATGCTAATGCGCAAGAGCGTAGCGTGATATCGACAAGTGGCCCCAAACAAAAACGCATTTTTTCATGCGTTTCCAACCGCAGACGGGTTTCGGACGAACACATCTGATAAAAAAACAAAATAAAGAGACTAATTAGCCAATAACACACAAATGTGTATTTTGAACCACTTTAACTTTATTTACATTTTTAAGTGTAACTTAGCATTAACTAAGAGTTGTAACATTGCTTTTGTAATTTCCTTTAGATAAATATTTGCCCTCAAAGCATACCAAATTTGAGTTGCCTAGAACTATTATTTAAAAAGTTACAGGTTTCGAAAAAAAAGTGTTCGCCTAATATTTTGAGCAGTGTAGTTAACATAACAAACCATATGAAAGTGGCAATTAGAATTATTAAACTCCTTTCTATACGCGATCGAGTGATTACGAGGAACTGTAAGAAGAGACGCAAGCTACTGCACGGCTATAATTCAAATGATTTTTGTTGCTGGGAGTTAGATAGAGTGAACATGACGAAATGGGAAACAGATCACGGTGTCAGATCGTAGCGACAAAACGCTCGATTACAATTTCTCTTTTCGATGCTGTATTAATCACGCCGTTCTCACGGAATCACGGTAAAATCGATGGGAAGGAATATTTAAACATTAATTATGACCGCTCCTGCGTTTGTTCAGGTCAACCAAAGAATGAGAGTAGTGTGTATCGGTTACAATGTGTAGGTGAATTTGATCTAAATATCAATTCAGTTCTTCACTTGGTTTAACTACAGAGGCAGAGCAAAATATGTGATTTACTTGCTTACATGCTTTACATTTTATACTGTTGGCACACGGTTGATACACATTTTAATAGCAACTTAGATATAAAGTTGTCAAAACTTTATATGCTCTGGTATTAGATATTGATGCATTCACTCATATAGGAATAATTTCTGATAATAGATACGTCTAGTATGCATTTAGTGTGATGTCGCTTGACCTTCACAATAAATCCGCGCAGCGAAATGGTTCAAATAATTAATGGTTTTCGTGACAAGAAGCGATTCTAGCAGCGAGGGGTTTGCAGTCTAACCGAGCGTTGAAGTCTCGGAGACTTCAACGGTCGGTCGGGCTGCAAACCCGACGCGGTGTCGCTTTTTCTGAATTACCATAAGCGCGGCAAGCGTTCTTAAAAACGTTAAAAGCAATTGTATGTAGGAATAGTTCCCGCGTGTTCGCATTAATTAATCAACAATGGCAATTGCAAATCGAGAGAAGTCGGCCCGTTGAAAAATGCAAATAGATTCGACCTACGGGTAAATTGATTGTGGGCAGCTACCAAGAACCGATAAGAGGCGATAAATATTACCATCAGTTCAGTGCGGCCAGTCGCTCGCAGTTTCATAACTTTACGCATATTACATAAATTATTAACACTTTCATCGCTGAAAGTATACGGTTATAGGTGTATCGACAATGTGAGATAGATAGGCAACAATTTAATGGTGAAATCGTTATCCTTCGTGCAAAATGTTGATGATTTATACCTTTTGCTTTGTTTAACAACCCCTAGATATCATTTTAAATGATTAAAAACAATGTAAATACGTTTTTGACTGTATAAATAACTTATCCAAATATTCCGCCAAAATGTTCTATGAATATGGTTGCTTTTTTGTGAGGAATACACAGTGCGATTTACTTGTATAATATTTCCTAGGTGTATAATAGATCAAGGCGCAATAATTCTTCTTATTAGTTTCTTTTTTGTAATTCACCAGGAATTTTTTGTATTATTTTTGAATGCATATTCTTAGAACCAGGGCTGTCGAGTCGGAAAATATGTTCCAAGTCCAAGTTTAATTACTGTAGAACAAAAAACATGCGAGATGGTCGTTGCCTCAGCAGGCAGTAAACAAATAAAACCAAGTATTCTATTAGGTGTTTTACACAGTATCTACCCACAGTACCCACAGTACCTACACGGTATATGGAAATAATCAAATTACAAAACACACTTTCTAAACGAAACTGAAGACGATTCACAAAATTAATCTGACAGAAATTTTAAAAAGGAAATATGGACAAGAATTATACCTGTAGCCATAATTATAATTATTTTCAGCTTTGAAAATAATTAAAAATGATTTAAGGGTATCTTTGCAGGAGAATTAGTTGGACCTATTCAGTCCCTCAAAATAATTTTACTAACGTATATTGCACTTAATTTTGTTTTTATTAGAATGAATTTTATTTCATATTATACACTGTATGCACCCATAAGGCGGCTTTTGTTATTATTAGAGATATGAAGTCGGTTAAATGGACAAAGTCGTGCCGATTTGTATTTTCTCTAATGAGGAAACAGTTTATCACTTAATGATTTCAGGGATATTTTGAATAAACTAAGAAATTACTTTTTAAAAATAATGATAATAATGATAATGATATAGGTCATTTTATTTACATATAGCTTGTCAGTTTAAATATTTTCGCCAACAAATTCGCTGGACACAAATAAAAGTTCTGTTCTTCCTATGGGTTCAGCATTTGTTTGTGAGTAATTTGATATGCACAAGCCGTATGTTTAATACAATCAGAATACTAGAATAGAAATTTAATTTAACTCAATTTGTTTCTTTTTTTCCTGGTACATAGTGTTTTCGTTTTCATAGCAAATTTAATATTACATGGTTGTATTATTCTGTCTCAAATTTGTGATTATTCACATGTAAGATTTTTATTACATTGAATTATTTGAAAATATTTTTGTATGCAATTGTTCTGGAGTCGGTGTTGGAGTCGGAGTAGAAAATATTTTTACCGACTCAGCAGCCCTGCTTAGAACCATTGACAGTCTCTTTAATATAAATGATGATAATGATAACTATCTTCTAAATTAAAGCTACAATAACTTTTTTATATTAGTCTACGAAACATTAGTTAATGTAAAAATATAAAAGCGATAAGAAAAATAAACTTCACATGGTGAGTGTGTTTCGGTAGAATTTTAATCTGGAAGCAGTTCTGAAATCGGTCTAGAGTTCAGGAAAATTTGTGTAAAAAAATCTACAGAAAATACCAGAATCGCTTGTTTTTTGTTTGATATCTTTTTTTGCTATGGATAGAGTAGTTTTTTAATATTAGCCATAGACCATAGTAGTTTTCTATTCTTGTCTTTTTAACATATTAAGTCACCGTTCGATTGACATCTTCAATAGAAAAAAAAAAAAAACGATTATTTTTTTTATTTGTTATGGTTGCCAATGCAAAAACATGCAATACCTATATTAGAGGCACATGTTAGATGTACACAATTAGTTATAAGTATTAACTATAACTTATAACTATAAAGCAATAAACACTGCGTTCAGCAAGGCTCATGATTAACCACTCATGTCCGGCCGGGTATAACCGGTACGGCGGTACCTGGGACAACGTGAGTCATTACAGACATGCATACAGTGCGTATCCATAATAGGCCTGTCCTATTTATCCCTAATACGGCCAGCCTGACGTTGGGACGTTCTCGGCCCAATCCTCTCGGCCCAATCCTGACTCTCACAGTCACTGAAACAACTAGAATCAAAACAAACAATAACTTAATCATTTCGCACTATTACAAACGCAATGGCATCAACACTGCAGTACATCTGCCTTGTGTGATATCCGCCAGCATGCAACAACAAACGCCCAAGCATCAACACCGCAGTACGCCAGCCCAGTGTGATATCCGCCAGAAGGCAACAACAAAGGCCCAAGCATCAACACCGCAGTACGCCAGCCCAGTGTGATATCCGCCAGAAGGCAACAACAAACGCCCAAGCATCAACACCGCAGTACGCCAGCCCAGTGTGATCTCCGCCAGAAGGCAACAAAGGCCCAAGCATCAACACCGCAGTACGCCAGCCCAGTGTGATATCCGCCAGAAGGCAACAACAAACGCCCAAGCATCAACACCGCAGTACGCCAGCCCAGTGTGATCTCCGCCAGAAGGCAACAAAGGCCCAAGCATCAACACCGCAGTACGCCAGCCCAGTGTGATATCCGCCAGAAGGCAACAACAAACGCCCAAGCATCAACACCGCAGTACGCCAGCCCAGTGTGATCTCCGCCAGAAGGCAACAAAGGCCCAAGCATCAACACCGCAGTACGCCAGCCCAGTGTGATATCCGCCAGAAGGCAACAACAAACGCCCAAGCATCAACACCGCAGTACGCCAGCCCAGTGTGATCTCCGCCAGAAGGCAACAAAGGCCCAAGCATCAACACCGCAGTACGCCAGCCCAGTGTGATATCCGCCAGAAGGCAACAACAAACCCCGACTGCTTTAACCAAGTTTAGAGTTATCACAATAACTGCTTTAACAAGGTTTAGAGCCGTATCAACATTCACATATTCACAACAATGCTGGTGACTTTACTATTCATTTCTATATCTTCTGTTTTCGGCTCCTAGCTCAGGAACTACATGTGGTTTACTTTACATCTCAAACTCAGGAACCGTAATTTGGCACAAAATGATGTTATATTTCTCTCAAAACTAAAAAAAACTAAAAAAAATTAAATTATTACCACACATACCTTATTCATCTGCCCAATGTGCAAAGGCCAATTCATTTCACAACATATGTTACACAAAACATAAGGGTTTTCCGTTCTCTAATTATAATACCTAAAGAACATAAACTTACGATTCATGAATTATGAATCACAAAACATTGATAAGTACCAATACTCAATTACTTGATAGACAAGACTTTCCATTCTCAATTTATAACACACGAAGAACAGTATCTTATAAGTGTCTGATTATTATACACCAAAACACATAAACTCCAAATTCTCAGATTCAGGTACACAAAGCTATAAATTTCAATTCTCTAATTACGATTGACGATGAACATTAATTTTCAATGTTCAAACCATAATACACAAACTGCAAACGCTAAAATCTCAAACTCAGCTACAGCCAGTCGTACAATTATAATTACTGGCTTTGAAGTTGGTGTTATTTATACAACTAAAATAATTGAAACACCCAAAACCAGCTAGCTGTTAGAGTTAGTCAACGATGACGATTTAGATATGATACTTTGTATAGAAGTAATACAATCGTTTTTATTTTTACCCCTATAAATTGAAAAGACATGTAAATTATAAAGCGACTCTTTATTTTCCAGTTGTACCTATGTTCGATTACCTAATCAAAATCTTGGGTCACACGATAAACAAAATTGCACTTCTACTTAACGGCTTTTAAAACGTCTTACAGTAGTAACGTTGAAAACAATAAAGTATCTACAATGTTTGAGGCCACTTATAAAGGCTCAGTCCATTTGCTCGAACCCAGCACCGACAAACGCTCTCTTTCCACATAGCGTGTCTACACAGACAAAAATAAAAGTACGCCGAAAAACGGCATAAAGTTACACTTCAGAATGACATCGGCCAACATTCACTTAAATGCCACGACAAATACTCCACAATACATGTCAGCAAAAAGACCAAAGTCATTATGGTCAAACACTAACACTTGTGAATATCAACATCGGCTATCACCGATATGGTCCACATACCGTTTCATTCACATACGTTTCAGTTTATTTAAAAACACTTCAACCGTCGCATACGCGAACTTAGCTGCCACGAAACCAATAGTTCAATGTCCAACAGAGGTCAATTGAATTTGCAATCTTGGTTCTTTAACCCAAAAACAGAGTAAACTCAATACTGTTCATGTAAGAAAGAAAAGCACATTGAATTTAGCGTTTGTCACATTATATTACCGAAAAACAAATATAACGGACATTCATATGACATCTAACCTATCCGTCATAGCATCGTGAGTCAAATAATCAAAACACGCACCTTTTTCACATAAATCTGCTTCCAAATTAACCAACAACGTACGTCTACGATACTCCAATAATTAAAAACAAACTCACCAGTACTAAAACATCAAAAACAGCTGATACAATACCAAATAGTTACGTAATTCCATCCCACAAAACAGTCATCTCCGAAATTTAGTCCGCCTATTGCTATGGTTCAACTTGGCACAAATTATCGCAATTTGTCAGGATTTCCAGCCGGCACATAGTTATATATAATCAACAACTTGCGTGCTCGAGTAAATTTTCCAATGTACCAAGTATGACGCATACGGTCTGGTTTTCTTTGTTCTTGAAACGTCGCTGAAATTCGTAAATCAAGAAAAAAAATCGCATGGGCGAATTCCACTTCTGATATTAGAGGCACATGTTAGATGTACACAATTAGTTATAAGTATTAACTATAACTTATAACTATAAAGCAATAAACACTGCGTTCAGCAAGGCTCATGATTAACCACTCATGTCCGGCCGGGTATAACCGGTACGGCGGTACCTGGGACAACGTGAGTCATTACAGACATGCATACAGTGCGTATCCATAATAGGCCTGTCCTATTTATCCCTAATAACCTATTTTTTTCTTTAGTTAAAACGTGAACTGTGTGAGAAAAATATTGAGTTAATCGGAGCACCACGCACAGATTCTAGCAAAGTAATTTTAATTGTAAAGTTTAAAAGACTGCGACAATCAGGTCTGAAACCGGTCTAGTTTTTGAGCAAATTGGTGCCAAAATTCTACAGAAAATACCAGAATCGCTCGTTATTTGTTCGATATTTCTGTTTTGTTATTGGATAGAGTAGTTTTCTAATATTGGACAGAGTATCTTTCTATTCTTGTCTTTTTAACAAATTTAGTCTACCGTTCCTTTGACATCTACAATTGAAAAAGTACCGATTATTTTTTTAGTTTGTTATGGTTGCAAATGCATAGACTTGCGATATAAAAAAGTCAATGAAGTATAGGTATGAAGTATTTTTATTTTTAGTAGTAATAGATGCTCAGAATTGTCCAAAATTATTTTAATGAGTTTTTGATCGCAGAGTGGTATTTTCTTTCTTAAGATAAAACGTGAAATGTGTGAGATAAATATTGAGTTAATCGGAGCACCACGCTCAGATTTGATAAATTTTAAACGATTGCGACAATCAATCACAAATAGTCATCAAATTATTATAACAAATACTCGACATTACATATTAATACTCTACACACAGCACCATTTCTCGTATCAAAACAACTCTTATTCATCAAAAACCAGACATAATATTTCTCCAGACAGTGCGCGTTCAAGAGTGGTCCTTTCACTACCACTAAACCGGATAATTAATTTAACACTCCTCACAGCAACCGTATAAATCGATCTCTGAAACCGGTGCGCGCTGCTCTCTATCTCGCTGACATATAACTCATCCCGACGAACAGACGTATATTTCAAGAGCGTATAACCGCGCGCGGCGGGCCTCACTATCGGGTCCAGCCGGACGGTTTTTAGCAATGACAGGAACAATTAATAGGTGCCCCGGGTTATTCCCGGTGATTTATAGTAGAAACTCATTAGAGCCTGCGGTGAGTACACGCGCACATCCGACCGTCTCTCCTCTGTGGAAGACGAAAGAAGAAGAACGTCTCCACCTACGCACGGTTCTCTTCGCCATTCATCATACACAGAGCGCGCGCACATCTCGCACTGCGGTAATTACCATTATGGGAACAATCCGTAGTGCCGCGAACCGCTAAAAGTATTGGCAAAGCGAATGAAACGCGCTTGCACGCGAATGGAGATGGCAGAACGGAGAAGAGCTCGTGCTGACTCGTCCCGGTAATTGATGTTAATAACCGCCTATATAAATACTAATTGCTGTGTATCGATACGAAATGGTCTGCGGTCACGCCTATTGCTAGCTTCTTTGCACGACCACAAACCCCATGATCTATGCGACACGAGTTACCTGAATTTTGTACTACTGAATTCTTGGTAAAGAGAAGATATAAATTTAAAATAAACGTAGGTACTTCATTGTTGGTTAATACAATGATCAATATAAAATGAAGAAATAGGAGTTAACTTGTTGAGAACCGCTCACATTGTCATAAAACTAGAATGGGAAATTTTATGACAATTTGAATATGTCACACATTTACTGTTACCGATAGTCGCTGATAGTAAGTATTGATAGTAAGTATGTTTGACAAAACTCGACCTGCTGATAATAGAAACGACGTGGAAATATTTCTATCTCGTCAGGTTTTCGAAAAAAAAAAATGTTGTCAAGATACGTAAAACACCTGATTTTGGTTGTTTACGAATTTATAACGGTTGAACCCAGGGACCTAGAATCTCCAAAAAGATCTCCATCAAAACCAAAAACTATGTATTTTTACTTGTAATCCTCAAAGTTAGTTCACTAACAAACAAGCTGCTGTTTTAGATTGGTCGCTATAAATACAGCCCACATGGATTGCATACACGACACTGACAGTGAACCGGCATCATTACGTTACAAATTTGTTAATGATATATTTTTTCTATTTCCTTGTAATAATATATACCATATCTGGCAGAAAGTTGGACACTAATAGATTATGTGTCATCAATTAGTGTCTACTAGTTTACCCTCATTTTGTTTCTGCCTCTTATTGTCGAATTTTTACGACACAACCAACATGAGACAAAATATTAGCCAATATTCCCAACTAAACCAACCATAATATTGATGTACTGCGAGCATTTTTTAAGGGATCATGTGTTTTTGCTTGAAGCAATTACCTACACGTACCCTAACTAATTTTAAATTTTCATTTTATTTAGACAATTCTGGCTTTTTGTATAAACCCCCATAATAAATGTGTCTCTAGTCAAAAATGATAACTATATCTCTCAGTCTTTGTAAATATATAGTCCAACCAATAGTAAAATATTTAAATAAAGGCATCGCTGTCGTCATCTCCATGATTTAAAAAATACTGTTTTATGGCAGACCAGTTTGGTACTATTCTGTGAAGTGCTTTGGACAACTCATACACATATATTATACACATATTATTGGCACACTTCCTATCATCTGAACAACATACATATTAAAATAATCAACGAAAGTTCAAAACATATTTTGTTAATTAATGTATTTTTATTTAATGTTGATTTCTGACAAGCAAAATTCCTACCTTTAAAAAATACCCGTCTTTTTGAAAGCCATTTTTCCCGCATGCTCTCAAAAACTAAATTTAAATTGTTGTGAAGATTGAGTAATAGAGTGCTTCTTATTTTGAGAAAAAATCCTTTTTTTCAAGTGAAATCGCTGCAAACTATATGATTAGAGGGATAATGGTTATTACGTAAACTCGTCAGTAATATAGAATCAACTAAAGAAGCGAACGATAATTAACCCAGGTGAGGATAATTTTTGGAAAAAACACCTCCGCGTGAATTTGAACCAGGAACCCTCCAATTGCCGGTTGAAAGCTCTCCCAGTTGAGCTACAGAGGCGATGGAAATTTATAGGTTTTATTTGTCACTTCAGGACTTGCAATCCGAGTTTTCGAATTAAACAAACCCGTCGTGACACCTATTGGGGCTAGATGGAAGTTTGGTACCTAGGAATCGCTAAATGTTTATTGCTAAATAGCTCATACAGATGAAAAATTCAAGGGATAATGAGATATATGATTAGAGTAACAATACAATACAACCATAATTTTTAAAAAATGTTTAGGGTCGCTACAGTTGCTCAAAAGATCGGTGATTATCTTTAGTTAACCCGGAGAATTTAACTGAAAACCCGTAACCCGGAGAATGGTCGCAAAAACCAAAGTCTACGGGTCAAAATGACCATGCTGGCAACCCTACTTTGATGAGTGAGTACTAATTTTTCAACGCAGGTAGCGTTGATAATGAATTTTACAGTTAAACTGTGTTTACACATACATAACCATTTTTGGTAGTGTAAATATACTTACTTATTAATATTTTTAGAACTGCTTTGTAAATAAACAATTTCTGGGCTAAAAATTTTGTTGTAGAGGAAGCACCAATTTTTCGGAAGAATAAAATTTGCTTAGATATCATTTATAAAGAACTATTCTATTTGTTGCCCACTATCTGAGACCGTTTTGAAATCTCCTGATTAAATACACTTTAATAAATAATTTGAAAAAATCACCTATTTTTGCAATTTTCTGTATTTTTTGTTCAAAATTAATATACAGTGTGCAGAAAAACCTAAGTTACTAAAAACAATGTCGTAATTTGTTATTAGTAATTCTGAAAACAATGTTATAATGTGAACGCAAAGCCGAACAAATTCTTCCTTCACAGCCTGTATAATTTCGCAAACTGGGAAAGATTTTACCATCACGCAACATCAATAACGACCCTATCGTCTTGCCTAATGTTCCACCATGGAAGCTCGGAAGCGCTACTTCTCTAATTAACCAGACGACTAAACGAACTAACTAACCGACGTGGCCAGATAAACTACACCGCGGATAGTGCAAAGACGGATGTAATATAATATACTGTCAATATAATAGTTCGCCGTGAGTAGCGACCAGCGTAATTCGATACGTACGTTAAAACCGTCAATTACACTAATGAAATTTCTCGGCTAAGACTTAGGTATATAATAATAATGACCTAGGAGGCATACAGGCGAGATTTATAAATGTTTCGGTTTAACCTTTTTTTCTAAACGGTTAAAGTCGATTCTTCGGTAGTTAAGCGGTTGACCGTTAGGTCTAGTAGCCTATGGACGTGAACGTGCAGACTTAAGACTGAAGACATCACCGACGTTTATGGTAGTACGGATTCAATAAGGTTAATTGAGAGTTGAACTCTGCTAGTTGAAGTTAATGAGTCTGGGTGTATTTACACACACAGGAGAAGAAAAAAAAAGGTAATTTTGTGGGCGATATGTGATCATAAATCCATGGGTATTTATGATGTATTACTGACAGGCCAAACATGGAGAAAGTGCGGCGTGGCCGAGACCTGTCAAATTTGTGTTTCACCGAAAATAACGAGTCATTGTTTTTAATTGATATTGTTTGCTATGAGTTATGAAGGCAGGTATCTTGTTATGATTGTTTTCATTGTATGTGGTTAGTTTGCAGTTTTAAATTGCTCATTTCTATGCATTTTACAAGTGACTGTAGCTATTATGCTTGTACCAAGGTGCACAATGATCTTAGCAACCTATTTTGGAAGTGTTGAATGATGTTGATATTGCTTGCCTTAGTGCAGTTAATAGTGTTAATAATTCTATCTATTACCAGTATTGCTGTGGAAGCAACATACTCTGGTCTTCCACTAGAACACACTATTAATGAGCTATTTATCTATTAACAACAAATTCAATTTTATTAAAAAGCAAATATAGCTCCCTTTTACAAAAGTCTGTCTCAGCTAATTCCCACCTCACAGTCATTTGTTTACAAAATTGTCGTCTAAAAATTGTTCAATGACGTGCCAAATTGCGAAAAATAACAGTGTCGAAAAAATCCATCGTACTAGACTGGCTTATGACAAGATTATCTGCAAAATTTAAATCAATCAAATTGGACATGGCTGGGAGATGTCTGTCTCACTGTTTTTGATGATTTTAAAACTACATCTGAGCCACCATTTGATATCTTTTTTATTCTATAAGTACGTTAAACCGTTAAACACTGGTGTAAAACAGGAGTATATTTAATTTGTTGAGTTCGAGTATACCAGCGAATCACAGTATTCGCTCTGGAAGGCAACCAAAAAGCTTAAAAGGCCAATAATTCAGATTCCACCGATCAGAAAAGCTGATGGAAGCTGGGCCAAGAATAATGAACAAAATGCCCAAAGGTTTTCTGACCATTTAGAAAACATATTTCAACCTCATCATGGAGAAGATAAAAAAATCCATATGGAGGAGAATGACCAAGAAGGCACGCAAATCATGCTTACCACACCAACAGAAGTTCAGAACTTCCAAGGAAGGCCATAGTTAACCTTACAAATCTTATCAATGCTGCGTTCAGACTAAGGTATGTTCCGAAACTGGGGAAGGTAGCAGAGGTGATCATGATACTGAAGCCTGGGAAACCTCCACACGAAACAACGTCTTATAGACCTATCTCTCTGCTGCCCATCATGTCAACAATCTTCGAAAAATTACTACTCAATAGATTGAAGCCAATAATAGAGAGCAAAGGCTTGTTCCAGACCATCAGTTCGGATTTCGGGATAAGCACTCTACTATTGATCAGATACACCGAATAACCAACATATTTCAAAAATCGTTAGAGGGAAAAAAGGTTTGTTCTGCAGTCTTCCTAGATGTGGCACAGGCTTTTGACAAAGTCTGGCATGAAGGGGTGAACAATAAATTAGGAAATATTCTCCCTGAGAGATACTTTAGAGTCAAACAAGGTGATGCATGCTCTGTCCTTAAGGAGGAGGAGTGCCGCTAGGTAGTGTTTTAGGGCCTGTCTTTTACCTACTCTACACCAGCGACCTCCCAGCACTAGAAAATAATACTGTCGCAACGTTTGCAGACGACACGGCTATCATAGCTGTTGGGTACAGCAATGAAGAAACGACGAGAAAACTCCAAACCGCTCTTGGTCATTTTCAGGTCTGGACAAAGAAAAAGAGAATCAAACTGAACGAACTCAAGTCAGTACATGTTGACGTAACGAACAAGAAAATACAACACATCCCGGTTACTATTAATAACCAAATAGTATCGTACGCAAACACAGCCAAATATGTCGGCATGATATTAGACGCCAGGCTCCGCTGGAAAACCCATATCGAAAAGAAAAGAGAGGAACTAGGAATCAGTTACACAGAGATGTACTGGCTGCTAGGAAGAAACTCCACGCTGGCTGTACATAATAAGCTTCTCTTGTACCAGCAAATTCTAGAACCCGTGTGGACGTATGGTGCTCAACTCTGGGGTTGCACCAAAAAAAGTAACATTAAAATTGTCCAGACCTTTCAAAATAAAGTATTGAGATGCATTGTCAATGCGCCTCGCTACATTAGGCATGATGATCTCCACAAGGACCTCAAAATGGAGTCTGTGTGCAAAGAAATCCAAAAAGTAGCAAGAAGTCACGAGGAAAGGCTTAACCGTCACGTAAACGTTGAGGCCATCCAGCTCCTCGACAACACGGAATTAATCCGAAGACACAAGAGAAAGAAGCCTTTTTTGAGTTAGTGTGAATATGAGTTAGTGGAAAAGCAGACTAAGTGCTAGTTGTAGGTGTTTGTTCTAAAAGCAGAGACAGTGCTACGTAGTGCGCAAGAAAAACGTGCCCAGTATACCAGGACTTTGTTTTTCAATTCCCTGAGAAGTTAGACCCAAAAATACAATGTTGTGACGATATTTCAAACAACTTAAAAATTTTTTTTAAAGAAATTTTTAAAATAAACCTGTCAATAGGAAGCCTTTTTCTCAAAATGACATCATTCTAAAAAAAATTATTTTGTATACTGGATTAAATCTAGAATTAATTGCATGGTTTCATATCATTCCTTTATAATATACTTGTAACACACCGACTCTATTAACAAATAAATCATTTCTATGTCACTTTTTTCATCTGTTTGTTTCGTAGAAGCGTTCGTAGAGCGAAAGTCATCCTTGTAAAACTTTCGACGCCAGGAGACATATACTCAGTCACAAATGTATAATATAATACAGGCGTACGTGTATAATAGTTGTTATTTGTTCGGTGGAAGTGGCGTTTTGCGCTCTTTTTAACGACTCGGTCCGTCTTAGCGAACTCGCAAGTAGAAAGCTTCGGATTTTTTTCACATTTTTAATTCGCATTTTTAATTGCCGCGGCGCGCAGCGCCGTAGAAATCGGTTATACCGGCAGCCGCAACGTGTCCGGGAATTCTGCAACGTAACACCGTCCTGTTATAAATCTGCGTTCCTTAATTACATTAAGTTTGAGCACGCGGCCTATAAAAAGTTACGAGAATGATAATGTCGCGTGTCCGTCCACTCCGCAGCTAAAGAATTTACAGTATATTATAGTTACTTACAGCGAACAGACTTGGAAATAATTTGATATGGTATTACTTCACTCGATGTTGTTATTTGTTCTTAGACAGATATTTAATCAAGCTTTTTTGCAATTATTAATTATGGTATACATGACTGGTTGACCAAATGAACCGTATAAAAAGATTAATTCAATTCTTGTTGAACACCTTCTGGCATTATACGTAAACTTAGTCGGATATTTCTTTTGCACACAGGTATAAATCTGTGTTATTTGTTTTCGTGTGAATACATCATCCAACTGACTTGTTAGATGCCACTGTAAATAAACTCTCTCTTCGCAGTTCGGCCGTATCTTGAGTATAAATAAAAGTTAATAATGCTACTTTATTATCTATGAACTTATTTTATTTCTTCTACTTACAATTACAAAAATACTTACATTAATGCAAATTAGTTTATGTGCTGTAACTTTTAAAACAATGCTTACACTCCAACAAAAAATTGAAATTGTTTTAATACTTGGAGAAAATAGACCGCACCGAGATGTTGCTGCTATTTTCAATGAAAGACATCCACACAACGAAACTGCCCTTTCAACCATTTCCACAGCATAGAGAAAAAGTTCAAACAGGCTAAGTCTGTTGAAAATAGCTTCAGAAAACCCCACAAAAATATGTTGCCGAAAATGAGGAAACAAGTTTGCCAGTGTTGCAAGAATTAATCGACCATAAGACGACTTCTCTTCGACAAATTGCTGCACACAGCCAATGCAGTAAATCAACAGTAGATGAAATACTAAAACTAAACAAGTATCACCCTTATGAACCAAAATTTATAAGTACACTAAAAGAAAGTAACAGTATTAATAGATATTTAACAATTTTTTCGGTGTTTAGTTTTTAAATGTGTATTAATGTATGTAATTTTGTAATTGTAGGTAGTAGAAATAAAATAAGTTCATAGATAATAAAATAGTATTATTAATATATTCATAATAGTTATTAACTTAATAACGGGTAAGACACTCATAATTGATTCAAGAGACAATAGATGTTTGATGCTTTAGTTATTTTTATTAAAATATTATCATGACAATATTTAGGAGACTGTGGCGAACTTAATAATAAAATTATAAACCCCTAACCACAACAAGTATTTTAGAAACCTAAATACGTATTTCAGCAACTATGTTGCCATTTTCAGTAGAAACTAAAAAGAAAAGAGAGATTAGCAAAGTTTACTCAAAGTTTCCAATCCTACTGTACCTAGATTATATGTTCTTCCCAAAATTCACAAACCTGGTAAATCAGTGAGACCTATTGTATCAGGTATTAACTCACCTACTTACCAGTTAGCGAAATGGTTATCGACTGAGTTCAACAATTTACCTGTTCCTCAACCAAGCTTCTCTGTTAATAAATAACTCATTGGAGTTATTTATCAATAAGGTTAACAATGTAAAATTAGAGGATGGCGAATTGTTGATTTCATTTGATGTTGCTTCACTGTTTCCTAGTGTGCCTATTCCGGAAACTTTGGAGTTTCTTAGCGAATTATGGAGCAATAACAACTTTGACCCGTCAGAAATAGATGAATATGTAAGATTGACTGCCCTTTGTATGTCTCAAAATTGTTTTCAAATAAACGGAAAGTTTTTTGAACAACTTGAGGGAACTGCGATGGGTAACTGTCTCTCACCTTTTATTGCCAACTTGTTTATGAGTAGATTTGAAACCAATGTAAAGTCTATAGCACCATATTTCCCTAAGACTTGGGTTAGGTATGTCGACGATATTTTTGCCATTTTTGACACCAAGAAGTGCAGTATTCAAGATTTTCTTCTCGTTTTGAATTCTAAATTCAACACCATTAACTTTACTGTAGAACAAGAAGTTAACGGCCAACTTCCATTTTTAGATACTCTGGTAGTCAGGAATAGCAAAAATATAATAGAAATTGACGTGTATCGGAAAGATACTAACACAATCAGGTTTATCCCTAATGATTCGCAGCATCCTTTTCAACAAAAATTGTCTTTTATTAGTTGTTTAGTAAATAGGTTATTGAAATTTCCATTGTCCGCAGATAGATCTCAGATAGATCTCATTGTTTATTAAGAATGTTGTCATACATAATGGGTACCCTGAGAAAATAGTTGATAGAATGATTAAGAAGCAGAATCAAAAAATGTATGTAAATCAAATATCTACTTTAAATACTTTGTCTGTAGAAAAGAAGAAATATGTTAAAATATCGTTCGATTGTGCATATACAAGGGGTTTGAGAAGTATTTTTACATCACAAAATCTCTGTATAGCATATTCGACTCATAATAGCATAAAAAACCTTCTTGGAAACCCAAAGGATAAGGTAGATGTACTTGATAAATCTGGTATATATTGTATCAAATGTCATGACTGTGAAAAAGAATACGTAGGCCAGACTAGAAGAACAATTTTAACTAGGTTCAAAGAACATGTAGCTCATTTTAAATATAATCGTTTTGAAAAATCTAGTGTGGCTCAACATATTTTAGACACAGGTCATAAAGTAGTTGTAGATGACTTAAAACTTGTAAAAGCTGTGTCAAATAATAGGGAACTAAACAGCTTGGAAAGTATCTTTATTCACTTGAATAGAGATAAATTAATAAATTCAGACAGGGGTCCTATACCTAGTTCGCCATTGTTTGACCTGCTTTAATTAAAACATGTTTTTACGCTTCAATGATCAAAATTCACTGAGGTGTGACCAACAAATAGGTATATATAGGGTAATTTTTAACATGGACGTCACTTCCACTAGTGATTTGCTTGGACAATATCCAGTAAAGATACTATGAAGTGCTAATCTCTCTTTTCTTTTTAGTTTCTACTGAAGATGGCAACATAGTTGCTGAAATACGTATTTAGGTTTCTAAAATACTTGTTGTGGTTAGGGGTTTATAATTTTATTATAAAATATTATCAGTGAAAATAAAATTTGATGAAGTGGTAGTACCGGGGGAACCACCACTTGCGAATCGCTAGTTGTAGATGGATAACTACTATTATAAACCTATCCACAGTCATTAATATTAACCGAATAAAAGGGAAGTCACGCTCCTGAATTAGTTATTGTATGATATATTATGATGTACAGGGTGAAATATCAACTTCGCACCAAGAAAATGAGTAATTTTGCGCTAGTTCTAAATAAACATTAGTTATCATACCAAAATAACAAAAATAAGAAATTGTTTCCGGGTTAGTGCGCGATTTCTTAATGCGTTTCATATTCGACAAGAAAATAATATCTTTGTTTGTAATAGATATTGCAAAATATAATAATATATGTGTAATTTTAATTTGTATATTCAGTAATCAAAAAGAGTTCACTAATAATTAGACTCGGACTTCTTTACCTAAATTTAATGATGTTTGTACAATATAAAATTAGTGAATAAGTAATAAAATATCTCGCAAACCAATCATTCTAATGTATCACCCTGAAATTCTGAAAACCCGACAAAAAATTTATGTCCCATTACAAATACAGTAGCCAAGCCACATACCTATTTTTGTGATAAGGAAAAAAAGTAATCAAAAACAAAATTTAATTTAGACGTATTTGAAACCAAACATGGTTGGACATAACCTCATATAATTTTATTATGAACGCGTTTGAAAACAAAATGCTATTTGCCTAGCATCGGGTTTGGCAAATACAGTTGCCTAGGCAATTAGCATATTAAGGCAGAAGTATGTTCAATTTTGGGATATTTTAACTTAAGCTGATAAATAAAAAATCTCAGCATAAATTAATTGAGATTCTAAAAAAACAACTTATTTATATCGACTTAAATAATCCATAAAATCTACCTTTTACCAAGTCATTACACGCTAGATTCTAGCCACAATAACTCAAAGAAATGCGATAAAACGCTTACAATTCGATCATTTATAGCATTATAACCATTCAAGGTGATACGGAGCGATTTCATTGCTGCATTCCGCGACGGAAAAATGTCGATTATAACCGTACATAAATTTATCAATTGACAGCGCAACATAAAAAGAGAAATATCGATGCGAGGAATAACGGTATACCTGATAAAAGGAGGCATATAAATTGCAATTTTAGTGACCTTTGCGCTAGTAGTCTCTCAGTCCGTTTGCGGGCAACCTTGTCTTCGGTGGGCGGAGTGGTGGAATCGCGTTCGCATCAAAATAGCGACCTTAAGAATTCAGCCCCAGAGCTGTGGAATAAATCGGACTCGATCATGCGATATCGCCGAGCACGTGTAATTACTTTTAACCTTGTTACTCGACTGGCCGTTATTTTACTCTATTTTCCGCTACCAGTATTGCCGATAACTTATATTTCGTACGTCATACTCACCAGAATGATGTAGTATTGTAGTTAGAATTCAAATGAAAATTGTCACTCACCTGGAAAAGAAATGAAAATAAATAAAAGTGATAAAAGATGATAATAAATATACAACACATCCCGCTTATTGAACATTATTTTAGGAGATCCGGTTAGTTGATATGACATTACCACAATCTTTTCTTATTCAACCAATGTTCACTGGTCAGAATATAACCTAAAAGTTTGGCTGATCTTGATAATTGAGTGTTATGCTAAAAATTTATTGTTTCCTTATAAGGTAACTGCAATCGATTTCTTTTTACATCGCTACAGGATAACAGTAATTAAGAAAATTCTAATAATAGGTCAAAATTAGGTACATGTAAATATAGCACGTCCTTAAATCAGACATGTGTGTCGGAATTGTGTACATGGTTAAAACTAATGCGATTTTGGCATTAATACACCACCTTTCGAGACAACAGTCGAACTCATGCCATGTCCATTAAAAAAGGGTTCAAAGGAACGGGATGTTTACTCTAAGCCTTCTTCAAGGATTTTGCCAATGAGCCGCCATTTCTGTAATTTCGTCAAAAAAGTTAAATCATAAATTAAAGTAGAGGAAATTCTGAATAACTAATGTCTACGACTTTGTTTGGTACCTAATAGTTTAGCTGTATGAGCAATATTTGATTGAGATCGGTCGTGTCTGCATCTTAGGTAGCCAAGATTTGCCCAATAGTTTCATTCTAATGACAGTAGGTAGTGTCAAACGCTGATGTCTTGACAAATCTGTTCTGCAGTCTCAATTATGTTTGTTTGTGACCTTTGTATGTTGTTTTATGTTCTCCACGGGCCGCGCCTGACAAAATATAAGTTTTTACAATTGAGGTTTTTGGAGTTTGATTTGATTGTCAATTGTGTAATTTATTTCTCATTTCCTATAGCGCTTGAAGAAGTGCCCAGTAGGACACAAAATATGTAGCGATTTCTGAAATAAAACAAAAATGAGAAATCAGACCACTTTTTATTGTATTAATATCAAAACCTGGCTAGCTTTATTTTAATGCAGATACGACCGATCTCGATCAAATAGAATCCTCATTTACTATTAATTTTATAAATAGTATGATAAAGTCATGTGCCTGGCCACATCAGATCTATTATATTTATTGCAGAAACTATTATTAGATTATTGACATTTTTTGTTATTTATTAACGAATTTGCAATTGTTTAAATGAGTACTTATTAAACAAAGATTTACAAAGTTTTTCTGTACTTCTTATTGAAAAAATTATTATTTTTACACTGTCTGGCATATTTTTTGTAATCTGTTACTTTATGTGCAATTGTTTGAACAAATACATTTGTTTAATCAATAATATACAATGTTAGTACGAATTTCTTGGCAAAAATTGTTATAGGATTTCTGGTCTTTTTGTAATTTTGGAGGTTTTACAATATCGGTCAAACCAGTACTGTGGTTGCAACACTAAATATGCTCTAATTGCAAATTAGTTAAAATATTAGGCAAGAAAAAAAAAGACAAGAAAAACAATAATAATTTTTGCGGAAAAGATACGTCAGTACCATTGTATGTTTTGTTTAGCAAATGGTATTTGTTTAAACAATTACTCAATAAATAACAAAAACCCAAATAATTTAATAACTTCTGGAAAAAATTGAAAAATATGTTCGTAACATATTTTGTTTTAAACGTATCTATATTTTTTAAACAAATGCTAATTGTTTAAACGATTTCAAATTAGTTTATAAGTGACAAAAAATACGTCAATAATAATCATTTCTGGCAAATGAATAATACAACACGTAACATTGTAAAATTGTAAATTTGGGGAAAATTTTGTCTCATAGTTAGGGTACTATCGGAATAACATAGTGGTAAACAAAAAACAGTGGTTGAGGATTTCTTCCTGTTTTATCGTGTAAAAAAAAGGAAAAAGAGATGCTTTTTTGCAATGTCTTTTGAATAGGAAATTTCAGGTGCTCGGTGGCATGTATTACTTTTCTCAACTATGGGGGAACTAGTGCACATATCAGTCCTCTCAGGTCAATGCGTGTATGTCAAACTTCGAAGTCACAGTTATTCAGGATAAGTCATACCTATTAGAATCGCAAATCATATTCATATTTTAATTGTTCAAAACTGCAATAGTTTTACTATTCAAAAATGCATGATTTTGTCACTAATTTCACAATAATATCTCAGAAACAGTTGATAATACTCGAATACAAGTTGATGTCAAAACAATTGGAATACAAATCTTAATCAAAACTTGGAATATTTCGATTTATTAAAACCATTAATGTTCGTTCTTTGGTTCTAGAGTGGGACACCCTGTATAAGTAACTGAATTACCTAATTCAATTTCTTCCTCTCCTGCATTTTAAATACCTAACAGTAGATGAATATTTAAGAAATAAAACAAGATTTATTTTGCAAACTGTTTCATTATGTTTATTCTTAGGTTAATAATTTCGGGTCTTAACAACCATCTTCAGACCAGCGTAAGTTACATTAAAGAAATATTGAAAAGTGTTGACACATTATACAGGGTCCTGCAACTAAGCTCCCGTCTTCTGTAGCTCACTTACTCATTAAGCTAAGAGTTTGACATTTTGCAGGCTTACCCTGTACTTCAAGGTACAATTCAAGAAATTATTTTTTATTATACAGGGTGTTCCAAAAATGTGCAACGCCATGGTAATATATTTTTTTAAATTGCATGCTATACATTTTTCTGCACATTTGTAAGCCTTTTATGGTTGCCTACATATCACCAAAATTTTATTGAAATCGGTTGAGTGACCGCAGCGGAAAAAAATAAAAACCAAAAAAAATTGATTTTGCATCGTAGGCTTTAAAAATCAATAAAAACCACAAAATGCACCTCGTTAATAAAATTTTGCGACGTGCTTATTAAGTTAGATGTAATAGTCTCGTTAACCAAATGACATTGATCCAAATTATACAGGGTGACCAAAATCGAGTGTCAAACTTGTCAAACTTCAAAGCGCGCTATTGTTCTTATTTTAAATTGGAACCCACATTTTTTTTTAGGTTAAACGATGCGGAATTAAAGAATAAATATTGTTTCTGAATACAACCCCATCACAATTCGCAATATTTTAAAAGTTATTCGCCAAAAACTCATTTTTCAACGTTTCCAACGGCAATTTTAGGTAATAAATATCGTACGTGGCGTTGAAAAACAATTTATTACATAAAATATAACGCAGAGAGGTATTTTAGATTTTACTGTAGTTAATTAAGTAGGTATTCAATTGCTAAATTTACTGCAAAATTTACCTATAGCCACATTTCCGTCCTTACCGCTATAGGTAAATTATGCAGTAAATTTAGCATTTGAATAACTACTTAATTAAGTAAATTTAATAGTTTAATAGTAACTTTTTTTACCTTTTTTTACCTTTTTAATAGTAACTTAATTTACCTATAGCGGTAAGGACGGAAATGTGGCTATAGGTAAATTTTGCAGTAAATTTAGCAATTGAATACCTACTTAATTAAGTACACTCAAATCTAAAACACGTCTATTATTTTTTTATGAAATAAATTGTTTTTCAAAGCCACGTACGATATTTATTATCTAAAATTGCCGTTGGAAACGTAGAAAAATGAGTTTTTGGCGAATAAGTTTTAAAATATTGGGAATTGTTATGGGGTTGTATTTAGAAACAATGTTTATTTTTTAATTTTGCATCATTTCACATAAAAAAATTTATGGGTTCCAATTTAAAATAAGAACAATAACACGCTTTGAAGTTTGACAAGTTTGACACTCGATTTTGGTCACCCTGTATAATTTGGATCAATGTCACTTGGTTAACGAGACTATTACATCTAACTTAATAAGCACGTCGCAAAATTTTATTAACGAGGTGCATTTTGTGGTTTTTATTGATTTTTAAAGCCTACGATGCAAAATAAATTTTTTTTGGTTTTTATTTTTTTTCCGCTGCGGTCACTCAACCGATTTCAATAAAATTTTGGTGATATGTAGGCAACCATAAAAGGCTTCCAAATATGTAGAAAAATGTATAGCATGCAATTTAAAAAAATATATTACCATGGCGTTGCACATTTTTGGAACACCCTGTATAATAAAAAATAATTTCTTGAATTGTACCTTGAAGTACAGGGTAAGCTTGCAAAATGTCAAACTCTTAGCTTAATGAGTAAGTGAGCTACAGAAGACGGGAGCTTAGTTGCAGGACCCTGTATGTAAATACTTGATTTAGTTGATAATATATGAAAAAAGTTGAATGATGAGCGTTGCAATTGAAGATTAAAATTTGTCAAGAAATAAAAACTCAAATTCCCCGAGAGCTACAGGTGGAAACGATGGCAAACTTTACACAACGAGTGTATGGATGCGTGTTTTTCACATATTATCACCTAAATCAAGTAATTTCATACACAGAGAGAAATTTTTGTTTAATTCAAATAAATAAGCATTGACTCAAAGAAATTTGTTGTTTCAATAGAGGCAAAGAAATATTTATTTGCGGATAAAAACGCATTTATTTGAAATATTTGTTTGGTAGAAAGAACGTTGATTTGTGTCAAACAACTTATGTTTCCAGTTAAAGTTTGCAATTTGTGTATTATATGAAATGAGATTTATTTACTTCAAATAATTATGATTGTCTTGAGTGAAAGCATTACATTTTTTTAAATTAACAAAATTGTTGGTCGAGTTAAAATGCTTAAAATTATTAATTTGTTGAAGGAATTAATAGACAAGAATTTTTCGGAAGACTCGCCATGTGTCACCTCCTTTTTGGGATGTCGCACATCCTCGACCAGTGCTTGGTCTTCCCAACCCAACATGTAGTCAAGGTTAGGTTAGTAAAGTGTACTCTGATTTGGAATCGCAACTTGAACCTGCAGGCACTGTACTCTTATAAGTTCTATACTGTCGATCACGCGGCTTTATACTCTCGATATGTACGAAGTGCGAGGAGCGAGTTTACAGCGCCATCTAACAATACAGTTGGATGACATTAAAAATATATTTATTTGAATCAAAATATGATTTCTTCGATGAAAGTAAACCTATTTTAAATCCAAAACAAAAATATTACTTTAAAGGAAATAAATCTCTTCTTGTGTACAAATATATTTATTTGAATCAAAATATGATTTCTTTGGCGGAAGTAAACCTATTTTTAAGCCAATGACAAAATATTACTTTAAACGAAATAAATCTCTCCTCATATACAAATTTATATGTTTGAATCAAAATTATATTTCATTGGTGTAAAGAAACGTTTTTTTTAAATCGAAACAAAAATATTACTTTAAAGGAAAGTAATTTTTGTTTGTATCCATATATATTTATTCCACTTAAATAAATATTTCAAATAAATTAATCTCTGCAACCAAATAAACTAGAGTATTCAATGAAGTAAATATTGTTGGCGTCAAAGAAATATGTTTTGACCCAAAAGAATAAATTCAAACAAATACATTTCTTTAAAACAAGAAATCTTTTCTATCTGTGTATAATGTTTCAACACTATTCAAAATTTCTTTAATGTCATTAACGCTGGTCTGAAGATGGGTGTTAAAACCCGAAATTAATAACCTAATAGCCGTTTTACACTACGCAATTCTTGCGCAAGAAGTTACACAAGAAGATAGTAAGCAAATGATATTTGTAAACGCAAAATGTTTCAATTCCTACACAAACTACTCAGCATAAGAAAATACAACACAATTTCTGTTTAAGATGTTGTTGTACCTACTTACTGCACAAATTGTATACTAAATTGTGCACTAGATTGCGTAGTGTAAAACGGCTATAAGAATAAACATAATGAAATAGTTTGCAGAAGAAATCTTGTTTTATTTCTTAAATATTCATCAACAACGGCAAACTAATTGATGCATTCATTGAAAATATTTACCTAACAGTACTCTGGTCGCAATTGACAATATCATGCCGCGGACATAACAAACGCCGGAGATACTCTAAATTCTCATTATCGTCGGTCAATTTAGAGCGTGCGCGCGCGCGCGCCGCGGCGGTAAACGGCGTTCCAGCAGAGAAGCTGCACGCATTCCATTGCACCTTAAACAGTATAAATTCAGCCGGACAATACGGCCGGTATGCGCAAAACCGCCATAAATCCCCTTTGGTCCGGTCAATAGAAAAATATCCGACCGTTGACGTTGATTTATCGCCTGCCTCATTGAACCGTTTTCTATCCTATATTCGCAGAAGGTATATCTACGAGTATGCACCGTGTATGCATGTATGTATGTGTACTGTGTAGTGTGTACTGTGTAGTGTGTACGTATTAAGGAAGTAGAGGTTATCGGTGCCAGAATCTGCATATGCACGATGTATGTCTTGCATCCTGTAAAATATGCTAATAATTCAAGTCATCTGTTTTACCGCTGTTAATTTAGTATGGTGGTAAGAGTGTATGGTATGGAATGATTGTGATTTACGTACGGTATCTTCGTATTATAGAGATGTAAGTTATGATAACTGAGTGAAATGATTAAGTATTTCCTGACGAAGCTAAACAAAATCTACCAGATGTATGGCGGGTAGGATATGTTAGCCGTTGTCAATGGTTATTGAAACCATGAAAGCAGTCTATTATGAAACCGAAAATAGTGTCACATTTGTGGTCAGTATGACACCAAACTCGATAAACGTTATGGGAGATCGTCTATTTATTGTAGACACCTTGAACAAAATGGTTTCTATTGTAGTTGTGTCAATCATGCGTTATGTTAACAATACAATTTCATCTTGAAGACCACTATTGAAATAATAGTAATTAATAGTTAATATCTCTTCAAATTACCTATATTTTACGATTTTCAGTTGTCTCTTCCCCAAGGTTTCACATACAGGCTACATACAAAACAAGAAATTTTCAAACGTATTTGTTAGTAATAGCATTGATTTTACAAATAAATTTGATAATGTGCTGAAGCTACTCTTAAGTGAGTCATAATAATAATTACTGCTTCCAGGTTTTATAATTCACGTCATCTGTTTTCAGAGCAGATTCGACAAGAATTGTTTTTGTGTTCACATGTAAGTCACAAGCTTGTATCTTTTTACTACGTTACGTTCAAATCTTGTAATCGATATTATACATACTTTCCAATGTCAAATTGAGTAGAAATTTTTCAAATTGACAGATTTCCTGTGACAATGAATAAATCAAATAAAAAAATTGGAAAGCTTCTAGCAAGTTTTAAATTTCTTGTTTTATAGAGCGCAGTTTTTGAGCGCAAAATTTGTATTTTTTCTATCATTTGATTTAATATGGATTTCAAAATACAGGAAAAATTATCATTAAAATTTTCAAAAAATAAAGCGGTTTGAGCAATATTTTTCTACCTCTTCTTCGTCGCTTTTACATCTACACAAAACTTAAATAAATACTTAAAGACGTCACATGTCGCCACAGGCTGTTCCTTTAAAATAATTTAATAGATATTTCTAAAATACGGTACAGTACGTACTTGTTTTGTGAAAGTTTTGACTCTAAAGTTATTTTTGCATTAAAAAAACTTTGTTTGTTGACTCAAAATCTACGAAATTAAAAGCAGGCTATCAAATTAAAACAAATAAACTCCAATAATTCATTATTTTATACAAGATTTTCTGTTAGTATTGACAGGTTTAATATTGGGAAAAGTATGCAAACATGAAAAATCTCTGAAACGGTTTATTAATTAAAAGAATATGTGGATTTTTTAATGGCCTAATTATACATTCTAGTGCAAAATTCTAGTTCCCAATCGTGAAAAGTTATTGCCGTAGTAAACCCGATATTCGTCTTACTGTTTTAATAGTTTTCGCATTAACAGAATAGTTTTTAGGCCTTACATAAGAAAATTTTCGAGAAAAAGTCAACCGAAAATAGTTTTATGTTCAAAGCTATGCAAGAAAGTTATTTGAAAATGTATTTAGAAGATATTAAAGGTCATCAAATATAAACATATGATCAATGTCTCCATTGCATATAAGTACCGGATACTTTTGTGAATAATTAAATAAAATATTATGAACAAGAAAATTTTATTCTTCATAAAAGTGTTTACACTATCTTAAACCTAAAATGCAAGTATTAGAATGAAACTATTTTCTGGTATGTACCAGGTGTTACCAAAACTATGTAAAATACAGAATAGTAACGCACCTTTATGTCAAAAGCTATGCAAACATCTTAGCTGAAAAAAAGTATTGTATCTTGATCTTTAAATACGAAATAATTATTTGAAAATATAGACGGTATCAAATATGAAATTCCTTCGAAGTTCCATATACCGAGTTCATGCAACGACAAAAGAGATTATAATTTCGTATTTAACGCCCTATTTAATATATCTAATACATTTTTTCAAATAACATTTTTGCATAGTTTTTAAATTAAAGGCACTTTACTCTTATGAGTTTTTCATAGCTTTGGAAAACCTCGGTACTTGCAAGCAGAAATATACCTTTTAATTCTTTTCATTTTGGTTTAAGACAATCCAGAAGTTTTTATGAAGACTAAAATTCACTGAAAAGTTAATATTAACAATTGAAGGGATCAGAATGAAAAGAAGACCATAGGAAATCATATTTATTTATCCACTTTTCATTCTCATGCCTTCAATTTTTCCCATTATGGTCCAACTTTCTGCAAATATTTGGATCGTGTCCCTGAAAAATAATTCGGACTAAAAAATATACAATCGCGTAAAGTTTACGAAAAAGTGAAGTCAAACTGTAAAATAATACTATTTTAGCAATTTTTACAATGTTTTTATATCAGCAGAATATTTCAATGTCCCTTAAACATCAAAAGAATTTCCATATTAAATCATATCATATCATATCAACTTTGTACTTTGATCTAAAATCCTAAACGTATGTTCACTGAAAATATTTTAAGAATTTACCGCAATTCTGCATAAAGTGTGATAACTAAAAACTTTTTTAGTAGTTCACAACAGAAAACGACTCTAATAATTAACTGCATTTGATTGATTTACAAATTAAAAAGGATTTGAGCCAACTCATACTGATTCTATACTGATATTATTATCCTGAAATTATCCTATAACTCCAATAGTAGTTCTGCTGATCCACTATTGGTCCAATTATTGTGCAGTGCTCTGAACAGTGCTCGTGTGGGTTTATTATTGAATAATGATAGCCTCTTATAAGATTATAACAATTGAAACAAAACAGTCGAAATTTTTACGAAATAAATATACATATGATCGTATTCTACGTTATTTTTTCCTATTTTCGATTCTTTGGAATTTCGTTTAAAAAGTATGCAAAACATAAATAAAGATAGACTTTTTTGCAAGATGATTAAGTCCATCATAGCTATAGTATAGTTATTTTAGGTATTGTTGGGTAAAAACACCGTGCTGATATAATATATCTAACATTTTCTAGGAAGACAAAAGAAAATTTTCAAAAAAATTATGATAAAATGATTGTAGCATTAATTTACGAAATAAGAAGATAGCATTGGTAATATTGGAATGGATTAAATAATCTAGCTAGTGACTGTAATATTACTTCACCCTGAACTTAACCAGGAAGGCGTACCTATCCATAATTCGACCATCATCCATATTATCGTTGGACTGTTCGGTTGTCGGTTCAACTGGTACGCCGACGTAAATCACCCGGTTGGTTCCGCCAGTTATAAATGAGCGTTCAACTGTTTAAGGGGAACAAAACACGACTAATGAATGGCAATAAGTTAACGGGTGCATGTCAGCGCCTACTAGATTCCCAGTGAGTGAACGATGCTCGGACACGTCCGTCCGTACGTTACGGTCATAGCTCACCAGCTTCCTCCTTGCTTCCCCATGTGACCGAAGAAGAAGAAGAAGAAGCCGCGGCGCGCTCTCACAAAGGGCCCTCGCTACTTTTATTTTATTGTGCGTTATTTATGTTTTACCGGCGTAACGGATCGACGGATTACGCAATCGACGATTAAAACCGTCGGATTAAAGAGACAGACATGGCGCAGTCGGGCGGATCGCATGTTGTTTCGCCGCCCACCTAGATGTTGCCCCAACGGTCCACGCACAAATCAAATTCAATTCGGGATGATTCATTGGCGGTAAACCGGAGACGTCGGTATACATTATGTATTAGTTCTTGTTGCCCGCAAACCCACATTATCGAATTGTGCAACCGAAATACGCCGATACCTCGAGAACCAAGCGATGTAGCATATAGATAAATTACCTTCAATCGTCTTAAAATCTTTAGATTGTTTAGATTTAATCATAAAATCGTCCAAAATAACGTTTTTTGTTCGGAGACTTCAATGATATAGCAAGCGACAAACCCGGGAAAGTTTACCAAAATGAATCTTAAGTGCTTATAAACCGGTAAATACCCTATTTGAATGGTGCTTGATTATGGGAGCGGATTAATAAACAATAGGAAAGCGGCAATATTTGCTAGAATAAGCCCAATTATCTAGAGAAAGTATTTAAAACCAGAAATACCTTAAAAATAGACAAAACAATGATAAAAAAACTAAATTTAACCTGACGTTTATTCAAAAACATATAGCCTAAACTAGAACTGTTGAAGAATACATATTTCAAGATGATTCCAATACCGTTTTGATTTGATAAAAAAATTTACTTTGGGTAACAATTTTAATGCCGCAAGAATTTTTGAAGAATTTTGAAAAAAACTTAGCCGATCTTTAAATTGTGACCACCAATGTTTTTATTATAATCTTCTGAAGTGTTAAACGCACAAATATCAAGAATTTGCTTTTTTTAGCACCAGTCAAAAAATATTTAAAATTCTTATTATTTATTTAAGGTAAATGTGCCACATTCAGACAGTACATAGTATAAAATAAGTCTTTAGTCTTCTTCAGTATGCCGTATCTACCTTTATCTGTATTTTAATGTTTCTTGCATCTGGATTTTTTAGTGTTTTTTCTTGGCACAGCTTTTTATTCTGTTATTTATTCTGTCCTAAACAGGACAGTCTGGATTTAGGACGTTTACCTTACTACAGGATCAAAAGACAAAAAAGGATCGCATTACTAGAAATGTCGTTTCCGTAGAGGTCCTAAGATTTCTGTACACTTAACTTAGTGTCATTAATACTCTCCTAAGAATAAATTATTCAATAAATGGATAATTGTAAACTGAATAAATAATAATTACTTTTCAGTACGATTGTCAACATATGAGCTGTCTCAGGTCAGTGAGTCTAACTTACAATTCTCGATGAAAATATCACATTTTCTACGTTTTCCACAAAAATTTTAAAACTCCACCTTTTTCTAGTCTTCATGTTCGCTGTCGCAGTTGTAATATTCTCATAAATTTATTCCTCAATATATCTCTAGAGTAACAAATAAGATGGGGTTAAATCAGGCGATCTAGTTTTTCCAAACGTTGGACCACCATGAACAATTTGTCTTTGTCCAAATGTCTTTGTCCAAATTATTTAAACTATTTTATAGTGGTACATAAGTCACTATATTTTTTAATATCAAAATTGCAGAATACTGAAAATTCTAAAAAAATACTAAGGGGTGCTCCATGATAACAAATGCATACTACATAACATTTGTGAGATGTTGAATTTTGTCGAAGCATCTAGATCTTTAATTGCAATTTATGAATTATATAAAATGGCATAAACATAGTTATTGGTAACACGACTCTACAATATTGTAACATTGTTACAGTTCAAACTACAATACAGTTCTGCTTTACTACTAGGTACTAACATGCATCATAAACACCAAAGATCGTACACATAAATCGAACAATTTTAACCACCACAAGTCGTAACATAATTCTTTCACTTCCGTGATACAACCACATTAAATAATGGTATATGGCTGCGTTCTATTCAATACCCAATAAATTCTGGCTCAGCGAAGAAAATGTTTACGCATTGGCACACTTCGTTTATGCTCGCATACATACGTCCGCGCCGGTTATTATCAAATTAACAACACCATTTCTTGTAATTAAAATTTTAATTTATGACAGGTATTATCTTGTTAATTAATCTACTCGAAATGGGCACATGTATATGTATATTGTATATAAGTCACGACATATCCACGATAATAAAATCTATAATACTTGTATAGGTACTTATTTCAAAAGTTGTACAACAAATACATAATTTAATGTTATTCTGTGGTGTTCAAAGAGGTTTATTTTTCAATATTTTCATAAATTTGTGGTTTATAAACTGTTAAGAACGATAAATTTGATTCAAAACATCAATGAGTTGCGTAAATTATAATATATAGGGTATAATATAAAGGTAGAAATCAAACAAACATGTTCTTTCTATATGGATATATGGAACTATATGGAACTGTATTTAGTTGCTGATTTGTTTATTAATTTATGTAATAGTATGTGCTTGACAAGGCGGATATTTTTTTGGATGCCCCGCTGTGCTGAGTTTCGTAATTTTTAGTTCAGATTATTGGTGCGAACTGATTTCTTCTGAAAATATGTAGTGTATAGGGTAACGTAATAGAACACTTCGGTCGAAAATTACCTACCAAAAAAATGTGCGCCAAATGATTAATGAGTAAACGATAAATTAGATGTTGAAGTATTGTGTAATTTGGAACACATCGCTTTCTACACGTTGCTTAAAGTATTTCGGATAACTGATGATTGATTTCATGATGACTTGCATTCTTTTTAAGTATTAAAGAATTCGTCGATAAATTAGTACATTTGTGCTGTCTCTATTAGTGGGAAAATGTGTGTTCCACAGAGAAGACAAATATTTTTTGTCAAATTATCAAGCTATAACTGAAAGGTTATTATTTAGATGGACCACATGTAAATCGTTAAAAATTGACATTTAATATTAAGTATAAATAATTTTTTTGGTTGGGATTTGTGTTATTTACTATTCTCCATGTTAACAGGGACCTTCGAGTTTCCCCTTCTATTATTCAGCGTTTATAGAATCGGTTTCGGGAGACTGGCCAATATGTTAGCAGAGCTGGGCAAGGTCGAAATCGAAAAACTACTCAAAATCAAAGCGATTTCTTGTCCTTTCCCCTCTACGTCAGCGTACTGCCACAGCACGAGACCTCCTAAACGACCTAAGACGAGCACATGGAATAGACATGTCTGATCAAACTGTAGGAAACAGATTAAAAGAAGCGAATTTGAAACCAAAAAAGAAAACATTCCGCGCACCACGCTTTATGCTGCATCAACAGAACTGATCTTGTGGTTCCTGGTAGACTAAATGCCATGAATTACATCGAAAACATCTTGAAGGACCTGCTGCATATGGCGTCAGTCAAAATTTCCTAATGCAGGACAATACAAAGCCACATACCGCAGGTATCACCAGAAAGAAACTATTCACAAAGAAGGTTATCAATATCATTAAAAAAACCATCGAAGATAATGTTTCTTAGATAATGTTCTTATTAATTTTTTTTTCCGTCGATCGTTTATTTATGAGTCAGTTTAGTGAATAGTGAAATCGTTTATCAAAGTACTCCATTAATGCACGATTTATATTAATGCATGATTTGTTATAGCCAATCACAAGACGCAATGACGTCGTTTGATTGGCCAATCGAACATATGTGAAATGAAACCTTCCAATCAAAACATACCGCTCTCTACAACTGTCAGCGTCAAGTTACATAAATTGTCATATAGATATAACCTAAAAAGACATCGGCGAAGAAAAATCTATGTAGAAGACGCTAGAAGAATACGATCGGCGGAAAAATTTTGTAACCAACTCGAATATTAAACAGCGATTAATGATCTCGACAATTAACGCGCTCGCTTCGCTCGCGCGTTAAACAGTCTCGATCATTAATCGCTCTTTTTAATATACTTGTTGGTTAAATAACTATTAAACTTTAGTTAAATAAACAACATATCACCCCATTTACAAAATTTAGCGGATGTCTTTAAAAATACACTTTAGCGTTCTTATTTTAACAGATGATATGAAACGCTAAAATGAGAAACATTCCCGGATATACAGAACATTAAATAGTGCAATTTGGACACCCCTCTATCAATAAAATAATACCCATTCCTTCCATTCCATCGACTTGTCGTGTCGATATAACAAGGACAAGTAGAACTCCGGTAACAATAATTCGCGTAGTCGGTTGTCATACGAAAACAAAAATACAAAAGTGTCGTTTAAGAAGGTGACAATTGATCTCCTTGGCGCGGATTCCAAGAAATAAAGAAAGGAACACTTTAGATAGACTGGATAAGAGTGTGAAAATGTGTATTTACACGTTACAACGGCCGGATAAATTGGCCGGTCCGGATTTTTATCATCGCCACACTACTTAGTACGCTCCGGGTTCATGTACAATGAATCCATAAACGCCCACACTGGTTAGTACACGCGGTCGAGCGGTCCACGGAATATAATTTATTTTGAAACAATAGGACACGAAGTTAATGCAACTATTGGCCAAGATGTAAAATACATGACAGGGCATATGTACAATTAGCATACAAAGTTATACGGGCCGAACTACGGCTTATATTTTTTAATGTAGCCGCGGACATTACATGTTCTTATTATCATGTTACACTCTGCGTTTTCATATTTTTTATCTGAGCTGTTGAGTTGTTTTGTTGTTGTTTTTTTCTGGTGTTTCTCATTCGCGCTTTGCGAGTATAATGATTGCACGTCATAAAACGGAATTGAACATGACAAGAGTGACGTATTAACTACGTTTGTTTAGCACAATGGTGTTATATGAACGAGGGTACAATGGAGAGAATTGGTTTACTTAATAATAATCTTCGATTAGACGTTTTATGAAACTTTCTCACTTGTGATAAACTAAACAATACTTATTATAAAAATGTCTAATTGCTTTACTAAACTACACAGGGGTATCTAGTCTAGGTTTTATGAAAAAGTCTGCAGTTCTCAACAAATTTACTCCTATGCATCATTTTAAACATAAACAAATGGCTGTAACTTATTTAACAACGTTTAAGCTGCAATAATAATAATAAAAAATTTAAACAATTAGAGTATATCACGATTCATATTTAAAACGACAATGGACAGCATTATGTTCTCCCTTTTTATACAAATCAATGTCACATTGCCATACGCAATTGCATGGCATTTAAAGGAATCACAAAGAAACAATCGAAACTATTTAAAGCATGGCATTGATATCCCACGAGACGCTTAATTAATCTTAAAGCGACAGTAATTTTAATAAAAAAAAGAAATATAAAACCGCATTTCATCCTTATAACGCAACAACACGTAACAGTTCTATTTGTGACATTTAAAATCGCAAATCATCAGATAGCAGGTCGTCATCGGATCAGGAACACTTTCATTTTCAATATTAGGGCGTCGAAAACGTGACCATAGGTTGTTGTTTAAGTTGCCAGTGGCGTCAACTAGCGTATAAATGTATAGTAAAACATCGAGGCGATCTTTTTCGTGCCTGTAATGCCTATCCCAAAATGGTATAGATCGTGTCGAACAAGTCCGAGTTAAACCGGTAAACCCGTACGTTTTCCGTAACAATCGGACTATTGTTACGGAATCACAACCACATACCGAGTTATACAATTCAATTAGGGATGGTGTTGAGGACATGGAATGCACGATGTATTCGTTGAATCGCAGAACTTTTAAGTGGATTGCGTTCTTTCAAATTTAAACCAAGGTTGTTCGATAAGGCAATCTTTTATTTTGTGATATTAAACGTTTTTGTGCTGCTCTTGGTTGACCGTAAGTCCAGTTCCTATTTACAAAATATAATTTTTTTTTTTTTTTTTTGGGATGTTGCCATGTGCACAAAGCCAGTGGCTTGTCTGTGCGGCAATCGGGGAGACGGAGTATTTTTAAAAATCCCCTGCCTAACCTGGGCTTGAACCCTGGACTTCTGAGTGGAAGGCATACGCCTTATCCACTCGGCCACCTCCGCTCCATAGAATGATAATTGTTGTATTTTGAGAGTGTATTCTTATTTTAGAATTATGTTTGAGTCATAAGTAAAGTGACCAGAATTTGATTGAGGCAAAGAGATATATAAGCGGTGGGGGGGGTAGTAATTAAAGCCAAATACTTGCGTTATTATTTGCCTTTGACACCATTTTTTTTTCAATTGTTTCAAAATATTTTGTGATATATTAATTAGGTCTACAAAGGCAATTTTAGATAACTCATTTACAACCCCAATTCTTTTCTTTTTCAGATTCCATTACACACAAAAAACAAAACAAAAAAGAAAAGGTCAAAGCTTCTAGAAAAAAAGTTAACAAATTCTATTTATCACTGCAATTTTAACAGGGATTTGATTTAAGACTGGAAAACTATAAAAAGAAATAAATAAATTGTTTGTTCGTGGATACAATACTACAACCGTAGATTTTCTTCAACTTAATACATCAACAAAATAGACAGACAAATTATTGTAGCTAGACTGAGGAATTTATTTACATGTGACAGCTAACTATTTCAAAAATACTATCAAAGCAAAACAGTGAAACACAACGGAGTTGGATGTGTCTTTTGTGAGATAAGAAAAACAAAATGCGCAAATTGCAAAAAGAAACATGTTATTTTTTTATATTATTAAAACGATAGCTCCTATAAAAATAAATAGAAATCGAAATTTCAAAAGCGCTGTGACACTAAATGGAATTAGTTGGCGGAACATTTAGTTAAAAAAGCTGAAAATTAACAAAATGGATGCTGTTTGAATTTTAAGATCGATTTTTATACCTTTTTTCCGTTTCAAATCGTTATTAATAATAAAATTATTTAAAAGTTTCACTTAATATGAGGTTTAGCCTCCAAAAAAAGTATTTTCTCTAAGGGGGAAAAAAATAACTCGATTCGTTAAACGATTCAAAAGTAATCGCGCATGCCAGTTTGAAAGATCGTGTTTCTAGAAAAACGCGTCAGTTGTATCGGTGTAAAAAATGCTACAAGAGAAGGTAGAAACATGATACTTTTTAAAACCCCTTTTCTATATGAATTCATTGAAATATAATAATTTCATCAACATAAGCACCTAGATCTACACGTTCTCTGTACTGTCTCCAAATTTCGCGTTCCTAATTTAAAGCGTTACCGAAAATTATCATTTGAAAAGGCACATATCATTGAATACAAATATCTCCAGCGAATTTATTATTTATAATTATTTTGGATGTTGTTGTGATTATTTTTTGTTGCTTCATCTGAGACTTATCTTCAAAACCGTTAGTTGTACGAAATAAATTCATAGCAATTTCATGCCTTTATTCAGACAGAGCTACATTTTCAAACTGATTAAATCAAATAGATATCTTGTGAAGATACACGCGAAGCTAGAATTAAAAAAATATAAATATTTTTATGATATAGTCTTGTAGTAGTTTGATTCTGGTTCATAAGTCCAAAATCACAGATCATTTTTTTATTAAACAGTTTCTGCTTTACGGATTGCTCGAAACTGGACCGAAATAAAAGATTCCAATTTGATATTCGAGCTAACATCATATTTAAAGCTTCTATTTTATTAGTAAATAATTGATACTCTAATTTTTTTTGTTATTTGACGACGTAGAACTCAAACAAACCCAAAAATTAGCAACTTTTTCTTGAGAAAATAAAATTCGGGTTTGCATAACATCGATCATTGTTTGTTTCCTATTCAAGACGGAAAATTGACAAACAAAGCACAATTACTTAAATCAATTTTGCCATATACACATTTCATCATCCTAGCGCAATTGTATTGATGATAAGAATCTTTTTCGTTTAGAATGTCATCGTGATTCTACAATAAAGATAGGATAGGTATAATGTGCTACTTAAAACTTGGAAGAAATTAAAGAAATGAAATGTTTATACCAATCCCTAAAAACGTCTATTTACTCTCCATGATATTACTGAAACCACGTTCTACTTCAACGTCAGCAATCCACATTAAATAAGAAATTAGAACATTGTCCAAAATCCACAAAGAGTAAAAGTGAAGCTGTATTACAAAATAGTAAGAGCACAAAAATTAGCTGTCTAATTCGTCTCTGTAAGCACCTAATTTAAATAATACACAGGTGCCCAATTTCGTAACAACTCACACCAAAAATTAACCCATAGAAAAAAAAAAGATGAATAATCACCACAAACAAAAACGAAAGTATTCCACCTAGCAGATATAGATTGTGTAAATCCGAACACAATATTGTAACTCGTGCTCAACTAGCTGACACTTACATAAAAAAGATGGATGTACTCCGAACGATCCAAGACAAAAGAAGAACGCTCCGGCGTGGGTGATAACAGCGTGTTTCGTCGAAGTCCGTTCGCACAATAATCCAAGTAGGCGGGCGAAAACCATTGTGTGCATATTCCATTCACTTCACATGAATTGAAATATTAATATTATTAACTTATGTCTTGTGGCCTGTCTTTGAATCGGTAATTTGTGATGTCGCGTGTTCCTGTCACGAGTCCTGATGTCACAGGTTTAACAAAAGAATATGGGTCATCTGGACGAACTTGGTTTCGAATGATAAATCGACGTCATGACAAGAAACAATCAGTTAGACTTTAAAACCTTCAATGGACTTATTATTGCATGGTATTTATTACAAAGAGATATGCTGTCTTTATCAGATCAAAAATAAAGCTCAGACCTTCTGAAAAAAGCATGAACTAATAGGGAAATTGTTTGTTCATTAGAAGAATTATATAAAAAAATACTGTCAAATGGAATAAGTGTAATTATTCAATTGAAACTCTCGTATTCTTCGCTGAATGTACATTTAATATTATAATATCTTCTATAATCAAATAAAAAAACAGATGAAGCATTCCACAAATTTTGTTTTGCAGAACAATATTGCTGTTACTATTGGTATTAAATAAGACAGCAACTTCAACGCGGAAGCCGTTGGAAATACTCATATTTTAATAATTATTTTTTGAAAACGTTTGTTTTTTTTATAAATATTCATATTTGTTCGATTATTAAATTGTGTATGGTAACAATCATAGCATGTATTTACAAAATGTTCCGAAATCGACTACCAAAGGATTTAACCTCCATTAATGATCTTCAATTTGACCCATGACAGAAAATTATAGAACAACATTTAGAAAAGTTATAACATTTTGCTAAAGCAGAACAAGGTAATGTTCAGTTGAAGCCACACGATATAAGTACAATATCGTTATTTAGGGGTTCATCACCTCAGAGCAAAACATTTTGCATTCATGAATAGGACTACCGCATCTAATTACCTAGAATTTAGTATATGGTGGAAAGTCATATAATAATTTTTGAAAAAGTTATAAACACGTTGTTATCACAACCAACCAAAATATCAACTCCCTCCACTTAGTGTCATAGATAATATCGTAATGTGGAGGCTTTTCAGCTTTAAATGTAATTATTTAAAGTATAATCCCAATCAATTACTTACAATTTGGCCTAAGAGATAAAGATTTAAATAGTTTTTGTAAAAGTTATAAACATTTTTCTGTTGTAAAGATATGTAATTTGTACCGCAATACTCAAATAAGTAGTAGACAAAATTACTGTGATTTAGGGGTTGTATGCCACAAAGAAAATTTCTCGGCGTAAATGAGAAATACAATGATTAATTACCTACGAATTTGTCATATGAAGCAAAGATATGTAACAATTCTTTTTCCATTTCCTATAAGTACATTTAATTTTTGTAAAAGTTATAACAATTTTTCCGTAGCGTTTTTCGTAGTATATCTGAAAGCTTGCATAGAAAGTATATGCAAATTATTGTGATTTAAAGGTTGTTTGCTACAGAACGGGAAATAGTGACTAACTAATTGAGATAGGTAGTCTACATTTTGACGTATGGAATATCGTCGTTCAGTAATCTTTAAAACGTTATAAACAATTTAATTATGTATAGAATATAGATACATACGGCGTTTGATATCAATGTGATCAATCATAGAACCAATCCATAATAAATCTTAGACCAATCTTGTACTAGAAATAAGGTAAATATTTATTGTGTGAATCACTTCGTTTAAAATATTTTTTTTTTCACACAAGATTACAAAAACTGCGCCGGTATATTTCGCAACGCATCCTTAAATATTTGCGCGTTTCCAAGAAACTGTCACCACACAGAAATCCAAGATAACCGATATTTCTAACTTCGTGCCTCTAAAATCGTTTTCACCTGTATCTTCGAGATGTATTTTCCGAAGCGTTCGCCAGAGATAAGATTAAATCAACTGTTTTCTCACACGCACAAAAAAACCGAGCGTCGTTTATGTCAATATTGAACAGGTTTTGAGAAAAGGCATATCCATAGACGAATGATGTGTACTCTTACTTCATATAAGTATGTGTATGTATACGTATGTATATGTGTACGTATGTATATGTATGGAATATGGATATGTTCTGTATGTGTGTTTATTTTGTTTATCGTATCCGCAAAAGATAAATAATAAAAGTTGGGAATTATGTCACAATGATTCTGCTCGACCACACCTATGGTTTTGTTCGGTATTGCCTTTGTACATTGTAGTGCGTCCCTGCTAGTGTGTGTGTGTGTGTGTGTACGTTTAGTGTGTGTGTGTATTGATCTTATAATTGCTTCTGTTTACAAGGTAATGTGAGGTTTTGTTTATACTTGTTGCTAATGTAGTTCTGAGTGTCCGTGAGTAGTTGAAATTGCTCATAGATGGCGTATGTATCGTTAAGATTTAAGGGCGTTGTTATCATAGTAGAGTATATATAATAACATGACGGCTTCATGGTGTAGGTCATTCGTGTCTAGTATTGGAGAGAGAAAAAAATGCATTTTTGGTCTCTGCTGGTTTTTGACACTAATTTTCTCAATACTATTAAATAAATAAAAACACACCAGAATCAATTGTCAGTTGTGAAATATTTTTTGTTGTCGATTAGGGTAATTATCTAATAACAATTATTTTATTTTATTTTGGAATTTTTGCCATAATTAAGTACTTGGATATCAGTGAAATGCTTCTCTTATCTACTCAACAGTTTATCGATTATGTTTTAATTAAGATAATAACTGTGTTTCAAAAATAAAAACGAAATATAATTTTCACGAGACAAAATCATGATTAAAAAAATGTTTTTGGGTACTTGTACGTGTATAAAAATTCATAAAACCGTTATTTTCTACACGATTTCCAAAATAAAAATGCAGATGGACATTCAAGTTCAGAGGTTTCCAATTATTTTCAGATTTTTTCAGCTTTAACACCAATTTGATGACCTGTATGCATCCGTAATACTTTTGCTATTTTTTTATTGACAGCCCATTTAAATGTGTTTAAATGTCTCTCTAATGCGCCTGTGTGCGTTAGAATCGGTTACAATTTAACAGAATTATCAAATATTGACCGGCTAGACACATCATACTATACGGAGAAGACATATACAGGCCGACTGTAATAAATCCGTAGTCTTTATACACATAAATGAGACATTATTAGTACTTATATTTACAATGTTATGCTAAAATTATCGCCCTGTTTTTTTTTTCTTTTTTTTTGTTACCTACCAGACTATAACAATGCTACTAAGTATGGACATGCACTAAAGCTCATTTCTTACTGCTTATGGATCAGTGTTATTAATTTTTTATATGAAATTTGGTGATACTAAAGACCTACATGGTCCTAATAGTATACACAATTGTAATAGGTTAAGATTGTGGATTAATTATTTTACGATATTTGGGTACAAGTCGAATAGTACTTAGATAGACTAAAATACAATAAAACAAGGTAATAAACAAACAAAATAATGTCTAGTTAATGTGAAGCAAGAGTAGGATGGTGATTAAACTTCGATAACACAGTCAAATTTCGGGTTTAAAGTTGCAAATTGATCTGACATGATTAGTTAGATTCGCTTATTTCCTCCGCATTGTAGGTAATATTATCGTTTTATGATGAAATTTTAATTTCGGAAATTTCGATATCAAATTCGTAATCAAAACCCCTTAGATCCCAAGTTTCAGAATTTTGGCCAACTCTTCGCTATTTCAAACCACAGTGCGAACACACTGTGCTTCTTTATGACTGCTTCATGTTATTCGTCTAAAAACTTTAACTATTCATGTCTGTCTCTTCTTGGGAATATGGTCACGCGTCAAAAAACGAACAAAACAAATACACGCGGCGTACAAAAATGTGCATTTTTGTAAGTGCGCGTCCGTTGCGGCGCGCGATCTTCATTCAATTGGTATTCACAGGTGTATGTTGAAAATAATAAAAATGCTCTTTGGATTCAGTCGATGTATGAAGGTGAAGGAACCCTAAACGGTCTCGCATGTCCAACGGCGATGAGTGTGTTTGCTGTCATGTACATGCCCCATCGCCAGTTCGCATATGTTAAAGAGTTCTGGCGACGCGGATTTTATCTGATGAAGGCAAGCTGGAATAATTGGTCGTCTTATTAACTTGAAATTTGAGAAGCTTGTCGAGAGTTTTGCCCGATAGAAACTGTCCTGGGCGATTGGGATTTGTCGCTAAGCAGCAGCAATCTTAAAGAAGTGTTGGTCACACAGGAATTCTGAAAAAACTATGACCAATTTCGAGAATGTTATTGTTTGTTTATACATCGTTACAAACTTAGCCACAGATGTTGTAGTAGTATTTTCTAATGTTCCAAATGCTGCTTTAAAATATAAAGTAGATAATTCGATACTTATTTATGTTGTAAGTTTGTCACGCAGCGCGTAGATACAGTTTTACCTTCTATCTTCGAATTGTCTCAATAACATAAATACCTATATAATTTTAGTTCCCAAGATCATTGTCGACATCTTATATCTTTGTCCTGCACTAACTTGAACACAAATGAGAAAATGTTAATTATCAATTTTTGAGAAAATTTTATTATAAATATATATATGTAATTATTCATAAAAGTTTTTGGATTGTCGTAAACCTAAAATGCAAACATAAGAATGTAAGTACATATTTGCTTGCATTCACTGGGTGTTAAGAAAACTATGAGGAACACTGAAGAGTAAAGTACCTTTATGTTCAATGATATGCAAAAATTTTATTTGAAAAAGTATTTGGAAATATTATAGGTCTTTAAATACGAAATTACCATCTTTTCACATTACATATACCTGGTGTTGCCAAAATGATGAAAATGACATAAGAGTAAAGTAGCTACAAAACTATGCTAAAATATAATCTGAAAAAAGTATTTAACAATATTAGAAGGTATTAAACGCAACGACCAAGGAGATTATAATTTCGTATATAATGCCCTGTGATATTTCTAAACACTGTTTTCAAATAACATTTTTGCATAGCTTTTAGACAAAAGTACTTTACTCTTATGAGTTTTTCATAGTTTTGGTAACACTTGGTACATGCAAGCAAATAATTACAGTCTAATATTTGCATTTTAGGTTCAAGACAAACCAGAAGTTTTTATGTAGAATAAAATTTTCTGAAAAATTGATATTAAAAATGTTTGCCATTTGTGTTCAAGTTAGTGTCGTACACGTGCTTATTTTAGGCAATGTGTTTAATTTAAGTCGACTGCCTTGGTCGATAGAAGAATCGATATAAAAGAGTTCAAATGCTGATATTTTGACAATACCGGCAATAGACAGTCAATAGAATCAGAATATCTGTCAAATCCTGCCTAACTAGTTTTATTTTAATGCAGACACGACTGATCTTGATCAAACAGAATCTTATGCAGCTAAACTATTAATTTTATATATAGTATGCTAAAGTCATGTGGCTGGCAACATCAGATTTTTCTATTGTGTTGTGTGTAAAGCTATTTCGAAAATTTAGAGTACATTAGGGTTAAGTATTTGTATTTAAAAAAAAAACATTTACTTAAATATACTTAATGTAATTAATCAAAATGAATTTGGTAAATTAAAAGCTAAATCCAATACAAATCTAAATATAAAGATTATTTCTAATTGAATCTTTGTGACCTGGAAATATATTAAGTCTACCTGAAAAATCATAGTTTGTCAACAAGATGTCAAGGAAAAGAAGATTCTCACAAGGAAATTTTCTTGTTTTTTTTTTAATTCTGTAAACAACAGCAACATTTTCAGAAAACGGGACAAAAATCGCGACACATCCCATCATTTATTCCTTTCTGATTGTTGTCTTTAAATACATTCATTACTACCATCAAACAAAAGTCTAAATCACGGCAAAGACAGAGATAAACATTAATTTATGTTTATTTTTAAATATTGTAAAGGGGTGTGATAATTTTGATGAATTTTTGACAAAGCGGCGAAAAAAAAAACAGGAAAAACGGCAAAATATTACAAAAGTTATCGAAAATTAAACCTAAAATTCCAAAACATCATTTTGAATTTTCAGGTATAGGAAGCTTTAAGTTTTTTCTGCCTAAAATTGTATAGGTATATGGTAATTTTAATGAATTTCCGTTATTTTCAGTTTGTTATTTATTATATTACGTGGCTAAACATTGACTTAAATTTCCCAGATTGCATCACATATTTATAAACCTGTATAAAGATCAAAATACGTTCTTACGCAATGACGAATTGATTTTTCATAACAGTCCCAAAGAAGATATTCTACGGTTCATGGCACTTAATGACCAAACACAAAATTGATTTGTCGATAGCATGCAACACGACGACGCACATTATACCGTCATACTAATTTAAATAATACAGGTAATAAATCCTAAAATGAAATTAAACGCTAAACGCTTCTTGGTCAGCCGGAGCGGCGCAAGAAATGATTTAATTCTAATATGAACGTTGATTGTTATGCTTGTAATAATAACTGGACATGATTGCCTCGAATGATAAATGACACATATTTACACAGCTGGTATTACTAGTCACGAACCGTTCTTTTTTTGACAGGACAAATATTGATTAATTTATTATTAATTGGAATTCGGTCTAATAGTATGTTAGGTGATCTAATGAGATGCAGTCTAAACGATCAATTAATCTGTGCAATATATTTAATTGTTTTTCTTTTTTTATTATTATGTTTACTACATAACACTCTTTCGTTTATGAACTCTATGGTGGTTGTTTTCATTTAGAAAACAACGATCCCCCAAATTGTTTCCAAATCCGAAAAAGTGAACACGAGTTCTTTGCACGTAATCGCACATGAAGCGAAATCACAACATTCTACCATCTAAAAGCAACGTAAAATCAAAGTTTCAAAAATCCTCCTGAACAAACTATAATAGATACAGAGCTGTACTTTTTAGAATTAATTACCCAATGTATCTGATCCATAAACGTGTATAATAATAATTTGTATCCCAACTACTTTACTCGTAATCGCACATGAAGCGAATTAATAATATTCAACCACCGATAAACAACGTAAAATCTAAGTTTCAAAAATCCTCCTGAACAAACTAAAATAGATAGAGGGCTGTACTTTTTAGAATTAATTACCCAATGTATCTGATCCAGAAACGTGTATAATAATAATTTGTATCCCAACTACTTTGCTCGTAATCGCACATGAAGCGAAATCGTAACATTCAATTACCTATAAACAACGTAAAATCTAAGTTTCAAAAATCCTCCTGGACAAACTAAAATAGATAGAGCGCTGTACTTTTTAGAATTAATTACCCAATGTATCTGATCCAGAAACGTGTATAATAATAATTTGTATCACAACTACTTTGCTAGTAATCGCACATGAAGCGAAATAATAACATTCAACCACCGATAAACAACGTAAAATCTAAGTTTCAAAAATCCTCCTGAACAAACTAAAATAGATAGAGGGCTGTACTTTTTAGAATTAATTACCTAATGCATCTGATCTATAAACGTGTATAATAATAATTTGTATCCCAACTTCTTTGCATGTAATCGCACATGAAGCGAAATCACAACATTCTACCATCTAAAAGCAACGTAAAATCTAAGTTTCAAAAATCCTCCTGAACAAACTAAAATAGATACAGGGCTGTACTTTTGAGAATTAATTACCCAATGTATCTGATCCATAAACGTGTATAATAATAATTTGTATCCCAACTACTTTGCTCGTAATCGCACATGAAGCGAAATAATAACATTCAACCACCGATAAACAACGTAAAATCTAAGTTTCAAAAATCCTCCTGAACAAACTAAAATAGATACAGGGCTGTACTTTTTAGAATTAATTACCCAATGTATCTGATCCATAAACGGGTATAATAATAATTTGTATCCCAACTACTTTGCTAGTAATCGCACATGAAGCGAAATAATAACATTCAACCACCGATAAACAACGTAAAATCTAAGTTTCAAAAATCCTCCTGAACAAACTAAAATAGATACAGGGCTGTACTTTTTAGAATTAATTACCCAATGTATCTGATCCATAAACGGGTATAATAATAATTTGTATCCCAACTACTATGCTCGTAATCGCACATGAAGCGAAATAATAACATTCAACCACCGATACACAATGGAAATCTAAGTTTCAAAAATCCTCCTGAACAAACTAAAATAGATAGAGGGCTGTACTTTTTAGAATTAATTACCCAATGTATCTGATCCATAAACGGGTATAATAATAATTTGTATCCCAACTACTTTGCTAGTAATCGCACATGAAGCGAAATAATAACATTCAACCACCGATAAACAACGTAAAATCTAAGTTTCAAAAATCCTCCTGAACAAACTAAAATAGATACAGGGCTGTACTTTTTAGAATTAATTACCCAATGTATCTGATCCATAAACGGGTATAATAATAATTTGTATCCCAACTACTATGCTCGTAATCGCACATGAAGCGAAATAATAACATTCAACCACCGATAAACAACGTAAAATCTAAGTTTCAAAAATCCTCCTGAACAAACTAAAATAGATACAGGACTGTACTTTTTAGAATTAATTACCCAATGTATCTGATCCATAAACGTGTATAATAATAATTTGTATCCCAACTACTTTGCTCGTAATCGCACATGCAGCGAAGTAATAACATTCAACCACCGATAAACAACGTAAAATCTAAGTTTCAAAAATCCTCCTGAAAAAACTAAAATAGATAGAGGGCTGTACTTTTTAGAATTAATTACCCAATGTATCTGATCCATAAACGTGTATAATAATAATTTGTATCCCAACTACTTTGCTTGTAATCGCAAATGAAGCGAAATAATAACATTCAACCACCGATAAACAACGTAAAATCTAAGTTTCTAAAATCCTCCTGAACAAACTAGAATAGATAGAGGGCTGTACTTTTTAGAATTAATTACCCAATGTATCTGATCCATAAACGGGTATAATAATAATTTGTATCCCAACTACTATGCTCGTAATCGCACATGAAGCGAAATAATAACATTCAACCACCGATAAACAACGTAAAATCTAAGTTTGTAAAATCCTCCTGGACAAACTAAAATAGATAGAGGGCTGTACTTTTTAGAATTAATTACCCAATGTATCTGATCCATAAACGGGTATAATAATAATTTGTATCCCAACTACTTTGCTCGTAATCGCACATGAAGCGAAATAATAACATTCAACCACCGATAAACAACGTAAAATCTAAGTTTCAAAAATCCTCCTGAAAAAACTAAAATAGATAGAGGGCTGTACTTTTTAGAATTAATTACCCAATGTATCTGATCCATAAACGTGTATAATAATAATTTGTATCCCAACTACTTTGCTTGTAATCGCAAATGAAGCGAAATAATAACATTCAACCACCGATAAACAACGTAAAATCTAAGTTTCTAAAATCCTCCTGAACAAACTAGAATAGATAGAGGGCTGTACTTTTTAGTATTAATTACCCAATGTATCTGATCCATAAACGTGTATAATAATAATTTGTATCCCAACTACTTTGCTCGTAATCGCACATGAAGCGAAATCATAACATTCAACCACCTATAAACAACGTAAAATCTAAGTTTCAAAAATCCTCCTGACCAAACTAAAATAGATAGAGGGCTGTACTTTTTAGAATTAATTACCCAATGTATCTGATCCATAAACGTGTATAATAATAATTTGTATCCCAACTACTTTGCTCGTAATCGCACATGAAGCGAAATCACAACATTCAACCACCTATAAACAACGTAAAATCTAAGTTTCAAAAATCCTCCTGAACAAACTAAAATAGATAGAGGGCTGTGCTTTTTAGAATTAATTACCCAATATATCTGATCCATAAACGTGTATAATAATAATTTGTATCCCAACTACTTTGCTCGTAATCGCACATGAAGCGAAATAATAACACTCAACCACCGATAAACAACGTAAAATCTAAGTTTCAAAAATCCTCCTGAACAAAGTAAAATAGATAGAGGGCTGTACTTTTTAGAATTAATTACCCAATGTATCTGATCCATAAACGTGTATAATAATAATTTGTATCCCAACTTCTTTGCTCATAATCGCACATGAACCGAAATCATAACATTCTACCATCTAAAATCAACGTAAAATCTAAGTTTCAAAAATTCTCCTGAACAAACTAAAATAGATGGAGGGCTGTACTTTTTAGAATTAATTATCCAATGTATCTGATCCATAAACGTGTATAATAATAATTTGTATCCCAACTACTTTGCTCGTAATCGCACATGAAGCGAAATCATAACATTCAACCACCTATAAACAACGTAAAATCTAAGTTGCAAAATCCTCCTGAACAAACTAAAATAGATAGAGGGCTGTGCTTTTTAAAATTAATTGCCCAATATATCTGATCCATAAACGTGTATAATAATAATTTGTATCCCAACTACTTTGCTCGTAATCGCACATGAAGCGAAATCGTAACATTCAATCACCTATAAACAACGTAAAATCTAAGTTTGTAAAATCCTCCTGGACAAACTAAAATAGATAGAGGGCTGTACTTTTTAGAATTAATTACCCAATGTATCTGATCCATAAACGGGTATAATAATAATTTGTATCCCAACTACTTTGCTCGTAATCGCACATGAAGCGAAATAATAACATTCAACCACCGATAAACAACGTAAAATCTAAGTTTCAAAAATCCTCCTGAAAAAACTAAAATAGATAGAGGGCTGTACTTTTTAGAATTAATTACCCAATGTATCTGATCCATAAACGTGTATAATAATAATTTGTATCCCAACTACTTTGCTTGTAATCGCAAATGAAGCGAAATAATAACATTCAACCACCGATAAACAACGTAAAATCTAAGTTTCTAAAATCCTCCTGAACAAACTAGAATAGATAAAGGGCTGTACTTTTTAGTATTAATTACCCAATGTATCTGATCCATAAACGTGTATAATAATAATTTGTATCCCAACTACTTTGCTCGTAATCGCACATGAAGCGAAATCATAACATTCAACCACCTATAAACAACGTAAAATCTAAGTTTCAAAAATCCTCCTGACCAAACTAAAATAGATAGAGGGCTGTACTTTTTAGAATTAATTACCCAATGTATCTGATCCATAAACGTGTATAATAATAATTTGTATCCCAACTACTTTGCTCGTAATCGCACATGAAGCGAAATCATAACATTCAACCACCTATAAACAACGTAAAATCTAAGTTTCAAAAATCCTCCTGACCAAACTAAAATAGATAGAGGGCTGTACTTTTTAGAATTAATTACCCAATGTATCTGATCCATAAACGTGTATAATAATAATTTGTATCCCAACTACTTTGCTCGTAATCGCACATGAAGCGAAATCACAACATTCAACCACCTATAAACAACGTAAAATCTAAGTTTCAAAAATCCTCCTGAACAAACTAAAATAGATAGAGGGCTGTGCTTTTTAGAATTAATTACCCAATATATCTGATCCATAAACGTGTATAATAATAATTTGTATCCCAACTACTTTGCTCGTAATCGCACATGAAGCGAAATAATAACACTCAACCACCGATAAACAACGTAAAATCTAAGTTTCAAAAATCCTCCTGAACAAAGTAAAATAGATAGAGGGCTGTACTTTTTAGAATTAATTACCCAATGTATCTGATCCATAAACGTGTATAATAATAATTTGTATCCCAACTACTTTGCTCGTAATCGCACATGAAGCGAAATCATAACATTCAACCACCTATAAACAACGTAAAATCTAAGTTGCAAAATCCTCCTGAACAAACTAAAATAGATAGAGGGCTGTGCTTTTTAAAATTAATTGCCCAATATATCTGATCCATAAACGTGTATAATAATAATTTGTATCCCAACTACTTTGCTCGTAATCGCACATGAAGCGAAATAATAACATTCAACCACCGATAAACAACGTAAAATCTAAGTTTCAAAAATCCTCCTGAACAAAATAAAATAGATAGAGGGCTGTGCTTTTTAGACTTAATTACCCAATGTATCTGATCCATAAACGTGTATAATAATAATTTGTATCCCAACTACTTTGCTCGTAATCGCACATGAAGCGAAATAATAACATTCAACCACCGATAAACAACGTAAAATCTAAGTTTCAAAAATCCTCCTGAACAAAATAAAATAGATAGAGGGCTGTGCTTTTTAGAATTAGTTACCCAATATATGTGATCCATAAACAAGTATAATAATAATTTGTATCCCAACTTGTTTGCTCGTAATCGCACATGAACCGAAATCATAACATTCTACCATCTAAAAGCAACGTAAAATCTAAGTTTCAAAAATCCTCCTGAACAAACTAAAATAGATAGAGGGCTGTACTTTTTAGAATTAACTACCCAATGTATCTGATCCATAAACGTGTATAATAATAATTTGTATCCCAACTACTTTGCTCGTAATCGCACATGAAGCGAAATAATAACACTCAACCACCGATAAACAACGTAAAATCTAAGTTTCAAAAATCCTCCTGAACAAAGTAAAATAGATAGAGGGCTGTCCGTTTTAGAATTAATTACCCAATGTATCTGATCCATAAACGTGTATAATAATAATTTGTATCCCAACTTCTTTGCTCGTAATCGCACATGAACCGAAATCATAACATTCTACCATCTAAAAGCAACGTAAAATCTAAGTTTCAAAAATTCTCCTGAACAAACTAAAATAGATAGAGGGCTGTACTTTTTAGAATTAATTACCCAATGTATCTGATCCATAAACGTGTATAATAATAATTTGTATCCCAACTACTTTGCTCGTAATCGCACATGAAGCGAAATCACAACATTCAACCACCTATAAACAACGTAAAATCTAAGTTTCAAAAATCCTCCTGAACAAACTAAAATAGATAGAGGGCTGTGCTTTTTAGAATTAATTACCCAATATATCTGATCCATAAACGTGTATAATAATAATTTGTATCCCAACTACTTTGCTCGTAATCGCACATGAAGCGAAATAATAACACTCAACCACCGATAAACAACGTAAAATCTAAGTTTCAAAAATCCTCCTGAACAAAGTAAAATAGATAGAGGGCTGTACTTTTTAGAATTAATTACCCAATGTATCTGATCCATAAACGTGTATAATAATAATTTGTATCCCAACTTCTTTGCTCATAATCGCACATGAACCGAAATCATAACATTCTACCATCTAAAATCAACGTAAAATCTAAGTTTCAAAAATTCTCCTGAACAAACTAAAATAGATGGAGGGCTGTACTTTTTAGAATTAATTATCCAATGTATCTGATCCATAAACGTGTATAATAATAATTTGTATCCCAACTACTTTGCTCGTAATCGCACATGAAGCGAAATCATAACATTCAACCACCTATAAACAACGTAAAATCTAAGTTGCAAAATCCTCCTGAACAAACTAAAATAGATAGAGGGCTGTGCTTTTTAAAATTAATTGCCCAATATATCTGATCCATAAACGTGTATAATAATAATTTGTATCCCAACTACTTTGCTCGTAATCGCACATGAAGCGAAATAATAACATTCAACCACCGATAAACAACGTAAAATCTAAGTTTCAAAAATCCTCCTGAACAAAATAAAATAGATAGAGGGCTGTGCTTTTTAGACTTAATTACCCAATGTATCTGATCCATAAACGTGTATAATAATAATTTGTATCCCAACTACTTTGCTCGTAATCGCACATGAAGCGAAATAATAACATTCAACCACCGATAAACAACGTAAAATCTAAGTTCCAAAAATCCTCCTGAACAAAATAAAATAGATAGAGGGCTGTGCTTTTTAGAATTAGTTACCCAATATATGTGATCCATAAACAAGTATAATAATAATTTGTATCCCAACTTGTTTGCTCGTAATCGCACATGAACCGAAATCATAACATTCTACCATCTAAAAGCAACGTAAAATCTAAGTTTCAAAAATTCTCCTGAACAAACTAAAATAGATAGAGGGCTGTACTTTTTAGAATTAATTACCCAATGTATCTGATCCATAAACGTGTATAATAATAATTTGTATCCCAACTACTTTGCTCGTAATCGCACATGAAGCGAAATAATAACATTCAACCACCGATAAACAACGTAAAATCTAAGTTTAAAAAATCCTCCTGAACAAAATAAAATAGATAGAGGGCTGTGCTTTTTAGAATTAATTACCCAATAGATCTGATCCATAAACGTGTATAATAATAATTTGTATCCCAACTACTTTGCTCGTAATCGCACAAGAAGCGAAATAATAACATTCAACCACCGATAAACAACGTAAAATCTAAGTTTCAAAAATCCTCCTGAACAAAATAAAATAGATAGAGGGCTGTGCTTTTTAGAATTAGTTACCCAATATATCTGATCCATAAACGAGTATAATAATAATTTGTATCCCAACTTGTTTGCTCGTAATCGCACATGAACCGAAATCATAACATTCTACCATCTAAAAGCAACGTAAAATCTAAGTTTCAAAAATTCTCCTGAACAAACTAAAATAGATAGAGGGCTGTACTTTTTAGAATTAATTACCCAATGTATCTGATCCATAAACGTGTATAATAATAATTTGTATCCCAACTACTTTGCTCGTAATCGCACATGAAGCGAAATAATAACATTCAACCACCGATAAACAACGTAAAATCTAAGTTTCAAAAATCCTCCTGAACAAAATAAAATAGATAGAGGGCTGTGCTTTTTAGAATTAATTACCCAATATATCTGATCCATAAACGTGTATAATAATAATTTGTATCCCAACTACTTTGCTCGTAATCGCACAAGAAGCGAAATAATAACATTCAACCACCGATAAACAACGTAAAATCTAAGTTTCAAAAATTCTCCTGAACAAAATAAAATAGATAGAGGGCTGTGCTTTTTAGAATTAGTTACCCAATATATCTGATCCATAAACGTGTATAATAATAATTTGTATCCCAACTACTTTGCTCGTAATCGCACAAGAAGCGAAATAATAACAATCAACCACCGATAAACAACGTAAAATCTAAGTTTCAAAAATCCTCCTGAACAAAATAAAATAGATAGAGGGCTGTGCTTTTTAGAATTAGTTACCCAATATATCTGATCCATAAACGAGTATAATAATAATTTGTATCCCAACTTGTTTGCTCGTAATCGCACATGAACCGAAATCATAACATTCTACCATCTAAAAGCAACGTAAAATCTAAGTTTCAAAAATCCTCCTGATCAAACTAAAATAGCTAGAGGGCTGTACATTTTAGAATTAATTACCCAATGTATCCGATCCATAAACGTGTATAATAATAATTTGTATCCCAACTTCTTTGCTCGTAATCGCACATGAACCGAAATCATAACATTCTACCATCTAAAAGCAACGTAAAATCTAAGTTTCAAAAATTCTCCTGAACAAACTAAAATAGATAGAGGGCTGTACTTTTTAGAATTAATTACCCGATGTATCTGATCCATAAACGTGTATAATAATAATTTGTATCCCAACTACTTTGCTCGTAATCGCACATGAAGCGAAATAATAACATTCAACCACCGATAAACAACGTAAAATCTAAGTTTCAAAAATCCTCCTGAACAAACTAGAATAGATAGGAGGCTGTACTTTTTAGTATTAATTACCAAATGTATCTGATCCATAAACGTGTATAATAATAATTTGTATCCCAACTACTATGCTCGTAATCGCACATGAAGCGAAATAATAACATTCAACCACCGATAAACAATGTAAAATCTAAGTTTCAAAAATCCTCCTGAACAAACTAAACTAGATAGAGCGCTGTACTTTTTAGAATTAATTACCCAATGTATCTGATCCAGAAACGTGTATAATAATAATTTGTATCCCAACTACTTTGCTCGTAATCGCACATGAAGCGAATTAATAACATTCAACCACCGATAAACAACGTAAAATCCAAGTTTCAAAAATCCTCCTGAACAAACTAAAATAGATAGAGGGCTGTACTTTTTAGTATTAATTACCCAATGTATCTGATCCAATGCTTTATGAACCACCCTAATGGACACGTGTACCCCATTAAGCAAGATAAATTTAGAAAACTGCCCCCATTCCGATTTAAGCTGGATACGCCTATGGTGGGAAATGTCAGTTAATATAGGCCGTAGGGGTTAATTTGCACTAATATGACAAGTAACAATAATAAACTACGATAGTTTACGTATATCTTCACACATAACACCAAAAAAACTCAATATAGTCGACCAACTAATCAAAATCTTCTCGCAAATGACCCTATCGCACAATATAAGACCGAAATATCACATTTGTACCGTTTAGGGGTAGCCGTACTACACCAAACGCCAACAATACAAACATTCCAATACGGTATTATCACATTTTTGCAAGTGAGGTTAGTTACGGGCAAAAATAAACTCACCGGTGCACGATTTTTGTCACACTTCATCTGAAATGGTTGCTAGGCAGTCCAACAAAGGCACTGGTATCACTTTTTGATTTGATTCACGTAATTATTATGCGATTTTTGAAAATGTAAACACAGCGACCGACGCACGACGCTATCAAGCAGATGTTGTGACTGATAACGCCGGGGGAGGGGATCACGGCCCGCTCCGCTATTCTTGAAATGCGTTTCGACGCAGGTGTTTTTTGCTGATTTGGGACTGCGTAGGTACCTCGTTGTTTGCTTGTTATAGGTTTGTGATGAAGGATGGTATTAATTTTAATGATTTTAAATGCGAAATAGCATTATTACGTGTGGATATGTTTATTTATACTTACAACTATTTAAGTATAATTAGTTATTCGAAAATAATACATACTGTAATTAGTCAATTAAAATCTGCCCAATTTTTGTATTATACAGTAATTATTTAATGTTCATGTATTTTATATAGCTCCATATTTTTACAGTGCTTAAAAGCAGTGTTAAAAGTGCCTCAGTCTAAGCTGTTTAAATTTAAGGAACACATTAAAAAATGCTAATTAATGGCTATATTTTAACTTAGTATTACCACATTGTAAGATAAGATATAATACACGGTAGAAATACAGTAAAAAATAATTGTTATAACTTTATTAATTGTTGCTGTACAGTAAAGAACTTAGCACATAAACCAATGGATAAAAAATTATATCCTAGGTACTAGGTACAAGTAAAAATTACTGAACGACGATATTCCATACGTCAAAATGTAGACTGCCTATCTCATCTCAATTAGTTAGTCACTATTTCCCGGTCTGTAGCAAACAACCTTTAAATCACAATAATTTGCATATACTTTCTCTGCAAGCATTCAGATATACTACGAAAAACGCTACAGATAAATTGTTATAACTTTTACAAAAATTAAATGTATAGAAAATGGAAAAAGAATTGTTACATATCTTTGCTTCATATGACAAATTCGTAGGTAATTAATCGTTGTATTTACTCATTTACGCTGAGAATTTTTTTTTGTGCATTATACCCCTAAATCACAGTAATGTTGTCCACTACTTATTTGAGTATTGCAGTACAAATTACATATCTTAACAATAGAAAAATGTTTATAACTTTTACAAAAACTGTTTAAATCCTTTTCTCTTAGGCGAAATTGTAGGTAATTGATTGGGATTATACTTTAAATGACTACATTAAAAGCTGAAAAGCCTCCACATTGCGATATTATGTATGACACCAAGTGGAGGGAGTTGATATTTTGGTTGGCTGTGATAACACGTTTCTAACTTTTTCAAAAATTATTATATAACCTTCCACCATATACTAAATTATAGGTAATTAGATGCGGTAGTCCTATTCGTGAATGCAAAATGTTTTGCTTTGAGGTGAAGAACCCCTAAATAACGATATTGTACTTATGTTGTGTGGCTTCAACTGAACATTACTTTGTTCTGGTTTAGCAAAATGTTATAACTTTTCTAAATGTTGTTCTATAATTTTCTGTCATGCGTCAAATTAAAGATCATTAATCGGGGTTAAAAATTCCTATATTTTATCTTAATTTTGTTTCTTAATGAATTTTCTTTTCGAAATTTTGTTCAATTATCACCGTTTACCAATTTAATGCTCAATCCATTTGTTATTTTAAAACTGTAAAATTATCAAAACTACCATTAACCACACACTTTAAAGACCTTTAGGAACACTTTCACATTGGCGCTAACAGCAACGCCCATGTGGATCCTTTTCATACACACTTTTTAATAAAGTACCTGGTGATATTATTTTCCTAATCAATTAGGCTCACAGTTTATCGGCGTATTTGAGTTACAAAACTTCCCACGTGTTCCGTATGCCGTCATAGTGCCCCATGGGAAATCAATACCCCGTAAATTGATACCGCCGAGACAAAATTTTACACTCTAGAAGCAATAATGTAAGTCAACAGTATGCATTTGAACCAAGTGCGAACGCGAACGTTAGACATCGGATATACAATATACAGTATGTGTAACTGGAAAAAGACTACATGCATATGTATGAGGACTGTCCATATCGCCGACTAACACACACATATACGCACACACACACACACACACACACACACACATACATTCATACATACCAACATAAATTTTCTTCTTACAAATGTGGAAACGCGTTGTAAATATCAGACGCATTAAACTGTTGGGCAATATATCAGATTATATAGATTGGTTGAATTCATGTTGTGAATTGTTTTTTTTTTTTAATAGTCGCGGTTATGGAGGTCAAAGTTAATTATCTCATAACCATTAACGTATTTCAGTGTTTTAATTAGAGTTTGCGTATTTTGTCAAGAATGTAGTGGATAATTTTGTGCGCGTTTCAGTTATTCTGGTAACAAATATTAGTTATGTCATATAAGGAAGTTACGGTCGAGTGCGGTTGATCTTTGCGTATGTCAATTATGAAGAATGAAATCATTCATGGTGTTCTACTTTAGTTCTAAGTGTGTACGGTTTGCTCTCAATAAGATAGACAGTCAGGTACAAAGGAAATAACAACGTTTATTGACAAAAAATACCCCATGTATAGTCTTTTTTTCGGAATAGATTCAGGGTTATGCAAAATTGAAAATTCGTTACAATTATCAACATTTCAACATTTCAAATATTTTTTTGTAGAAGACTTTTGAGACATAATTTCATAACTATTTGATTATTTGACGATTCGTAGTCTTTTGTTTGTAAAAAAATAAGAACAACCCTGTTGTGAATGGAAAATTTCCTCAACATCGAGACATCTTAAAAACTAGTTACAATATGACATTGGCACATTAATAAATTCAACACTTACAATCTCCGAAACTCCTACGCAATCTCCCAATTGAGCTGAGACACCATTATTCTTGTCGAGGTGCATTTTAGACGTGAAGATTGAAGAATGATGTCAGCAAATTGATGTGGTAACTCTTAATTGATTTTCTCAATTAATTCTACAATTGGCACAATGGCATTAGTATAGCAAGTGCTTAATGATCTCCTTATACGTCTATCTAACAGACGATCGAAAAAAAAAATAGTTTCGTATACCATATTAGTAGATTAAACAATTAAATTTAGCACATATGATTTAGCACACTGTATATCTCCAAAAGATACTCTAAAACTATCGTCTCAGTACTGGTGTTACAATATTTTCTATTTAATTCAAATAAATATGCATTGAATCAAACAAGTCTGGTGTTTCATTACAAGGGAAGAAATATTTGTTTGGTAGAAATACTATTATTTGTGTCAAACAGCTGTAATTTTTTGTAGTTATAACCTTCTATGCAAAGGCTTTGTAATAAAAATAGCTTTCTTATTCCTTCCCCCTATTGATAACAAGCTATTGAAATTTGTAAATTTCTCATTTTAGCGATATTTAATGTAAAATATGTTTGATGGGACCAGGACAAAAAATCTAAAACTTTCATAATTAATTCACCTTTTTATAAGGTTTAGTAATAAATAAAAGCTTTCTTGTGTATTGCACCGTGTTTGGAGTAACATGCCCTCAAACATGGGGAAAAACGTTAATCAGCGCTTACTAACAAATACGACAATTCCGTCCTGAAGTTGGAAAAGCACAATTATTTAAATTTATTACATTTTATTACAATGTTATTAACTTTATTCAGTTTAAAATAATTATAATAAAATAATTACTTAATTGTATCAGTAAGAATATGTTATATTACTGCTTCTATAAAAATATAATGTAAATAAATAAACAGTTCCAGTAGGCTTAGATGTTTTCAATATGTTAATGTTGGCCACTACTAGACCTGTCTCCACAGCTCTCTTAGTTGTGAGCCTATTGTAACAGGCTAACTAATGAGCTGAGCCAGAAGCCAGTTATATGAGACTGTTTTCAGAAACATTTAACTAATTATATAAAACAAAATCTGTCAAGCATATCAAAAGTTATATATTTCTCTGGTGGTGCAGCAAGTCAATACAAGAACAAAAAGAACTTTGCAAACTTATCGTATCATAAAAAAGATTTTGGTTTAGATGCAGAATGGCAATTTCTTGGATGTGCACATTGAAAAAACGCATGCGACGGTATAGGGGGGACAACGAAGCGACTAGTGGCCAAAGCCAGTCTTCAAACACCACTTAATAGCCAAATCCTTAATGTAGAGGATATGTTCTCCTTTTGTAATGGACAGCTACCAAGGGTAAACTATATCTTAGTTGCAAAAGATAGGTTTCAGAACACAAAACCACCTTTATGATAGAGTTCAGAGATACAAACAGATAAAGGAACTAGAAGTTTTCACAAATTCTCTTTTCAACCAACAGAAGATGTAATGTAAGATGTTACATCATATCAACTTTAGAAACGTATGAAGATCACTTAGTTTTATAAGTCTCTTTTGTAAAAAATGACATAATTGTTATGAATAGTATGCTTTGTTTTGTATTTACTGAGAATTTTTAATTAAATTTTGAAATTTCAATAGCTTGTCATCAATAGGGAGAAGGTTATAACTAAAAAATATTTAATGGACAAATTAAGTAACCCCTTCATGTCTAAAAATGGTCAACTTATCTTTTTCTGAACCATGTCAGATGGATTGACCCGCTATTATTTAGACTCAAGATAAGGACGAACTGCGAGGAGAGAGTTTATAGTTTATCTAACAATACAGTTTGATGAGGTATTCATACAAAAACATTTATTTTAATCAAAATATTACTTTAAAGGAAAGTAACTTTTGTTTGTACCCAAATATAATTATTTTTTCATAAATAAAAATTCCAAATAAATGAATCTCTAGAAGCAACTAAACAAGAGTATTCAATGAAGCAAATACTGTTGGCGTCAAAGAAAAAAATCAAAGATAAATTACATTTTTTAAAAACAAGAAATCTTTGTACGCTCGCTTTTCAACAAAAGTACACCGAATTGCTTTACCTCGTTATTGTACCGAAAACCGACAATGATAATAACCTTGGCCGGAGGTATTTTCGTTTCTCGTACCGGCAATTTGCGGGCGATTGTGTCAGTCGCCGCTCCGATTGCAAATTTTCGCTCGCGCAGCGCCTAACATGTTAACAACGGTCAATGTAGCGGCAAAGTTGCACAACTCCGAGTGACATTGGCTGTTCAAATGTAGGATACCGGGTAATTGTTAACTGATATATCGTGACTTCCATTGATTAAACAACAACTAACAAATATCCGTTGCCGACTGCTTGACGTATACTACTAGCGATTCCTAAACTCCGCGGTCGCCATGGCGACCGCAGCATTGTTTTGCATAACTTCGCAATCTGTACTTGTGTAACGCAACATTGATTATTTATTTATGTCAGTAGAAATAGTATATATAATTAGGAAAGCTGGTTAATCGACGTGACGTTGAGATATAGAAGAAGAAAGCTATTTTTTTAAAATGTTTTTAGCAAACATAAAATTACAAACTTTGAAAACTGCACTATGTACTGCATTCTCTAGTAACTTTAAAACAGTTTGCACAACTATTAAAATCTTACCTGACTGAGAGATACTTTCAGTCAAACAAGGTGATGCATGCTCTATCCTTAAGGAAATAAAAGCTGGAGTGCCGCAGGGTAGTGTTTTCGGGCCGGTCCTTTACCTACTCTACACCAACGACCTCCAAGCACTAGAAAATAATACTGTCGCAACTTTTGCAGACGACACGGCTATCCTAGCTGTTGGGAACAGCAATGAAGAAACGACGAGAAAACTCCGAACAGCTCTTGGTCATTTTCAGGTCTGGACAAAGAAAAAAAAGAATCAAACTGAACGAACTCAAGTCAGTACATGTTGACTTCACGAACAAGAAAATACAACACATCCCGGTTACTATTAATAACCAAATAGTACCGTACGCAAACACTGCGAAATATCTCGGTATGACTTTAGACGCCAGGCTCCGCTGGAAAGCCAATGTCAAAAAGAAAAGAGAGGAACTAGGAATCAGTTACAGAGAGATGTACTGGCTGCTAGGGAGAAACTCTGTCTGTACATAATAAGCTTCTCTTGTACCAGCAAATTCAAAACCCGTGTGGACGTATCATGCTCAAATCTGGGGGTGCACCAAAAAAAGTAACATTAAAATTGTCCAGACCTTTCAAAATAGAGTATTGCGATGCATTGTCAATGCGCCTTGGTACATTAGGAATGATGATCTCCACAAGGACCTCAAAATGGAGTCTGTGTGCAAAGAAATACAAAAACTAGCAAGACGTCACGAGGAAAGGCTTCACCATCATGTAAACTTTGAGGCCATCAAGAGTCAGAATAAAGATAACATATTGGTTTCGCATTGTGTTTATTTTAATCAAAAATGATGCATAAGTCAAGATTTGTCAACTGATATTATTCATGAAGCCACATTACCATATGACTTTTGAGTTTGTTGTTGAGTGTTTGTTGAGGGGGTTGTTGAGTTTGTTTAACTGCAATACCAATATCTTGCCATAACAGTTATTTCATGATTTACTGTTGGCACATACAAACGAGCTTTTAGCATCCAGCTCAAGAAAACCAACTTCCCAATAAAGCATTCTACAATCCATTTTTTTAACAGGAAATTAAGCCCTTCTGTCCTCTGTATATATATTGGTATTTAGTTCCTACAACTTGTTGCATAAATTCTTTGAGTTTTCTTTCCTGCACCATTTCGCTTTCCTTCAGCCATAGTAGGTTGCCCCATCGGTTGCTGTTGTCGCCTCATACAAATGCAACCTTCTTCGTCTGATTGCTCGTCTTCTGCATTTTCAGAACCACTGTATGCGCTTCCAGGATTACCACCACATGTCTTTCCGCAACCTCTTCCATCTTTCTGACTTAACTTGCGTTTGTTACGATTATAACTGCTAACGTACGGCCCTTCTGGTTTGTTCGATCTCGCGTCGCAACGCTGGTTTGCTGGCATCGCTGGGCACCCTCCTCGCTGCTTTTGGGCAATCTGTGTTATTTTCAGCTCTAACAATTCGGCCTGCAACTGCTCCTGCATTATCGCAATGGTACCGTAGATTTCCATCTGCTTGTTTCTCATTTCTTCGATTCTCAATTCGGTCTCCTGTATCAACATTTCCCAGTTTGTCATCGTTGCAGCTGTTGTATAATTTTCTGTATATTTTGGCGATTTTTTGACGGCGAATTTTGACTTGAATGGGTGATGTTATGATAGAAACGTCGAATGGGTTGTATCATTTCTTGACATTTGTTTGGAGTGCAGAATGATGGCAGAATGCTTTGTCATTTGTCATTTTGTAATCGTACGTCCTTAATGTATGTAAGCCAGTGAACTGTATACAGGGTCCTGCAACTAAGCTCCCGTCTTCTGTAGCTCACTTACTCATTAAGCTAAGAGTTTGACATTTTGCAGGCTTACCCTGTACTTCAAGGTACAATTCAAGAAATTATTTTTTATTATACAGGCTGTTCCAAAAATGTGTAACGCCATGGTAATATATTTTTTTAAATTGCATGCTATACATTTTTCTACACATTTGGAAGCCTTTTATGGTTGCCTACATATCGCCAAAATTTTATTGAAATCGGTTGAGTGATCGCAGCGCAAAAAAATAAAAACAAGAAAAAAATTGATTTTGCATCGTAGGCTTTAAAAATCAATAAAAACCACAAAATGCACCTCGTTAATAAAATTTTGCGACGTGCTTATTAAGTTAGATGTAATAGTCTCGTTAACCAAGTGACATTGATCCAAATTATACAGGGTGACCAAAATCGAGTGTCAAACTTGTCAAATTTCAAAGCGCGCTATTGTTCTTATTTTAAATTGGAACCCATATTTTTTTTTAGGTGAAGCGATGCAGAATTAAAGAATAAATATTGTTTCTCAATACAACCCCATCACAATTCCCAATATTTTAAAAGTTATTCGCCAAAAACTCATTTTTCAACGTTTCCAACAGCAATTTTAGGTAATAAATATCGTACGTGGCGTTGAAAACCAATTTATTACATAAAATATAACGCAGAGAGGTATTTTAGATTTTACTGTACTTAATTAAGTAGTTATTCAATTGCTAAATTTACTGCAAAATTTACCTATAGCCACATTTCCGTCCTTACCGCTATAGGTAAATTATGCAGTAAATTTAGCATTTGAATAACTACTTAATTAAGTACACTCAAATCTAAAATACGTCTTTTATTTTTTATGAAATAAATTGTTATTCAAAGCCACGTACGATATTTATTATCTAAAATTGCCGTTGGAATCGTTGAAAAATGAGTTTTTGGCGAATAAGTTTTAAAATATTGGGAATTGTTATGGGGTTGTATTTAGAAACAATGTTTATTTTTTAATTCTGCATCATTTCACATAAAAAAATTATGGGTTCCAATTTAAAATAAGAACAATAACACGCTTTGAAGTTTGCCAAGTTTGACACTCGATTTTGGTCACCCTGTATAATTTGGATAAATGTCACTTGGTTAACGAGACTATTACATCTAACTTAATAAGCACGTCGCAAAACTTTATTAACGAGGTGCATTTTGTGGTGTTTATTGATTTTTAAAGCCTACGATGCAAAATCAATTTTTTTTTGGTTTTTATTTTTTTCCGCTGCGGTCAGTCAACCGATTTCAATAAAATTTTGGTGATATGTAGGCAACCATAAAAGGCTTCCAAATGTGTAGAAAAATCTATAGCGTGCAATTTAAAAAAATATATTACCATGGCGTTGCACTTTTTTGGAACATCCTGTATAATAAAAAATAATTTCTTGAATTGTACCTTAAAGTACAGGGTAAGCTTGCAAAATGTCAAACTCTTAGGTTAATGAGTAAGTGAGCTACAGAAGACGGGAGGTTAGTTGCAGGACCCTGTATACTACGTATAACTGGAACGGACCGCGCTTTATATTGGCTGGCGAGAAGTGATGCAAGCAAAAGAGACAGAGCGATACGGTGGGCAATGTGTCACTGTCAGACTACCGTAGGTAGATAGCGGAAGGCAGTAGTGTTTCGCGTTTTTATTTTATTCCAGCTGAACCAATTGTCCTAGAAACCTCAAAATGGTCTCATACTAAGCCTAAATCTCTGTATTTTTACGTGAAATAGCAAAAATTTATTCCCAATGTATACATATTTCGAATGAATAAAATTTTAAAACGTGTAAAATAATTTACAAGTATTAATATTATCGAATAAACATAATCAGCATTATCTGGACTACTTTTAATGTCAGAATGCGTTTCCTTAATTCAATAATACAAAGAGCATTTAGTTATTGGCCTGCAAATGTTTCAAATTAAAGAACAACTACTAATATATAATTTGAGAGTACCATCGCAAGCATAAAAAACGGGGACAGCAAAGTGAAATGGGCACTTATATTCTCAACAATTTTAGTTGTGTAACATTTACTTTTACAGTATTTGTTAACCTATGATGTCTAAACTCTGACAGTATTTGTCAACCTACAATTTTGTTCCGGTTCCATCAATTCTATTCTTCGCGGTATTCTTGCCGATACTTAATTCAATAACAATTTCTCGAAAGCTGATTTTATCATGTAGTCGAGTTTTAATTTGCCTTCTAAAATTCATTCAATTGCGACATTTTTATTTATTACGTCAAAACTCAAGATGATGTGACATGACAAGCGTACTGACATGGCAGTACGAAACCCAGTTTAATCAGTGCAAATTAGAGTGTCCCCGTTTTTTATGCTCGCAGTCAAACTTCCGGATTATATTCTGACCGTAGAACATTTGTCTAAATTTGGGACGTTTACCTTAAATAAATGGATAATTGTAAACTCAACAAATAATAATTATTTCAGAACGACCAATCATAGTAATGATATTTTATTGTATTGTGTTCATTTTAATAAAAATATGTACATGAGTTGAAATTTGTTAGCTGATTTTATTATTCATTTTGTACTCTTAAGGTAAAAAGTAGATGGTCCTAACAGTTTGTTGTCACGTGACAGCAATTCATGATATCCACTGCCATAATAAAATATTAATATCATCACATACCGTGACTTTGCTTTATGTTTAAGTAAAGTTAAAATACGAACATCATATCATGGCAGTTATTTCAAGATTTGCTGTCAAATCACAATCAAATTTTTTATCTGGGCTTCGGTTGGACCTGTCGTTCTTGGGTTTGGGTCTTAACTAACGCTCCAAAATGGCGGAGTGCCTATTCGCTTTACCGCTTCGGTGAAGCAGCATGCAGACGGAAACTCCTTCCTCACCAGGTTGGTCTTCTACTGTATCGCTAGAACCACAGTGCGAGCTTGCATGAGACCCACAATGGCTTCCTGTTTTTCTCGAAGCTTTCTCACCACATCTCTTTCCGCAATCTTTTTCTTCTATTTGACTTAACTTGAGGTTCTTGGGTTTCCTTTTAAACCAGTTGTCAAATACACTGCTCCAGTCCCCAAATGTGTCAAGCCCATGAAAGATACGTTCCGGTTTGTTTGATCTTTGTTGTCTTCGACCAACTTGTGATTTCATCTCTAATAATTCGGCTAGTAAGCGCTCCTGCATCGCTGCGACGTTTTTGTAGATCTCCATCTGTTTGTTCTTCATTTCATCGATTTTCTTTTCGGCGTCTCTTATCAGCATCTCCCAGTTTGTCATCGTGCTTATGAATGATTTACTTTATGTATATTTTTATGGGTACTTTTATGATTTTATACGGCGAATTTTGATCTTTGAATGGATGAAGTTATGATAGAAACGTCGATTGCGATGTACGATTTTATTTACAATGTCATTTTTGAGTTTTGTTTATATGGTACAGTGCGTGTCTAAGTGAAGTGTGACATCGAAGAATGCTTTGTTAAATGTAATTTTGTAATCAAATAAATTTGTACGTTTCTCACAGATGTCAGCGAAAAATACAGTGAACTATAGTGAACTATAAATACTACGTACAACTGGAACGGACGCGACATGGTGAATAAGTGAGGCAAATGCATTTGGTATGCATCCCGTAGTGATGTGGGCTGTCCATCTCTTTCTATCTTATATGGAACTATGGCTGTATGCGGTTTGAATTGAAGTTTCGTTATTTGGAATACCTTTTTCAATTTAATTGGAACAAATTAACCAACCCTTAACTCTTGCAGAGACATTTAGGATAAATGTCATGAGATAATACACGAGATAATAATCGCAGACTTAATAAAAGTTATATTTTATTCATATATTCCGCGTAATTAAAATTTACAGACTAGGTACTATCGCGAGCATCATGCGAGCATAAAAAAACGGGGACACTCAAATTTACACTAATTACACTGGGATTCGTAATGCCATATTAGTAAGCTTCACATGTCACATTAATGTCATCTTGAATTTTGACGTAAGAAATAAAAATGTCACAATTTAATGAATTTCTGAAGTCAGTTTCGGGGTTACGCTTAAAGTTGTATATTTCGGTTATTATTGAAACTGTAATTCATGTTTCCAGAAATAGCAGAACATGAGAAACTTCTAATGTACCAGTTCCGTGAGACACCCTGTATATTAGTAGTTATTCCTTCACTTGAAACATTTGCAGTTCAATGACTAAATGCGCTTTGTATTACTGAATTAAGGAAACGCATTCTGTCATTAAAAGTAGTCCGTATGATGCTGATTATATTTATTCAATAATATTAATACTTTAATAATATAAATTATATTTAGCATTTTAAAATTTTCACTCATTCGAAATATACAAAGTAGAGAAACATGACACAATGTCTTCGATTTTTAATTTTCAAAATATACGTATAATTATATCAAATTTAATTTCCGACTTTCAATTGTTTTTCACTTATGACGTGATTGACCCTGTTTCTAAATGGCAACCACATATTTTTTGTACTGATATTGTTGATCTGTTAATTGTCGTAAAAAGAATTCATACTATATAAACTTCAGTTTACTGTAGGTCGAATAACTTCAACATCAATTTCCTACTTTTGATCTTTTTGTATATTACACAATACTTCTGGAACGAGCCGGTTATAAATTCCCTTAATATGAGCATCCCAAAGTTATTCCTAATTTTTTTTTAAAGTATCTTTCCCCTCGCAAATGATTCCTGTCTCTTATAAAATTAAATCGACATGTTTCTAAGTATACAAATTGCAAAATTTCTGATAATATGGTGAAAAGATAATATAAACACAGTTTGTACAATATACATGCATATTGCATATGTATATACATACAAAGAACGCATTCTTCCAAATCTCAACAGAGACAACCATAAACAAGATAATGTTTATCTAACTGAGCTCAAACAGCGTTTCGCAAAACCGAGCCAGATTTTGCGGTATTCAGTCGCGTTTACATTATTCAATGAAATATTTGTCACCTTTGTCGCGATAAATACCCATTCTATTTGCTTTCCGAAGTAAATTTTCGATAACCGGCGATATTTCTATTGACTTTTCGCATTTTTACGTACCAGCCATGTTTGCACAAATCTAAATATAACCACAATTTTATCAATGATTTCCAAACCGAGTATCTCAATATAACAACAATCGGCTCTCAATTTATCGGAGCGTTTGTATAAGATACTCGCTCACGTATTCAAATTTTAATAACGGCATTATCATAATCTTCGCTGCCATTGGTACAAATCCCAATGGTATAATTTAGATTAACAAATATACGAATGCACTATTCGATAATACCGATCGACTTTTAATATCTCTATTATTACCGCGCACATTGCAAATCCATAAATTACGGATTACATCTCAATGCCCTACCATAATAATAGTGTGACCCAAATTTAACATGGCCGATTGTGTATTGTATCGCACGCTGTACTCCGTACGACAAATTCCATTGTGTTCTCAAGTTTATCATTAGGCATCGGTGCAAGTGTTGCAAGCCGAGATTCCAAACGTATAGAGGTACTCTATTCGCGAATGCAAATGTCGTTCTTATGGAATAGATAGTACACGCTAATGGCGGAAATCTTTGCTAGCAAAAGGTGTCCAACAGCTACGGTCTTGGGCAATCCACATATACAACGACGTTAGAATGTGATGCAGAAGAGCTATAAAGCCATATTGTCTCCTATAGTGCAATAATATCTCGGACATGCAAGGTTCACCATGTGTGTTTGTGTTGACCAGTTATTGGTGTGCAGAATTTGAACGATGACTGAACTTAGCAGACTTTCTTGTGATTATTTTTTATTATTATATTTTTTTATTTTGTGACATTCAAATGACATTCACGTCGTTACGAAGTATTTTGTTTGACATTTGTCAGAAGTTTTTTAAATAAGTTTTATATGTTATACCTAGTAGTTTATAGTTATTGTAGTAAGTATTGATAAATTTGTTATATTCTTGGTTTAAAAAACGTTCCTTGTAGATTTCCTGATGATGCCTATGTTATAGGCGAAACATTGAAAATTAAAAAAAAAAAACTAAAAGCTTTGTTGCCGCTTTCCCAAATATTGAATTAAACTATTATTTATACAAAATATACATATTTTTGTTTGGCCTGGTCAAAATTACATACCGTGGCAAGTTAAGTCGCTTGGTCGGGTCAGACCATCCGCAAACAAAAAACAACAACGCGTAAGTTAATTTACAATGGTGTCATAGCTTGTAAATTATTACGCACACCGCGCTTCGTACGTGCTCCATGTGTGTGGCGGCGGGCCTATGGAAAACGGCAAGAGCGTTATTAAAAATGCAAGGAAACACGTAATAAAAACGGTGACATATTTATGCGCGCCGACCAATAAAGTCGAGAATTACAGAAGAATTAACGGTCAACGGTGTCTATAAATTTTACGAGCGGACGCTCCGGGCACTCCGGGGCGACGACTAGAGGTGTATCTATGCCACCATCCACCATGTTGATAAAACAGTGATCTTCCTCTTTTATAATCCAATCAACGCCTCGGCCTAAGCACACATAAAAGAATTGATGATGAAAGGTAATTATTAGATATTATAAACTGGTGGTCACAATGTTAATGAAGATATTTCATCGGTTTGTCAAGAGGAATTTTCATTTACATAATTCCAATTAACGAAGTAAATTGGAAATGATACTTTTTGAATAAATACTTATTTTATATTTGGTTTTGATTTGAAGGTTTTAGCAGGTTTTACCTTTTTTCTAAGTATCTTAGGTTAGGATTGTTGTTTTTTAGTTCAATTTAAGATATGCAAAATAAAATCAAAATGTTTACAAAAAGGAACTGAATGGGGAAGAAATTAAACAATTTAACCCACGATTAGACAATCTTTGTATACTGGCAAATATGCCAGACGTTTAGATTTCGGTCTTGAGATTGGTATCGCAATATTAAAAAATCGAAGTTTTCATTAATTTATTGTATTTTCGGATGAAAGCACCCTTTAACAAATGGCTTGTTTCTTCACACCATTGTCGTTACTGGAGTAACATAAATCCACACTTTACACTCTCTAGACAAAGCCAACGTTTAAAAATAGTAAATGTGTGGTGTGCTATAAACATATCATGGGGTAATTGGGCCATACTTCTTCGATAGAAATTTTAATCAACAGAAATATTTGGATATGTTACAATATTATTTTAATGAAAAACTTGAGGAATTATCCTTAAATTTTCTATGGTCAATGGATTTTCAGGAAGACTGTTGCCCAGCTCACAACTCAAGCATTGTTACCGAATGGTTAAATTTGCAATTTGCTCAATTTTATAAAAAATACAATGTTTTAATACGATAAGAACCTTAAAGGCGACAACAACTCTATTGTTGGTTTAGTGGTTATGGATCATGTCATCTTCTTCCATGGAGCTACAAGGACAACAACACAAAATAAAGATGACCTAGATTTCTGCCAAAACGATTTTTTTAATGTTTCTTTTGCATATAAATAAGAATAGTTTGATATGATTTTTACCTTTTTTTATTTGAAATAGTTTTTTTAATACCAATTATAAACTACTTACGATTAATAATCTATCATAAAGAATCCTATATGAATTTAATTTTATTGTTTGCTAAACTCTCTAATTGCACCAAAATCATTTTCCTTTTCTGAAAATCTATATTTTCTGGTTTACAATAATTAAATTCATTATTAGTTCCTGTTAATCTAAACGAAAAAAACAAGACAAAACAATTTGCTAAAACGTTTCAGTATAAATAAATAAAAGCATTTGATACAATATTTGACCAATACCAAAAACATTTGTTCAATACAAAAAATATTTGAGCAATTCAAAAAATTACTTGTTCATAATTGTGCAATAAGTTTATATAAATGGACAACAGAATGAATAATTGTGCATTTATATATTTAAATGTTCCTTTTGTAATATGATTGTACACTTAAATAAATAAATGTGCAATACAATCATTACTTCTATAAAAATATAATGCGCAGCTTAAAAAATACTTGTTCATTGAAAAAATATATTTCCAATGGAATTTGAAAATATTATAAGCGCTTTTAATAATCTCAATTGTACCATGACAACATTATAATGCGCCCTAGAAAGAATATAATGTGCATTAAGTTCTGCAACCTTTAGCGCACATACAGTGAGCGCGTAAAGTATGGAAACGAAAAGAATTTTTGTGATAAGTTAAATTTCCGACCTTCAATTGTTACTGACGTCATCGACCTTTATAATGGCAACGGCATTTTTTTTTCTTACTTAATTTGGTAGATCATTTAATGTGTAAATGGCATCACAAACATTAGATGCGACTAATAAGAAAATTTTTGGACAATTGAAAATTGAAGAATTTTAGTAGGTTTACGGAAAAACGATTTTGTAAATTCAACATGAAATGCGCTTTGGGTTTCAATTAATTGCTCTGAAAACTAATCTAATATATCAGTCTAATTTTCTATCGCACAAGGTTTTCGAAAACAAACGTGGGGTAAAAATGTAAAAAACGTGATTTTGATAATCTTTACAATTTAATACCATCTGAACCTATTGCTCTAGAAACCTCAAAATGGTCGCATGACAATTTTTAATCTGAATCCTCAATCCTTCAGGTCATATTTAAATTCAGCACATATGCATATGTGTTTTACATTTTATAAGTAAGTTTACGTTGCAAAGAAGAAGTTTAGCAAATACCGGCCTCATATCTTCTCAATATTTAATTCTCTACATTTCTCAACGCAGACATTCATAAATAAACAAATATTAATACACGTGCATTCACAAAATTAGTAATCTTTCGATGTCGAACAAGACCCTGATAACGCATACCAACTACCCGCTTTCAAACAGGTCTGATTTATCCCCGTACGCTTAAAATTGACGGAGAACACGCACGGAAAAGGAAGAAAAGGAAGAAGAACACACGCGTAAATTCATGTACGGCCCAATTCTGTGCAATCCATCAGACCCTCTGGGTACACGCAGCGCAACTTTCGGGTAGCGTTTTCACTGCATTTTCTGATCGGCGACGACGTTTCGTCGTCGTCGATAGCGATCGCTTTCACCGCATGTCCGTATTTGTAATTTTCAATTGACACGGCACGAACGATAAAAGCGGGATCATTTCGTCGGCATCGTCGTGAAGATCTCCGCCGATAATAATACTTGATTGGCGACATGTATTCCTGAACATGTACGCAACTGCTGCGTCGTGATAACCCGCTATTCTGTAATCGATTCGTATGTATCTATTTTATATTGAAGGTGGTTACATGTGTTGTTGGAGAGAAAATCATTGTGATTTGTCTTAAGTCGCTAAAGCAGAAATGTTTTAAACTAAGAAGAGATAAATGATTTACCCAAGGCGTATATGTAAGTAAGTTCATTTATTTAATATAAAGTAATTTTGAAGAGGTACTCAATATTTGAAATTTCAGATGACAAAAACGTAAGCTTGGTTTACAGCTATCTTTGAAACAGAGAATTATGATTATGGTCAGGCAAACACTCATTCCTGTCATACTGCCAGCTATAGGTAGTCCGGTTTCAACTATAAGTTTAATTTTGTTTTGTATTTGTTCGTTATCATTGCTTACAATAAATAATCTCTGAGAACATCTTTATTAATACTATTTTTTATAAAAATACTATCTAAAACCTATAAATTTGTATTATAGTTTTTGACTTATTTACTTTTTATGTGAAACGATGACACTTTTGTCTACTCCCGCCTTCATTAAATTTATATGTTTATAGAACTCATTCTAGTTTTGAAAAACATGCACATTCCCTATTGTCACCATTATCAGTTTTATGTATTCTGCTAGATTAGGCTACCTATATTACTGTCTTAATGTTTGAAAGAGTCTCGAGATAAAGTGTCAAATTTACTGTACCTACTTGTTTCTCTAAAGAACCGTGTTTGAGCTTTTATTTCTACCTACTTAGAAGTACTATAACTTTACGGTTTTTACTTTATCATACGCAGTATAATAAAGTATTGTAATCGTGCCGAAAAAAAATTGAGATTTTAGCGGAAATAGGTCTTTTTGGTTCCCCTGAACATTTTTGACCAAGGTACAAAAAAATGTTGTGTGTATGTGTGTGTGTGTATGTATGTGTGTGTATACCCGCATTTTGTGGAGACGATTCCGGAGAAACTACTAAAGGTATCGGGACGAAAGTTCATATTTAGAAGTTTCACGACTAAACTTAGAGCTGAAAAGCTTTTGGTTCGAAAGGGTCCAAAGGAACTGGCTATTTACTCTTAGCATTTTTCAACGATTTTGCAATTGAGCCGCCATTTCTGTAATTTTGTCATAATAGAAAAATAATAAATTAAAGAAGAGGAAATTTTGTATAATTTATGTTTATAACATTTTTTGGTAAAATTAATAGTTTAGCTGCAGGAGCAAATTCTACTTGATCGAAATCGTGACTGCATTAATAGCAGGTAGCCAGGATATTTCGAAACTTTTGACAGTATTCAGAACGTCAGCGGTTGCGAAACGTCAATTCAACACGCAAATACATGGATAATGCGATGAAGAGGAGAAACACGCGCGCACGTACAGTGCAACAATATTAAAACATATTGGTGTCAATGTGTATTTCGATTGCGGATAGCCATGTTCTTATGTTTTCGCGAATAAATACACGAAAGATTATAAGACGGTATGGTAACATTAAAACTTATTTGGAATATTGAGCATAATTCTTTATGAACTTTTGTAGAATGTAGAGGAAATTCTGACTAATTTATGGCTATGAAATTTTTTGGTAAAATAAATATTTTAGCCGCATGAGCAAATTCTATTTCATCGGGATCGCTCGTACTGCATTAAAACACTAGTATTAAAACTAGTTAGCCAGGATTTGTCAGATATTGTAATTCTAATGATAGTAGGTAGTGTCAAATGCTGATGTCTTGACATTACATACTGTAAATATAATCAAAATATCTGTCTAGTTCTAGTAGTTTTATTTTAATGCAGACGTGGCCGATCTCTATCAAATAGAATCTCATGCAGCTAAACTATTAATATATGGTATGATAAAGTCATGTGCTCGTTTATGGCAAATATTATAAATAAAGTAAAAACATAATAAATAAATAAAGAAATAAAAATAAATTATTGAAAAAAATATAGGTACAGAATGGTTATAGTCACAACAACTTTTGATTTTTCATATATGCGGAAACGCACAGTTTAGAAGCTGCAAAGAGTTAAAGAGAACCAGAATATGGACCAACTTTACACAGAGGGAAACATGTTCTTGTGTTTTAAGACAAGATATTTGATTTTATTTATTTTGATTTTGTTGTTCTAGTTTTCTCTTTACTTAAGTAGATAATGTATTATTATATTAACAATATTATTATTAACAATTATATTGAAATAGTTATAGAATAAAATACTTTTAAGCTTGGAGCGGTTAGTAAGTTTATATCAAAAGCAATTGTTAAAAGAACACATTTTTCTTGGATCAAGATATAAGCATCATAATCCAAACCAAATTTATACATATGGAAAAGCAAAACACTTTGAATAAAACTGGCAGCAAAACACATGAAGTTTTGTCTAGCGTAGGGGGCACAACCGTGGCAAGTATTATAAAAGGGTGTGCAAGAATTATCATGACAACTAATAAAAAAATTTAATATATTTCCTATCATTAACATAAAAATGGTGAAGATTTCGGCAGGCAATTATAATATTTTACTTACGTATTGTTTTTAGTTTCTACAGCAAATTATGACAACTGCATTTGATGTACTATTGCTAGTATTAACTGAGACAATAACAGCAATAATAATATGTGTTTTCAGTAAAAAAAAAGTAACGCTAAACGTAAAAAGATATCAAAAATCTACTATAAGTCTAAACATTGGACATACTGTACCTTTAAATTGGTGTCTTTTAAAATCATAGAAATAAACACCTGCGAAAACTGTTCCAAACTTTTAGGTGCTTTAAGACTAAATTAACTGATTTTTACAAAAAAAAAACAGAACTTTTCTTACTAGTAAACAAACTTTTTTAGGAGGCCAAATACATATATTGAAAACAGACTGAATCATCAAGCTTCTAACTTAAACAATTCACAATTTCCTCAAACACGACCATAATTAAACCAAGTAATTTTATATCGCGACTTATAAACAACAAAACCAAGATAATATCTAACGTTTAAATCTCTCGCGCGCAACTAAAAGATTTAATTATACGGGTCCCTAGTTATTACCTCATTATACAAACTATTTACGTGATTTACCATATACGGTCTCCGATATCATATACTTCGTTTTTTCAGCGATTTTAATCGGAAAGGCATATCGAGTTTTACATAATCTGATAGGCCGTAATTAATGCGCGTTTAAAGGCATTTTTTGATTAACGACGACAATCATTTAATTGCCGGTGCTTGGAGGCAAATCATTGAGCGTAAGCGGCCTGTTGTTACTTATGGTACTCGAACGTAAAACGCACGCATTTACCAAGAATTGATGTGTCTATGTTGAGTGAGCGAATGTTTCCATAATTCAATATTGCTTACATGCCTAGTATTATGTTTTACTAGCTTGTGCGCATGCTGGTATACTTCAGTATGTTAATTAGAGTAATGGGGTTTCCTATGTAGATGGAAAACAGTTGGCTGCTAGAGGTGCAGTCCTTGATAATTGAGTGAAAAGTAAGGAATTTGAAAAACAGAATTTAAAAAACAGTGTCCTTACGAATTAAATTATACCGGGTCCTGCAACTAAGCTCCCGTCTTCTGTAGCTCACTTACTCATTAAGCTAAGAGTTTGACATTTTGCAGGCTTACCCTGTACTTCAAGGTACAATTCAAGAAATTATTTTTTATTATACAGGATGTTCAAAAAATGTGCAACGCCATGGTAATATATTTTTTAAATTGCATGCTATACATTTTTCTACACATTTGGAAGCCTTATATGGTTGCCTACATATCACCAAAATTTTATTGAAATCGGTTGAGTGACCGCAGCGGAAAAAACAAAAACAAAAAAAAATTATTTTGCATCGTAGGCTTTAAAAATCAATAAAAACCACAAAATGCACCTCGTTAATAAAATTTTTCGACGTGCTTATTAAGTTAGATGTAATAGTCTCGTTAACCAAGTGACATTGATCCAAATTATACAGGGTGACCAAAATCGAGTGTCAAACTTGTCAAACTTCAAAGCGTGTTATTGTTCTTATTTTAAATTGGAACCCATACATTTTTTTATGTAAAATGATGCAGAATTAAAAAATAAACATTGTTTCTAAATACCACCCCATAACAATTCCCAATATTTTAAAAGTTATTCGCCAAAAACTCATTTTTCAACGTTTCCAACGGCAATTTTAGATAATAAATATCGTACGTGGCTTTGAAAAACAATTTATTTCATAAAAAATAATAGACGTATTTTAGATTTGAGTGTACGTAATTAAGTAGTTATTCAAATGCTAAATTTACTGCATAATTTACCTACAGCGGTAAGGACGGAAATGTGGCTATAGGTAAATTTTTCAGTAAATTTAGCAATTGAATAACTACTTAATTAAGTACAGTAAAATCTAAAATACCTCTCTGCGTTATATTTTATGTAATAAATTGTTTTTCAACGCCACGTACGATATTTATTACCTAAAATTGCCGTTGGAAACATTGAAAAATGAGTTTTTGGCGAATAACTTTTAAAATATGGGTAATTGTGATGGGGTTGTATTCAGAAACAATATTTATTCTTTAATTTCGCATCGTTTCACCTAAAAAAAATTATGGGTTCCAATTTAAAATAAGAACAATAGCGCGCTTTGAAGTTTGACAAGTTTGACACTCGATTTTGGTCACCCTGTATAATTTGGATCAATGTCACTTGGTTAACGAGACTATTACATCTAACTTAATAAGCACGTCGCAAAATTTTATTAACGAGCTGCATTTTGTGGATTTTATTGATTTTTAAAGCCTACGATGCAAATTTCTTTTTGGTTTTTATTTTTTTCCGCTGCGGTCACTCAACCGATTTCAATAAAATTTTGGTGATATGTAGGCAACCATAAAAGGCTTCCAAATGTGTAGAAAAATGTATAGCATGCAATTTAAAAAAATATATTACCATGGCGTTGCACATTTTTGGAACATCCTGTATAATAAAAAATAATTTCTTGAATTGTACCTTGAAGTACAGGGTAAGCCTGTAAAATGTCAAACTCTTAGCTTAATGAGTAAGTGAGCTACAGAAGACGGGAGCTTAGTTGCAGGACCCTGTATATAGTGACCACTTTTTGAATAGATGTTTTTGCAATTCCATCCTATACTTTCTTAGCTTCGAATATTAAAAACTATGTATATAAACAATTATTCATAGCTGCACATGTATGATTTTGGTAGCTTCAAACATCAGCTTATTAGTGGACACTATAGTTTGGATATAAATAACACTTATCAATTTATTAAAGAGTTACAACATACCTTTGGCTCTGACTCCTGATAATTATTGTAGATCGACACCGACTCCACTGACTGAATTTCTGAAACTTTGACTCCACACTCCTATAGGTTGAATTGTTCTCTTATTTTTCTCTTATTTTTATGCGCTTCTTATCAGCTTAGTAGTATCTGCAGCGATCTGCAAACAGAAATAAAATTAACATCTTGTAATTGTTGTAGGTTTCGCAAAGCAACAAAATTTATAAATTAAAAAATATTTCGTATTAAGAAATATACAGGGTGATTCACTAGAGTCGCGGTGGTGGATGCTGCACTTATCTTAAGAGACAGAAAAAAAATCTAGATTTTCTACAACGGTAAATGATTTTATTATTTTTCGCACGGGAAAAATATTATTATTTCTTTAAGTGGAGTGCCCTGTATATTATAACCATATTATGAATACTAATGAATCTTTCCAAATATATCAAGTTGCATCTGCGTACAGTAAATAGTTTCTGAGATATTCAATATTGTTTGACAAGAAAATGGCAACGTAAAAACAACGTAAAAACTACACTTTTGCAGATATTATCATACAACTTAGTCAGGCAATCACGAGTTTTTAATGGAACACTCTGTATAATATGTGTTGGCGGTAATAACTCTTTACTTCGCTCCAATTTTTATCAAGTATGTTATAACACCGAATGTTAAGTGTTTGAGATAGAAGAAGTAATTTAGAATCTATTTAATCAGATTTATCCTTTTCCAAAATATTACAGTATTCAAATGAATAATTTTATATGTATATATTTTAAGCATAATTTTCCATTTTTGAAATCGTATACCAAATAGATACCTACAATGTTCTGTACTTTTAGGTTTTACTATTGTAAAAATTTGTAGACTTTCGAAAATATTGAACAGACGGATTTTCTTTGATGCTCAAACACAAAAGCCAAATATGCAAAAAATTCAAACATACGCATCTTTAGATTTGTATTCAGACCAAAAAAAAAATCTTCACGTTCAAAATGAATAAAAATGGTATTTGATGAAATTTTTAAAAGCAATTGTATGTATTAAAAATAAATATCTACAAATATAATATTTAAAAGGAGAAGTTAACTATAATATTACCACTTCCATGATTTAAAATTAATAACAGTATTAAAATAAAAACCATTTTCAGTAAATATTACGTTTGTAGACATTTCATTTTTTAAGACATGAACCCATTAACAAAAAACAGTGTCAGCTATTACGTGATTTTTTTTCAAAATTTTATAAAAGGAGCATTTTGAAATAACCAAATTTCCATTTGAATTTAAATTAAGAAAATAATATTCAGAAGAAAGAGAGGAAAAATCAGAAAATAGCTAGCACTGCTTTTAGTTAATTCCACAAATGTCTACAAACATTATATTTACTGAAAATACACCAACCAAGGTATTTTTCTATAACTACACATATAGTAATTGTATTGAATAGAATTAATATTACTCATTATCCAATATTACTCAAATTCTTTTACATATTATCCCAATTTTGAACTGACTCTCCAGAAAAATAACGTATTTTAAATCAAATGACAATTACAGTAAGGAGATATTATTTCTAGTTTTTTTGTAAAAAATGTCCAAAAATTCCTGCATCTTACGATCACCACTTTATAGCTATAATTTTAGGTATTAAGTGACAAATTTTTAGGACAATATTGGCAAAAATGTACTATTTACGTAGTTCTTTTGGACAAAAAATTGAATATAGCTCAGAAGTTGTTTACTTTACACATAAACAGCTTTATACAGTTGGAAAGACAATTTTGTGAAAATAATTGTTCGTAGTAGAACATGACGACTTTAGCAAAAAATAATTTTTTCCATCTCTTAAAATATTGCAGCATTACCATTCTTCGAGTAACTTAGCACATACTCTCACCAAAGTTGCGCAAATATTCACAATTTAATCTAATTGAGTGCTCCTTTTGACGTAGACTTACAACTATAATTGACGGGGCTCGCTCCGAAGTATAACCCATCAATTAACAACACACGTACCAGCCGATTAATATATTGTCAGAGCTGTTACACTAATTGTAATCTCCCGATCACGATTCATTAACTTTTAACTTTAACAACGTCTTTCCATTATATTCCTGCCTGAAATCGTGGGAAAGAAAAAGTACTGCAACCTCCACGTAATAATAAACGAAGAAATTGACGGTAATAAACGAAGATTTTAAACGAACACTAAGCTAAAATGACTGTTGAATCGTGTGCGATACTGTATTTACTATTTAGTATAGATCACATATGATTGCATCACGTTTTAGTTGGTACACTGTCCAGTGTTGTTCAGATGCTTGTGCTGTGGTAGCGAAATGTTTTTCCGCATTCCTGTTGCTCAATGTTATACAACCAGTGCCTCCAATGTAGATGTGTGAATATATTGTGAATGGCTTGAGATGAAAATACGTTGGTGATTCATTCCGCACAGCCAGACTGCGTATAATAACACAGTTTTGACTCGAGACTTGAGATTCGGTGGAAGTTAAAGGTAAAAAGGATGCCGCCGATGAGGAGAAACTGGTTGGTTGGCCAACTTTGGAAAATACGAGACTAATTATACTGCACCTGAGACGATGAGACGAGGAATAATTCGCATACTCTTTCGGCGTAGCGTACGTGATAAAATTGATCGCCAATTTGGGTAACGTGAAGTACGAAATTAAATACTGAATTTCTCAACCTTTCCTTGATACAAGAGGAGACTTTTATCCACTTTTCACTTTGGGTTATAAGCAACAAAGGGTTTTTAAGTAATGCTTCATGAATTTGAATATAATAACAGATTCATGCCATCAAAGATCTCGGAAAAATAACGGAAAAGCCCACAATAAATTTATTAAAATTAAAATTGTTTGTTATTTTCAACAGTAACCCTAAAAATGTTGATTTTGAATAATTAAATACGGATTTTTACATCAAATTGAACCTTCAATTGTTTTATTCTTATGAACTCATCGATATTTTTTCTAACAGCCAACCTGCTAGTTTTTTTTTTTTTAAATTCTTATAGATCGTGTAATGTGGCAGTCGAACAAGATGCAGCTATAATTAATTTTACATCTAAATTCATTATCTATATTTAACTCGCACTATTATTCAAAATCCCGCAATTAAATTGTTCTGATCGTATCGTACTAAAAGTAAATAATCTTCCACTGTCCCAGCTACGTTTCCATTTATCGTTACGATTGACGTAGTGCGCGCTTCACGAAATTTATATCATTCATACTAAATCGCTTTCAAATTTACTTAAAAATTATTATGCAATTCTTTTTCTACAGTCGCATTAAATAAAATATAACGATTGTTTACGTGCATATCCCGTTATCGTGCTAATATTCGTTACTGAGATATTCGCTTGCATGAAAATCTTGCGAGACAAGGCTCAGAACTTGTCCTTCACGTAAAGTTGTGTAATTTTAATCAAAATGTCAAAAAAAATGTGGTTCTGGCGATGTTTGTTAGTTTATAATGGGTGAAGCCAACGAGCATGGAAATTTAAAATTGGGTCTTTAATACCCTTTAAACATCGGACATTTCCTCAACAGTTTACAGGTGTCCTCAAATGACTCATAATAATAAATAAAAAACTAACGTTTGATTTTTGTTTGTAAAAAAAGCTTGTTAAAATATTGTTAGAATATTTAAAGAAAACCATATGCAGTCAACGCTCCGCAAAAATACTTTTTTCTACTTACAAAAAATTGCTTTTGGGTTATCACAAGATTTCTTAATACATTTCAGCGTTGAAGAAAAAATAATATCTTGGTATATAGTATGTCTTGCAAAATATACTAATACATGTGCAAAGTTATTCGTTTTTAAGAAATATATTCGTTTGAATTTATTCTTTTAGGCCAAAAGATATTTCTTTGACGCCGACAATATTTACTTACTTCATTGGATCTAGCTTATTTGCTTGTAGAGATTAACTTATTTGGAATAGGTATTTATTTAACTTCAATAAATATAGCTGGATACAAACAAAAAATTACTTTCCTTTAAAGCAAAATTTTTGTTTTGATTTACACCAAAGAAATCTAAACTTAGATTTTACGTTGTTTATCGGTGGTTGAATGTTATTATTTCGCTTCATGTGCGATTACGAGCAAAGTAGTTGGGATACAAATTATTATTATACACGTTTATGGATCAGATACATTGGGTAATTAATTCTAAAAAGTACAGCCCTCTATCTATTTTAGTTTGTGCAGGAGAATTTTTGAAACTTAGATTTTACGTTGTTTATCGGTGGTTGAATGTTATTATTTCGCTTCATGTGCGATTACGAGCAAAGTAGTTGGGATACAAATTATTATTATACACGTTTATGGATCAGATACATTGGGTTATTAATTGTAAAAAGTACAGCCCTCTATCTATTTTAATTTCTTCAGGAGGATTTTTGAAACTTAGATTTTACGTTGTTTATCGGTGGTTGAATGTTATTATTTCGCTTCTTGTGCGATTACGAGCAAAGTAGTTGGGATACAAATTATTATTATACACGTTTATGGATCAGATACATTGGGTTATTAATTGTAAAAAGTACAGCCCTCGATCTATTTTAGTTTGTTCAGGAGGATTTATGAAACTTAGATTTTACGTTGTTTATCGGTGGTTGAATGTTATTATTTCGCTTCTTGTGCGATTACGAGCAAAGTAGTTGGGATACAAATTATTATTATACACGTTTATGGATCAGATACATTGGGTTATTAATTGTAAAAAGTACAGCCCTCGATCTATTTTAGTTTCTTCAGGAGGATTTTGGAAACTTAGATTTTACGTTGTTTATCGGTGGTTGAATGTTATTATTTCGCTTCTTGTGCGATTACGAGCAAAGTAGTTGGGATACAAATTATTATTATACACGTTTATGGATCAGATACATTGGGTAATTAATTCTAAAAAGTACAGCCCTCTATCTATTTTAGTTTGTTCAGGAGGATTTTTGAAACTTAGATTTTACGTTGTTTATCGGTGGTTGAATGTTATTATTTTGCTTCATGTGCGATTACGAGCAAAGTAGTTGGGATACAAATTATTATTATACACGTTTATGGATCAGATACATTGGGTAATTAATTCTAAAAAGTACAGCCCTCTATCTATTTTAGTTTGTTCAGGAGGATTTTTGAAACTTACATTTTACGTTGTTTATCGGTGGTTGAATGTTACTATTTCGCTTCTTGTGCGATTACGAGCAAAGTAGTTGGGATACTAATTATTATTATACACGTTTATGGATCAGACACATTGGGTAATTAATTCTAAAAAGTACAGCCCTCTATCTATTTTAGTTTGTTCAGGAGGATTTTTGAAACTTAGATTTTACGTTGTTTATCGGTGGTTGAATGTTATTATTTTGCTTCATCTGCGATTACGAGCAAAGTAGTTGGGATACAAATTATTATTATACACGTTTATGGATCAGATACATTGGGTAATTAATTCTAAAAAGTACAGCCCTCTATCTATTTTAGTTTGTTCAGGAGGATTTTTGAAACTTACATTTTACGTTGTTTATCGGTGGTTGAATGTTACTATTTCGCTTCTTGTGCGATTACGAGCAAAGTAGTTGGGATACTAATTATTATTATACACGTTTATGGATCAGACACATTGGGTAATTAATTCTAAAAAGTACAGCCCTCTATCTATTTTAGTTTGTTCAGGAGGATTTTTGAAACTTAGATTTTACGTTGTTTATCGGTGGTTGAATGTTATTATTTTGCTTCATCTGCGATTACGAGCAAAGTAGTTGGGATACAAATTATTATTATACACGTTTATGGATCAGATACATTGGGTAATTAATTCTAAAAAGTACAGCCCTCTATCTATTTTAGTTTGTTCAGGAGGATTTTTGAAACTTACATTTTACGTTGTTTATCGGTGGTTGAATGTTACTATTTCGCTTCTTGTGCGATTACGAGCAAAGTAGTTGGGATACTAATTATTATTATACACGTTTATGGATCAGACACATTGGGTAATTAATTCTAAAAAGTACAGCCCTCTATCTATTTTAGTTTGTTCAGGAGGATTTTTGAAACTTACATTTTACGTTGTTTATCGGTGGTTGAATGTTACTATTTCGCTTCTTGTGCGATTACGAGCAAAGTAGTTGGGATACTAATTATTATTATACACGTTTATGGATCAGACACATTGGGTAATTAATTCTAAAAAGTACAGCCCTCTATCTATTTTAGTTTGTTCAGGAGGATTTTTGAAACTTAGATTTTACGTTGTTTATCGGTGGTTGAATGTTATTATTTTGCTTCATCTGCGATTACGAGCAAAGTAGTTGGGATACAAATTATTATTATACACGTTTATGGATCAGATACATTGGGTAATTAATTCTAAAAAGTACAGCCCTCTATCTATTTTAGTTTGTTCAGGAGGATTTTTGAAACTTACATTTTACGTTGTTTATCGGTGGTTGAATGTTACTATTTCGCTTCTTGTGCGATTACGAGCAAAGTAGTTGGGATACTAATTATTATTATACACGTTTATGGATCAGACACATTGGGTAATTAATTCTAAAAAGTACAGCCCTCTATCTATTTTAGTTTGTTCAGGAGGATTTTTGAAACTTAGATTTTACGTTGTTTATCGGTGGTTGAATGTTATTATTTTGCTTCATCTGCGATTACGAGCAAAGTAGTTGGGATACAAATTATTATTATACACGTTTATCGATCAGATACATTGGGTAATTAATTCTAAAAAGTACAGCACTCTATCTATTATAGTTTGTTCAGGAGGATTTTTGTAACTTAGATTTTACGTTGTTTATCGGTGGTTGAATGTTATTATTTCGCTTCATGTGCGATTACGAGCAAAGTAGTTGGGATACTAATTATTATTATACACGTTTATGGATCAGACACATTGGGTAATTAATTCTAAAAAGTACAGCCCTCTATCTATTTTAGTTTGTTCAGGAGGATTTTTGAAACTTAGATTTTACGTTGTTTATCGGTGGTTGAATGTTATTATTTTGCTTCATCTGCGATTACGAGCAAAGTAGTTGGGATACAAATTATTATTATACACGTTTATGGATCAGATACATTGGGTAATTAATTCTAAAAAGTACAGCCCTCTATCTATTTTAGTTTGTTCAGGAGGATTTTTGAAACTTACATTTTACGTTGTTTATCGGTGGTTGAATGTTACTATTTCGCTTCTTGTGCGATTACGAGCAAAGTAGTTGGGATACTAATTATTATTATACACGTTTATGGATCAGACACATTGGGTAATTAATTCTAAAAAGTACAGCCCTCTATCTATTTTAGTTTGTTCAGGAGGATTTTTGAAACTTACATTTTACGTTGTTTATCGGTGGTTGAATGTTACTATTTCGCTTCTTGTGCGATTACGAGCAAAGTAGTTGGGATACTAATTATTATTATACACGTTTATGGATCAGACACATTGGGTAATTAATTCTAAAAAGTACAGCCCTCTATCTATTTTAGTTTGTTCAGGAGGATTTTTGAAACTTAGATTTTACGTTGTTTATCGGTGGTTGAATGTTATTATTTTGCTTCATCTGCGATTACGAGCAAAGTAGTTGGGATACAAATTATTATTATACACGTTTATGGATCAGATACATTGGGTAATTAATTCTAAAAAGTACAGCCCTCTATCTATTTTAGTTTGTTCAGGAGGATTTTTGAAACTTACATTTTACGTTGTTTATCGGTGGTTGAATGTTACTATTTCGCTTCTTGTGCGATTACGAGCAAAGTAGTTGGGATACTAATTATTATTATACACGTTTATGGATCAGACACATTGGGTAATTAATTCTAAAAAGTACAGCCCTCTATCTATTTTAGTTTGTTCAGGAGGATTTTTGAAACTTAGATTTTACGTTGTTTATCGGTGGTTGAATGTTATTATTTTGCTTCATCTGCGATTACGAGCAAAGTAGTTGGGATACAAATTATTATTATACACGTTTATCGATCAGATACATTGGGTAATTAATTCTAAAAAGTACAGCACTCTATCTATTATAGTTTGTTCAGGAGGATTTTTGTAACTTAGATTTTACGTTGTTTATCGGTGGTTGAATGTTATTATTTCGCTTCATGTGCGATTACGAGCAAAGTAGTTGGGATACAAATTAATTTTTAACAAAATGTTCTGTGTGTGGTTTGCTGTATCATTGCAACTAGGATACATCGTTAGATAATTAATAAACACACTCTGCCTTAAGGTAGTTCCATGACCTCGTTTAATATATCACCATTACGAATGCAAAAATCTATCAAATGCATTCTGAGAACATGTGGAGCGTGGGCTGAATTGTCGACAACAGGCTTTACATATGTCTCGAAGGTATGCAAAGCCGTGAATGGAAAAAGGCCACTAAACATTATCTCGGGCACATCGATCATGTCTTCAAGCGACACAGCGAAAAAAATCGGCAAAGGAATTAAATGTACTTTACATACGTAAGGTTATTTACGACTAGAAGCAACGCATGCATTAACTAATTAAACGATTATACTTAATAATTCTTGCGTTAGCATATACCATCTGCTGTAAGTAGTAAACTCTAAAAATGACACACAAGTTATACGATGCTATCAGTTTTGTCAGCAACGAAATAAAAGATACGAAGCTATTAATTTATATTACGCGATGATGGTAAGTAACATTTATTTCTGTTAGGCTGAGCTTCATTTCATTAGTTCTTATTTGCCCTGTGGGCACTGAAAGTAATTAATATTATTTACAGCCTACAACAACAGTGTAGCTACATAATGTATAGTAGGTATAGTCGAGGTAGTGGCCAGTAGAAGAATTCAATTTCAATAAACTGCATGGAGAAAATTTATTGTCGACTACCTGACATATTTATTTTAAATTCCCAAATGAAAATAATGGCTAATTGTCAAAAATAGAACGAAATTTAGTACGTACTTAATTAATAACATTTTGACAAATTTTACATTGATATGTCAAACAAAAATATCACTCGATTATCATTTTTCTAAATTGTGATTGTGGATTAACTAAATCAGCTAGAGAAATACAAGGCGGGATGTAAGTTTTAAAATAAACAAAAAATTACAGCCACCACCTGGATTTGAACCAGGGACCTTTGTGTCGCTGGCACAATGCTCTATACAACTGAGCTATTGCTATTTACGACACATTGACTATGTCAACATTACGGTAAGTCACTTTTTGTTTCGTGGTTGTTCAGGTATAATATCATCATATATAAGAAGTTTTACTGAAAATACGTTATAGTTCAATTATGAATCGTTGAAAATAGTCATTCCTACTTGCACCAGCCCAGCCTGGCCTGATCTAACTTATGTCCTCGGTGATTCACGTTTGTTTACATAGCCCACGGTTAATTTAAAATTGCCATTAATTTAATGTCGACTTATTGCGATAGAGTCATAAGTGGAACTAAAATGCGACTGTTTATTGCAAATTGAACATTTTAAAGACCTGAGACAGCGGCATATGCAAAGTCATTTCTCCTGTGGTTACATCAGAAGCCTTCAACTTATTTTTAGTGTATTAATAAAGTTCCTTGTCTTGAGTATTACTACCGTAAACATTTCTCTCGTAATACAATTTAATGATGTTGTGAATCATCAATTTACAATGTCTCATAAAATTTTCCAGCAAAACTTGAAATATTTTCTACTTTACCTGCATACGTTTTTATTAAAAAAATTTATGTTTTGTATTATAAATGATATCAATGAAGTTAGTCATTAAAAAAAGTAATCTAAGAAAGACTGATACAAACATAAAAACGTCAACAATTTATTAAATTTAAAGAGCTCTTGCACGCAACTATCGGACGGCCGGGCATAAACACGTGAAAATTGCGCCACAAAGAGAAATTATTGCCAGAAAATTGACCTAGATTTCAGTGCTGAGTCCAAACCGAACGCACTCTCTATATATGTGTCTGCCTCTGCCTGTGTGTGCGTGTCCAGAGAAAAAAGAATCGATTTCCATATTAAGATATCGTAAAAAGTCGACGGTCTGCTATATAATGTCAGCTCGGATACCCGACTTGACCTAAAATGCTGAAATGCAATGCGATTTTTAACAATACGTCTCGTCTGAAAAAACCTATAAATAATGATGTAGTTTTTCAGGCGGATTCTTGGACCGTTATTCAACAGCTTCCCTGAATATAAGAAGTGTTTTTGTATTGTTTTATTGTTATCTTCATGTAGCTAAGTAAAAATACCAAAATGGATGTTATAGGTACGTCTTTCCGGTTTGGAATGTATTATGGGAGAACAAAATTCTCGAAATTACTCATTATTATATTGTTAACATGCGATTGTAGCTCATGTAAATTACCAACAAAAGTTTGAAGTTTGATGTCAGTTTTTTACATTAAAGGTACAAATTTAAATTTTGAAGGAAATAAACCCAACCTATAATGGACTAAGTTCTATGATTATATGCTATTGCTAGTGTCAGTTTAGTCAAAATAATAAAATAACCACTGTTTTCAGTTAAAGATAGATAAAATCAATAAATTCTTTTACCTACAACCAGAGATTCTTTTTACATAAACAATTAGTTGTTTTTGGACCCCCCTCTCCATATCTTAAATCAAATCATTCTGACTGCGGCTATGGACTTATTCGACTTATTTAAGCATCCAAAACTCTTAGTATACCTTTTTGTCGACAATTAAAAACTTACAGGGTATCGCACCGTTTTTCCGCTAAACGTTTTTCAGATAGTAAATATCAGTCTGACGAAAAAGTTTCATAAGTACTTATTTTATTTATTACTTATTAGTATACTTATTAATTCCTTAAAGAGCTACAGCTGTTTGGAATATTATCAAAACCAAAGTTTAAACTTCTTCAGGAGTTAAAACCCCGATAAGTCGGTATGAAACTTTTTACTCGGTATAACATTTATTTTCTAAAAAGATTCTGTAAAGAGTTTTATATAGAAAAACACAGATTCATTTTTATGGACAATTATTCGAGTGAAGTTGCAATATATTTTCTGAAAACAAAGCTGATTTATTAAGACTGAACAACGCTACAATATGTTATTTGTGCTGAAAAATGACACAATTTATCTAGCCTATTTTGCTTAGACACAGATGTACGATGTTGTAAATTTGGGCCTGGGGCTTTCTAAAGTTTACTATTTTCATCAAAATACGCCAGCATGACGTTTTCGGTTTTGTTTTGCGACTCTGGTAAGTAATCGTCATCATTCTTTTCAACTAAACATCAAATCCCCTTATCAGATATAATTCAAGGACCACATTTACTTTAATAAGCTATTATGCGAAGATCAAACCTACATCGTAGATATCAACGATTTTAATTACAGCTGCTGGATTGTATATGAGCAATAAATGGTTTATTCAATATCAGCATACACGTAGGAAGCTATAGTACAGTTGAGGATTTCTTAGTTTATGTGGAATGTTGATTTACAAAAAAATCCCCCGTATATTATAGTTTCTTGGAAAATTGTTTAGGGCAAATGTTTCTTGGAACATTTAAAAAACATATGGTAAATATAGAAGGATTACCCAGTTCTTTAATCAATTATTTTTCTCGAAGAGCAACACGATGTATATGAAATTAATTATTCCTCATTTGTCTACAAGACACGAACCAACTCTCCGTTACTATTACTATCAATTCATCGACATTGGATACATTTCTGTATAGTAATCAAGCCGTTCGCATACGGTATGTGTAACAAACAAACAGCAAACGCCTCGTACGACACCAAGCAAACAAACAAACAAGCAGAATAGACCTGGAAGGCAGGCGAAAAAATCGACTGCTGCATCCATGCCTTACTGGCCCCATGTCCCAAGGCTGCTTTACAATCGGCTGTTTGCATGTTGTGCAACACGTCAACAGACCAAATAGAACATGCCAACTGCTAAAAATAAGATAGCACACACTAGGTATACACTCGGCACACATCCGACCGTATACATGCTATAGATAATTTACGGGAATGTGTCCGACTGGTAAATAGAACCAATTATGCAAATGCATTCCGAGAATGTGATCTTTTCTTCGCTCTCGTGACGCGATTGCCCTTTGCGAACGCTCAATTTATCTGTATTATACGTTTTAAGGTGACCATCGACAACAATTGAAAATTAATTGGTAGATTTGTACCTAGGATCTCACCTTAAAGCACTGCTGATATCACCAATTCTAAAGGTTTAGTTGCTTCGAGTCTGCGTACTATGTCATCACTATGAAAGCCATCTGGTTGCGGAAGATCATGTGTATAACGAAGCTACAGCATTGGGCCAAGAACACTACCTTGTGGTACTCCAGCTTTAATCCTTCTGAGAGTTGAGTACATAAATGCATGGTAACAAATAAATTTGCAAACTTTATGCGTTTCTCATGGTTTTACATCGTCTTTAATGATCTAAAATACATATTAATTATTGATTTTAACCGATAAACTTTTGTTGTTCTCTTTCTTATCTCCGTAACTTGCTAATGCTGTAAACTTGTGTCAGTCTTAAAAGCATATTTGCTTATCGGTGGTGCGCGACGTGCGTATTTTCTCCAGTATCTTCTTTCCATAAATATAAGATAAAACGTTTTAGAATATGGCCGACACAATCACACTTACTACTCACGTCTTGCGGAGCGAAGAGCAAATAAGAGTTTATTTATTTAAATTGTTTCAGACGTATCTGGAGAACCGATCGAATAATCTTGTTTTCAGGCAATTTGTGCTCCAAGTCGATGAAATCATCATTTTATAAATTTTATATTACTACTATATTACACTCTTCCTTCCACTGGCTTTCTGTTACAGCGACTGGCTTAGGAATAAAGCAGATTTACTCAATTAAAATTTGATTATTTTGGTGAAATTGACGTTATGATTGACGAGCAACAGTTTCAGACGTTTTATTGCTTTACACAATTATTTTGATTTGATGAAAGAATTAAGTCTGATAGTTTGGCAAGGGGTTTGAATATCGGTATTATGTTGTACTTGCGGAGGATGCGTCCAATACGATCTGTCGTGCCCTGGACGTAAAGAAGGAAAGCTGTTGCAATTGGGACGTCTTGATGCCGATGAGGTGTGTTATCGGTTGGGTTTAGGTGTCGGGAAATGGTTTTAATTATCGAGGACTTGGGATAGTTGTTTTTGGATAAGACTTTGTTTAAGTGGTCAAGTTCGTTTTGGAGGTATGTGGGGTGGGTTATAGAAATTGCTCTTTTCACAAGGGTGTTGATCACTGCTTGTTTCTGAGCGGGGTGATGGTGGGAATTGGCATTGAGGTATCTGTCGGTGTGAGTGAGTTTCCTATACACGGTATGTTCAAGGGTGCCGGATGGAGTGCGAGTAACTAGGACGTCGAGGAAAGGGAGAGAACCATCTGTTTCCACTTCCACGGTGAAGCGTATGTCTGGGTGTTGCTGGTTGAGGTAGTCGAGGAAATTGTTTCAGGTTTGCCGTCCATATGGCCAAATTACGAAGGTGTCATCCACGTATCTGACCAACATTTGGGCTTGACGTTGTGTAACTCAATGATTTGTTGTTCAAATGCCTCCATGAAAATGTTGGCGACAACAGGGGATAAGGGTGAGCCCATGTCAGCTCCCGAAACTTGTTCATAGAACTTGCCTCGGAACTGGAAGTAAGTGGAAGATAGACACGCACCTACCATGTCAGCGTAACAAGAAGGTTGGTTATCAGATGTAAGGAGTTGTGTAATTATGGTGATGGTATCCTGAATTGGAACCCTGGTAAATAAGGACTCAACGTCGAAAGTAACCAGGAGGTATTGAGGATCAAGAGACAGGTTTTGGATTCTTTGCACAAAATATTTGTGTAGGATGTTGGCAAGAAACTTGAAAAGAGCATAGGTAGGTCTGGCAATTCAACTGACTATAAGACGTAGCGGAATATTAGGTTTGTGGTTTGTGGTCTAGGAGGTCGGGAGCCTCTCGCAATTAGGGCTTGTGTCTTTTGGGTTGGGTTCGGTTGGGGATGGGAGAGTGTTTGATGAGGTCAGTAATTTGGCGGGATAGACCGGAAGTAGGGTCATGACTAAGGATACGGTATCACGGGTCGTTAAGCAGAAAATCCATTTTCTCCTCATAGGATTCGGTGTCAAGGATGACAGTGGTGTTACCTTTGTCAGCTTTAAGGATGACGATGTCAGTGTTGGATTTTAGGGGTTTGAGAGCGGTTAGTTCGGACTTGGAGTAATTTGGTGTTGGGGGTTTGGCTTGATTAAGGATTTTGATGGTTTCGTGACGTATGGGGTCGGCAATATTGGGTGCAAGTTTAAAGGTAGAGGATTCTACTGAGGAAATGATGGTCACAATGGGAATATGTTTTGGAGTAAGGGCGTAATTAAAACCTTTCGAGAAAAGAGACTCTTCGTCTGGTGTTAGGGCATGTTTGGAGTGGTTGACAACGGTATGTTTCAGGGAAGGTTGTTTGGGCATGTGCTAGATTTTGATTATTTTGTTGAAATCGTTTTTTATTTCGCATATGCTTATTGAGGGATATGTGTCATTAAATAAGTATTCCAATTATTTCGAATGTTTGAATTTTTAATTACTGGTTTTAAAATAATTTAAATTTATTCAATTTAAATTCTATTCGTTTATTGAGATCGATTTCAACGATTACACTAAAGACTGCAATTTTTTCTTAATATTCCAAAATTTTACGATTTGAAACCTGTCACAACTGAAAATCGCTTGAAGTCACCGGTAAATGCAAATGGGAATCAATCATTCAGCCGCAAGACACCAACATCAAAGGATAAACTATAATACTATGCCATCATCGATTTGAGTAACCAAGTATGCATCGGACTGTACCTACATAGTACAGGTTAACTGTAAAACGGCGACTGGCCAAACGAAACGCCATGCCATAAACAATTTCCTGGTTGAAGTATTTGATTTATAAGACGGTGTCCGGCAATGATATCGGTCGAGAGTCGCGACCATATAGAGAGACGCTAGTCTATATCCTATCGACATGCCACTTTCCTCGGTAATTGATTGCTGCTGCCTCTGCCCGCACAAAAGTTAATCAAACAAAAAGCAGGAAACTGCTAGACCGACCGCACGACGCGACCAGTTGTCATCCTCTCAACGTGTCGACGATGGTTCGATTTAAACCCGGTGCAAATAGTGTCGATGAATATACAAATTGAACTGTCATCTATGTGATTTGTTGCAAGCCCTTGCTAGAATGATGATTTTTTTTGCTGGTGTATTTGAGTCCATTATGGATTTGTGCTGTTTTGCATCTGGTGTCGTCTTGAATTTTATTGTGATTCACTGGTGTTAGTAAACAAAGGTATAGAATGAAGCTGAGAAATTTGAACAAAATTTCAATATTCGAAATAATGGACGTAAGGCAAAATAAAGAATGAAGAGTTATCAAAATCGAACAGCGCACAATACAACACTGAGTACAAGCGAGTTTTACCCAAAATTACATTAGCAATTAGATTTGGCAAATTCCGAAAGAAAATTTCATTTTTCTTGCAATAGCGCACATTGGGGTATTAGACCCAAAAAGCTGGCCATAAATCAAGTTTCTAAATTGTTAAATTCCAAAAAGTAAACCAGTTTCAACCATATTCAGCTATATACAAATGGTTACGGTTATCAAGATATTGACAACTGTTCAATGCATCTTGTATATTGTAAATGCCGTTATGTACGTAAATTTTTCCGTTTTGGATCGTATAGCAAACAACCCCGATGACCTAGACTCTTAAAAATCATCCGAAAAAAAAACTTAAACTATGTACTTGTATATGCGTTTCTTGGAAATTGGATGCTTGAAGCCAATCGGGTTCATATTCAAGGCAAGAAAATACATCGAAAGCACCTACTCGCATACATAGTTCATTGGTTTAACTTGGATTCTTGTTGAGGAGAGACAATAGTAAGTTTGTGAATAGAAACTGGTTAGGCGTTTTCGATAAATGTGTTTATGCAGAATGCGAATGCGGGTTCAAAACATGCGTATTAGGGTCATACCACTAAAAAACGACCGTTTCAGCTTGAAGTATGATCAAATTTCGAAAGTTTTAATGGAAACAATAAGTATAAATATTAGACAATTTTGAAATAATACTAAAAATAATAGATTTTATAGTGATAAATGTGGCAAAATAGGTTCTTAATTGCCTCTACTATCACGTCTTAAAAGGAATGCATCGAACGGAAAACAGCATGAATAGCATATGTACCGTGTCAATACACAATATCGACTGGTGTAAACTTTCATTTTCTTCCTCTACCACTGGTCTTTAAAAATAAAACGTTTTTCAGGATTTTCTTACAACATAACAAACCCCAACATGTTATCTCATATAATTCAAAAACGACATGTATTCTTCAATTTTAAATCCGTATATGCTGCGTATTTAAACTGGACATGCCATATATTATCTTATGAATTTGACACGGTAAAACATAATAGAAATAAAATCACAAAAAAATATTGATGACAAATGTTGTAGCAGTAATTGATTTACAATAGGTGTTGTGCAGTGAAGAACAATTTTGAATACAGTTTGCTTTTTCCTATTTTGTACTGTTTTATTGTGCTTATTAAGTTATTAACCTTCAAATTCTTAGTATGACGGTTAAAATGTTATACATAAATAAAACAACACATCTAAAGTATTTTTAGGTGAAAAAATAATTTTTGCCAGGTTTTCAGGTCAAATACCCCACTGTGCAGCGTTAAGTTACAGTTGAAGTTTGCAAAACTGGTACCAATAAGAAATTTAAGTATGTACTCTTTCTAAAAACAATTAAAATAATGCGAGCTTTGAGTTTCCTTTCTACTTTCAAGCAACAAACTGCATTTGATCAAAATAGTTTCTTTATATTTTTGTAATTTTTATACAACAAAGATAACAACAAATAATAAAATTCATCAAAAGAAAAAAAAAACAAATACATATAAACAGATGTTAGATTCTGAAGTGGAACACACTACATGTTTGTTTTTAACGCAGTGCTTTTGTTTACGCGTGTAACCACAAGGATCAAGTGAAGTGAAATGAAATATTTGAGTCAATCTATTTTGCTATAAAAGATAGCATAGTATGACCAAGTATAGTAATCGTGTCAAAAAAGTTTTGAGATTTTAGCGGAAATGTCTTTTTGGGTCCCCTGAACATTTTTGATCAAGGTAAAAAAATGTGTAGTTTAGCTGCATGAGGAAATTCTATTCGATCGAGATCGGTCGTGTCTGCATTAAAACTAGTTAGCCAGGATTTGACAGCTATTTTGATTCTATGGACAGTATTGTCAGAACATCAACGTTTGACACTGCTGTTCAGTATGATAAAGTCATGTGTCTGGCCACATCAGATTTTTTATATCTGATACGGTTTAGAACAAAGCAAACATTTTCTTTGCAAAAATCGATATAAAAAAGTTCTGAAAATTAGATATAACACCAACAAATACAAAAATGCGTAGCATAGAATTCTTCAAATAAATTACAAAATTGTAAGTTTGAAACAATACAATGAAGTACGTACATATTTCTTTGACAGATAAACCACAAATAAATGTATAGTTGGCGAATTTGTTAAATTGGCTACATAATGAAGTATAGGTTATATAATAATATCCACAAAATTGCTCTGAACTATAAACAAATTACTGCGTTTGACCTCTTGAACTTGAAAGTACAGACACTTACCGCAAACATCACAAAATACTTCGCCACTCTTTAAGACTTGGTAATCTAAACGATATCAAATTTACTTATCAGGAAATTATACACTTACGATATACAATTTTCCATTAGGCCCTAAATGGTAAATTAGATGCGGCTTTATAAATACCAGCGGTCTCGAATACAAGAGTGCGTTAGTCCTTTAGCAATAGCTGGACATTAAAATAAACAACTAGTATACCTCATACGAAGGATTTCAAGATAATTTGAGATAATTTTTTTAATAAAATGAGTAGACAATAAATAAAGCAAGTCTGCATTAGACGTATCTGGATCTGTTATTATTATTAGTATTATTTATATCCATTACTATGGTATCTATAAGTAGATACTGGTATTACGTTTTCCAACATTAATAGCCATGCAAATTATCTGTAACTATTCACGTCGTGCGTCGTGCCGTAGCACATATAACCGTTAGTGAATAGGTCATAGGTATGAATAAAAGTAGCAGTGTTTGAGAGACAGAGGCCTTGGCCTTTGTCTTAAGGAAGAATGTTAAGTGTGACGCCTCACGGGCAGAAAGAAAGACACTGAAACTGAGAATACCACCGAAGCACAGTAGAGCGATCTGAATGCAATTATTGACAAGTTACGAGCATTCCCCCCCCCTAACATTGTATACCTAGTATAATTTCAATATTGATTTATTGGTCGGTGTATGGATCTAATTTAGACGATAGATTGATTTATAGTGAAATTTCAATTCAGTTCTGCATACCGATCAATTTGTCAAGTGGAACAAACTTGGTTTTGTTGTCAAAGCAATGGAATATGTTTGAATAATAGCTATGTTGACAAGGTTTGTGTTCTCACCTACCGTGGAGATTTTTCGTCGATCACATTTTATTGCTTATGACTGTAAACTGCAAAGATGCTAGAATTATTAAAATTATTTTATGAGGTATTAAGACTATTAACATTACACAATTTACTTTTAGAAAAGATGAAAACTCCAAGTGTTTATCACAGTTTTAGTGTACCGTAAGATAGAAGAAAAAAATCTTTTATAAGATCACTCGTCTCGTCTATCACTCGTCTATCTGTCATATATTTTAGTTGTGAGAACTTAAATAATATGGACCCATAACTTCAGGAGGACGAAAGTTGTCTCATAATATTATTTTCTGTTTTAGAATTGCATGTAAGGTAGTTTTCTATATTTCTCTGAAAACGCATATCAAAAAACCATGTAGAATATAAAATTTGAGGTTTATTAAAAATTTGTAATCATTTCTATGGTTTCATACTTCAAAACGAACTTCAATATTTAAAACTACATTTTATATATGTTTCATGCTATACGAGAGTTATATTTATTTATTATTGAAGCTACACACAGATAAATGGTTGGGTAATGAAAATTGTATTCTTAACGTTATTTGTTTGCTTTAAGACAACACATACTTGTAAGAAAAATATTTCTTTAATATAAAATAACTAGCTTGAAGCAAACGATTGTTTTGATTTAGGAAAGTCGTTTATCATGGAAATATGCAAACCTTTCCATCTTCTTATAGAACATCCTGCATACCTATTTTTGTTATTCTAATGTTCATTCTAAGAACTGTTTGTAGAAATAAGTTTCTTTGAAAATGCATCATTTCTGAGTTATGAGTAATTAATCCAAACTCCTGAACTCCAAATTAAGAATATTTTTCCACATACACACAGAGAGAAATTTTTGTTTGATTCAAATAAATATGCATTGACTCAAAGAAATTTGTTGTTTCAATAGGGGCAAAGAAATATTTATTTGCGGATAAAAACGCATTTATTTGAAATATTTGTTTGGTAGAAAGAACATTGATTTGCGTCAAACAACTTATGTTTCCAGTTAAAAAGTTTGCAATTTGTGTATAATAAGAAATGAGATTTATTTACTTCAAATAATTATGATTGTGTTGAGTGAAAGAATTACATTTTTTTAAATTAACAAAATTGTTGGTCGTGTTAAAATGCTTAAAATTATTAATTTGTTGAAGGAATTAATAGACAAGAATTTTTCGGAAGACTCGCCATGTGTCACCTCCTTTTTGGGATGTCGCACATCCTCGACCAGTGCTTGGTCTTCCCAACCCAACATATAGTTAAGGTTAAATTAGTAAAGTGTACTCTGATTTGTAATCGCAACTTGAACCTGCAGGCACTGTACTCTATAAGTTCTATACTGTCGATCACGCGGCTTTATACTCTCGATATGTACGAAGTGCGAGGAGAGACTTTACAGCGCCATCTAACAATACAGTTGGATGACATTAAAAATATATTTATTTGAATCAAAATATGATTTCTTTGGTGGAAGTAAACCTATTTTAAAGCCAAAACAAAAATATTACTTTGAAGGAAATAAATATCTTCTTGTGTAAAAATATATTTATTTTAATCAAAATATGATTTCTTTGGCGGAAGTAAACCTATTTTTAAGCCAAAGACAAAATATTACTTTAAGCGAAATAAATCTCTCCTTATATACAAATTTATATGTAAGAATCAAAATTATATTTCATTGGTGTAAAGAAACGTTTTTTTTAAATCAAAACTAAAATATTACTTTAAAGGAAAGTAATTTTTGTTTGTATCCATATATATTTATTCCACTTAAATAAATATTTCAAATAAATTAATCTCTGCAAGCAAATAAACTAGAGTATTCAATGAAGTAAATATTGTTGGCGTCAAAGAAATATGTTTTGGCCCAAAAGAATAAATTCAAACAAATACATTTCTTTGAAACAAGAAATCTTTTCTCTCTGTGGCATACATACAGATACATATTACATATTAATGTAGCAGGTTGAACATTAAATTTAATTCTTAATATTTTTTCTTGGATTTTTATATTTAATTCGTTTGGTTCAAGTATAAGTAAAGCAAATTTCAATAATAAAGTAAGCACTCTGTATATTAAGAAAATATTTGAACTAGAGGTTGTTGAAAGTTTAAACCCAAGAAACTTGTATTTGAATGAGTTTTTGATTTTTTTGCAGTTGGAGAATTATTTAGGTATTCCAGTAATTTTGACTATTTCTGGTTAATAGCTTATATGTAATTAAATTAATGCATTTTATAAAAATTCTTAGAAATAATCTTGGAATAAAAAATCTGAATAATATATATGTTGTTCTATTTAAAAAAGGAGAGGTTACCAAATTTCTAGAATAAAATGAGCAAGAGAAAATATTAATTGAAATCAGTGTAAAGTTTAGAAAACTTTAAACATACTTAAACATACTCTCTGTCTTCCTAAATAAGCCTAACTAATAATCGTGATCTACATTCTACATCATGATTTTTTTAATTTTGAATCAGCCTGTATAACATAATTCCTTCTATGGCTTCACGATTACAAATCATCAGACCTAATAAGACCAGATCTTGATATTCATCAATAAATAATTATATGATTGCGTCATATAGGTAAACTATTTCTATGCTAAAATAATTACAATATTAGATCGTTCTGCAATGAATTCTTCGAAGATCATGTTTAATACGTCAGATGCTAATTGGGCAATAATATTTGCGTGTCTTTCGTTTTATATGGGGCTCGATTTCCTGTTATTTTGAATTCCAAATGAAACAACCAAATTAGGAGTCACTCGCAGCATGCCTGTACACGAGTTTAGCAAGAAATCTCAAGGTGAGAAGAAAGTTAATTTTCTTTCGTCAGTTAAATGATTTGATATTAAGATAATAAATATTTTAAATGACCAAATTATTACATTATAATGATGTAATACGTAATTAACGATAATAATTTCCGCAATTTTGATGGGAAAAAAAAGAAATGGTGTTGTCGTTTACTTTTTTTGGAAAACAAGTCATTTCCTCTGAGTTTTTTTATAGTCGCCAAATTTCTCTAAAGGCTGATTTAATACTGCACATTAAACATGATGAATGGTTCCGAGTGTACTCAAAAGCGCGTAATTACCTCACTCGTGATTTTAAACTTTCGTAAGCACTCGCGCCAAAAAATATAGCGGCCAGCCTTTTTTTGTGCGCATCGTAAATTGCAGTCATTATAATACTTTTATGTTCCGTTCATTTTTTTGTTGTTGTTGTTGCTCCGCGCTGTATGCAGAAATGTCCAATGAGAAATTCTTTTTACACATTTGGCAGACCCAAATTACTTTGACATTAACTATTACGCACAGCACAAATAATTTTATAAATATTTATATATCGTGAATTTCTGTGCTCAACTAATGAGCGAGAATAACTTCAGATATGAAGGAAACCTATTAATCTAAATTATTTTCACGTGTTTCTTTGTATTATCCACAACGAAAGGAAAATATTTACTTATCGGTAAGTTTTACTTACATCGATTTTGTAAATAGAAATTTACGCAACCTATACCTTCATGTCTTGATTAACATAAAACTTGGTTTTGGGAATTAATAGAACTTTAAAGCCTAGGGACTGAAATGGACACCTGTGGGCCGTTTTAATTTTAACATTTGCTTATCTTGAAAAAATTATGTTTTACTGGTTATGTTATAGTGTCGTGAAAAAAGACGTCAACTTCAGATTTTTTTTTATTTAGTGGCCTATACATATGAATTATTTGTAAAATTTTAGTGCATGAAGTAGATACTAACATAATCCTACCCTATTAATTTTGCAGTCTTGGAACTTTTTACTTTTTGTCAAAAAAACACCATATTTTACCATTATCGCCAAATTATTTCCTGAACTACTAGACATTTATTTGATGAGATTTATGACTAATGCTAATTATTTATATACAGAGCGTTAATAATATTCAAAGAACGTCCTTTCCAAGAATATAGATTCTCTTATTGAAATACAGAGTGTTTCAATAAGAAAATGGATATTCTTTTGGTGGTTCAGTTTTTGGAATCTATTTATTTCACGTAAAAGAAGTAAGTAGGTACTAATATGTGTACTAATGTGGAGATAACTGAATTTTAACGTCGATTTTCTGAAACCTTTATGTTTTTACAAGGAGAGATAAACTTACTATTAATTCTTAGGACTTTCCATAAACAATAAAGATACTTTTGATCGAATTTTGTTCGGGTAGTGCTCAAATATCTAGTGGATGAGATATAAATTTATGCTTATGAGTACACAATTCATAGCAATACATATCTGTCAGCTGCAATAAATTGAGAATAAACTGTATTCTCCTTTTTATTTTTAATAGCTTAATCTGTCTATTATTTTTTGTCTAAAATACAACGTTATAATAACCTATTCGAAAAAAAAAAAACAATTAAAAATTAGGATAATTTGGATAAGACTGTAAACATGGATTTTCTGATTGGAAAGTGAGTAGGTTTTTCCGATTACTTTTGTGCTGAATATATTTCAGAAGTTAATTCTACACTGTGGGCCAAAAAAAAAACAGTACAAATTATTAATCACTCGTATTTCCAATAATATTTAGCCAATTCAAATATTTCTTTAAAAAACGAATTGCTTGTAGTATGAAGATTGATAATATCGGGTTAAACTCATGTGAAATGAAAGGTGTATTAAAATCAATGGGTAATGGCATTTGTCTTGTTTTGGTAAAAAAGGGAACCAGAGATCTTATAGCATCGTACACAGGGTGAATTCTTGTCTTACACAGAGTGAAATATTGAAACAATATTTTTATATTGTTTTTAGTCAAAACCAGTAATATGACGTTTGTAACAAAAACATTGCAATGGCAAGAGAAATCTAACTGTGTAGCTTGTTGTTTAGCTGTAAAATTTAGACATATTTACTTGTTCTTTTTTTGCTAAGGTTGAATCGGTGCTGGAATCAACGTATTTTGACAATGCCACATCACTTCAAACCAAGTCTTCTTTTTCATTTTTATGTCATCTTTAAATAAAGAGCACTTCTAACATCTGCTTGAAGCCAGGCTGAATACATTGTATTGTTGCTTTTTACTTTATCATACGCAGTCTGTTAATATTAATATTTATTAATATTTATTTTTTTATATTAATATTTATAGTTAGTATTAAACTGGTATGCCAGGATTTGACAGATATTTTCATTCAAATGACAGTAGGTAGTTGCAAACGCTGAAGTTTTGACAATACCTATTGTCAATAGAATCGATATAACTGTGAAATCCTGGCTAACTAGTCTTATTTTAATGCAGATACGACCGATCTCGATCAAATAGAATCTCATGCAGCTAAACTATTAATTTTATATATTGTATGATAAAGTCATGTGCCTGGCCACATCAGATTGATGAATTTTTTGCGTAATACGAGAAGTGTTAGTAAATATGTGTGCCAAATTTGGAATGAATTTTATTGCATAGTGTCATCAATAAAAAAAACTCAAGACAATGCTCAAGAGAATTTTTTAATAAAACATCGGAATTTTCCTTTAATTCTAATTTTCTGTTCTGCCATTTTGGATCTGACATTTTGAATTTTGCCGTATTTATACCATATTTTGATCAAACGTCCTTAAAAACCACTAAAAAAACATCGTTTTTCAACAACATAAGTTAATTCCAAAGAACTAGAAAATGCGAAATACTTCAATGTCAAATACAACACTATGCAGATTGTATATACTACACTGAAAGTAATGACATTGCGTTAGCACCGTTTGTCATTTTTATGACATTTATTGTCCGGTCAGCGACGCCGGTGACGCAAATTCTATGACATTTTAAATGCAGTTTATAAGATAACCGCAACGAAATGCGAAAAGAAACAGCTCTTGCTATCGCAAACTCAGATGATAATTAACGTTTATTGTCTCGTCGCTTAAGGTGAAGTGGATTAAACGTGCTCTCTAAAAAGCGCCTATAGTTTATTGTTCAAAAAAAACTATGCTATCATCGTTCGACATCGCAAGTTTGCTCTTTGTTCCCGTGCAGGCGGTATCATTGCGAAATTGAACTATTTAGATAACCTATATAGAGAGTGACTCATCCTTTTTTGTTATTGTACGTTGTTGAATGGTTGAATGGTTGAAAATTGTTGTTATTCAAACTAATTAGATACCTAGTGTGTAACGTAGAAAGGTTAAAAGTTCTGGGTTTGTGTACTCACCTAGCATTGAGATTTTTCGGGGACAGCATGTGGTGGCTGTGTGATTGAATGAATCTTTTGGTTCAGAAATTAACTCCTTTGACCTTCGATGAACACGAACAAGTTTTGTCTCCATGTCACTCCACACAAAGATCTGAAAATTTAAAAATACAAATTGAAAAAATTCATTGAAGAGTTAGTGAGACAAGTACAAATATACGTTCATGTTACATATAAATAAATAAAAAAAAAACGGCTATAAATTTTGATGGTCACAGTTTTGTACCTAAAATATTTTTTTTCTAATTTAAAAGAATCGTACTGTGGCAATTTCTTTTAAACAAAATGTGTACTGTAAACAGTCGCCAAGTTTTTCAAATTTTCATGCTGCTACCTATTATTTTTATATATAGTATGATAAAGTTATGTGTATCGCTTTCATAAATAAATGAACAACTTAATAGTGATTTTATTTTAAATATCGTATTAAATAAAGGCAAAGGTAAACTCTTCGTGTTCGCATTGTTTTAATTTATCGCAATTATATTTAAGTAAATACTATCATCTATAAACACATAAAACAAAAATAGCAAAAAAATCCATACATATCACATTAATTGGTTTCTCTATATCCCCGGAATAGGAAAGCTATATCGACCATCAATTCCAAAAGAAGATACATGTAGATACATACGTTTCGTGTTGCAATTAGCAGCAGGCATTAGACTAATTAGATCTCGGCGAGCTTAAACGCAAGCAATTAGCCCTCGCAAAGAAACGTTTTGCCCGATAATTGCATAAAATTGCACTCCGATAAATTGCAACTTCTGAACAGGCACCCGCCCAACATAAAGCAATAGTAAAAAAATCTGATGTGGCCAGGCACATGACTTTATCATATAATATATAAAATTAATAGTTTAGCTTCATGCGAAGCTATTTGATTGAGATCAGTCGTGTCTGCATTAAAATAAAACTAGTTAGCCAGGATTTGACAGATAAATAAATAATTAAATAATTAAATAATTCTTTTATTAACATAAAACAATATTAAATGCAACAAAATAATATTTATATTTAGAGCGGAAATCAGCACACTTCTTTCCAAATTGCCTTGCTCTTCCACTCAACCCCTTACGCAAACTAGAACTAAGACATAATTGTACCAATAAAGTAACAATAATTCCGAGAACTTATCAAAACAAAAACAAACAAGAAATTACTCTAGAGTCGAATTACACGTAATTGCAGCAAATCCAACTCAACAAAACATCGCATCTGCCCATAAAAAATAAAAATTAAAACAGCCTCCGATGTGCGCTCAATGCCTAAAGTCCCCCTGTTGAGCAAACAGACACTTCACCTTTCCCCCAAAACTATTTAACAATAATTTTTTTATATCCTCCCTGAGACCATTGTATATGTGACTGACCTGGTAAGACAATGACCGTTTATACAGCTCAGCGCGACGGGCAGGTATAGAGCAAACAAACCCCTGAACCTTAAATTAAGGTTATGGACATCCGTACTACAGCGTATCTTCCGCATGAGGTATTGTGGGATCTTCATGGATAGCAACTTATGATATAATATTGCTGCATGCAACACCCTAGTATTATCCATGTTCAACCACCCCAAGTCGCCCAGCCCATTCGATACATGATCATACTTCCTCGAACCAAAAACAAACAGAACACATGCATTTTGGACACGCTGAACACGCTGCCTATCCGACGCCGTCAGGCAAGGACCGTACACGGTATCACAATATGAGATCGTTTTACTATTGACAGTAGATATAGTGAGATATTGTCAAAATATCAGCATTTGACACTACCGGTACAGTCGTTAGACTGAAAATATTTGGAAAATCTTGGCTCACTAGTATTATATCAATGCAGATGCGACTGATTTCGATCAAATAGAATTTGCTCTTGCTGCTAAACTATTAATTTTACCAAAAAATGTCGCAGACATAAATTATTCAGAATTTCCTCTACTTTAAAAATAATCAGGGGACCCAAAAAGACCTATTTCCGCTAAAATTTAAATGATAAAGTAAAAAAATCCTACTTACCAAATCAAGTAAAAACTGTTATTAGAGTTTATCTTCTTGTGTATTATTATACACAACATTACGTATACCAAAATTGTTGACAATTATATAGTACAAACGAGTTTGAATTTACATATCGTTGTATTTCTAATACGTTTATTGTTATTGTGGCAATTAGCATAGTACAGGACAATAACAGTAAAGTACAATAACATTTGCGTTCGTGAGAGTTATGTTCGCCATGACTAATATTTATCTTCTCTCGTTACAGGTAAGAGACATTCCTCCGGAGTTCGTGGTGGCGACAAAAGAGCAAGCAAGACACCTCCGCTTGCATAAGTGCACTTAAAATTAATGGTGATTAAGAGGGAATAATTAATTACGAGTAAGTATGTCGGACACGTTTCGGTGTCGGTTTCATGCGCGAGCCTCGAGAACGAGCGCCGAAGAAGTATTTTGTTTGTTTGCCTTATTAACATTCTATCACTTGTTGTATGCGAGAAGTCTTCTTCTGGAGGAACGCGTGACTAGTTTGGCATATCCGTTTATAGTGCTGCGCACGAGTATTCGTTTCTGTTAGAATGGGTTTGCTATTGTTATATAAACTGATCGTAATATCAATGTATTGTTTTAATCAACAGTAAAAAAGGGAGAATTTAAGCGATGGGTTTTTGAGTAAAAACTTGTACCATGAAGAGCCCACAATACTTTTGAACAAATTCAATTTAAAATTGTTTCAGATTTTGTTAAAAACTAACTATTTAAGAAACATTTTCAATTATATGATCTGGAATACAAAAACGATGATTTTGATGGAATCAGATAAGATTGATTCAGATCGAGTACTATTTTTATTGTACTTGGTGTCCAAAAGTACATTATTCGACTCAAGAGATTAACATACAAGTTTCATCCATATAGCAAACTAATAACGATAACGAAACAAGAGAACTCATTTTGGCCAATAAAAATACTAATTGTGATTTCTGTAAAAATCCTAGTATTTCTATACACATAACACAGTGACATTAATACCCTCATAAGCATAAATAATTATATAAATGGATAATTGTAAAATGAATAAATAATAATTATTTCACATATCAGCCATCCCAAGTCAAAAATCTAAGTTTCAAAAATCCTCCTGAACAAACTAAAATAGATAGAGGGCTGTACTTTTTAGAATTAATTACCCAATGTATCTGATCCATAAACGTGTATAATAATAATTTGTATCCCAACTACTTTGCTCGTAATCGCACATGAAGCGAAATAATAACATTCAACCACCGATAAACAATGTAAAATCTAAGTTTCAAAAATCCTCCTGAACAAACTAAAATAGATAGAGGGCTGTACTTTTTAGAATTAATTACCCAATGTATCTGATCCATAAACGTGTATAATAATAATTTGTATCCCAACTACTTTGCTGGTAATCGCACATGAAGCGAAATAATAACATTCAACCACCGATAAACAACGTAAAATCTAAGTTTCAAAAATCCTCCTGAACAAATTAAAATAGATAGAGGGCTGTACTTTTTAGAATTAATTACCCAATGTATCTGATCCATAAACGTGTATAATAATAATTTGTATCCCAACTACTTTGCTCCTAATCGCACATGAAGCGAAATAATAACATTCAACCACCGATAAACAACGTAAAATCTAAGTTTCAAAAAACCTCCTGAACAAACTAAAATAGATAGAGGGCTGTACTTTTTAGAATTAATTACCCAATGTATCTGATCCATAAACGTGTATAATAATAATTTGTATCCCAACTACTTTGCTCGTAATCGCACATGAAGCGAAATAATAACATTCAACCACCGATAAACAACGTAAAATCTAAGTTTCAAAAATCCTCCTGAACATACTAAAATAGATAGAGGGCTGTACTTTTTAGAATTAATTACCCAATGTATCTGATCCATAAACGTGTATAATAATAATTTGTATCCCAACTACTTTGCTCCTAATCGCACATGAAGCGAAATAATAACATTCAACCACCGATAAACAACGTAAAATCTAAGTTTCAAAAATCCTCCTGAACAAACTAAAATAGATAGAGGGCTGTCCTTTTTAGAATTAATTACCCAATGTATCTGATCCATAAACGTGTATAATAATAATTTGTATCCCAACTACTTTGCTCGTAATCGCACATGAAGCGAAATAATAACATTCAACCACCGATAAACAACGTAAAATCTAAGTTTCAAAAATCCTCCTGAACATACTAAAATAGATAGAGGGCTGTACTTTTTAGAATTAATTACCCAATGTATCTGATCCATAAACGTGTATAATAATAATTTGTATCCCAACTACTTTGCTCGTAATCGCACAAGAAGCGAAATAATAACATTCAACCACCGATAAACAACGTAAAATCTAAGTTTCAAAAATCCTCCTGAACAAACTAAAATAGATAGAGGGCTGTCCTTTTTAGAATAAATTACCCAATGTATCTGATCCATAAACGTGTATAATAATAATTTGTATCCCAACTACTTTGCTCGTAATCGCACATGAAGCGAAATAATAACATTCAACCACCGATAAACAACGTAAAATCTAAGTTTCAAAAATCCTCCTGAACAAACTAAAATAGATAGAGGGCTGTACTTTTTAGAATTAATTACCCAATGTATCTGATGCATAAATGTGTATAATAATAATTTGTATCCCAACTACTTTGCTCGTAATCGCACATGAAGCGAAATAATAACATTCAACCACCGATAAACAACGTAAAATCTAAGTTTCAAAAATCTATGGTTTTATTCTATTCTTCATGTTTGCTATCGTACTTGATTACACCATGAACCCCATGAATTTCTTGTTCAATATGTTTCCACAGTAAAAAATCAAACGGGGTTAAATCAGACAATCTAGTTTGGCAAAGCGTTGGACCACCATGACAATCTAACGACTTTCCTTGACATTCAAGAAAACCGTATTCACAAATTATACGTTTGTGTAATTCAACGTGGCAGAACTCATTGCTAAAAGCTGCTGCATGAAGTAATAAATTGTTATTCCACACTGTGGTTTTAGTGATGTTCCTTTTAGTCCAGTAATTCTAGGATTTTGATTCGCATATTCAAATACAGTCGATGAAAGTGTTACCAATCGATAGCTTATGGTTCCCGTAATAACATATCAAATTATTTAGAATCATAGTTAAGGGGTAATGCCAAATTTTAAATGCGTATTTCATGAACATGCAAAAAATTTAGCCTGAGAGTTTACAGCCTAGAGACCTATACGCTCTTATCTTATCTGGAGGAATTACATCCATGCTGTGAAATATAACATAAAATATCATAAAAAACAAGGATTTTGTGGAAATATCCTTGGTACGTTCGTTGAACTGACGCTAACCGCACAATGTTATAGCTGTCTGATGTAACGCGTGTTGTTCTTGATTAGTTGGCAAAAAATAGCAGAAATAATTAGTCACATTCCCGGGGTATATCGTGATCGAAAGGAGTCGAAAGGAAGCAGCCGATTTTCAAATAGAATTGATATGACAAGCATTGAATCGTTTGGAACTAGAGTCGTCTCTGCCTGATCGTATCCACAGTCCACACCTGCAAAAAAGTAATGCCGGCTAAAGATTTTTACAACGTTGAAGTGGATGACATTTAATTATCCTCTTTTGAACTTTGCTGCTGTGTTTTCTGCTATTTCACAAGTTGTAGTGTGCGAAGAAAATAGATCTGGGCGACACTGCTCAATACATTCTGACCGATGAAATGTCGCAGCACGAGCATTGTCCACTTGGTGATTTAATTTTCACTTTCAAGTGGCAAAGTAATTGTGCATATTGCAGCAAGTGTGGCCATATGTGTTGTCAATGATGCATTATCCAGCCTTATGAAGATTATTTAGGTATTATGTATGAGCATCGGGCCAAACTGTAATAATTTCTGCGCGAATGCTGACGCACGGCGCATCATGTTATCATAGCTATCGCTGACTGATGCTGCCAAACAGGCCCGCCTGTCGTAAAAATCAAACAGAAAGAAACAAGAGGAGGAAAATATTAATTTGAGAAGATAATTATATGGTCCAGGCATCGCCGACTATAGCAAAATATAACAATTCTATACGCCAAAGTTACACAATACTTTAACCGTGTTTCGTCAAAACCGCATTTTTCAAACTGGCCGGAAAGATAACTTCAACTGATCTCCGTCAATTCACTTGAAATTTTATATGCAGCTACATAAGAACATTATCTAGAGAAGTACGAACGGATTTTACGATAAAAATTTTTTTTATTGTGAATATTCCTCAAAATATGAACAATAAAAGGCTTTAAAGAGATTTTGTAATTCATTTACTATATTGTAAAAATTATACCTACAAATGCGGCTATTTTTTCTCGCGCTAGAGTGGCATTACCCCTCAATAGAAAAATATTTAATTAACGAAAAACAATTAATAAATTGAGCCTGTCAGACATTAATCCTTCATTCCTCGAATCTCACTCAACTCTTCGCAAAACTAAAAATCTGATCAGGCCAGACACATGACTTCATCATACTATCCAGCGTGGCAAACGCTGATGATCTGACAAATACTGTCAACAGAATCAAAATATGTGTAAAATCCTGGCAAACTATTTGTAATGCAATTACGTTAGCGCAGGTTCGAATAAAAACTGCTAACACTTCTCTAAACTATTTTTGGTATGTACATAATGCACGAAGCCACCAACAGTGTCAAGTGCTATGCCTGACTTTCAAAGTTAAAGTTTTCTCATGCATCTAAACTATTAATTTTACCAATAAATATCATTGACATAAAGTATACAAGAATTCCTCTACTTTAATTCATTGTTTAACTAATTTGACTAAATTACAGAAATGGCGGCTCATTTTAAAAATAGTTGAAAAATGCTAAGAGGAAACCTCCAGTTCCTTTGGAGCCTTTTGAACAAAATTTCTTTCAGCTCTAAGTTTAGACAAAAGGACTGAACCTTCTAAATATGAAGTTTCGTCCCGATACCCTGTTAAATATAAAAACTTTTAAATACAGTGCTTCCTGTATATTGCTGCAAAGCAAAAAGTTTTCCACCATCCTGTGAAAACCGGATCTCAAAATTGAACAAAATGCGTATTACATGTTCTAAATATTTCATGAAAGGTTTTAAAATATTATCTACTTCATCTTTATAGTAGCACGACAATGTTTTACCCTTTGGCACACATTACTTACTTATTCACACATGTATTTATTTTTCAAACTGTACTTTAGGCAACTTTCCAACTTGAAAAATATGCAGATTTAGTTAACAGTGGCTCATCTTCTTTATCTAATTTTCTATGACCTCTATGGTATTGAAACTTGACGTAACTCTATATAAATTAATATAACAAAACCATGCAAGTGACACACTGACATATTGATAGAAATCGCTAACTCAGCATCACTTTATTTTACTTTTTTCAGGAATTATGTACGTCGTGGCAAAGATCTGAGAGCGTATAAACCAAACTGTCTATTCACACTGGCAGACGATTGCATTACAGCCATCGATCGAATTCTATTTGCATTTCATGCATACCAGATCCCCGTTGCTAGCTTATGGCTTATCTAAAATCTCACACCTTCGAGCGATGCATATAATTGCACATTGCCACAAAACAAATTGTTAATTTATAGGCTGATTAATTGCGCGAATTATCAATTATAATAAACATCTGACGTAACCTGACTGTGAGAAAATACTTGTGTAAACTGCGATATAAACTTACGAGCGATATTCAATGGATAACTATAGAGATTTGCCCTTCGATATTTATGGTATTAAAAAATTGCATTGCGAATAAATTACATTGTAATTGTTAGTATGTTATTCCAAATACCTAAGCCATTGTAACGTTAGATCATCTAATTAATTTCCGAAACTGATTGCTTCGCTAATTAAACACAGAAAATAGTTTAGTAATTCTCTTTTTATAAACTATTGTATTTTGAATCTTGTAGAAGGTTCATCAAGCCGAATATAAAGGGTTTGTGTTCCAGTTGGGACACATCGATCGATTTTTGTCGATAATCCGAACGCAATTTGCTGTTTAAATTGATTTCCTGGTCGCTTTAGTTCTAAGAACAGTGATATCGGACGTTCTTTGATGTAGGTACTATCTCTCGTGCCAAATTAGGTATAGAATAATGAACCCGCTTGATATTTGCCGCCGCAAGTATGGCGACTGTATAGTTAGTTATATGAACCGTTATGAGGAGATAGTAATTTCTAATTTTAATATTATTAATAGATGTGAAGAGTAACATATAACAAGTCATAACTCTAGTTTAATTTGTCATGTTTCCATAGCAAAAAATCTGTAATATGAAATGTTGTCGTGTAATGAATTTTCATGCCAAAGGTTAGTCTAAATGACAGTAGGAATTGCAAACAATGTATGTTACATAATAATTATTTTGTTGTCTAATCCAACAGATACTTTGATTTGTTATTATTTCAATCGTGGTATGTTTAATTTTTCAGTCAATCAAATTCAGCCAGAATAAACCGCAAAACGTTTCGCTTAAATTTTTACTAAACATCAACAACTATTAAAAAACAGTCGACCTCAATGTTTGCATATTCTTACCCAACATCAGTAAGGTATACATTTTTAATGTAGGTTAATTTATGAATACACATGTCAATGAAACACTTAAGTATAAATTGCGTCAAACGTACTGCACATTTTTCACATTACCGATTCAAACGACCCACGCGTCTTTGTCAGACCAAAATCCGATTTATAAATTCTACAAACAAAATTTAAATTTATCTCAAACGACCGTCCGAACTTTGGCAATTGTCACCTGCGATTTGATCCGCCCCTTTTCGCAAAATTAATTAAATACCTCATACATATTTAGTTGTTATTTACCTATTTGTGCATACAATCTTTCGATATATTTGACCTAAATACGTTGAATAATCGATACTCCATTACTATGAATGCCACTCTGGCATGCTGTGATTGCCGATGACATTAACAATCAGATTTTTTGCTTGTTAAAGAGTGATGATGGTCCTTAGCATTACAGCAAGTGATCGATTGAATGAAAATAGTTTAGTAAAATCTGTTTAGTTTTATAATGTAGGTAGGTATATGATTATACCAACTTTTCAATTTGTTTTGTAACTTTTATTGATGAGGATAATTTTAATATGAAACGACATTATTAAAATACAGCACCCATATTATTTTATACAAAAAAGGACCTACATAATATAATTTAATTTAATAATACTTGAGCTGTTAACGTAATAGTTTTAATTGTGACAACATTAATAAGAGTAATACCGATATATTATAGTCGCAATAATAATATGCGCTCTAGATAATACGCATAAAGAATTCAAATGAAATTACACGCAAAATTCTGGAAAGTATTTGCTTGTTGGGCGATAGGAAAAACTCGAAATTTCGAACGTTCGAGGCTGGCTCTGCTGCGTCGAACCCAGTTTTTGCTGAGACCGTTAAAATACCTTACCCAAACTGCGTTTGGAGCTGGTTTGAAAATAACCTTGTCATATTATTTTACGATACGCACTTGTGAGATATTTGTTCGTAATTTTAAAAGCATGCAGTCTAGGCAACTTAACTTACATATTATAATGATAATATTATCTACTAGGTAATGATTTAAGATACCCTGATATTTTATTTACAGAAGCAATTATTTACAAGTAAAAAACGATGAAATTACTACATACAAACATATCCAATAACGCTGTTAATTAAAATCAGTAATTAAATAATGTTGGTCCATATTCATATGTCCTTGATATTGCCTTATCTGCTCATATTATAATTAAAATCATTTCTTGTAGGAAGCTAAAATTTTGAAGAACGGTTTGCGTTAGACCCCCCCTTGTACGTTTTATAAAATGCAGTGTAATTACCTTGACTTGTTAATATAATTATGCAACTATATCAGACTTTTTTGCTAAATTGAAAACATTCTGATTATTTTTACTCTTATAAGACTTTGTTTATTTGGAAATATGAATAATATCGATAAGAAAATAAGTATGGGAAAATGAGTGAAAATTAGTGTCGAAAGTGAATTATTGTGACTATTAATTTGTAGTTCCTTATTTACCAAATATAAGTAGGCAATTTCTATTTTTATTACAACAAGTTGTGTGCTGTTGTGTAACATTTTGGCTTCCAATAACAATCAATATTATTGAGGAAACGTTTAAAATTTACATCTTAATCAGCATAGAGAATGTTCACCAATCGGACAAAGAAGAAAGAACACAATCAATACCCATGACAACAATAAAAGTAAATTAATTTAAGTAAAGAAAAATCAAAATATTAAAAATAAATTAAATAAACAAATGAGGGAAGAAGCATAAAACGAATGAAACTTTGCTTCTCTACAAGGAAATCACATTCTGAGTAGAACTTATTGGGCATATAATCTAGGTGTCATTTTAGATAATAGTTTGAAATTTACGAGTAATATGGAATATATAGTTAAAAAGGTGAGTCGAAAGATTAGCTACTTAGGAAGAATATCTAATAAACTTACATTAAAAGCTAGAATATCTTTGTACCATACGATTATAGAACCATATTTTTACTATTGCAGCAGTATAATATTTTTGTGTACAGACAAAGACATTAAAAAGATTCAAGTACAACAAAATCGAGCACTCAGAATTTTATTACAAAGCTCCAGGTTAACCAGTGTCGAGTCCATGCTGAGTAAATTAATTTTTTTTAATGTTAAACAAGGAACAGTATATCAGGCACTCACGTTGATATATAAATGCATAAATAATAAACTCCCAAATTATATGAGTAATTATTTAACATACAATAGTCAGCAGCATGAATACAATACTCGGCAAAAGGACCACTTCAGATTACCAAAATATACAAAAAGCAGCACACAAAATTCATTTTATTATAAAGCACTGAAGATGTTTAATACCCTGCCAAGTGATATAAAAAACAGTAGTCGCTAAGTCTTTTTAAAACATCATGTCGGGTTCATGTATTGGCTAATTTTAAGTAGTTGATAAGTTTATTACTTAGGAAACCAAATTTATTGTGATTATTAGTTTCTTTTAACTAAATAAATATCATTATTATTATTACATCAATTCCTAATAAGTAATTACCGTTTAAATAGTATATTGTGTACTGTTGTATACGCCCATCTAGACTCAGTGCAATTTAATGTGTTTTGTGTTGGTTAGTCACTAAGTTATGTTATTTGTCAAATTGTAAATATGTAGCATTGTAAATATTCTTTCACTCGTTCGACGCTTGTAAAGGAATTTTGCCACTTTCTCCTTATTCTACTTTAGTATCATTTAAGTACTTAGTAATTGCCTTGGTGGCCCTTGCAAACGAAAGTTGAGTGGAGTTGCCTTAAGTTGCGACCAAAAAACCACTAACAAGGGCCTCTTCGATAGCTAACAGTTCAAGTGACAAGACGTGTCCCATCGTCTCCAATATCGCAACTATTTAATAATCGCCACATCACTACTAGGACACGTCAATACCATATCCAAATAATCCACTACAAGCATCGAACGAGCCTTATTCAGTAATAAATAGTTAAAAGTATCCACGAAGTTTAATTATCAAGCGTAAGAGAAGGAAGTGAGCACGACTTGGACCGTTTAAGCAACCGCTTAAACAAACGGACGGTAGGAATCCAACAGTACCAAGCCGAGAAAGTGGTTCTTTTCCGGGCGAGAGAAGAGTTGCACTTCTTGAGGCCGGGAAAACCACTTTCTTGGCGTGGTGCACACATAATTTTTTATCCTACACAACAATATCGTAATAAAATCACCCCAAATCCAAATCACCACCACTAAAGACTAATATCTGACATATTGGCTTTTGACAAATAAAATCCGTTGACGTTTAAATCACAAACGTCAAACCGAATCGAAACTGTTTTGATTGGACAGAGATATTGCATTTTCCGGGCTAGCCCCGAAAAGTGTTCATTACAGGCCGGGCTGGGGCTGGCTGGCAAATAGCATCTTTCGTGTCTCCATAGAGACACGAAAACGACATTATCGCATCGTGTAGCATAAAAATACAATTTTGGTATTATTTCAAAATACTCAGTGTGACATTTATTACACAAAGTGTGTTTAGAAAAAAGTAGGACATCCTGTATATATTCACTTGAAACTTTATTAAATATCAGTTTTGACATTCTACTTTTTAGTCATTTCGAAATATTTACAGATTACAAAACTGACAACGAAAAATTACTATCGCGTTAAACAATTGTGGCAAAAAAAGCTCATAAAAGCTCACGAAAGTTCGTGAAACCTCATGTTTATCTATACCAATCGCGTGCCCAATTTTTAGATCATTTCGAAAATCTCTTATAATACCTCACATCCCCGTATCTAACCATCACATTTCAATCACCCTGTATAACCCTTGACCGTAATTTATGACACCGTTTCATGCAAGTTTTTCCAACAATTATTATGCCATAAACCTCCCATAACTCACTCATAAGTTTATGTTATATGCCACTTAAATTTCAAAACAGATCATTAATATCGTCAATAAATATGCATGAACTTATTCATCATTCATCAATATCCCTCGGCAGAAACAAATAAATCTACTTCCCAGTCTTGACCTGGAAGAAACCGACACAGACCGCGCGCGGCAAACTCTTGTGTACACATTGTTTATTGCGTCTCCATGACAACTAAGCACACATGATAAGCACAAACATGTCAAAGGGTATGAACGTACGTCGTTGCGGAATCATAATTCACCTCTCCGTGTGTCGGATTGGCGGAAAAATTGCAAGAAGTGTGTCGATTTAATTGTTCTGTTGCCCTCGCAGTGTTGATATTTATCGTTTGACCGACTATGGTAAAACGGGAGCCTTTGAGAGCGCGTTGGCGTCTCTGAGGTCTGACGGCAAATTCCATACGAACACATTAAATTAGTAGTGTGTCAGTGGTATTAGGTAACCAATTATTAATAGGCTGATGGATTGTCGGGTCGTGACAAAGGAGTTTCGTATTAAGCATTTGCCCGACCGCAGCGGCATGCTCGCTCGTACGTCGTGTCTTGTCTGACCCGGTCGACTTGAGACGACTATCCTTCCTGTACATACTGTACATACTACACAACCTGAGCATGCCATCATACCTGCCATAAACCAGTACTGAGGTCATCTGTGAGTTTTTGCTGTTTAAAGTATAGCGAACTTTGCGTATTTATGGTTATCCTGCTAATAACTCAATTTGAGTAAGAGCTATTATATAGATGACGATCGTTTCTGATGACGATCATCGTTTCTGATGACGATCATCAACTTTGCTCATAAAACAAGAATATTGAAAACTATACATACTATACTGTACAGTTGTCAGTACAGAACAAACTACAAGTTAACAACCAAGTAGTAAAACCGATTTGGTTATATGGCATCCAACTTTTTGGTTGCCCAAAAGAAACAACATACAATTAAATCATCCAAAAGTCATCCAAAATGAATAAAAAGATTCGCCACTAAGTAAGAATCTCGCCTAAGCCATCACGTCAACGTAGAGGCCCTGCAGCTACTGGACAACCAGAATCTAGTGAGAAGACTAAATAGAATCAAACCCTTCGAACTAGTGAACCTGTGAAATGTGTAAAAAGCAGACCACACTGAGTGAAGTGTTAGTGCTTCTTGTTTAAGACAAAGTAAATATAGGTAATGAGTGGAGACAAGTACGTACTATCGGTTGCAAGAGTATTGAGCCCTGTGGTTGGAGACTCGTTACTCTGGCCCTAGGTTTGGCCAGTGGAGGTTTGGACCCGATTTTAGCTCTTTTTAATAAACACGCTCGCTTTTTAAACTTTCCCCCCTAAACCGCTTACCAAAAAAAAAATACAAATTTACACAAAATAGAACTCAAGATCTTGTTTTCTGATTAGCTTTTGTATTTTTCTAATTTCATTTGCAATAAAGGCTCTAAACAAGAATTTCATTGAAGGGGATATCTCGGCAACGAGTATAAGCAAAACAGGAATGACAACAATCACAAAAATGTGCTTAATAAGACCACTGAAACTAAACAATGTTTTCAAACACTTCGCAAAAAACATGTTTTAAACATAAAAAACATGTTTTTAATCACAAAAAGAAACATATGTTAAATAAGGAATAAAAATTGTATTTTATAAAGATCTTTTTTATTCATAAATAGAATATTTGAACAATTTTTCATTTTTAATTGATCCAAACTTAAAATTTTTTAAGAAAGCATACGATGCTGATTAAATAATTAAATATGTTGGCCAAATTTCGGTAGTTTAAAACACATGTCATAAACATATAAAACCAACTGTATTAAATATTTAAAACAAAGTTTTTTAAACATGTTTACAACAAAATATTTGTTTTAAAACATGTTTAAAACATGTTTTACAACAAATGTTTTAAAACATAACAACCCTGCTTACAGCCTGAACTACAGGCCTGTACTTAGAATTAAAACAAGCATAGTACATATTTATGGGTAAGCAGCATTGAAGTGGAAGGTTAGAAATGGTGGAATCTTTGTTTAATGTAAGAATAGGTTGCAAGTGTACTGCGAAGAGCTGTAAACATGATGTTTTTAGGCATTTGGAATCAACAGCAGCAATAAAAAATTATCAGGTAGCAGCGAACAAATAAAATCACAAAACAAAATATTTTTTTACAGACCCCAATAACACACATAACATTGATTATTAATTTCTTGAAGAAAGTTTTTTGAGTATATGCGTTGCGTGCGTACGTGTTTTGTAAAGAATTCAGCAAAAAGGCTCAAGTATTATTCCAAGGAAGTAAAACAATTAATTATCATCAATGTCAAGAATTTCTTTCTCAATTAAACAAGGCATAGCTTTTGTATCTGTTCAAAAATCACCATCAAATGAAGGTATACTACTATTAGAATTTATAGCAACGAAAAATAGGAAGCAATGAAGTAAAATTATTGTGATTACATAAAAAAATAAACTTTGAAAACTCTACATTTAAATACATTCAAAATTAAAGATATGTTTTTTTTTACTTTTGTGTATTATTTATGAACTTCTTACGAAGCACTATTTCAAGAGATATGGCAACATTGTGTTGCACATTGCAAGAAAATTTAAACCAATACATTGATAAAAATCATATTTTTGAGTCAATTATTGTAGAACCAACTTTAATCAACTCGCACTAAGACGATATTAGTCAAACAATGGCGAACTAGGTATAGGACCCCTGTCTGAATTTATTAGTTTATCTCTATTCAAGTGAATAAAGATACTTTCCAAGCTGTTTAGTTCCCTATTATTTGACACAGCTTTTACAAGTTTTAAGTCATCTACAACTACTTTATGACCTGTGTCTAAAATATGTTGAGCCACACTAGATTTTTCAAAACGATTATATTTAAAATGAGCTACATGTTCTTTGAACCTAGTTAAAATTGTTCTTCTAGTCTGGCCTACGTATTCTTTTTCACAGTCATGACATTTGATACAATATATACCAGATTTATCAAGTACATCTACCTTATCCTTTGGGTTTCCAAGAAGATTTTTTATGCTATTATGAGTCGAATATGCTATACAGAGATTTTGTGATGTAAAAATACTTCTCAACCCCTTGTATATGCACAATCGAACGGCATTTTAACATATTTCTTCTTTTCTACAGACAAAGTATTTAAAGTAGATATTTGATTTACATACATTTTTTGATTCTGCTTCTTAATCATTCTATCAACTATTTTCTCAGGGTACCCATTATGTATGACAACATTCTTAATAAACAATAATTCTTGCTGATATCTATCTGCGGACAATGGAAATTTCAATAACCTATTTACTAAACAACTAATAAAACACAATTTTTGTTGAAAAGGATGCCGCGAATCATTAGGGATAAACCTGATTGTGTTAGTATCTTTCCGATACACGTCAATTTCTATTATATTTTTGCTATTCCTGACTACCAGAGTGTCTAAAAATGGAAGTTGGCCGTTAACTTCTTGTTCTACAGTAAAGTTAATAATGTTGAATTTAGAAATCAAAACGAGAAGAAAATCTTGAATACTGCACTTCTTGGTGTCAAAAATGGCAAAAATATCGTCGACATACCTAACCCAAGTCTTAGGGAAATATGGTGCTATAGACTTTACATTGGTTTCAAATCTGCTCATAAACAAGTTGGCAATAAAAGGTGAGAGACAGTTACCCAATGCAGTTCCCTCAAGTTGTTCAAAAAACTTTCCGTTTCTTTGAAAACAATTTTGAGACATACAAAGGGCAGTCAATCTTACATATTCATCTATATCTGACGGGTCAAAGTTGTTATTGCTCAATAATTCCCTAAGAAACTCCAAAGTTTCCGGAATAGGCACATTAGGAAACAGTGAAGCAACATCAAATGAAATCAACAATTCGCCATCCTCTAATTTTACATTGTTAACCTTATTGATAAACTCCAATGAGTTATTAACAGAGAAGCTTGGTTGAGGAACAGGTAAATTGTTGAGAGAGAAGTATTTTTACATCACAAAATCTCTGTATAGCATATTCGACTCATAATAGCATAAAAAACCTTCTTGGAAACCCAAAGGATAAGGTAGATGTACTTGATAAATCTGGTATATATTGAATCAAATGTCATGACTGTGAAAAAGAATACGTAGGCCAGACTAGAAGAACAATTTTAACTAGGTTCAACGAACATGTAGCTCATTTTAAATATAATCGTTTTGAAAAATCTAGTGTGGCTCAACATATTTTAGACACAGGTCATAAAGTAGTTGTAGATGACTTAAAACTTGTAAAAGCTGTGTCAAATAATAGGGAACTAAACAGCTTGGAAAGTATCTTTATTCACTTGAATAGAGATAAACTAATAAATTCAGACAGGGGTCCTATACCTAGTTCGCCATTGTTTGACCCGCTTTAATTAAAACTTGTTTTTTACGCTTCAATGATCAAATTTCACTGAGGTGTGAACAACAAATGGGTATATATAGGGTAATGTTTAACATGGACGTCACTTCCACTAGTGATTTGCTTGGACAATATCCAGTAAAGATACTATGAAGTGCTAATCTCTCTTTTCCTCTTTTTAGGTTCTACTGAAGATGGCAACATAGTTGCTGAAATACGTATTTAGGTTCTAAACATACTTGTTGTGGTTAAGGGTTTATAATTTTATTATTAAGTTCGCCACAGTCTCCAAAATATTGTTATTATAAAACTTGTTTTATAATATACTATAATAGATGTATTTAAAGAAACAATTTTATTTATTTTGGTTCCCAGACTGGTTTTTGAAACCTTCAGAATATTTCAAGCCAAACATTATTGCCATAATATATCAAATTCTTATACAGCTTGCTACACACAACATGCCAAGTAGTCTATATACTCAAATTATCGTACTGACGTGTTATTAATCAATCAGCTTTCGCTCTCGAAATGGAAAAGCTTGCGCACCCGCGCGCACACATACGATCGTCATATGTTCAAATTGGAAGCCCCACATAGGAACGCAACGGTCCCGTTTAGAGAAATACTCTATAACTGGTTGTGCAATGTGAAAACAAAGCCGGCCGAGATAACGAGTTCGTGACTGAAGCAACATTGCTACCAAATAACAATTGATCATATCAAATAACTTTTGCTTTTAAGGTCAGAAATGTAGCGTGAAGGTGATGTGGAGAGAAAAGTCACTCAGTCAGCCAGACTGAGTGAGCTGAATGGATGAAGTTGCCAATAGCAATTTCGAAGTGTCGTTTCACAATTGCATACGCGCGTTGTCTCTCTGCGATGGAACTGCCTATTGAGAGGCTGTAGCATAATTGCAGAGTATTCATCCTCAGAGTCGTGCGGTGCGGTAGAATGTGGACGTGTGTTATATTATTATGATGACACAAATCGTTTGTCTGGACATATTTGTATGTGAATATAATGGGACATTATATAGGAAAGATGAGAAGTTTATACAAACAGAGAAATGTTTAAGACATTCGTTGTCTTGCCGAAATTTACTCCGAACAAATCAATAAAGTTTTCAATTTAGATGAGCTTTTTGAATCAAAACTCACTAATTTCTCCTTTGAAGCGACAACATTTTGTTTCCAAGTAAAACTACATTGGATAATTTTAAAAGTTCTTATGAGTTCTTTTAAGAATATAGTGTGTTGCATTGAACAATTCAATATATTCCAATGAAAACAACTATTGCATTGAAACAAGATCATATATGTAAAATATGGTGTTCAAAACAAGTAAAACTAGTTGGTTGATGCAAGAGACGTTTTGTGTGAACCAAGTAACCAAATGCTTAGTTTAAAATATCGGGTGGTTTCATTGTGCGGAAAACTTAAGAGTTTGCGCGGTTTGTGGCACCAGACTGACGCGACGTAGAACGGCGACAGTTTTTAGATACGCAGTATATGAGGACTAGGTGCATTCTCCAGTCTCACTCACAACCCTCACAACGTTAACAGCATACATGCACGGTCCTGGTCCATGTTTGGCGGGGCAGCAGTAAGGGGAAACAAGCTTACGGGAGGTGGGCTCTGGGAATATGTCATCATGTGGAAGGGAGTCTAGACACGCCTATCGAGTATAATGGCGCTCGTTCTGAATTTTTATGAACGCGGCGTAACAGGAGGGCAGTAACTACGAGAAGGTCGTATGCACTATGTAGTACGAAAGTGATTCTAGGCCACCCGTCGACCGCAAAACTGTTCTGACTAGATATATTTCATGTATCCGGCGAGCAGAATACCAACGCGGTGACAATATTATTGTCGATTGACTCGATTGACAGACCTACGATGTGATATGCGGTAGTATTGCGAATCGCTTCGCTCAGAAAGTACTGGTGCAGCTATACCGGACAATAAAGGATGACTTCCGATTTCTGCAGACTTTTAAGATTTAGGGATACATTTTTAAATTTTCGAACCAGTAGATAAAGATATTAGGAATGAGAAATAAAGCAATTCGAAATATACAGAAGCACAGATTAAATGTAAATGATTGAAACATTGTCTAGGTTTTTGTTTCTATACATCTGACATATGAATTCAAATAAGATGGCAAATCAAAACAACTAGTGAATAAGTAAATCAGGTATAAATATGTACAATTAATACTCCATATGTAGGTATATCAAATATTTGTGTACCTAAAATAATCAACTAAAACACTACAGTAAATTATATCCTATTCAAGGCAACTACAATAGAAGTGAAATGTTCGTAGAATGTATATAACATAATTATATACCTGAAATAATTAACTAAAACCTTATAATAATTTGTTTAGGTATATACAAGGAAATACGTTTATATATATATGTTATATAATATGTTTATATAATATGTTTATATATTGGAATCAATCAACAAATTCATTTACCCATTTCTAAGGTATATCGGCCCATTTGTCAAACATGGTCACATATGCGGATATCTGTATTTTATTCTGATACTTTCAATTTCACGGCACTCGGGAGTGGTAGCGGTAAGACTCAACTAAAACCAGTACGAATACTCTTTCCATATTATGATCCCCGGATAGTTCAGGAACAAAACAAACAAATATCACGTCATTTAGGGGGTCAGTTTATTATGAACGAAATAATTAAAATCATTTTGTGCACCGAAAGAAGTTTTATTACGGTGTTCGCGTCGGATGTTTTGTTTAAATCAAAATATCAAAAGTTTTTCAATTTTTTAAACTCGTTGCAAATTTTACGCGGCCTGTATAAAATATGTACCAAACATTATAATTTTGTTGATCATATTTTGCGTAATCTATATATTCTACAAATAAACATATAACTGTTAGCATGAATAATAACCAAGATATTCAATGTAAAACGATTCGCAAAAGTCAAACAACAAAAATGTAGTAAAATTAAAAAATACTCGTGATTACTTTTGGCTTTTAGGTATACGTACACATGATAAAAACTTGGTGTATTTTGATAAGTGACAAATTTTATATCAACTTCCGGGTGACCGGAAGTGGCAGTCATTTGAGAGCATTTAAATTGTTCGAATCGAGTATATCTCGATTCCATTTCCGTGATTCTGCTCGAGGCTACGAGCCCGCCGCGCCATGCGATCGCTACGTATAGGTAAGTATACCTCCTAACATATTCTGTTGCCCTGGTCGGTCGGACTATCAAACAGCTGCAAATTCAGGACGAAAAATATCGTGACTTGATTTTAGTTGTGGGTTTGCAATATTATGAAGGAAATAATAAATCTTTGCACATATTGAGGTACAATTTTGGCGTCTGTCCCAAACTCGCAGCGTTAGAAGTGGGTTGTAACTTAGTTTTTACGTAGACCAATAGAAATGCTGGCAGCGAAGCCAGGAATTCTAGAACAACTAGCGCCACCACGCAGAGGACTGCCAAACCCTGCAAATTTCACTGATGGAAACACATTTTTGCACAAAACATGGTGTTGTGGTCTATTTTATGCCAAAACCGCTTTCTCAAAACCTGGGGGACACTGTAACAATTGTATTTATGCATAATCCATTCAAATTGAAGCATTATTAACTTGTCAATCTTGACTTGAATAGTTGAAAATTGCCCATCTTTTCGATTTTTTTTTGGAAACCGATCAGGTTTTTTGAAAAAAAAAAATCTCTTACAGAAAGAAGGCATCCTTCTTGCGTGTGCTCTATTTTTTTGATTTCAAGATTCGAAAGGGTTTGGATAAATTCTTGGAGTGGGCGACACCTGTTTCGGGCATTTTTTGAATGTAGGCCCTTAACTCCATGCAAATATATTGGTTATAGTGGTAAGCAATGTCGCTTTGATATACGCTTGATTGTATCTGCAGTTTTACATGTGATAATGGACAGCGTGGATGATTTTTCAATTTCATCAGATCATCTTAAAACGATATTTGACAGTAAGTATATGCGTATATCTACTTTTTATGCGAATGTTAATACACTATGTGCATTCTATGTTTGCAGACCATAAAATAACTGTGCAAAACATAACAAAACTTACAGAAGAAGAGATAAAAGAACTTATTCCGGCTATTGGAGATCGGATTGTTTTCCGGGAAGCGGTGAAGCTAAGAGGAGATTTAGAAACATCTAAGGTGAGAAACCGTATTATAATGGCCAGTTGCAGAAAGGCCCATCAAGTCTTGTTGACTGCTTAGCTCTTAACTGTACTAATTACTGTATCAGGATGACATTTTTTTGTATTTTTGATTGTATTTTAAATGTATTTTTTTCTTTTATAACAAGTTATTGGGTTTATATCAGTATGACACCTACTTGTTTGAAATGTATTTTTATTTTTATAATAAATTAATGTATTGGTATATATGAACTTTTTTACCCATTGTCTTTGCTACATGACTAAAAAAAATATATGTCTTACAAAATAATTGCTTAAAGAACTTTGATGTAATAGATTGATTTGTCAGCCAGAAGAATTATTCTTGCTAGTAAATATGATTAAGAAAGTAATGTGCTATTATAATCGTGTAGTTCTTTCTGCATTTGTTTTGATAGACTTATTTTTTATGTAACCTTTGCAGCAGCGGTAGATAGTTTTAACAAAACAACAAAAACATTCACTTCAAATCAATATATTATGTTCAATGTAAATTACTATTACGTGCTTTAAATTTTTGAAAAACAGAACACTAAAAGTGTTGAACCAAAATTACAAATGTTTCTCTGAAACATTGGTTCTTCCAAGCAAAATAACCTATTACTTATTCCGATAGCTCTATTACTCTCTTTAAGACATCATATGGTTGCATTAAAACAATATTAGTTTGGTCCAAATGTTGAAATATTTGAAATAATACTACAAAGTTTCATTCAAAACAACATTATAGTCCTTTCGAGTTGATGACTATTTGGTGCAAGTCAATAGTTTACTCGTTGCAACTAAGTTTATCTCGAACGAAGCACTTAACACATTTGTACTGAGAAAATATTGTCTCGGTTGAAGTGGATAGTTATTTCGTGGATATGGAAATCAACCGTTGTTTTGATGCAAAGCAATTTTATTTGAATTGAGCATTCCTTTCTCTGTGTGTAGATAAAAGACAAATTGGCAAATCTGGTGCAGACACAGTTTTTTTCAATTCAACCACTATCCTTGGTTTGACTCATAATTTTCAGTAATGCTTTGATGTAGAATCATGAAATATTGAAACAATGTAGAAAACGAGGTACTACGAGTACTAGTTCTAAAAGTAAATTAATTACTTTTAATTATTTTAAATAGAAAAAGACTGTTATAAAGTTTAATTTTCTGCATTTTCTTGTCGAATTTATTATAAAGCTATGTATCGAATTTGGACAAAATGCCATTATTAGCACCTCGGCCCGGCTTATGTTAACGCGATTTTTAATATACTTTATCATACTGCGTACGATAAAGTAAAAAATACCAGAACCACTTTTAAAAATTGTCTAACTACACAGCAATAAATTAGGCATATTTCTGCGATGACACACATAATATTTTCAAACTGTAATATCTGGGTTCAATAATCTTCTAACAACCGACATTACGCCGAGCACGCACATTCGCAATTTGTCAGTTTAGAGGTGGTCCCCAATGAGTCATTCGCAATTAATTAGTATATTAGTATTATTTTGAACAAATTTGTAGCGCTGTATATCATGTTGTTCGTCCTTTCAACCGGTCAACTGTTTTAATTAGGTTAATATGACATGTACGAGATTGCGAATGATACTGAAAAATAACGACCCTTTGTTGCTGAACGTATGTGACATTTATTAATGATTTATAGATTCATAAAACCTGTATTGCAAATTTTACGTATTTATGCAAATAAATTTCAGTTATGGGCAAACAGATAGTACAAAAAAATAAGGTAAACGTCTCAAATTCAGACATTATTCTAAATTCCGACATATTTCTGTTTAGTTGGATAAAATAAGAAATGTACAAAATTGAACTTTACTTTAGGACATCCGGTTTTGCAAATACTACCAATTCCGAAAAATTGGTTTTACATTTTATTTTTCTTATTTATGCAGATTTTGAGAATCCATTTCATTCACATCATGCGAATTCCACAAAACATAAAAACCATGCTGTTTGTTTGTATTAGAATACAAAGCGTTTTTCTATATTTCGGTGCAGTTTTGAGGATACTCGACATTGTTCGAGTATTTTTGTGTCTCACTAAGAAAAAACATTTTGATAGCTTCTTTTTAGATTTTAACCAACAATCTCTATGGCGTCACATTAAAATTTTTCAACCAATCACGTTTTTTTGCACTGTATTCTTTAGGTTTTCTTTCAGATAAATTGCATAATGGAAGTAAAATTTCTCCATAGAATGTCAGATTTCCTTACACAATAGTTACGTTTTGATCTAATCAACGCGTTCGATATTTATTGATATTGTAATAATCAAATACCAACTCTTTTTTCTGTGAAGTCTGCGGTCAGTATCGTAATTTTCTGCAATTTCGATTAAAGCTAAAGTTCAAATGCGAGCGTTTCTCTGATTTAACGGTACGAAAACTCGCGTTCGCGAAAATGCCAAACCGGCAACAATTTATGTATCTATTGTCTGAGTTTAGTAGTTGTAGAACAGCATCGTCAGTGAACTATAACCGCGGCGGAGAGCTTCGGCTTTGGTAAAATCGAAATGTCAGTAGTTGTAAGGGGACACGGACGACTTGTATATTCGTTCAAGTGGTTCGAAAAAGCCGATCCAACGGATCGCACAGGTCGAACGAACGGTGAACAGGTAGATACGACGGCAATTTATCAGGAAAGAGAAATTTATTTATTACGCTTGCAATTCGAATATAATGGCACTTCGGCACCGTGCCTATATTTCATACTCTCTTCCATGTTCGTGACTCTGGAATGTTATACTACTTCTTGGCCAATGCTCTACTATAGGAACGTTGTTTTGTTATTATTGATTGTTATTATCACCTGAAAATACCTTGAATTTGTTCTGACAAAAAACACTAATAGTTGTGGTAAATTATGATGTATATTTCATCGCAATGTAAGAATATTCAGTAACGATTATGTCAATCCATTGCAGTTTTGATAAAAAAAAAGCCTTAAACATTCTTATTTCAGGGAAACAAAAATCCTCCTACTGTAAAATGTCTATATAGATTTTGGCTGCCATCAACCCCTCACAGGCAAAAACATGATTTATTCATTCATCCATTGTAGCTGAACAGAAAAGTTATAATGGTGGGTCGATTATGGTGAGTCGAACTCACGCCCCCCAGACTGATAGCCAAACGCTCTACCAATGCGCCACAGTCTGGGTTGAAGGCAAAACCTTGACTAACTGCACAATGTACAGGCAATAATTTAGGAATTTTTGTAGGTCTCCTAGCTTTTAAATTAACATCTTTTAGACGTCTACATACCGTCTGCAAACTTATGTTAACAACACGAATTTGTATTTAAACGTATCTAAAAATTTCTAAAAATTTCACTAGAAAACTATTTAACAATAAATATATTTCGCTGCATTTAAAAATTTTGGAATGTTTTTGAACAGGTTAAATTAGAATAATAATAGGAGTATTTTTGTACAATTAGATTTTATAGATCTATTTACTTGTTTAATTTATTCTTATAAACTGCGTGCTTTACGTCAACGCTATGCACCATTATGTTACTTACTTATTTTTTCTTATATATTAGCATCTTGAAGCAAAGAATGAAAAATATAAAGAACGTAGTAACTCACACCAGTCACTTGTGAAGTCGGTACGATTTTATAAATAAAGCAATAACTGTAAAAATTGCACTAAACATAGTCATAGATTCACAACTCAGGAATTATCCTAAGAATTTTGATAAAACTTTTCAAAATTGATAAAAGGAAACTAATAATCAATATAAAGAACGTAGTAACTCACATCAGTCACTTGTGGAGTCGGTACGATTTTATAAATAAAGCAATAACTGTAAAAATTGCACTAAACATAGTCATAGATTCACAACTCAGGAAATATCCTAAGAATTTTGATAAAACTTTCCGTAATTGATAAAAGGAAACTAATAATCCATATAAAGGACGTAGTAACTCACATCAGTCGCCTGTAAAGTCGGTACGATTTTTTAAATTAAACAATATCTGTAAAAATTGCGCTGAACATAGTTATAGATTCACAACTCTGGAAATATCCTAAGAATTTTGATAAAACTGTCCGTAATATTGATAAAAGGAAACTAATAATCAATATAAAGGACGTAGTAACTCACATCAGTCGCCTGTAAAGTCGGTACGATTTTTTAAATTAAACAAAATCTGGAAAAATTGCGCTGAACATAATCATAGACTCACAACTCTGGAAATATCCTAAGAATTTTGATAAAACTTTCCGTAATTGATAAAAGGAAACTAATAATCCATATAAAGGACGTAGTAACTCACATCAGTCGCCTGTAAAGTCGGTACGATTTTTTAAATTAAACAAACTCTGTAAGAATTGCACTAAACATAGTCATCGATTCACAACTCAGGAAATATCCTAAGTATTTTGATAAAACTTTCCGTAATTGATAAAAGGATACTAATAATCAATATAAAGAACGTAGTAACTCACATCAGTCGCCTGTGAAGTCAGTAGGATTGTTTAAATTAACCAAAATCTGTAAAAATTGCACTAAACATTCTTTAGCGTTTGTACCAAAAACAGTATACAAAATTTGATCGAAAATCACATCTATTCAGCACTATCTTGAGTTTGAAAAATGAACACTAAGTAACCACTCATCAATCATCGCTCAAATTCAGCACACATTCTTCGATAACGTTTCAAACTCCATATCTTTCTTCCTTTCATTAATACATAACATAACATAACAGTTTATTCGATCGCCTTTGCCGATGTCATTTATCATATTGCACCGCTTATTAGCCTGTCTACGACGACTGAAATTACAACTCCAATAAATGGCGGAATTACTTAGCTTAGGCTATTACGAGGCCATTATTGTTGTACGCTCGATGAGAATGAAGATGCTGTTTCTTGCCGACAATAGCAGGCAAAAAGAGGAAACCTCCGAGTGGTTTCTTTGATAAATCTATTAAGCGCGTATTATACGGATTGCCTCAAGATATGTACATACAACTGTTTACTCGTTCTGTATGGTAAACCAACTACATAGTAGCCATAAATAAAACAACGATTGTCCTGAGGCAATTTGATATCCACTATTAAACTACCTTCAGTGACGTTGATTATACACTGCTTAAAAAATCTGATGTGGCCAGGCAAATGACTTTATCATACAATATATACAATTATCTATATGAGAATCTATTTGATTGAGATAAATCGTGTCTGCATTAAAATTAAACTAGTGAGCCAGTATTTGACAGATATTTTGATATTATTGACAGTAGGTGTTGTCAAAGCATCATATTTTAAGTGTCAAACAGATCAAGATCAAATAGCGAAAAAGTCCTGACGTCTTGGTCACTTTTTTATATATATTCAATTGTGTTTTATTATCTTAATTTTAACCCAAAAGACATCATCAATCATCATGACATTTGCTACATAAATACACCTCTTTACTGCTAACTGGCAAAGCAAAAAGAATCTACTCAATGTGGATGGTTGTACCAACATTCCAAAGAAAATATATACCTACTTATATTTCATGGTAATGTTACAGCGGGTAAACATCGTGCTATTGTCGTTGTTAAAAGGTTAACTATTTGCTTTCAGTTATGAATTAATTTCTCGTACACGTACAGCGAAGAAAAAAAAAACTCCTCAAGCTCGTAATTTATATCATAAGCATTGCCTAAGAAGGTTAATACGTCAATCGGAAAGGTTAAGAAGCTTGTTTTACATTAAATTCAGGCAACGTCGACATTTCAGTATTTATATGGAGTTTATTAATAAACCTTCCTCTCGGCATCTCAGAGAGAGACACCGTTTCGAAATCTCTTCGATAATATATGGACTTTATTATGGAAGCATAACAAGTTGTGCTGTAAACCGACTGTGATTGTGTTGTGAGCAAAGTGGTCCAAGTGTTTCCTGTTAACGTTGACTAACAATTATTAAGAATATTGTGAGATAGGACTTATAGGTATATAGAGAGAACGATTAATTTTAAATTTAGATGGGATATAGTTCTTTTATGTTGGGCCCTCTTGGTCCGGCCCACACGTTCGATTGTCCGTCCGTTTCTTTCGGATCGCCTCAAGCCTCCCCTTCGTACGTGTGGGTGATCTAACATCAATTATTCATGAAATAAATTTTATGGGATTTGTTATTATTGTAATCTAGGATGTGTCTAGATGCTGTACGCAGATGATGATGACGTTACAGAAATCTGATTGACCAACACCAATTTTTCCTGTTTCCTGTTTACAAATAACATCATATGCACTATTAGTACTATACAGGGTCTTTCACGTCGAGCTGCCATTAGAACCTTACCATAAGAGAACCAAATGAAATCAGGGACTGAAAATTTGTGGATTTATGTTGTTCGATACGATCTTTTTAACTAAAATATTTTCAGGTTTTGGTTAGTTCCGGTTGAAATTTGAAAGTTCAAATTTCCTAAAATTTACACGACCTATATCTAACTAGACTCATTTTTGAGATTTTCAACCCTATCATATGAATGCATTTTAGAATTTTAAGGAAAGTTTTAGATCAACTGTGTGTAAAATGTCCTATACCTAAAATTATATCAGAATAATCGAAGACTTTAATGACTTAAAAACCTTGTTCAATTATTTTTTGTTTATTTATTTCTAGGTATTCAGTTGTTTTCCAACGCAATCTAGCTTTGGCAATGTTTTTAATTACTATTGTGACGGTTAAAAATCGATTTAAGTAGGCAAAAATGCATTTTAGGTATAGCAAGTTTTACCCAATGTAGTTCTAAAATTTTCAATAAATTTCATTTGTATTATGATAGGGTTACCATTCGAAAAAAAAATCGACTTTTAGTTCTTTTCTCGAGTTTAACTTTGACCTTAGAAGTTCAACGCCTTGTATAAGTTTTCTAAAAACTACAATGTGTCGAAAATTGTTACCTTCACAATGCCGGACAACTTAGCTTTTTTACTAACTTATAATTGATCTGAAATGTAACTCAGATTTACTAAATGCTATAAAATACAGGATGTCCCATTTAAGATATGAAAGTTATATTGAAAAAGCCACCATTTCCGGTGAAACCGAAGGTAACAGAAACTGAAAATATTTTAGTTAAAAAGATCGAGTTAAACAACAAACTTACAATCCCTGATTTCATTTGGTTCTTCATCTACTTCTAATGGCAGCTGCACGTGAAGTATTTTTGTTATATATTAGGTCCATAAAGGCAACTTTATATTACCATTATGACAACTCATTTGATTGGGAAACAGCAAAATATGATAACTTAACCAACTTTTAAAATTTTTATTATAAAAAAAATATTGTTGATGAACCGTAGTAAATAAGAATAAAAAAATCTAAATATCACTGCTATTTTATTTGGGATTTGATCAATGACAGGAATGACAATATTACAACCGTAGATATTCTTCAACTTCATACATTCACAAAATTTACAGAAAAATTATGGTAGCTACACAGAGAAATTTAATTATATTCTGATCACTATCTATTGCAAATACTATCAAAGCAAAGCAGTGAAAAACAATCGAGTCGGATGTGCTTTTGCTTTATCATACGTAGTATGCAAAGTATTGTGATCCTGTCAAAAAAATTGTTGAGATTTCAGCGGAAAATATGTCTTTTTGCGTCCCCTGAACATTTTTGACCAAAGTACACAAAAATATTATAACATAATTATTATGGTATGTTATTTTAAGATTTTATTTGGAAATATTTTAGCCAGATCAATCATTAGTGTTACTGCTATCATCGAACGATTCGAAAAAGAATGTTTTGGGCCAAAAAAGAAAAAGAAAGGCAATGTAGGTATAGCGTAAATACAATTTTTTTTTAATGTGGCTAAAAAGCGGGACATGTTGAAAACATCGCGGGACAAAATGGGAAAAAGTGGGACTGTCCCGCCAAAAGTGGGTCGTCTGGTTACCTTAGCCATGAAGGGTTGATAGACCAACTCATGACTGACCAAAACATCTAAACATGACCTTAGCAAAAAGTCGTTAGTTTTCGAGATTTTCTTTTATGAATTTTGTCAAAATCGTCATCTTACATCAGTTTTACGACTACCACAGCCACAAAATTTCATATTCTAATTTATTGTGCTTTTTAAAATGGTACAACAATTGCTGTTTTACTATAGACAAAAAGTTATTGCTATTTTACTGCAAAGTGGCCCATGGTGAAATTCACAATTAAAAATTCGATTGAAAACAATTTTGAGGCCACATTTTCAATCCTCATTATCATTAAAATGAGCCCTTGGGGGTGTTATTCATCATCGCAAAGCTAATGATAAGAAGTTTAGTGATTTGCCTATAATAATCTAGGTGGACAAAAGTCATTTCTAAGAATCGATTAATTAATGGCCACGTGTTATAAACAAACCACCCGAGGCGACAATTTTAGGTAATAAGTGTGAAAAACATTCCACATGGAGGAGTTATAGACGCAGGGAGACCACGTGAAATGGTAACGCATTCATAACCGGTTTACTTGCATTTTTGCTGTGTTTTTGATAGTACACCCAAACATTTGCGGTTTATAAATTAATTTGTACAAATAATCCACTATGTGGTGTAATAATTATGTTGAGAAGGATGATCGAAAATACATGCTAATTTTATATTTGGAATATTCAGAATATCCCCTGTATTTCAAAATTGGAGATTTTTGAAGAATGGCGCAAACATAGGAAAGAAGAACAAAATGCTTGTCTAATGGTTTATATCAGTAACAAGTTTAATGTTGCGGATATAAAGATTGATTCACTGAACCGCATTCAGTAAAAAATTTCGAGTGTGTCGTCCAGATTTGCTGAAAGATGGACTTCATTGAATAAAATTAAAGCTAATAAGTTTTCTTTTCGAAAACAATGTTATATTTAAAATTGATTATAAATTATGTATATTCCTCAAGCTTTTCATCTTTACATTTCTTATTTAATATCAAGGATATTTTGTTGTTTTTGTTATTATTGAGTAAATATTTACAATACCTAACCAATAAATAATCAAAGCGAACATTGTGGGTACAATACTATCACATTTAGATGAATTCAAATTATTAAACCAACATTTAGCGTTTAAACACCCTAAAAACAACCCCTTAAGGTTTAGATTTTTTCACTATTTTTCTATTTACCAAATTATTATTTTAGATTCACCTTAAAGAAAATAATAGCTAAAAGTTGCAAATGAATCACCGTGCGTGTGCGGATAACAAAAACCATGAAAAACTACCACGCCAAGCCAGCAAAACATTATCTCGACAACATCACCGTGTAAGATTGCACACACACACACCAGAGTACCGACATAACAACATAAAGTGTAGCCGTGTTCTTAACGAGGTAATATAAGTTACAGTTACGTATTCGCAACATGGGTTAAGTACATTTAATGGTCCAATCTAATCTCGATGATCGAACGTCCGGCCACGGGATCACGGGTATTAAATCTTAGAATATACCTAATCCAGGCCATGGTTTATCGGTTTTCGTAGCAACAATTGGCGAATAAATTGCCGAAGACACGATGAAAGTGTCCCAGTATTGACATTTACACGTTGGCGAACAACAAAAAACCGAGAAGAAGAAGAAGAAGAAGACGCATCATGAGACTCAGGTAAAACGCCTGTGATATATTTACGACGTGTGTGAGGCTATCAAGAAACTGGACGATGTGGCCTAACGACCCCAGGGACCAGTTCGAGTTTATTACTTTGAGGACATCAAATTGCAACTAAGAAGATAATCCGATCTGATGCGTTTTTTGTTACGTTTTGATCGGGCAGATGGATTATTTTCTCTGGGCAACTACCACTCCAATAAAAACCTAAGAATGGCGCATCGTTCTGCACAAAAAAAGTATTAGCACACACCAGTGCTAAAATAAACAATTGTACAATTGCAGAGATAACTTGTCGTTTTCGTGAAAATTTTTATGTAAATTTTCACGTGCGATTACGAGCAAAGTAGTTGGGATACAAATTATTATTATACACGTTTATGGATCAGATACATTGGGTAATTAATTCTAAAAAGTACAGCCCTCTATCTATTTTAGTTTGTTCAGGAGGATTTTTGAAACTTAGATTTTACGTTGTTTATCGGTGGTTGAATGTTATTATTTCGCTTCATGTGCGATTACGAGCAAAGTAGTTGCGATACAAATTATTATTATACACGTTTATGGATCAGATACATTGGGTAATTAATTCTAAAAAGTACAGCCCTCTATCTATTTTAGTTTGTTCAGGAGGATTTTTGAAACTTAGATTTTACGTTGTTTATCGGTGGTTGAATGTTATTATTTCGCTTCATGTGCGATTACGAGCAAAGTAGTTGGGATACAAATTATTATTATACACGTTTATGGATCAGATACATTGGGTAATTAATTCTAAAAAGTACAGCCCTCTATCTATTTTAGTTTGTTCAGGAGGATTTTTGAAACTTAGATTTTACGTTGTTTATCGGTGGTTGAATGTTATTATTTCGCTTCATGTGCGATTACGAGCAAAGTAGTTGGGATACAAATTATTATTATACACGTTTATGGATCAGATACATTGGGTAATTAATTCTAACAAGTATAGCCCTCTATCTATTTTAGGTTGTTCAGGAGGATTTTTGAAACTTAGATTTTACGTTGTTTATCGGTGGTTCAATGTTATTATTTCGCTTCATGTGCGATTACGAGCAAAGTAGTTGGGATACAAATTATTATGATACACGTTTATGGATCAGATACATTGGGTAATTAATTCTAAAAAGTACAGCCCTCTATCTATTTTAGTTTGTTCAGGAGGATTTTTGAAACTTAGATTTTACGTTGTTTATCGGTGGTTGAATGTTATTATTTCGCTTCATGTGCGATTACGAGCAAAGTAGTTGGGATACAAATTATTATTATACACGTTTATGGATCAGATACATTGGGTAATTAATTCTAACAAGTATAGCCCTCTATCTATTTTAGGTTGTTCAGGAGGATTTTTGAAACTTAGATTTTACGTTGTTTATCGGTGGTTCAATGTTATTATTTCGCTTCATGTGCGATTACGAGCAAAGTAGTTGGGATACAAATTATTATGATACACGTTTATGGATCAGATACATTGGGTAATTAATTCTAAAAAGTACAGCCCTCTATCTATTTTAGTTTGTTCAGGAGGATTTTTGAAAATTAGATTTTACGTTGTTTATCGGTGGTTGAATGTTATTATTTCGCTTCATGTGCGATTACGAGCAAAGTAGTTGGGATAGAAATTATTATTATACACGTTTATGGATCAGATACATTGGGTAATTAATTCTAAAAAGTACAGCCCTCTATCTATTTTAGTTTGTTCAGGAGGATTTTTGAAACTTAGATTTTACGTTGTTTATCGGTGGTTGAATGTTATTATTTCGCTTCATGTCCGATTACGAGCAAAGTAGTTGGGATACAAATTATTATTATACACGTTTATGGATCAGATACATTGGGTAATTAATAAATTACCGTTATAAATTTCTATTTCTTCCAAAACAATATTAAGTATTAGACAGATACCTAAATAACTTGCTTTTAATAACAGTTTTCCCTAGCTTACAGGGTATATAGTGTAACAGAAGGTCCAACCCCATATTATATACTGACCAATTACCAGTTTTGCATGTATTGTTTACGACTGTACGACGGTATATTGACTTTGACACTTGTAAATGTTGACCCTTTATCTATTGTCTTTTATCGTGCCGAAAAAAAAATAGTTTTTAGCGGAAATAGGTCTTTTTGGGTCCCTTGATCATTTTTGACCAACGCCTCAACCTGTGGTGGATGTCGCTCTTCAAACATTTATTTGCCTCATTTATGCATAGTTATTCTCAATAATTGGTTTGTATACCTTGTATTTTATTACTTATTTACACCTTTTATATTGTGCAAACATCATTGAATTCAGGTAAAGAACTCTATCTCGAAAGTGTTGGTGAACTAAATAATAACACAAAATAAATTGAGCTATTATTAATTCAGTACTAAGAACTATTATTATATTTTGCAAGACATACTACATACCAAGGTAATATTTTCTTGTCGATACTAAAAGGTATTAAGAATTCTCATGCTGACCCAAAAACAATTTTTTGCAAGTAGAAAAATGTATTTTTCTGCCGAGCATTGACGCGGCATTAATGTGTGTTCCTCAAATATTGTAAGAAAATGCGGCGTAGAAGTTATTTTACGGCAACAAGTTTTTCGTCTGGCAGCCAGCGTTTCAAGAACATGAAACGTGTTTATAATTTACGTATTTTTAAGCGAATTTTACTTATTTTTAAAATGTTAATCTTACATTCAAATCTGATAAGATTAATAGAATAATATACTGAGCGTGTACAACAGAACCAAAAATATTTGACTTGAATTGTTAAATAAAAAAATTTTCATTTTTAATAATACTTTGTTGAAGAAGTTATTGCAAAACCAAAATAAATCTTTAATATTTATAAACATTATTTATTTATATCAGTATTTTTTTTAGATAATCACATTGCACTGTAATATAATCATGTAGATATAATCAGATTAATATTGCAATATTATTGTATTACTACGGTAATTAATACGCTAATAATTGTTGGGTATAGTTTCAAGAAAAATATATTATTATTTTTTACTTCTAAAGTCGTTATCATATTGGTAATATTAAATAAATTAATACAAAACAACAGAAGGTATATACATATAATTTTTCACCTGGAAGTTTTCATAATTAAATTATTCATAATTATTTATACTTAATTAGAACGCTCATTTCAGAGCACAATACTTTTGTGTAACAATGAAATTTTTCAAGGATTTTGCAAATGAGCAGCCATTTCTGTAATTTCGTCAAAATAGTTAAATAATAAATTAAAGTAGAGGAAATTCTGTATAATTTATGTCTATGACATTTTTTGGTCAAATTAATAGTTTAGCTGTATGAGCAAATTCTTTTCGATCGAGATCGTGTCTACTTTAAAACTTAGTTAGCTAAGATTTCGTCAATTATTTTCATTCTGATAGTTGGAAGTGTCCAACGCTGGTTTTTTGGCAATACTTACTGTCAATATTATCAATAAAAATATCAGTCAAATCCTGGCTACTTGTTTTATTTTAATGCAGACACGATCGATCTCGATCAAATAGAATCTCATGCAGCTAAACTATTAATTTTATAAATCGTATGATAAAGTCATGTGCCTGACTGAGGACGGGGTGAAACCCGAAACAATATAGTATGCTAGATACCAATTAATATATTAATCGTCAGTTACAACCACCTTATTTAATTACAGAGTATAAACACCTATCAAATGTCATCTACTTTGGAAGTAGGGTTCACACCGTTTGTTGGTGTGAACAATACTTCCAAAGTAGATGACATTTGATATATGTACGTCAATATAGGTTAGTGTTTGGTAGTAACCACTACTTCTTGATTTATGACAATTATATCTACCAAATGTCATAGACCTCAGTAGCTCAGATGGGAGAGCATTGTGCTAGAAACGCAAAGGTCCCTGGTTCAAATCCAGGTTGTGGCTGTAGTTTTTGATATATTTAAAATTTACATCCCGCCTGTATATCACCATAATATTACTTGTATAGGTTGGTTATAAAAAAATATCTAAATGTTATTTGAGAACAAATAAAAACGTTCAAAACTTCACTGATAGATAATAGTGGAGATAGGCTGTGAATTAACTCTCACTGAAAAGACTATATCAACATCAATTTCTTATTGTTTAATACTATTATGCAACAGATTAAAAATTAAGTCTTAAAACCACTGAAGAATGTGTGTTTCACAATGCTTCTTTTATACAACACTAATCGTAAAATTGCAGCAATTAAAAAGCGGATTATAGCAGCTCCGGTAATTAACCGCAATGTCATCAACTTTATTAAAAATAAAAAACCTCTACACCCAGAGTGCTCTACCTATTACGAACGAACATTAAATTCTTGCGTTTTAATCGTGCTCTAATTACCGCATAGGGTTAGCCCCATATTCGCTCTAAGTAGCGACCATTATATGATTGATGAGAGTAGGTTGGTATAATGAATCGATATCATTACCTCAGACTAAGTACGAAATAATTGCGATGCCCCATTAGAAGCAATTTGCCGAAGCAAATCCGACTAACTACGAGAAGATTGACACACGTACCTCATGTATGTTATTTGCACCTGATTGAAGATTACACAGCAGCAAAACGTTCCATTACATCAGCTTGTTCCAACTAACCGTTTGTTCTAACGATACGATCTACAGGATATCCGATTAGGAATCTAAAAATAAAAAAAAAATATGTTAAAAAATTTAACTCATCATAAAAAAAATTAACAATAAAAATTGTGATGTTATGAGGAAATTAAGGCAACAATTTGTGGATGAGATTTGCTTTTTAAGGTCACAATATATACCTGTGCAGTAAATAACAAACGTATACCTGCCAATTTGTAATTTAAGAAAGCTTAACTGATCGTTTTAAGATACCCCGAGCGCGAGGAAAGATGTTTCAGGCAGGAAACAAGATATCTTTTATCCTTAATTGACACGTCCCCTTTTTATGCCGCTGGGTCATCGAATTTCTTCTTTTGGGATGCCTAACCACTAACCACTCTTATCTTATTTGGAGGAATTACATCCATGCTGTGAAATATAACATAAAATATCATAAAACACAAAGATTTTGTGGAAATATCCTCGGTACGTTCGTTAAACTGACGCTAACCGCACAATGTTATAGCTGTCTGATGTAACGTGTGTTATTCTTGATTAGTTGGTAAAAAACAGAAGACATAATTAGTGACATTCCCGGAGTATATCGTGATCGAAAGGAGTCGAAATGAAGCAGCAGATTTTCAAATAGAATTAATATGACAAGCATTGAATCGTTTGGAACTAGAGTCGCCTCTGCCTGATCGTATCCACAGTCCACACCTGCAAAAAAGTAAAGTCGGTCGAAGATTTTTACAACGTTGAACTGAATGACGTTTAATTATCATCTTTTGAACTTTGTTGCTGTGTTTCCTGCTATTTCACAAGTTGTAGTGTGTGAAGAAAATAGATCTGGGCGACACTGCTCAATACATTCTGACCGATGAAACGTCGCAGCACGAGAACTGTCCACCAGGTGATTTCATTTTCACTTTCAAGTGGCAAAGTAACTGTGCATATTGCAGCAAGTATAGCCATATGTGTTGTTAATGACGCATTATCCAGCCTTATGAAGATTTTGGAGGTATTATGTATGAGCATCGGGCCAAACTGCAATAATTTCTGCGCGAAGACTGACGCACGGCGCATCATGTTTTCAGAGCCATCGCTGACTGATGCTGCAAAACAGGCCCGTCTGTCGTCAAAATCAAACAGAAAAAACAAGAGGAGGAAAATATTAATTTGAAAAGATAATTATATGGTTCAGGCATCGCCGACTATAGCAAAATACAATAATTCTATACGCCAAAGTTACACAATACTTCAAACCGTGTTTCCTCAAAGTCGCATTTTACAAACTGGCCGGAAAGATAACTTCAACTGATCTCCGTCAATTCACTTGAAATTTTATATGCAGATTCAGAACGGATTTTACCGCATTTTACGGATTTTACAGTTCAAAACTTTTTTGTTATAAACATTTTTTAACCTAATTTTGTACTTAAAAGTGATACATAATTTGTTTGTACAAAAGCTGCTATTTTTTTTCTCGCGCTGGAGTGGCATTACCCCTTAAGTCCAGAAAAACTCCACTATGGCAGATATTTTACAAAGGCACCAACAGATAAAAAAAGAAGTGGTAATGCGCCTTGACGCTTCAGGTGTGTTATTTTCAGAGCCCTTATGGCGGAAATTATTATCTCAAGGCTTAGATTTTTTCATCTTCTTGTTTTATGGTTAATTCCTGGCAGGCATATATCGTAAGGTAATTGTAAAATATGGCATCACCATACCTATACATCAACGTATGTACCGACGTACTACGCAGATCGTTGGAAAACAAAATGCTTCCTCGAATACAGCTTATTGATTTGGTATAGGGGATGTAATGATATATAGCCATACGAGTACGCAGATTGTTGCTGGTATTGAAATGCGGGGCCTATGGCATGCAAATTCGAAATGTCCAACGATGGAATGCATAATAATTATCATTCGCTTGCATTGCACGTAAATAATGATATGCTTCAAATGATGATTTTCTTTATGTTAGCTGTATCTACAGTAAAATCTAAGTTTCAAAAATCCTCCTGAACAAACTAAAATAGATAGAGGGCTGTACTTTTTAGAATTAATTACCCAATGTATCTGATCCATAAACGTGTATAATAATAATTTGTATCCCAACTACTTTGCTCGTAATCGCACATGAAGCGAAATAATAACATTCAACCACCGATAAACAACGCAAAATCTAAGTTTCAAAAATCCTCCTGAACAAACTAAAATAGATAGAGGGCTGTACTTTTTAGAATTAATTACCCAATGTATCTGATCCATAAACGTGTATAATAATAATTTGTATCCCAACTACTTTGCTCGTAATCGCACATGAAGCGAAATAATAACATTGAACCACCGATAAACAACGTAAAATCTAAGTTTCAAAAATCCTCCTGAACAAACTAAAATAGATAGACGGCTGTAATTTTTAGAATTAATTACCCAATGTATCTGACCCATAAACGTGTATAATAATAATTTGTATCCCAACTACTTTGCTCGTAATCGCACATGAAGCGAAATAATAACATTTAACCACCGATAAACAACGTAAAATCTAAGTTTCAAAAATCCTCCTGAACAAACTAAAATAGATAGAGGGCTGTACTTTTTAGAATTACTCACCCAATGTATCTGATCTATAAACGTGTATAATAATAATTTGTATCTCAACTACTTTGCTCGTAATCGCACATGAAGCGAAATAATAACATTCAACCACCGATAAACAACGTAAAATCTAAGTTTCAAAAATCCTCCTGAACAAACTAAAATAGATAGAGGGCTGTACTTTTTAGAATTAATTACCCAATGTATCTGACCCATAAACGTGTATAATAATAATTTGTATCCCAACTACTTTGCTCGTAATCGCACATGAAGCGAAATAATAACATTCAACCACCGATAAACAACGTAAAATCTAAGTTTCAAAAATCCTCCTGAACAAACTAGAATAGATAGAGGGCTGAACTTTTTAGAATTAATTACCCAATCTATCTGACCCATAAACGTGTATAATAATAATTTGTATCCCAACTACTTTGCTCGTAATCGCACATGAAGCGAAATAATAACATTCAACCACCGATAAATAACGTAAAATCTAAGTTTCAAAAATCCTCCTGAACAAACTAGAATAGATAGAGGGCTGTACTTTTTAGAATTAATTACCCAATGTATCTGACCCATAAACGTGTATAATAATAATTTGTATCCCAACTACTTTGCTCGTAATCGCACATGAAGCGAAATAATAACATTCAACAACCGATAAACAACGTAAAATCTAAGTTTCAAAAATCCTCCTGAACAAACTAAAATAGATAGAGGGCTGTACTTTTTAGAATTAATTACCCAATGTATCTGATCCATAAACGTGTATAATAATAATTTGTATCCCAACTACTTTGCTCGTAATCGCACATGAAGCGAAATAATAACATTCAACCACCGATAAACAACGTAAAATCTAAGTTTCAAAAATCCTCCTGAACAAACTAAAATAGATAGAGGGCTGTACTTTTTAGAATTAATTACCCAATGTATCTGACCCATAAACGTGTATAATAATAATTTGTATCCCAACTACTTTGCTCGTGATCGCACATGAAGCGAAATAATAACATTCAACCACCGATAAACAACGTAAAATCTAAGTTTCAAAAATCCTCCTGAACAAACTAAAATAGATAGAGGGCTATACTTTTTAGAATTAATTACCCAATGTATCTGATCTATAAACATGTATAATAATAATTTGTATCCCAACTACTTTGCTCGTAATCGCACATGAAGCGAAATAATAACATTCAACCACCGATAAACAACGTAAAATCTAAGTTTCAAAAATCCTCCTGAACAAACTAAAATAGATAGAGGGCTGTACTTTTTAGAATTAATTACCCAATATATCTGATCTATAAACGTGTATAATAATAATTTGTATCCCAACTACTTTGCTCGTCATCGCACATGAAGCGAAATAATAACATTCAACCACCGATAAACAACGTAAAATCTAAGTTTCAAAAATCCTCCTGAACAAACTAAAATAGATAGAGGGCTGTACTTTTTAGAATTACTTACCCAATGTATCTGATCTATAAACGTGTATAATAATAATTTGTATCCAAACTAGTTTGCTCGTAATCGCACATGAAGCGAAATAATAACATTCAACCACCGATAAACAACGTAAAATCTAAGTTTAAAAAATCCTCCTGAACAAACTAAAATAGATAGAGGGCTGTACTTTTTAGAATTAATTACCCAATGTATCTGACCCATAAACGTGTATAATAATAATTTGTATCCCAACTACTTTGCTCGTAATCGCACATGAAGCGAAATAATAACATTCAACCACCGATAAACAACGTAAAATCTAAGTTTCAAAAATCCTCCTGAACAAACTAAAATAGATAGAGGGCTGTACTTTTTAGAATTAATTACCCAATGTATCTGACCCATAAACGTGTGTAATAATAATTTGTATCCCAACTACTTTGCTCGTAATCGCACATGAAGCGAAATAATAACATTCAACCACCGATAAATAACGTAAAATCTAAGTTTCAAAAATCCTCCTGAACAAACTAAAATAGATAGAGGGCTATACTTTTTAGAATTAATTACCCAATGTATCTGATCTATAAACATGTATAATAATAATTTGTATCCCAACTACTTTGCTCGTAATCGCACATGAAGCGAAATAATAACATTCAACCACCGATAAACAACGTAAAATCTAAGTTTCAAAAATCCTCCTGAACAAACTAAAATAGATAGAGGGCTGTACTTTTTAGAATTAATTACCCAATATATCTGACCTATAAACGTGTATAATAATAATTTGTATCCCAACTACTTTGCTCGTCATCGCACATGAAGCGAAATAATAACATTCAACCACCGATAAACAACGTAAAATCTAAGTTTCAAAAATCCTCCTGAACAAACTAAAATAGATAGAGGGCTGTACTTTTTAGAATTAATTACCCAATGTATCTGACCCATAAACGTGTATAATAATAATTTGTATCCCAACTACTTTGTTCGTAATCGCACATGAAGCGAAATAATAACATTCAACCACCAATAAACAACGTAAAATCTAAGTTTCAAAAATCCTCCTGAACAAACTAAAATAGATAGAGGGCTATACTTTTTAGAATTAATTACCCAATGTATCTGATCTATAAACATGTATAATAATAGTTTGTATCCCAACTACTTTGCTCGTAATCGCACATGAAGCGAAATAATAACATTCAACCACCGATAAACAACGTAAAATCTAAGTTTCAAAAATCCTCCTGAACAAACTAAAATAGATAGAGGGCTATACTTTTTAGAATTAATTACCCAATGTATCTGATCTATAAACATGTATAATAATAATTTGTATCCCAACTACTTTGCTCGTAATCGCACATGAAGCGAAATAATAACATTCAACCACCGATAAACAACGTAAAATCTAAGTTTCAAAAATCCTCCTGAACAAACTAAAATAGATAGAGGGCTGTACTTTTTAGAATTAATTACCCAATATATCTGATATATAAACGTGTATAATAATAATTTGTATCCCAACTACTTTGCTCGTCATCGCACATGAAGCGAAATAATAACATTCAACCACCGATAAACAACGTAAAATCTAAGTTTCAAAAATCCTCCTGAACAAACTAAAATAGATAGAGGGCTGTACTTTTTAGAATTAATTACCCAATGTATCTGACCCATAAACGTGTATAATAATAATTTGTATCCCAACTACTTTGCTCGTAATCGCACATGAAGCGAAATAATAACATTCAACCACCGATAAACAACGTAAAATCTAAGTTTCAAAAATACTCCTGAACAAACTAAAATAGATAGAGGGCTATACTTTTTAGAATTAATTACCCAATGTATCTGATCTATAAACATGTATAATAATAGTTTGTATCCCAACTACTTTGCTCGTAATCGCACATGAAGCGAAATAATAACATTCAACCACCGATAAACAACGTAAAATCTAAGTTTCAAAAATCCTCCTGAACAAACTAAAATAGATAGAGGGCTGTACTTTTTAGAATTAATTACCCAATGTTTCTGACCCATAAACGTGTATAATAATAATTTGTATCGCAACTACTTTGCTCGTAATCGCACATGAAGCGAAATAATAACATTCAACCACAGATAAACAACGTAAAATCTAAGTTTCAAAAATCCTCCTGAACAAACTAAAATAGATAGAGGGCTGTACTTTTTAGAATTAATTACCCAATGTATCTGACCCATAAACGTGTATAATAATAATTTGTATCCCAACTACTTTGCTCGTAATCGCACATGAAGCGAAATAATAACATTCAACCACCGAAAAACAACGTAAAATCTAAGTTTCAAAAATCCTCCTGAACAAACTAAAATAGATAGAGGGCTGTACTTTTTAGAATTACTTACCCAATGTATCTGACCCATAAACGTGTATAATAATAATTTGTATCCCAACTACTTTGCTCGTAATCGCACATGAAGCGAAATAATAACATTCAACCACCGATAAACAACGGTCTATAATGCAACGATTTTTCATGTACTATTGATAAATTCTATACAAATTGTCAAATTGTCTTATGATCTTATGTCACATTTCATTGATTAAAAGACACTACACTGAAGGAGTGTTAGTACGCGGCGTTTTTTTATTATTTAAATTTCGCGGACCGATCTTACATGACAACTAATACATGGTCTAGTCATTTTAGACGCAAAACCATTTTGAACGTCGTAAATAATTTGCTAGCCTATATGAAAATAATACCAATAGATTAAGAAAAATGATAGGGATAAAAATTTGGCCTTAAAATGTTTGCATCACTATCACCGAAAGTACTAAGCTTAGCAGAACAAATTAAACACCATAATAAAGACGAAAATGGGTACAAAATGATAAGCGAGGTTTTAGAACCGAGATATTATGTTAGGTAATGTCTATTCTGTGAACTCACCTGTCATCAGTAAACTTCTGTATTTTTTGACAGAATAGATATTTACCTAAACCTCGGTTCTGAAAACCAGTTTTTATTTATCTTCTCCCAAAACCTACATTTTTCAATATTTTGAAGTATTTTTTTGTTTATCAAGTACCTACCCACATCTTTCGTCTATAACATAGTGAACATTTTGTTCTGCTCTACTTAATACTGTTGGAGATGCTGATGCAAATATAGGTATAGCTTCTTTAGTATTTTGATTTTACTATCAAACATTTACTACAGACATTTATACTATCAAAAAATACAATAAAAAAATCATAAACCAAAATTATTCAAAGGTATATAACCCCTTAAGTTCAGTGAGTTTCCAAAATAAAGTACTAAGGAATATGGAAGGATATGTCAGCAGTATCGAGTAGATATAAAATAATCATTACTCTCTACTTTCTGAAAATAGTAATTACTCACTTATACTAATATATAGGTACGGAACAGATACCATATTAAATGAAACAAACGTCTTGGGATTGTGTGCTCCAGCTCATTCCCTACATTCCCTACTCGAGGACAATAGTAAAAGAGGATTACATTAACTAATAATACCCGCTGTCTGTATCTATCTCAGTGTACGGTGTTTACGCGTATTCCTCGGAGCACCGTAATTTAAATGAGACATAAATGAAATAAGCGCGCCACGCGGTTACACTTTTCCTGTTTTTCATCATGTCTGTTCTCGCGCGCTCATAAATCAAACTGCATTTGCATTTCGACAGTACCGGATTATACGTACGCTATGCATATTACACAGCGTCCGTATAGTATGCGCGGTCTTTCTCTGTAGTCTGTAGAGAGACCACCGTTAACATCTTCATATATTAAGAGATAATTAATATTCACTGGCGAATTTATTGTAAATGGGTGCGAGCTCCGACCTAAATGCCACATATTTGATACCAATTAAAATCGAACGCAATATATCACTGAGAAGCGATTAAGTAGGTGATTTTTTTCTTAATTCGCACGTCTACGTTCGTGGACGTGCAAATTGGAGTGAAGTGAACAGATTAAATGATCTTAATTCAGATTTGTCTTATAAGAAAAGGTTGCAAAATTGTTTTCGAGGTTTTTTATCAGAAAAAAAAATCAAATAAAACTTAAACTTTTAACAGAGTTATCATATGATGTCTAACTATAGTAAGCACTAGTAATATTGTAACAACCTGTAACTGTGTTCATCCTAAATTAAATTTACCATTCTTGCAATTTTTGTGGGAACAAATATAGTTAGGTGCTTGTGGATGTTCTGTTTACATTGTTTTTTTTGTGTGTTAAAACTTGCTTCAATGTCCATATTTAAAATATGAACCGGTACTCCAAAAATCTCGATAAAAACTTATCCATATATGTTCTACTTGATAAACAAAATAATCTCGATCAATTGCAGTTTTAGTACAGTTTTAGTCACCCATTCACACCGAGAAATGGTTGTCTAATATTAAGAATAGTACATTCTTACCATAATTTGTTTGTTTTGAGACAACACATACTTGTAATAATAATATTTCTTTAATATAAAAGAACTTAAATATTTGCTTTAAGCAAACTAATGTTTTGATTTAAGGAAGTCGATATAGGTCAAACAAGTAAGTATTGTGGTTACAACACTAATTATTATTATAGGTTATAATTGAAAATTAGGCAAATTATATTAGACAAACTTGGCAAGAAGAAAAAACAAGAAATACAATAATAATTTTTTGCCAAAAAGATACGTCAGTACCATTGTATATTTTTGTTTAAACAAATGGTATTTATTTAATCAATTGCAAACTAGTTAATTAATGATAGACAATGCCAACAATCTAATAATAATTTCTCAAGAAAAAATAAACATATAGCATTGTATATTTTTGGAAACAAATGGTACCTATTTCTTTAAACAATTGCAAAATAAGTTAGTAAATGACCAAAAAAGCTCCTAATTATAATTTCCATTAAAACATAGAAAATATGTTCGCAAATTGTACATATATGTTTGTTTAAACAAATGGTATTTATTTAAACAATTGCAAACTAGCTAATTAATGACAGACAATGCCAACAATCTAATAATAATTTCTCAAGAAAAAAGAAACATCATTGTATATTTTTGGAAACAAATGGTACCTATTTGTTTAAACAATTGCAAAATAAGTTAGTAAATGACCAAAAAAGCTCCTAATAATAATTTCCATTAAAAAATAGAAAATATGTTCGCAAATTGTATATATATTTGTTTAAACAAATGGTATTTATTTAAACAACTGCTAATTAGTTAATAATTGACAGAAAAGACAATAATTTAACAACTTCTAAAAAAAAATGGAAAAATATGTTCGTACCATCGTAACATCTACCTATGCTAAATGTTTAAACAAATGCTAATTGTTTAAACAATTTCAAATTAGTTAATAAATTACAAAAAAAAATATGCTAATAATCCAATAATAATCACATCTGCCAAAAACAATATTAAAACACGTAACATTGTAAAATTGCAAATTTGGGGAAACTTTTGTCTCATATTTAGGGTACTATGGGGAGGGTAGGGGGTGGTGAAGTAAAAAATAGTGATTGTGGATTTATTCCTTGGGGAGTTCTGAACAATTTCAGCTAATCTCCCGCAACTTTTTTTCTAAATCTGAATCCTGAAAAAAAAGGAAAACAGATGCATTTTTGCAAAGTATTTTAAATGGGAAATTTGAGGTGCTTGGTGGCACGTGTTAACGTTAACCGATTTTCCTCAAATCTGGGGAGAATTTCTTTTTTCTGGTTGAAAGTAAGAAACTACCTAACGAATTTCGATTGGACTTTCATCAAGAAATACTTTGGTTTGTAGGCAATAATCTAGAAAAGGCAGACCCAAAAATATTTGATAGTTTATGAGTTATAACACTGTAAAAAATGATTGGCTCTAATTCAATCTCATGTGGCTGGAAGATTTCAGTAAAATTTCCTCATAACTTTCAACAAATCTACTAATCTACTTTCGTTTTGATTTAAAATGAAGTATTTTTCTTCGAAGTTACGTAAGAATTCTTGACTCCCTCAAAACTACAAAACTTTTATACATTATTTTCGGTTGTCATCCGATGTTCTCAGTCATAAATTACAGAGCATTGCATCATATTCACAGAAAACCTGCCACATGTGTATGTATGTACGTAGTTCGTGTAAGCTGGTAAGTAGCATCTACTTAGTATGCTGATGGCGGCTGTACAACAGCTAGTTAGGAGGCTGATATCGCTTATCTGGACCGCATCAGGATGTCATCTCGCATCACATGCGCTGCGCCGCACTCGCTTCCGACGTTCACAAATTAAGTGCAAGCGACTTTTTTTCGTATGCAACCTACATGGGACATCTCAATAAAAGACTCCAATTACGTCTGCGGTACGTTTCATCGCGAAAAAATACGTCCGACGTCTATCTAGAAGGATTTATCTGTGCGGTTTCACGATCAAACTTTCCACAAACATATAAGTTGCGACATAGTGTTGTTGTTGTGCGAAAAAATATGTAAATAAATGTGCAAATGTGCGCTTATTTTCTCCTTAGGTATGAAACGGGTGTCCTAAATTATATTAAATTTCACATCTTTTAATAATCTCTAATAATACTTGTGATAAAATTATCCATATGAGACAAAAATGTCATACTGAGTAGAAAAAATATATACATACTTCTGTTACAATTCTTTGAAGCTTCTATGAAATTCTATGAAACTGTTTACACTGTATGAGATTTACTATCTGAAAGAATTTGATGTGGCCAGGCACATGACTTTATCATAGTATTTATAAAATTAATAGTAAAGGAGATGCTATTTGATCGAGATCGGTCGTATCTGCGGTAAAATAAAGCTAGTTAGCCAGGACTTGACAGATATTTTATTTGCTGACAATGATGTCAATAGAATAAAAATATCTGTCCAATTCTGGCTAAGTAGTTTTAATGCAGAACGAGCGATCTCGATGAAGTAGAATTTGTTCATGCACCTAAACTACTAAACTATTAAGTTAGTTTTGGCAAAAAATATCATGGAAATTATGGAAAAGTTTAACTATTTTGACAAGATTACAGAAACGGCTGCTGATTTGCAAAATCGTTGAAAAATAAAAAGAGCGAACCTCCAATTCCTTTGGACCCTTTTGCTCAAAAAGCTTTTCAGCTCTAAGAAGCAACTAAGCAATTAAGTTTCGTCCCGATACATTTAGTGGGAAAAAGTGACAACGAAGACATCCAAAACTCTAAAGTGAATAAAACTAAACAGATTAAGAGAATAATTTCAAAACGAAAACCAGTTCTGACGAAGAATGATTTCACTGGTTTTGCAAAAGCATGAAAAATGTATTACAAATAGGACACAAAATATTTACTGTATTTGTAACAATTATGATTCTGAGTGGGAGACTGATTAAGGTCATATTTATTATAAGTCTGATAAAAACATTAGTTTTGAAAAAAAGAAAAATTTTCGCTGTTATGTTGAGACTTATTGGAAGGTGTATATTTTAGAAAATAAATAAGTGCTATATTAAATTAAATGTCAATATACCTGCTAAAAGTGATTATTGGATTCAATCTTATTTTTGTATTTTTCTCAAAATAGTTAAATAATAAATTTAAGTAGAGGAAATTCTGAATAATTTATGTCTACGACATTCTTTGGTAAAATTAATAGTTTAGCTTCAAGAGCAAATTCTATTTGATCGAGATCGGTCGCATCTGCATTGATATAATACTATATAGTGAGCCAGGATTTCCAAATTTTTTCAGTCTAATGACAGTACCGGTAGTGTCAAATGCTGATGTTTTCACAATATCTCACTATATCTACTGTCAATGGTAAAAAGATTTCATATTCTGATACCGTGTACGGTCCTTGCCTGACGGCGTCGGATAGGCAGCGTGTTCAGCGTGTCGAAAATGCATGTGTTCTGTTTGTTTTTGGTTTGCGGAAGTATGATCTTGTATCGAATTGGCTGGGCGACTTGGGGTGGTTGAACATGGATAACACTAGGGTGTTGCATGCAGCAATATTATATCATAAGTTGCTATCCAAGAGGATCCCACAATACCTCATGCGGAAGATACGCTGTAGAACGGATATGCATAACATTAATTTAAGATTCAGGGGTTTGTTTGCTCCGCCTGCCCATCGCGCTGAGCTGTATAAACGGTCATTCACTTATCAGGTCAGTCACATATACAATGGGGTCAGAGAAGATATGAAAAAATTATCGTTAAACAGTTTTGGCGGAAAGGTGAAGTGTTGTCTGTTTGCTCAACAGCGGGGACTTTAGGCATTGAGCGCACAAGGGAGGCTGTTTTAATTGTTATTTTTAATGGGCATGTGCGATGTTTTGTTGAGTTGGATTTGCTGCAATTACGTGTAATTAGACTCTAGAGTATTTTAAATATTATTTTGTTGCATTTAATATTGTTTTATGTTAATAAAGGAATTATTTATTTATTTATTTATCTGTCAAATCCTGGCTAACTAGTGTTAATTTAAGCAGACAAGACTGATCTTAATCAAATAGATTCTCATGCAGGTAAACTATTAATTTTATATATTGTGTGAGTCATGTGCCAGTCATGTGCCTGGCCACATCAGATCTTTTTTCCATAAACTCAAAATATTGTTAGTGTAAAGACTTCATCCAACTGTTGTTAGGTGGCGCTGTAAGCTCTCTAATCACGGACCGGCCCATATGTTACTACTTTATGACATCCTAACATAACTAGCATAATGTATGTGGAAAAATTCAGTGATTATATTAATTATTCTCACACCATAAAAGTACATAAAACATCAAAAAAACAGTCATCATTTCGTTAATAACTACCTCAAACTTGACACTACTAGGCAAGACACCGAATAATTTATGCAAAAACCATTATCACAGCCAGCTTTCTCAACCACACGACTAATGTCCTCTCTTATATTGTTCCAGGTATGGTCACCAGAGAACTGCACGTGTTTCACTCGGACAAGCCATGGAGTCATACATATACAGTATACGGTGATACAGTATACACTCTCCACTACTCTCCGTGAAGTAATTATATGATAATTGAGCGTCAAACTTCTAAATACTAAGTGGAGGTTGTTACAGCCATGCAGAGAGACATTTTATTATACCTACATCTCAATGGTCACGGAAGTCTTGTATACAAGAGTTGGACATTTTTGTTTTACTGCTTCCATCGTTGAGGTTTATTGGTTGGAGGTGTCAGTAAACATAGAAAATTGATTTCTTTCCGTTTGATAGGTGAACGTTTCAATGCGGGCATAAATATTCAATTTTAAAACTTGCCGTTTCACGTTTTAATATGCTGTCGTATAATGGGCAACAGTTAAAATTAATTACGCTTGTGTTTTATTGTGGTTTTATATTATGAGATATCAATTGACATGTGCCGTATTTCTACTATGTAAGACTTAATTTTATTATTGGCAATCAAATTATAGAGACGTATATGGGAATTTATTTAATAGATAAATTTCGTTTATAACGGTGTGTGTATTAACTAACGTTGAAGAATGTTGTCATTCCATGTATCAATAATATTTTATAATGCACAAGATCGTTATCGTTATGAATTGCGAACTCTATCTCTAAATGTTGGTGAACAACACTATTTAATAAATTAACAGTCGGATGAAGAATTAATTATTACCACAAAATAAATTGATTCATTTAATTCAGTACTAAGAACTACACATGTATTATTTTTATTATATTTTGCAAGACGCACTACATACCAAGGTAATATTTTCTTGTCGATACTAAAAGGTATTAAGAATTCTCATGCTGACCCAAAAACAATTTTTTGTTAGTAGAAAAATGTATTTTTCTGCGGAGCATTGACGCGGCATTAATGTGTTTCCTCACATATTGTAATAAAATTCGGCGTAGAAGGTATTTTACGGCAACAAGTTTTTCGTCTGGCAGCCAACGTTTCGAGAACGTGAAACGTGTTTATATTTTACGTATTTTTAAGCGCATATTACTTATTTTTAAAATGTTAACCTGAACCACAATTATTTGACTTGAATTCTTAAATAATAAAATCACCATTTTTAATAATACTTTGTTGAACTAGTTATTGCAAAGCCAAAAGAAATCTTTAATATTTATAAACATTATTTATTTATATCAGTATTTTTTTGGATAATCACATTGCAAAGTACTATAATCATGTAGATTTAATCAGATTAATATCGCAATATTTATTGTATCACAACGTTAATTAATACGCTAATAATTGTTGGGTATAATTAAAAAAAATATATATTATTATTTTATACATCTAAAGTCGTTATCGTATTGGTAATATTAAATAAATTAATACAAAACAACAGAAGGTAATTACATATAATTTTTCACCTGGAAGTTTTCATAATTAAATTATTCATAATTATTTATACTTAATTACAACGCATATTTTTGAGCACAATGCTTTTGTATAACAATGAAACCGCCAGTTGCAAGTTGATCGTATCTCATATATTTTGTTCATGATCTCCTGAAATTTTACTAGTAGTCTCGTATACTTTGCTACGTTAAATTAGGCAACCGTAATTTTGTTTTTATTTAAAATATTTTGATGGTTATTTTTTCTTCTAAGACGCTGATAGTTTCTGAAATCATTGCTGAAGAAACAAATTCAATCGTAGAATCAACCGTTGTTTATAAACATTTATTAAGACACAAACTCATTTCCAAACCTCTTTCAAACTTTGGTTATAAACTAACAATAGTATAAACGTTTATTTGATATTTGTAAACCAAATTTCTAATAATGCTTTTTCTTTTTCAAATATTGATAATTAATAATAAGTACATTAATTTTTAATTAAAAAAAAAACAAATCCACATTCTCAATTGTGCTGTATATCAGGATATTTAGTTTGAAACTATGAGTTTATAACGAACGCAACGTAGAAAAAAACATTTACAATTTTCAAATAGTAATAAATATGAATAAAATAAATAAAGAATTTAGAACATAATACAATTAATATAGACATGGGTATAGCTCTGCTACATACGCCACATAAAAAGTTCTGAAAATATGTAAACATTTTGAAATATATTTCCTAAAATAAATATAATAAATATGATGTTTTGTTAATATGTATATATTTTTGCCCGCATCTACATATCATCCACACGTTACGTGCGGATTTATTAACCCTTAGATTAGTATAAAGTTGTATTAAAAATGAGCTTATCAAAAATACTTGAGTAGGTGGTACGTAACTGCTAATATAAAGAATCTCGCCAAATTACCCAAATATTTGACAAACTAAGAAGGCCTTAAAAGTTTTATTATATTTAAATTTATATTACCGCGAACATGTCAGATGCTTGGAGGAACTATCACAATATACGAAATAGGTGGCGGCATTTATAACCACCAGGTGATAGCTCACGAACAAAATTTTGTGGGGCCAGAAAATCAAAACATACACACACACAAAATGTGGAATTATGTGAATACGAGCAAAAAGAAAACTTCGGAAGCAATTCGGTACATCGAGAGTGATTTTAAGCCCTCAAACATTCAAGAGTTGGTTTGTAGAAATAAATTCCAAAATTCCCGTTATGTTCTAAATTTATACAGAAATATATCTTTTGCTTTTCTGTATCAGACTAATGATTTTCGCCGCAAATAAGCTTCATTCGAGTATTCATTTTTTCAATTCGGTAAAAAGTTAGAGCTGATAAAAATATCAATAAAACCGTATTTTAAACGGCTACAACTTCTTAAGGAATTGAGAAAACTGATAAGTCAATATGAACCTTTTTACTCGGAATGACATTTAGCTTTTAGAAGAAAAACTGTAAAAAGTTTTGTGGCTTTTATTTTGTTACTTAAATTTATTTACTTTGTATTGTTGTAATGGGTATGATCAAAAGTGCTCCCTGACTTCAAAAAGGTTAAGAACCACTGCCTTAACATTACCCTACAACAAAACTTTGATATTCATGTCAAAACTATCTGAACTTCCTGCTTAATGATAGTAAAACCGTTCACATAGTAGTGTACCCTTGGTGCACTAGCGTAAAGCGTCTATGTTGCAATCACATGGTTAATAACCATAACACATCAATTAAGCGACTTGTGTGCCCGTCACTCGGTCGCTGGGTTCAAATGCTAAAACCTACACACGATATCCCGATTGCAGAGTACTTCCTTGGCCTGCACATATACGGGCAAGTGAAGAAACCTCAACGCGGTACAAATAGAAAATATACCTCCTCGGTTGGCGCGCGGACGACAGACGCTGGCCGGTGAAAAAGAACAAGTCTCCCTCGAGAGTGGAGAGTATAGAGGAGATATATATCGGTCGTACACAGTAAATCTACATTTCCTTTTCCACTTAAGCGGGCGATACCGGACAGTGATACCGCTGTCCATTCACAAAGAGGGGTCCCATTGTGAACCGAAGATATACGCGCGCAGACACTCTTGATGATGTTGAGATGATCTCGGTATAGCCCCAGCAACCACAACCGATCTCAGATTGAGTTTAGTCTATCCGTACGAAGGATATACCAACACTATATTGGTGAATGACTGTGTTATGTTTCCCTGTTTCATTGTTCCCTGTTTCATTAAAAAAAAAACTGTTCCATATTGTGGTATGGCAACTATTAAATCAACTATGTGTAATCTAATTTCCATCAGATAATATAAGTATACAAACTATTAGGTAATCTTAGTATTATTTTAAAACATTGTCAAAGTAAACCTTAATGTTGTTGTTAGTTTCGTGAATGTCGTTGTTCCTGTGCGTTGTGATAGTATAAATTTGCGTTTATTGTGAAATATTGTATTTAATGTCAAAGAATTTTGCGCTTTTTGATGATCTTGATTATTTATTTATTTATTTTTTATAGTGTTATGTTTTAATCCTAGTTCTCGAACATTTTATTACCATATCTTCAGTTCCGGAAATTAATTTTTAATTATTTTTAGTTAAAATTTTCAGGAATTTATACTTAGTTAGTATAAATATATATACGTTGCTTCGATGCTAATAAAAAAAATAAAAACTATTGATTTTTAGATAACAAAATCTGATGTGGCCAGGCACATGACTTTATCATACAAAATATAAAATTAATAGTTTAGCTGCATGAGAATCTATTTGATTGAGATAAATCGTGTCTGCATTAAAGTTAAACTAGTTAGCCAGGATTTGACAGATATTTTGATAGTCAATAGTAGCAATAGTAGGTATTGTCAAAGCATCAACATTTGACTCTACCTGTCATCAGAATAATAGTTATTTATCTCACAAGTGCCGTTATCTCACAGATTTATATTCGTTCATGATACTGTAGTTGTCACATCCGTACCAACATACTAAAATATAACTACACTCATCGGTATACTTTATTTACAGTGTTTTCAATTTATCGTTTTTACAATTAGATATACCAACGGGTTGATATTTCTTATCAACAAACAATCAAATTGGTGATCTTATTTTATTTGAATTTTGTATTTTGTACTTTGCCACACTAGAGCGGCAACGTTCCATAGCGGTTCTCCAACCTCTGATGAAATCAGCTGTTTTCGAGTGTGACAGCCATAGACATTTCTGTGGTGACAGCACAAAAAAGTATTTGTCAAATCCAGGCTACTATGTAGTTTCATATCAATGCAGATGCGACCGATCTCGATCAAATAGAATTTGCTCTTGAAGCTAAACTATTAATTTTACCAAAAAATATCATAGGCATAAATTATTCAAAATTTCCTCTACTTTAATTTATTATTTAACTATTTTGACGAAATTACAGAAATGGCAGCTCATTTGCAAAATCCCTGAAAAATGCTTAGAGGAAACAGCCAGTTCCTTTGGACCCTTTTGAACCAAAAGCTTTTCAGCTCTAAGTTTTGTCATAAAACTGCTAAATATAAACTTTTGTGCCGATACCTTTAGTAGTTTCTCCGGAATCGTCTCCACAAAAATCGAGTACATACATACACACATACACACACACACACAGACATTTTTTTGTACCTTCGTCAAAAATGATCAGGGGACCCAAAAAGACCTATTTCCGCTAAAATCTCAAATTCTTTTTTCGGCACGATTACAATACTTCATCATACTGCGTATGATAAAGTAACAATCTTGATCGAGATCGGTCGTGTCTGCATTAAAATAAAACTAGTTAGCCAGGATTTGACACAGATATTTTGATACTATTGATAGTCAATATTGTCTAAACATCCGCGTTTGACACTCACTACCTACTGTCATAAGAATGAAAATATCTGTCAGATTTTGGCTAACTAGTTTTAGATTAATGCAGACACGACTGATCTCGATCAAATAGAATTTGCTCATGCAGCTAACATATTAATTTTTTCAAAAGATGTCATAGACATAAATTATTCAGAATTTCGTCTACTTTATTTTATTATTTAACTTTGTCACACCACGTATGATAAAGTAAAAATCACGTTATAACTATTACTATTACTTATTATCATTCATATTATCCAAATTTTGCATCGGCTTCCCAAAACATCAATCTATTATGCGACTGAGAAGAAGTTTATGATGTTTTTTTCTACTACTTGTCAGATTTAATTTTATTTAATAATAAATGTATTCTTGAAGTTATAGCCAACTGTTATTAACGTATTACATAACGTAGTAATTCAATAAATATAGCAATATTAATATGATCATACCTGATAATATACATTGCTTTGTAATTATCTAAAAAAAATACGTTAAGTATTTTATAAGGTAGCTAATTGCTTAGGATACGTATTTTTAATTTAATACAATTAAGTAATAACTTAATTACCATAAAACAAAATTGCAATAATAATTTTTTTATTTGAGAAATCACGTCAAAATTTTTCGTGTCAGTTGTATTACGCCCAGTATATTATTTGACCAATATTAGCAAATTGGAATATGAGATTAACATTTTTAAAAGAAATCAAATATACTAGAAAATACATATGCAAAATATTGCAAACACGTTTCAAGTTCTCGAAACACTGCTGAACAAAAACTTGACCTTTTACGTCCGTAAAATAACTACGCTGAGTTTTGTTTTTGATGAAAACACAACATGCCGTCAACGTTCCGCAGAAAAATACATGTTGTTACTTACAAGAAGTTGTTTTCGGGTTAGTAAGAGATTTCTTAATACGTTTGAGTTTCGATAAGAAAATAATATCTTGATATTTAATATGTCGTGCAAAATATAAGAATGAGAAATGAATGTATTTGATAATAATTAGTTCGATAATTATACATCGGACTGTAACCTATAAGCACACCTATAAGGCAACACAAGGGCAACACTATTAAAACAATAATACTGGTGTCCACAAATTAATATACATACAAATAACAAACCAGAAAATAAACAGGCAAAGACACTGCCTTTACAATACAGTTTATCTTACTTCTTTAAGTTATAGTATGCTTTCTTGATAGGATTTGTTACAGAACAGCAAATGTAAAGACGTTTCAGAACTAATTTTTAGAAATTTCTCACAGTTAAAGAATTATATTATATAGGTGTTCCGGCAATTTTGGCTAACCCTCTATATTTACAGGTATAACAAACAATATCATTCAATTGGTACTCACATTTTTTAAAGCAAAGGTTTCAGAATTTTGACACAAATTTTATTTCTCAGTCTCTACACTGACAAGAACATTAGACAAGAACCTAGATTTTGTTTTACTATTTAATAGTTTAGTTATTCACAGGGACAGGATTATGATACTCACTACATTTTCTATCTAACGACTATTTCAAGTGCATTAATAATACTATTAATTTTCATGATTTTGGATTATAATAACCACCTGTCGCTCTGATAGTAATTATAACCTGTGAACAAGCACCACACAATACTGCAATAAATTAAATCTAGATATCTGGTGTAAAATATACAGCGTGTTTTACACACCGGTCTCAATACTGTATAAATAATACATTGCATATCAATAAATTATTTATTATTAGGTGAATGATAATCGGAAAGATATAAGTGACAGGATTTTTTTATTATTATGTTAATCTATCAATCACCTAATCAAAGTCACTTTGTAAGAAATTGCAAATATTGTTAAAGTGATTAATGAGCTCATAAAAAAGGAATATGTGGTTGCGAAATAGTCAAAATCAGGAATTTTTCCAATGGAATATTATCATTCTAACCCAAAAACATTATTGAGAGGTTAAATCACAAACGGTACAACTCAATCCAACACAAGCGCAACGCAACGTGTGATTTCATCTTATGAAAAGCATACCTTATGCCGTACCATACAATCAACCAACACGTGCCCTCTGTCATTCTACCAATATAATTAATGGTCCGGTCCGAGCGCACAACAATAATAATCAAATTAATAACAGGGAGAACTAGATTAGTCCACACAGTAAATTAGTGTTATTCAACAACGACGACAGCCCGATACACAAACACAATGCCAACTCTCTGCATTGAATGTCAATGTGGAACGATTCAATAAGACAATGAAAGTGGTAAAATTGAACCCCATTGACTAATGTTTCGTTCTGTCATTCTGTAGGTTGTCATTACGCTTTTTGGTGCAGACCGCATAGCGGGATACACGAAAAGAACAATTCTTTCGCTCTGGAACAATAGAACTGACCACTTTAGTTAATAACTGGTTTCCGTACGGTGTTAAAGGTCACACGCTTTGGGTTTCGGTGCTGAGATGAAATGGTGCAACATTGAACGTGTCATTTGTATGTGGTGCGATTAAAGATTATACGAGATACAAGCATGACAATTGCTAGATCAGCGTTGAGTGTATTAAATGGTGATTAAGTGCTTGTCAATCTGTATTAATTATTACGTACGGTGATTTGGAATATGTCAATGAGATAAATAATGTTTAGCTTCAAAATGAAGGTAATCTAGAAAGCTTTTTCTATGGGGTAGGTTTTGAGGGCGGTTTAGAAATAAATTTAGTCACTATCACAATTTTGTGCGTTTCGGTTTAAAGATTAGCGCCCTTTCCGATTTTTTTTTTAAGGTTCAAAAAATGGCTATGTGTGTGTGTGTGTGTGTATGTCTGTGTGTAAACGATTTTTGTGGCGACGATTCCGGAGAAACTACTAAAGGTATCGGGACGAAAGTTCATATTTAGAAGTCTCATGACCTAACTTAGAGCTGAAAAGCTTTTGGTTCAAAAGGGTCCAAAGGAACTGGTAGTTTATTTTAAGGCTTTTTCAATGATTTTGCAAATGAGCCGCCATTTCTGTAATTTCGTCAAAATAGTTAAATAATAAATTAAAGTAGAGGAAATTCTCAATAATGTATGTCTACGATACTTTTTGGTAAAATTAATAGTTTAGCCGCTGCATGAGCAAATTCTATTTGATCGAGATCGGTCGTGTCTGCATTAATATGAAACTAGTAAGCGAGGATTTGACAAATGTTATGACAGATATGACGGATGTATTCTAATGACAGTAGGCAGTGTCAAAGGGTGATGTTTTGACAATGCCTACTGTCAAAAAATATTCGCAAGATCAACCTGGGGACGAGCACGAAGACAATGCGGATGCAGGACCTCTGCAACTAGATGCTGAGCTGGACGTCAGCGATGGAGATGACGTTGACCCTGATCAACGAAGGAGACGGCGAAGGCGGTGGCGGTAGCTGCGTGTGCGTGCTGTATTTTATTCAATAATTTTTAGATCAAAACGTTTTACGTTCCTTTAAATATTTTTGTAAAGCATTTTTTATCATTTTATGGTCCTTTGGTTTTAAAAATTTACCCGCCTACCTGTTCGCTCACTGGCGGGTAAATCGTAAAGATTGCAAATTTGTAAATACAATGTTGGATAAGCACCCATGGCGCAAGGCACCATTTTTATAGCATTTGAAATTATGTTAATTCATAACTTTCTGTTCTTTAATTAATATATTTATGTTAATGGTTAATGAAATCTAATGCAGCTAAACTATTAATTTTGTATATAGTATGATAAAGTCATGTGCCTGGCCGCATCAGATTTTTTCTAAACCTCTTACCGCTAAAATATTTTTATGTAATACGGGTTGTAATCAAGTTTGTAAAAATCTGCTACAATTTCGTGTGTAGCGTTCAAGTTTAAACCTAAGAGCAGATAGTTTTGATAGTTATACATAGAAATATAACTAATCAAAATTGATATAAATCCTTATCCACAAAAATTTGCCAAACATGTCTGGTACATACGGGAATCGGAAGAAAGAAAAATCGGCGTTTGAGAATTTGTAATTTTCTGACGGTCATTGTTCTATGCACTTGCTAGTTGCTCTGAAATGTTCCTCTGGACTCCGGAGGCACGTGTACGGAAAACTTCCCTGAATCTTCCGCTTTTATTTCAACAATACCATCATTATTTAACCATATTCTAATATATCATCGTGCACGTGTTACACAGAATCAATTGTGCTCGCATGAAACTTATTATTACCGGCGCACACAATGGCGGTGGGTGTCTCTGAATGAACTCCGAGCGCTCCGCAGCGCTGGCTGCTCCGAGCCGAGAGCCAGCCAGTTCGTTCGCGCAAAACCATTGGCCACGGTGCTCTCTCTGCGCGGCAACGGCATGCAAATTACCGTGGACGCGATCCACGCAGCATAGACAATGGACTCTAACGCATGTTATTACGTGGCTTATCTTTCGCTTTTCATTATATTGCTTCTTTTTGTGGAGGGTTCTTACGTTGGCCAGATCGGGACGGATCTATTCGGAAATACGTAAGAACTGGATAAGCACGTGAAAGACCTCCAACGCGGTTCTTGTGTGTCCAATGATCGACGAAGGGAAACAGCATTTTTTTACCATTCCATAAAATGTTTATGACTATTTTTTTATTACTATTTGTACAAATTTATCAATATCGTTGTGACATTTTAAAACCAACACATAACTTTCTTATTAATCATTACTCGCCCGTTTTTTGAAGACGTCAGACATTGGCGAATGTTACTCTTCGATGATTAGTCAGAGTAGTTGTAAAAATAAATTATGTTTGATTTGCTGTGCAAATTTTGAAGTATTATGGTTTATTACTAAAACATTACAAAATATTACCTTAAAGGAATGTACTTTTTGTTTGCATCCAAATATATTTATTTGATTTAAATTAATATTCAAAATAAATTAATCTCTAGAAGCAAATTCACTGGCGTATTTAATGAAGTAAATATTGTTGGCTTCAAAAAAAATGTTTTGATCCAAAATAATAAATTCATATTTCTTAAAAACAAGAAATCTTTTCTATCTGTGCAGCGTATATTCAGCGTATAAGTTTTGGTTTTCTTTGGTCTTCGTAATTGACATCTAGAATAAGGTTTTTCTTGAGTTAGTAAGTAAGTTTTTCTTGCAACGTAAGGTATTGCTTTTTGTAAGAAAGCAGGACACCAATAAAACACATAAAAGCAACACACTACATTAATGGCAATAAATTTAATATAGTGGATTTTTGAAGATTTAGCAAATAATTTTGACAAAATTTGCTGTTTTTGTTTTAATACATAGAGGTTATTGTAAATTATGAGTACATCAAAGATCGGAAATTGAATTTCATTTATAACTGTATCTATTTTTATAATTAACAAGCGACATATCACAGATTTTTTTAAAAATTAAGATATCATTCCATAGTTTTGCTCATGTGTCCATGTTTTACACACTGTCTGTATAATACACATTTACGGTACATTACCATAACAAATACACGAGAACTGCATACCACACATCTTCAGCAAATAGCTTCATGTAATTTATGACATAATAGACTCGAGACTAGACATTATAGAAACTTTTCTTGCAGCAGCAGCAGCAACAACAACAAATAACGTCTTAACTTCACATTCGCATTAACGTTAAAGTAATCACGTGCGTAACGCTAAACAATTCCACAATTCCATCGTTATAGAGACATGACGACATTCACGACTCTCGAACGGAGAACAAATGACTGCTATTTATAACTTACTATCTATCGATTTATACTGTGAAAGCCCAGGAAAGTACCTACACCCAACGTTTTAGTAAATGTACGTTTTTAATGTTTTCAAATTTAAATAATTGAAGATCATGACCACCGTGAGAAATGTATATAACTACCGACTAATTGCTTCCATAAACCGTAAAAATTCTTGGTGAATTTACCTCAATTTGCTCTCATGATCGACTTTAGCATTTACTTTACCATTAACGGTATTCCATGTAACCTGTATATCGTTCCAAGTTTTTGTTCTCAGTATTAAACAACTTTATGCTGCTGAAAGAGCTAAGCGAATTGATGTAAGAAAATTGATGCATTCCAAGCGATATGTCTGAGACTTAATAACCTTGTGGGAATTGGGTTTTATACAGGAAAATGGAACTGTGTAAGTGTAAATTTACCTAAATGCTAATTTTAATTATAAATTTGCGTGCATATCCGCGTGTTGCTGTTTGATGTTAATGTGCTGTTGCTTCTTGTCTTGCACTTTATTAGAGATATGGTAATGGAATATTGCGCATAAACCTCGCATATTTCATATCATAATTGCTTAGGTCCGTGTATAATTGCTTGGACTTTTTTTTCTGTTTTCAGTAGTTGATCCAAATTATTTTTAGTGAAGATTCAAAACTATACACTTAAAGGGAATTCAAAGTAACAAAGAATTTTTTCCTGCAGTTATTACCTACATAAAGGCGGTGCGTAAAGTGTGGAAACATGAAAAAATCTTTGAGACGGTTTGTTATTTTAAAAATCCTCGAATAAGTCGATTTTTTACTATAAAAATACTCACAAACACTTCATTTGTTACTGAGTTTGACGTTATTGATACTTTTTTTTTTAATGGGGCACTCATTTTCTTCTTGCCGCTTACTAATTTCTTAAATTAGAAAACTTTAGAAAAAGTAAAATTGAAAATTGTAAAGTATCTATTGATCATTTTAGGGAAAATAGCTTTTGTGAATTGAATATGAAATTGTGTTTTGGGTAGAATTAATTACCCTGAAAACGAATCTGGGCGCCAACATTTTCTTTCGCGCGGATTTTCGAAAAATATGAGTTGAAAGCATAAAAATACGTTATTTTCGTAATTTTAACAAATTGATACCAGCTGTACCCATTGTTCTACAAACCTGAAAACGGTCCCAAACATCCCAAAAATGAAATCCCAAAAGTTTGTTCCCAAACGTTTTTGATGCATTTACAGCAATTCTTTAAGTGGTATGCGGACGCTTTCAATAAACAAACAAAAGTTATTAATTTTACCCTAATTTTCAACTGTGTTTTTCTGCAAAATGTTCTATTCTGTATGTTTATGGATTCCTTGCAAAATTTTACTGGGTGCAATGCTCACATAGTCCTACCCTGTTCCTTGCGGACTTTGACTTATTTTTCTAAAAAAACATACCATCTGAGAAATAAATTATTTCTGAGCCACTAAAAATTTGTTTGAAGTGATTCATGATTAAATTCCATTTGTATAGATGATCCTATATATTCTAAGTGTAGGGTAACTAGTTTAAATTCAGCGTGTTTAAAATATTAGCCTACATCTATCAAACATTTTCCTTTCCAAGAACTCAAATTTCCTATTGTCATTTTCACATAAAAGGTAAGAATTAGTATAGGACTCAATATATTTTGGCTACATGTCACTACGACAACATTATATTTTTTTTTTGTACTGGAGGTTTGTAACGTGTTTTAATTTAATATTGTACATTTCTTCTCCAACAATTTACTATTTTCTTAAGACTTGTAATACTTTAAACTCTCCATCTTTTTCTGGGTATGCATTTAAATGATCTATCCGAGTCAACCCGGCCCAACGAACGGTCTGCAATAGAAGAGTGGTCTGGTTCGATGGTAATGGACCATCGGCATCGAAGAACTAAAGAAAGTGCGTAGGTTTTGGCTCGGAGCGTGGAACACGTGCTCCTTTTAATAGTCTCCGTGGAGATGGTGATTTCTTTTCATTGTGCGGCTGCTCTTCATGGGGATACTTAATCGGCCCACGGATTTTCTTACTTTGTTTACGCCATTGATACCATATCTACCTCCATTCAGTAGAGTATAGACGCACAGGTTCTTACGTACATGTAGGTGTAGGTATAGTGCATACATTAGTTGTTGAATCGTTTGCGCTATTCTTATCATAATCTGCTGTATCAATAGTCCAGTCAAATTGTCTCCGGGGGCGCCTGTTCCAAGAAAAAAATATAGAAGTTTTTTCTCTCATTCTATATGTTTTTTGTGATGCTGAATACGAATTTCAAAATGGTTCGTCCTTTTTTACGAAAATACAAAAATTAAGTACATTAAATTACCTATAAGAACACCCCTGAAATGCATTTTTGATTGAATGATTTGGCCGCTGAAAGTAGTCAAAATGTTCCTACTTTATGTAAAACTCAGTTTTCGAGTTAGTTAAAAAGGTATGGATTGTGCTACAACTACATTAATTTTCCTACAAATTGCACATCTTAGTCCATTGTTTTCGTCAAACCGTGTATCTTTACTGAATTTTGGTAAACGGCTCTTTATTTAGACGTTTCGCGTAATGTAATAAAATTTCAATGCGCTCTAGCGGCTACAAAGTTTGGCCAAAATAACTGATTAAGTTATGTAATTTGTAGGGAAATTAACGTCGTTTTATCAGAATCTAACCTTTTTGTAATTACACACACAGTAAGAAAGTAAGAAAATTTGACCTTCTTTCAGCGCACTCTAGCGGCCAAACCATTTAACCAGAAAATACACTTGAGGGTGATTTTTATAGGAAATTTTGCTTACTTTATTTTTGTATATACAAAATAACTGATTAAGTTATGTAATTTGTAGGGAAATTACCGTCGTTTTATCAGAATCTAACCTTTTTGTAATTACACACACAGTAAGAAAGTAAGAAAATTTGGCCTTCTTTCAGCGCACTCTAGCGGCCAAACCATTTAACCAGAAAATACACTTGAGGGCGATTTTTATAGGAAATTTTGTTTACTTTATTTTTGTATATAACGGTCTACGTCGAAAAGTGCATAGTTTTATGACTTTTTGGTAAAAAAAAGAAAAGTCTCCAAATTTTGAGTGTTTGCGATTTACGTTGTGTATCCATATCCGTGGGAAGTTGCAAAGTTGAAATTCGGACCTCAAAATACATACAGAATGAAAGAAAAACAAACTTCTATATTTTTTACTGGCGAAAACACCAGTTGACTGGTCTACAAACCAAACTGAAATTTCACTTCAGGCAATATTAAATTAAAATAAGTTCAAGTGTCATATTATTTATATGTTATTTCCTGTCAAGCACTGGAGCCAAATTGGGCATCTACTGTCAATTAATCATCTTCGCGTGTTTGATATAGTCAGCGGATTAATAGTTCTCAACGTACCATAACCTCATTTAGAGAAAATAAACAGAGTATAGTGTGGTGCGGTAAGTGGAAAACATTCTAAAATGCGCTTAAGCGGACTAACAAATTGCTTCTTGGTTCGTTACAGTAATCCAAAAGTAACGATTGCCGGCAATTATATTCACTCGGAAACAAATTGAAACTAACTGTACCGTCAATTCGGAGAATGTGTATTTTAAGCAAGCTAACTTGAGATTTAGTAATCGCGTTTGTGCTTCATTCGCGTTTAACGAAATGGCTAATTGGTTTGTCAGAAGTGATTTGTAGACATCCAGTTAGTGATTCGTTTAAAAATGTAAAAATCAGATTAATATTAATTCTAAGGGTTTTATGTAGGAATTGATTTTTTTATAAAACGCAATATTTTTTGCATAAGTAATTAAACAAAACTCATGAACTCTTACTTTAACAATTAAGGCAAAAAATAAAAAATCCAAGGGAAAATAACAATACAAATAAGTAGAACTAAATTAAATGTTCAACTGCCACATTCGAATAAATGTGTATGTATGGGATATTTTCCCACATTCTTAATTTGAAGGAGTTTAGATTAATTGAGCATAATTCAGAAATAATGCGTCTTCAAAAAAATATTATTTCTACAAACAGTAACAAAATAAAAACACTGTATGTATATTGAAAATATATTTAAACGAGAGGTTGGTTAAACTCATTGTTTTGTATTTGGAGAGGTATATAGGTTTTCCAGTAATTTTGACAATTGTTAGTTAATAGAATTAAGAAATATAATAACATATAGGCTGTTCTATTTAAAAAAATCTGATGTGGCCAGGCACATGACTTTATCATACAATATATAAAATTAATAGTTTAGCTGCATGAGAATCTATTTTATTGAGATAAATCGTAGGTATTGTCAAAGCATCAGCACTTGACACTACCTACACTACGTCATTAGAATAATAGTTATTTATGTCACAAGTGCCGAAAGTACGGAATAGCGCGGCGACCGGTGATGCGGCGCGTCACCGAAGGCGAAGCGTCGCCTTCGCATGTGAGCGAGTCGCGCTATGTAGTTTTCGGCAGGAGTGACATCAACGTTTCTTGTGTTGCTTTTTGAGAAATACGTACTTACAAAAAATTAAAAATGGTTATATTTCTGGATAGGAAATGTTAGGTTGATACCACTTCTACGAAACGTCAAGTTTAAAAAGCTAAATCAAATTCTGACAGATTTATATTCGTTCATGACACTGTAGATGTCACATCCGTACCAACATACTAAAACGTAACTATACTCATCGCTATACTTTATTTACAATTTTCTCAATTATCGTTTTTACAATTAGATAACAACGGGTTGATATTTCTTATCAACAAACAATCAAATTGGCGATCTTATTTTATTTGAATTTTGTATTTTCTACTTTGCCGCAGTAGAGCGGCAACGTTCCATAGCGGTTCTCCAAGCTCTGATGAAATCAGCTGTTTTCGAGTGTGACAGCCATAGACATTTCTGTGGTGACAGCACAAAAAAATATTTGTCAAATCCAGGCTACTTTGAAGTTTCATATCAATGCAGATGCGACCGATCTCGATCAAATAGGATTTGCTCTTAAAGCTAAACTATTAATTTTACCAAAAAATATCATAGGCATAAATTATTCAAAATTTCCTCTACTTTAATTTATTATTTAACTATTTTGTCGAAATTACAGAAATGGCGGCTCATTTGCAAAATCTTTCAAAAAGGCTTAGAATAAACTACCAGTTCCGTTGGACCCCTTTCAACCAAAAGCTTTTCAGCTCTAAGCTTGGTAACAAAACTTCTAAATATGAACTTTCGTTCCGATACCTTTAGTAGTTTCTCCGGAATCGTCGCCACAAAAATCGTTTACACACAGACATACATACGCACAGACACACACACACACACACACACACAGACATTTTTTTGTACCTTGGTCAAAAATGTTCAGGGGACCCAAAAAGACCTATTTCCGCTAAAATCTCAATTTTTTTTTTCGGCATGATTACAATACTTTATCATACTGCGTATGATAAAGTAAAAATGAAAGGTTACCAAATTTCTATAATTAAATGAGCAAACTAAATATTTAAAATATATTTAAACGATAGCTTGTTTACAGCAAAAAATATGACGTCATAGAGATGCCAGAAGAAACTAACATGAAACAAGCCATCCTGAAAACTTTAGTTATAACAATTTTTATTTCCGGAATATAGCAAATGTGGTCATAAATGCACTCAATTACAGAATATCAAATTAAAACCTTAGTCGTGTGTGGTATGATTAGATAGATATATTAAAATAAAACAACTTTCATTGGAAACAATCTTACTCAATCATATGGTTTACGAGATAAACCAAAAGAGATCGAATTATGCAGAAAACTTATTTATTTTGGACAGTTGACTGGACTTGAAGGGCTTACAATTGCCATCACCAGATGCGCTAAATCCGAGACTATCGATATATCACTTGCCTTCTCTAGTAACTAAATAAAAAAACAATTACCTGTAATTTTCGTCATGATTACTATTTTTTGATTTATTACTTATGCAGATGTCATACGGATTATGGTTCTGTTCGTGAAACGTATGATTTATAAACAATTTTTTGTCAAACAAATGTTGTTTCTTGTTAGAATATCTATCCAATGATACCACACACGAGCTAATTCAGGTTTCAAATTCCACCCCAATGCAATTATCACTTCTTTCTGAACACATTATTTTCATGAGCTTCTATGACATCACAACGAATAAAAAAATCATCTATATGTATATATTAATACAAACTTAACAACTACCAATAAGTGATTCCACCGGTCGACATTAAAACAAATATTTAATTAAATTTCTAAATTCTCTATGAATATTTATTATAAAACCAAGTTTCATCCTAAGATAACACTTACAATCAGTTAGTAAAGAATTGTTCAATACGACAATCAAAAATTGAGGTGGATAGTAAAAATTAGTACAAAAATCTACATCGGACTTTAGCCTATTGTGTAAGTTACCTAAATTTTCCAGGGCGGCAAACTGATTGGTTTTAAGTCATATGGTTATCTAAGAACATGTTTATATCATTTTGTCATACTCATAAGTTATGATATAGAGTTTAAATTAACTAAGTACACAAAGGTAACATAAATATTATGTTGCAACGTTAATAATCCCGTACATAAGTGGGATAATAAAACATATTAAATGAAAACCTCATCAAGCGAGAGAGCATTAAACGAATTTTATTGATATTGTCCGTTGTGCGTTGGTTGAAATAACGTCCGACAAGATTATTAATAGTGTATTCTTCTTAATGGAACGATTTCCATAAGCGCGCACGCGGATGGACGCAAAGAACTGGTAACGTTACCACTCTCGTCGTCATTAGCCATATTTGGTACATGTAATTCACATCATCATTTCACAATCTATATACTCGCAATCTACAGTTACAAGAAAATTAACAAAATCAATTTGCTATATTTGTATATTGTTTGGACCAGAACTGTCATACAAGATTGCGAAAAGCAGAAGTAAAAGCTGGTGTACCCCTAGATGGTGTCTTGGGGCCAATTCTCTTTACAATATAGAACTTAGTTTTAACATTCTAGATTTGAATTGATGATTAATCCCTGTGATTAGTTTGAGTATTTCAAGCATCTTGTTAAAGCATCATCACCCTTTATATATACAAACTCCTGCGTAGGTAAGTAAGAAATATTTCTGCAAACGCTAACCAGTAAAATTTTATGGTAAGAACTGAATCTAAATGCCCGGTATAGGCTTTGCCCGGTATGTGCCTACTGAGAAACGAGAAAACTGTGGGCAAGACCGTCGTACAATTATATATGTTAATCTGCGACAACAAACTGCAATAATGAGTCTGCATACTTATAAGTGCTGGAACTTAGACTAGTCTGCTTTTCGTTCGCTATAATATTTATGGTTATTGTGGTATGTAGGTATGTGCTAAAAGTAAAATCTCAGGTTATGCGAAATTAATTGAAATTTAAATTTAGATAATCTCTAGTGTAATTTCCTGAGGCCTTGAGTTAGCTATGTGTGTATGTGGGAGGCCCTTTGTGCTTACACCTAAGACTAACACTTCAACTCTCAACCACTGCTATTTGATCATAACCGCGAGTTGTAGCGTTGAACTGGTTGCCGGGACCATGTCATTTATATTGGCCTATATTATAAAATAAAATAATAAGGCATAAACACTCATCTAGAGGCTTAAAAAACAGCGTGACTTTGGGACAAGTTTTCAAGCGACTCAATGATTTTTTTTATAGTTTAGTATACTTTAGTGTACAAAATAAATTTGTTTCGGTGAAAAAATATAGGCAGGAAGTGGATGCCCTTGTAGCGTCTCTAAAAATCATTAGAAGTCGAAAATTCAAAAACAAAGGCATTGAAAAACGCGTCGGTTGTATCGGTGGAATAAATTCTAGAAGAAAATGTAGAAAAATTATACGTTTTAAAATTGTTTTTCTATATGAATTCATTGATAACTTTTGATAATTTACTCAACATAAGCCCCCAAATCTATTCTCTTTCTACCAGGGTTGTTATGTTTAAAACATGTTTTAAAACAAATATTTTATTTTAATCATATTTTAAACAATTGTGTTTTAAACTACTAAAATTTTAACAGCATATTTAATTAGTTCATTATAGTTATATGTTGGTCTTTAAGATTTGTATGCATAGATCAATTAAAATCTCTAAAATAATTTAAATTTGTAGGTGTATATTAGCCAAATAAAATATTTTTCATAATAGTATATAATTTTTCGAGCACATAATTACGTTCGCATGATTACACGCTCGCCTACGGCTCGCGTGTAAACTTCATGCTCGCGTTTTATATCCATTATGTGCGAGTCAAATACGACGTTTTATCTACGACTTATAAATTCCATTTTATATCAACTATTTTAAATGTATTTGTCAATGATGGCGAGGCGAACTGTCACATAACTGTCATCCACGTTGGATTTGACATACTTTGACACTAGCGTTGTTTAATGATGACAGTTCGTCACTATTATACAACGCTAGGTCATTATAATCATTGGCGTGGATTATTTTAATAAACAGTCAAGTCAAGGACCAGATGAAAACATTCCGAACTTTAATAACAAGTGAACATTCCGAGAAACATTTAGTTGTCGTGTTGCTAAATTTTTCTGTGTTACTTTACCTGCATATTTTTATTATAGCAAAATAGACTATACAGGGTCCTGCAACTAAGCTCCCGTCTTCTGTAGCTCACTTACTCATTAAGCTAAGAGTTTGACATTTTGCAAGCTTACCCTGTACTTCAAGGTACAATTCAAGAAATTATTTTTTATTATACAGGGTGTTCCAACAATGTGCAAGGCGATGGTAATATATTTTTTTAAATTGCATGCTATAGATTTTTCTACACATTTGGAAGCCTTTTATGGTTGCCTACATATCACCAAAAATTTTATTGAAATCGGTTGAGTGACCACAGCGGAAAAAAATAAAAACCAAAAAAAAAAATGATTTTGCATCGTAGGCTTTAAAAATCAATAAAAACCACAAAATGCACCTCGTTAATAAAATTTTGCGACGCGCTTATTAAGTTAGATGTAATAGTCTCGTTAACCAAGTGACATTGATCCAAATTATACAGGGTGACCAAAATCGAGTGTCAAACTTCAAAGCGCGCTATTGTTCTTATTTTAAATTGGAAACCATAATTTTTTTTAGGTGAAACGATGCGGAATTAAAGAATAAATATTGTTTCCGAATACAACCCCATCACAATTCCCAATATTTTAAAAGTTATTCGCCAAAAACTCATTTTTCAACGTTTTCAACGGCAATTTTAGATAATAAATATCGTACGTGGCTTTGAAAAACAATTTATTTCATAAAAAATAATAGACGTATTTTAGATTTGAGTGTACTTAATTAAGTAGTTATTCAAATGCTAAATTTACTGCATAATTTACCTATCGCGGTAAGGACGGAAATGTGGCTATAGGTAAATTTTGCAGTAAATTTAGTAATTGAATAACTACTTAATTAAGTACAGTAAAATCTAAAATACCTCTCTGCGTTATATTTTATGTAATAAATTGTTTTACAACGCCACGTACGATATTTATTACCTAAAATTGCCGTTGGAAACGTTGAAAAATGAGTTTTTGGCGAATAACTTTTAAAATATTGGGAATTGTGATGGGGTTGTATTCGGAAACAATATTTATTCTTTAATTCCGCATCGTTTCACCTAAAAAAAATTATGGGTTGCAATTTAAAATAAGAACAATAGCGCGCTTTGAAGTTTGACAAGTTTGACACTCGATTTTGGTCATCCTGTATAATTTGGATCAATGTCACTTGGTTAACGAGACTATTACATCTAACTTAATAAGCGCGTCGCAAAATTTTATTAACGAGGTGCATTTTGTGGTTTTTATTGATTTTTAAAGCCTACGATGCAAAATCAATTTTTTTTGGTTTTTATTTTGTTCCGCTGCGGTCACTCAACCGATTTCAATAAAATTTTGGTGATATGTAGGCAACCATAAAAGGCTTCCAAATGTGTAGAAAAATGTATAGCATGCAATTTAAAAAAATATATAACCATGGCGTTGCACATTTTTGGAACAGCCTGTATAATAAAAAATAATTTCTTGAATTGTACCTTGAAGTACAGGGTAAGCCTGCAAAATGTCAAACTCTTACCTTAATGAGTAAGTGAGTTACAGAAGACGGGAGCTTAGTTGCAGGACCCTGTATATTGTTTAAATGATCATCTTCTATTCACAATGACAATTTTTGAAATTTATATAGTAATGAGTGATAAATCATTTTTTCCAGTAGCCTACCCGAGAGCAAGTTTTTCTTTTGGAAAATATGATCTTAAGGTTGTATGAACAATCTTCACTAATATAGTTGTTATATTAAAAAAAAACTTGGAAAACTGGGAGACCTGTAGATAATTTTGATTAAACGTTAAACACATGTTCTTTTATAACTATTTAATCATTCCAAACAACCGTCTTTCATCTTTGAATACTTCAAGTTTTGAAGTCCAAATTTCATCAAAACATAAATATACCATAGATTCTATAGAATATCGCCTGGACTTTTGACTTGTATTAACAAATACACTTCAAGAACTTGAAACCTGAAATCCACGATAACCATTCTCCAAATTATTACTGTAAACCTATCGTAAACCATCAATCCAAGTCAAACCATCCAATTATCTAAAACCCAATCTTCATACAAATGAAAACAAATAACAATCACCTCACTATACCATCTCAGCGTGGGCCTTTATTGTTCCTCAACGTGTGCTTTACTGCTAATTGATACACCACCTAAAATGGCACTATGCATCTTAGCTTGTCAATCTTTCACCTCAGCATAACCCCATAATTATACCATTATTCTACACCACTCTCATCACCATCTATTAAAATTGCGCAAACCCCAGATTTTGGCCCATCTAAATTTCACAACAAGGTGGGACGTACATGCATATCTTGTCTCCGAAATGTGTGTCAAAAATCGAAATATCAATCATCGCGTCTACAAACAAAAGAATTAAAAACGTTTCGCAAGTGGCAAAAAGCAAATTTGACGCAACAGCACGCAATAGTTCCGACTGAAAATTGAAGGTGTCGCGCGCACTACAAGATACATCATCAGATTTCTATTATGTTTGTTACGAATCGTGCATAATTTCGTCCGAGATGTGATTGCGAGGCATTGTTGTTCGACGCGGCGTTTGAACTTTTACGTAATTAATAATCTAAATTGGAATTTGCATTGTCGATGGGAGAGAGAATGGTATCGCAATAGTTTGTGCGGTTCGCACGTCAAATGTCAAAAATATCGCGCGAAACAAACGCGACGGGCCGAACTTTGATTGTGATTTGATTTGAGAATTCTGCGCGCGGTTAGGGTTGGGACGTTTCGAATGTAGGTTATGTTCGGTTATTAGATGGATGAATATAATAATTTTCGACCTTTCGAAATTGTTTCGTGTTGTCAGTGCGCCGCGTTAGAAACATGATATCACGTAGGCGTGATGTGGCAGATTTGTAATTGATTATCGCGGTAAATAGCTATTTGGATTGTTTTTTTAGAAAGTAATTTTTATATCCATAAGATAAAGGAAAAATGTCCCTGTAGATACATATCTATTTTTAATTTAACATTTTTCTCAAGTCTTTAATTGCGAATTTCGCCTGTAAATCAGACTGTTTCTTATTATTCTTATTATTTCTTATTATTAGTTGATCATTTTGATTGATATGTACTGGGATGCTGCTTTCAATGCCCTCAAAAATTTAAACATATTTTAAGTAAAGTGCTACCGGATTTCCTAAAAGTTTGTCCATGGCATTGATTTTGAACGCAACTTTTTCAAAAACCTTACATGATAAGAACTTTTTTCCCCTAAAATTGTACTTGTATTGAGAGCAAATAAATCTATTGAAAACAATTATGCACTTTGCATTAACAAAATCCCAATCCTTTTTACTTTATCATACACAATATGAGATTTTAGCGGAAATTGGTCTTTATGGGTCCCCTGAACATTTTTGACCAAGGTACAAAAAAATGTCTCTGTGTGTGTGTATGTGTGTATGTGTGTGTGTAAACGATTTTTGTGGCGACGATTCCGGAGAAACTACTAAAGGTATCTGGACGAAAGTTCATATAATAAGTTTTATGACCAAACTTAGGGCTGAAAAGCTTTTGGTTCAAAAGGGTCCAAAGGAACTGGCTATTTACTCTTAGCATTTTTCAACGATTTTGCAAATGAGCCGTCATTTCTGTAATTTCGTCTAAATAGATAAATAATAAATTAAAGTAGAGGAAATTTTGTATAATTTATGTCTATAACACATTTTGGTAAAATTAATAGTTTAGCTGCAGGAGCAAATTCTATTTGATCGAAATCGTGTCTACATTAATAGTAGGTAGCCAGGAAATTTTGAAACTTTTGACAGTAATCAGAACGTCAGCGGTTGCGAAACCGCTGACGAAATTCAACACGCAAATGCATGGAGAATGTGATGAGGAGGAGAAACACGCGCGCACGTACGCTATGTGAAACAATATTGAAACAGCTTGGTGTTTCCATGGTGTTTACAAAGTCAATGTGTATTTCAAGTGCGGATTGCGGATAGCAATATTGTTATGCATTTTTCAAGGATTTTGCAAATGAGCCGCCATTTCTGTAATTTCGTCAAAATAGTTAAATAATAAATTAAAGTAGAGAAAGTTTTGTATAATTTATGTCTATGACATTTTTTGGTAAAATTAATAGTTTAGCTGTAGGAGCAAATTCTATTTGATCGAGATCGTGTCTGCATTAATATAGGATTTGCCAGATATATTTATTCTAATGTACAGTAGGTAGTGTTAAAGGCTGATTTTGTGACAATACCTACTGTCAATATCTGTCAAATCCTGGCTTATTCGTTTTACTGTAACGCAAACACGATCGATCTCGATAGAATCTCATGCAGCTAAACTATTAATTTTATATATTGTATGATAAAGTCATGTGCCTGGCCACATCAGATTTTTTCCAGAGTATTCAAGATTCCTATACAATTTCGAAATGTCATTTTGTTAATAAATTTCGTAAGTAACATCACACAATTTGAACATCATTGCGTATAGAAAAAAGAATGGTCTAGCAATTTTTTTTGTAAAAAGTGCTATATACTCTCCGATTTGAAAAACAAAAGTTGACATATCTAGAATTACAATGTTACAACTCTTAGTTACTTCCAAGTTACACCCAAAAGTGCAAATATTAATTTACATTTTTAGGTGATATTGAACACGTGTGGGATCAGCTTCACCGATGTGTTCGCAAGCGACCTAATCCAACACTAACAATACAGGAACTGATACAAGCCCAAGTGCTCGTGGAAACAGTGTATGTACTATGAAATAAGTAACAAATACGTTAGTTGAGTTGAAATTACATAAAACACTGAACACCCTTGTTAAAAAATGACTTCAAATTACTCTGTCAATGGGATTAAAGTCACAGCTTTGACGCATCTTTTATTCAGTTTAAATGAGCTTGCAACATTGTCGCTTCAGAAGTTATTGCAGTATACAATTGCAATCGGATCACATGTCAGATGCTCAACGAATCAAAACATAAATATTAATGATTTCATATACCTATATGTATGTATACAAACCCATCCTCTTGGACCGGTTATCACCGAATGCCCACAAAAATGAATACCGGTAAATCATGATCACACGATAACGATACTGACCACCGTGATACCCAAACAAGTGTATAATATACACAAGACTTCGGACCTGGGTCTAAAGGAAGTTTACATTTCAATTAAAATATGTCCGAATTTAAATAATAATGAAGGGACAATATCCGAGAAGAGTTGATACCGAATCTCATCAGGTGCACGGAGAGCGAGGCAATCACTGATACCCGTATAAAAGTTATGAATAATTTTGCGTAGATGGATGGCCCAATCTGGTCGCTCCTGGTGTGTCGAAGATGACTTCTCATCTCCTACCATCAGATTAGACTTAATACCTCTTAGTCTCCATACCGGGAGCAGGCAGCCGATTTGTTGCCCCGGACTTATCTGATCGAATTAAATTAGATGTCTTGTATTATTTATTTACTTATAGATGAATACGTGCGTACAAAATACGTACTACTAGAGATATATATGTACAGAGTACGTGGTTATCCGTGATGACAAATGAATCTCCTGTCTTCTAGGAAAGAAATATTAACAATTTTGGATGTGGTTTACTATTTTGCAGTCCAGGCAATAGATTTAATTGTAGCACCCTATTACTATTGTTGTTCAGAGAGATGATTTCTTATTGACTGTGCAGAAATCAAGGCTGAAAAATATACTATACCTACTGATGAAACATGATAACAGAACTATTATCTCTAGACCATTTCTGTACGCAGATGAAAAAAAAAATCGTTGTCAGTAAGAAATTTTATTGATGTCATATACCCATTACTATTGAATAACAGCAAAGAAACTTTAATTTGAATAAACAATTTTGGTTAGTTATATCAAAGCTGCAATTTGCTTGATACAGCAAAATATTTATTTGTTAATAACATGTATTGTTGTAGTCCAAAGAAATATTATATTGTAAGTAATATTGTGTAAGGTTGGGTACTTAGATTAATCAGCTCACATTGTTAGGAGAGCCCTCTTACGACTAGAAACTAAAGCTCCACCTATCGACTTCCTTCACACTATTTTCAAAACAACGACTTTCTTAAATCAAAACAAGAGATTTCTTAAAGCAAATTGGTTGTTACAAAATCATCAAAAAATGTGTTTATTTGAATCAAAACTGTAAGAAACTGAGTTGTGTCTTATAAACATTAATACAATATTTCTTTAGGGCCAACATATTTTTTTCAGAAATGGATTCTTTGATTCAAAATTGTTTTATTTTAGTAGTAATTTATTTATGGTCACAACACCACTTAATATTAATCATGCATAAACTGCACAATTCATTCACCTTAAGGCAAGGAGTGCCCTTTGCTCTTCTTAAACAAATGTCTGCGTTGCTAAATTATGCAAAAGAATATTCATGATCGAGACACAATTTAAACATTGGCGCATATCCGCGCTCTTCGGTACAATAAAGGCATCGCTTACTTCCCCTTTCGAGATATCAACGAAATGAGTTATGGGGTCTCGCTCGCTTTGCTTATTTTATGCAAATGAAGACGTGTACAGAAGAAACCCGACGCGAAAAAAGTCGAGCCGCAACAACGGCCGCCGCTCGCATAAATCAAAATATCGATTATATAGTTTAAAATCTACAAGTATAAATAATGTCCCACACTAAATGCGTTCGTATTTACAGAGTAATTGGAGAGCAGCTATAATTAAACTACTTCGACGACAGTGATTTTTATTTGCGCTGATTAAATATTCGATTTTTTAAATCGTCCTGTAGGTTCGTCGTCTCGACTAGCGTCGATGTCTCCACTTAAAATTGTAGTATTTTGAAATCTTTTTAAGCGTTTCTGATTCATCAGACAATTCTGAATCGATTGGGCTCTATTTATCTCTATGGAAAATTTCATTCTTTTCGAGTTATTGAAAAAAGTATCCAAATAATTTTAATTCCAACAGTCAATCTCTTTTATAGATCTTCCGCATAATTGTGTGTGTGTGTGTGTTCAGGATGGTTGAAGAGTTGACTGAAAGTAATTGACAGGTAAAAGTATTCCATCCATGCGGCGGTGATATAAAATATTCCGCTTAGCGAAAGAAAAAAAATATCTAGATTAATGATAATGGACCGAGAAGTACGGTAAAGCGGCGACATTTTCACATATTAGTCCGAACGCACTCTTATGTGCCGGTACGTGATCACTTTCTACCTACACAACGTTTGCCGGCAAAAAGCTGCTCTTGCGCCTGGACAGGACTGAAGATTTCTCTAAAGTACGATCCAATTAATTGTGGGTGTACTTCTTCTTCGTATTTAGAAAGCTATTCTCATCTTTACTGCAGTTTATAATCAATCGTATATGTGAAGTGCATGCATGAAAACGTGAGAACAACCAATAAAAATAAATTCTGCGATGAACAAAATTGCTATTGGCCTAGTGAAAAATTCATATTTTATTTAAAGTTTTACTTCCCTTGTCCATGGCATGAAAATAAAAATTAATGAATGTGTATATAAATGTATCCGGATATTTTAATCATTAGATATTTCACTTCATATTTACCTACGTTTTCCATTTCCTTTTAATATTTTCGACATGGCTTGTATTGTTGATTTATAAAATAATACAGTAGGTACTAAAAGTTTACAAGGAAACACGGTTTTGTTTTATTTTATACAGAGTGTTTCAGAAATAATGGCTAATCTTGAAGGAAAAAGTTTTAATATCATTTTTACAACTACGATGAACACTGAAATAAACCACACGCACCGGCATTCGGAACGATTTTTGAAAATTTTTGGCTATTTTCAGCAAGATTAAAAAAAAGTTATTTTTGCGTTGCCTTGGTGATAAAAATTGACGATCGATATGGTTTTGTGTTCAGAATGTCATGCTGATTGAAAATATCATACAAAGAATACAGGGTGCCATTTAAAATTTCAATGATGTCATTTCCGGAAAAACCGGAAGCCATATTAAGCTCAAGAGTATCAAAAACAATGGCATTTTTTGTCTAGTAACACTCTCCCAAATTTCATTCGTCCAGCTTTATAAACAACAAAACTAAACGGGAGTACCTATTGCGTAGGTCACCCGGTATAGTTAACATATGTTTCTTTAATTTTAAAATTTATTGTTGTTTTAATAATAAATAATTATCGTAATTTGATTTGATTAATATGTTTGATATAAACATATAAGTACATATGAACTTAAATCACACCCTGTGTAATGGATTAAGTTTGGTGCAAAAGTATGGTAAATTGGCAAGTTGACTGGCCACACTTTATTGTTTGTTGTTTACAGAACAAAAAAAAAGTAAAATTTACTGAAAATGAACAACACGGTTTTAGTAGAAAAAAAAATCAGTCAGCTCTTATTGAAACACTGCAAGAATACAACAAAATTATTAACTCATCAAAAAGAAAATCAGTCATAGCTTTCACTCTAAATTATTTTCCACGTGAGCACGCTCACATATGTGTCATCCACGTTCACATCCAATTGGAGTCGGCATCATATAACTGAATCTAAGATCCAATTAAGGTGAGCAAGATTTAATACACTTTTGTAACCCTAGGGGGATATTTCATTAACTCTACTCAAGCGAGCCGCGTACAGTGTGTTATAGGTAAGTCTTAAGTGGGACAAAAAGGCCGTTTAAATAATTCATCGAGACGCCCAATAAATAACGCAAACACGCGAATTAATTAATTTAATGTGCGCGTCACTTGTTAGCTTCTTAGCTCATGTTACGAACTGAAATTCGGAATTCTGCCTGAACTTGTTTCTTATAGCTGGGACAATTAGTTTTTGCGAAAAATTTAGATTTAGGTCACAGAAAGTTAATTTTTATTGGGAAATATTTGTGGTTCTCCTCTGAGAATCTTCAAATCCTTTGAAGATTTATTTCGGATTTTCTTTTTGTTTTGATTTGGATTACCTACTCTTAATTATCTTTTGGGTTTTGGAATTTCTTTTGTTCGGCATTTTCTGGAGTTAGTATTTTGTTTTTCTCGTTGCATAGACGTTATTCTTTCTGCGTCTGTGGTTAATAATTATAGAGCTGTCGGACTTTACCAGTCTGGTTTCAACTTTTACATTACAAGTAATTTGTTTTCGAAAGAAATTATTGTATTGACTAAATATTATTGGAAAAACGAGTAATTAAACATCTTTACCGTTTTGTTTTTCTTCCACAGTATACAAGAAAAAATTCAACATATTTATCATAATACATATTATAGTCATACAAAGTCACACAAAGTTAATTTTTATTGGGAAATAATTGTGGTTTTATTATTCTCCTCTGAGAATCTTCAAATCCTTTGAAGATTTATTTCGGATTTTCTTTTAGTTTGGATTTGGATTACCTACTCTTAATTTTCATTTGGGTTTTGGAATTTGTTTTGTTCGGCGTTTTTTGGAGTTAGTATTTTGTTTTACTCGTTGCATAGACGTTATTCTTTCTGCGTCTGTGGTTAATAATTATAGAACTGTCGGACTTCACCAGTCTAGTTTCAACATTTACATTACAAGTAATTTGTTTTTGAAAGAAATTATTGTATTGACTAAATATTATTGGAAAAACGAGTAATTAAACATCTTTACCGTTTTGTTTTTCTTCCACAGTATACAAGAAAAAATTGAACATATTTATCATAATACACATTATAGTCATACAAAGTCACACAAAATTAATTTTTATTGGGAAATAATTGTGGTTTTATTATTCTCCTCTGAGAATCTTCAAATCCTTTGAAGATTTATTTCGGATTTTCTTTTAGTTTTGATTTGGATTACCTACTCTTAATTTTCATTTGGGTTTTGGAATTTGTTTTGTTCGGCGTTTTTTGGAGTTAGTATTTTGTTTTACTCGTTGCATAGACGTTATTCTTTCTGCGTCTGTGGTTAATAATTATAGAACTGTCGGACTTCACCAGTCTAGTTTCAACATTTACATTACAAGTAATTTGTTTTTGAAAGACATTATTGTATTGACTAAATATTATTGGAAATACGAGTAATTACAAATCTTTACCGTTTCTTTTTCTTCCACGGTATACAAGAAAAAACTCAACATATTTATCATAATACACATTATAGTCATACAAAGTCACACACAGTTAATTTTGATTGGGAAATATTTGTGGTTTTTATATTCTCCTCTGAGAATCTTCAAATCATTTGAAGATTATTTCGGATCTTCTTTTAGTTTTGATTTGGATTACCTACTCTTAATTTTCATTTGGGTTTTGGAATTTGTTTTGTTCGGCATTTTTTGGAGTTAGTATTTTGTTTTTTGCGTTGCATAGATGTTATTCTTTGCCTGCGTCTGTGGTTAATAATTATAGAGCTATCGGACTTTATCAGTCTGGTTTCAACATTTACATTACAAGTAATTTGTTTTTTAAAGAAATTATTATATTGATTAAAAATTATTGGAAAAACGAGGAATTAAACATCTTTACCGCTTTTTTTCTTCCACAGTATACAAGAAAAAATTCAACATATTTATCATAATACACATTATAGTCATACAAAGTCACACAAAGTTAATTTTTATTGGGAAATAATTGTGGTTTTAATATTCTCCTCTGAGAATCTTCAAATCCTTTGAAGATTTATTTCGGATTTTCTTTTAGTTTGGATTTGGATTACCTACTCTTAATTTTCATTTGGGTTTTGGAATTTGTTTTGTTCGGCGTTTTTTGGAGTTAGTATTTTGTTTTACTCGTTGCATAGACGTTATTCCTTCTGCGTCCGTGGTTAATAATTATAGAACTGTCGGACTTCACCAGTCTAGTTTCAACATTTACATTACAAGTAATTTGTTTTTGAAAGAAATTATTGTATTGACTAAATATTATTGGAAAAACGAGTAATTAAACATCTTTACCGTTTTGTTTTTCTTCCACAGTATACAAGAAAAAATTGAACATATTTATCATAATACACATTATAGTCATACAAAGTCACACAAAATTAATTTTTATTGGGAAATAATTGTGGTTTTATTATTCTCCTCTGAGAATCTTCAAATCCTTTGAAGATTTATTTCGGATTTTCTTTTAGTTTTGATTTGGATTATCTACTCTTAATTTTCATTTGGGTTTTGGAATTTGTTTTGTTCGGCATTTTTTTGAGTTAGTATTTTGCTTTTCTCGTTGCATAGACGATATTCTTTCTGCGTCTGTGGTTAATAATTATAGAGCTGTAGGACTTCACCAGTCTGGTTTCAACATATACATTACAAGTAATTTGTTTTTGAAAAAAATTATTGTATTGACTAAATATTATTGGAAAAACGAGTAATTAAACATCTTTGCCGTTTTTTTTTCTTTCACAGTATACAAGAAAAAATTTAACATATTTATCATAATACACATTATAGTCATACAAAGTCACACAAAGTTTATTGGGAAATATTTGTGGTTTTATTATTCTCCTCTGAGAATCTTCAAATCCTTTGAAGATTTATTTCGGATTTTCTTTTAGTTTTGATTTGGATTACCTACTCTTAATTTTCATTTGGGTTTTGGAATTTGTTTTGTTCGGCATTTTTTGGAGTTAGTATTTTGTTTTTCTCGTTGCATAGACGTTATTCTTTGTCTGCGTCTGTGGTTAATAACTATAGAGCTGTCTGACTTCACCAGTCTGGGTTTCAACATTTACATTACAAGTAATTTGTTTTTGAAAGAAATTATTGTATTGACTAAATATTATTGAAAAACGAATAATTAAACATCTTTACCGTTTCTTTTCTTCCACAGTATACAAGAAAAAATTCAACATATTTATCATAATACACATTATAGTCATACAAAGTCACACAAAGTTAATTTTTATTGGGAAATATTTGTGGTTTTATTATTCTCCTCTGAGAATCTTCAAATCCTTTGAAGATTTATTTCGGATTTTCTTTTAGTTTTGATTTGGATTACCTACTCTTAATTTTCATTTGGGTTTTGGAATTTGTTTTGTTCGGCATTTTTTGGAGTTAGTATTTTGTTTTTTCGTTGCATAGACGTTATTCTTTGTCTGCGTCTGAGGTTAATAATTATAGAGCTATCGGACTTTACCAGTCTGGTTTCAACATTTACATTACAAGTAATTTGTTTTTGAAAGAAATTATTGTATTGACTAAATATTATTGGAAAAACGAGTAATTAAACATCTTTACCGTTTTTTTTTCTTCTACAGTATACAAGAATAAATTCAACATATTTATCATAATACACATTATAGTCATACACATGCTTAAAAGGTCATCTTAATCTCGAACGCGACCACGGATTTCATGTCGTGTAAAAGCTCTATTTGAGAGAGAGATTATTATTATACAGCACCTCTTCGCGGTCACATGTACCGTACTACTACGGATTATTTATCAGCAACATTAATACTTAACGACTCTAATGCACGCGCTGCCTTGGAATAGTTTTAATGCGATAATAACGACCAACGGAGTCCATTCCTAACCCGTAGTGTGGTGTGGAAATTATGCTTATGGTCTTCTCTGTGCTCCATAAACACTAATCAAAATGTGTCCCCCATAATGCAGTTAATGGGTTTGTTGGGTCAACCAGGTCGACAATATTAACGTTAAGCTTGCTTTTACTTTAAATAAATTTTAGTTCATTACAATTTGTCTATGTAAAACTAAAGAAAATTGTCAACTTTCACAGCTATCAACGTGATTGTGTAAATATGGGCTTATAGCCCATATTTTGCAAATGCAAACTTAACACCTTTAGACTGAAAAACTAAAGCAAAAGGAAATCGAAAATGTTTGTTATTGATGCCTCTAAACTATGTCATCAGTTCGTTCACTGAATACTGTTCATCCATACTAACTTGATAGCTGGCTAATTTCCATAAAACTCAACAAAAAAAACTCTCACATACGAATAAATTTGTACAATATTCGTCTGTGATTTCGGGCCGTCAAAGTTGCACTGCAGCAGCGAATGCATCGTACATTGATGCATCTCCACATATCATTTTCCAACACGTGAAAATCTTCTTCTTTGGGGACTTGCAGAAGTCACTGTATCTTATCAACAACGGCAGTATTGTGGACATTTATAAAACAAATTTTGACGACACTGCTTCATTTTCAAATTTTCTTTTCAATTCATCAACGGGTGAGATTTTAAAAGTATTGCCTAAAAAGCCATAACAAAGATAACTAACCTCTGCAACGCAGCATTTAGACTTAAATATGTGCCATCTGTTTGGAAAACTGCGGAGGTAGTGATGATTCCCAAGCCAGGAAAACCACCAAATGAAGCATCCTCCTACAGGCCAATTTCTTTACTGCCCACATTGTCAAAACTGTTTGAAAAGCTACTTGCAAAACGACTTAAGTCAATCTTAGATGACCCACTCATCAGTTTGGATTCAGAAACAAACATTCCACAATTGATCAGGTGCACAAAATAACAATGATCACAGAAAGAAGTTTAGAAGAAAAAAAAAGTATGCTCCTCCATATTCCTGGATGTGGCAAAAGCCTTCGACAAAGTTTGGCACGAAGGTCTACTCTATAAGCTGGATCGGCTACTACATTTCGAGTATAGCAAATTATTAGCATCATATCTTTCTGCCAGATACTTCCGTATAAAGCAAGATGATGAGCACTCAACCCTCCAATGTATTAAAGCTGGAGTACCACAAGGTTGGCCCAATTCTTTACCTTCTATATACACATGATCTTCCGCAACCAGATGGTGTTACCGTTGACACGTTTGCTGATGACACTGCTATCATGGCAGTAGATACAAATGTTGAAGGACCAACAGTAAAACTGCAGAATGCTGTCAACGATATTAGTGATTGGATGCAACGATGGCTAATTACATTGAAGGAAACCAAATCCGTTCACATAAACTTTACCAACAAGCGAATACAATACGTTCCAGTTACAATAAATATCACCACCGTACCCTACTCGAACACGGCAAAATACCTCGGTATGACGCTAGACAGCAAGCTCCGCTGGAAAGCACATGTTAAAAAGAAACGAGAAGAACTGGACATAAGATACAAAAAAAATTTACTGGCTTATTGGTAGGAAGTGGTCTTTATCGACATATAATAAACCCCTACTTTACAAACAGATACTTAAACCTGTGTGGACCTATGGTATCCAACTGTGGGGCTGCACTAAGCCAAGGAATATCACCATCAGTCAACGCTTCCAAAATAAGGTGCTAAGAAATATCGTGGGTGCACCTTGGTCTATAAGAAACAGAAATCTCCACAGGTATCTTGAAATGGAATTAGTAACGAACGAAATTGGAAAGATTGCAGAGAATCATCAGAACAGACTTCTCCAGCACACGAATGTCGAGTCAATCCAGCTTCTTGACAATTGTGACAGTGTGCGAAGACTCAAAAGAACCAAACCTTTTGAGTTGGTGAAGTGAAGTTAAAAAAACAGAGCACAGTGTTACGTGAGTGATAGTTGATAAGTGAACAAAGGCAGAGCAACGTGCAGTGTGTGAAGTTTAAAGCGTCAGCATCCAAATTAAATTTAAGTTACACCAATGGGGAACACTTTTTATACGTCACAATTTAGGTTAGATTAATATAGCTAGATAGTCAATATAGCTAGTATTAGAAAGTCGCAGCATCTAAATTTAACAAAACTGTAAAACTCAATACAATATGATATTTAGTAAGAACTAACTTAAAGTAAACTATTATTTTAAGGAGAATAATTATATTTTTTTATTTAAATTAGGAAAATATTACCCGTAAAGAAAATGTTGGGTTTGGTTTCTTCCCTATCTTTAAAGTTCTACAAAATCCAATTGTACTACTAGGTTCGTTGTATAAATGTGTCCCTAGTATTGTCTGAAATACAGATCAATTAGCTTATGGAAAAAAATGAGCTCAAAATATAAAATAAATATATTTGTTAAATAAAAAGAGACATTAAAATAATTTTAACCGTTTTCGTTTCTCTTTAAATAATAACATCATAAAAATCGACAAATATATAAACACAACAAGCAAATAACGTATAATTTTCCAAATAACTTCTTTTATAGACATGCTCATCTACAGGTGTCTCAACAGTGCGATCTCGGAAGATTGTACCTCTGTTAATGAAGATATTTTAAAACTGATTTCACTCATATATACAGAACTCCGAGGCGCATATTTTAAAATTATTATCGTGTATACAGAGTGTTCCATAAGGTAGTACCAACTCAAACTTATGCTTTTTAAATGGAACAACCTATATTTCGGCACTATTTTAAATTCCTCGTTAAATTTGACGCCAATGAAACATAATATTACCTACACTACACTTTATACTAAACTTTATACTTTGATTTATTGGCATTTTTATGGAAAAACAGCAGGTGGTGATATTGTTAGGGTTGCTAAGTTAGATTTGCATTATTTTGGGAAGTATGGCGAAGTTTTCCCAGAAAGAACTAATTGACATGGTATGGGTTTTTGGCGAATGGAACAAAAATGCTTTATTGGCAAGTAAAGTTGACAGATACCACTGACAGATACCTTAACAACTTCTTTAGCACAGTTTTTCAGAGCCTACAAGTATAAGTAAACTTTTATTTCAAATTATAACTTTAAATTCCAGAAGTAATAGAATGTTTTATTTTATGAAATTATGCGAGAACACAGTACTTTAGGTAAATACTTAACTGGTTTAATTGTTAATATAAGTGTAGAAGCACTTATTGATAGAAAAATCGATTTTTTATTGAGAAGACTAGCTATCTCAGCAGTGCCAGTGGTTTATTTTAGTACTAGTGTGTACTAGCACTTTCGTGTGCAGAACAATGCGTAGAATTCAAAAAAATAATTGACAAATATTCGTATACTTGGCAAAAATTTGATATTTTCCAACTATACGAATGTGAACCCCCGGTTTAAAACGTACAGCAAATGTTGCGTTTAGAAATTCTGAATCAATCCATTATACATGGTAACGTTGGCACCCATTAGCATTTATTTGATGCCGGTGTCCAGTCATGCAGAAACAATTCCCACAATTCTAATAGACTTAACGCAAGAAGTTATAATTAATTGCATTTTTAAGACAATTCGTTCTCCGATATTGCCTCGTTCACCTTCATTTTTATGTATGTATGTATATGTGAGTGAGTGCGTATATGACTTATCTGGCATTTATGGCCTCTATTTATTATTGGTAGCCAAGCACTACGGTAAATTTTACAGAATTACCACTGCCTACAAGCGAGCGATGTGTATTTATCGTTTAATTTATTGATATTAGAACGGATTGCTGAGCGCGTATTTTTATTATACACAATTTCAACGAGGTTACCCATTATTCGATTTCTATGATACGATTACATCATATATGTATGTTATGCCTTTGTTTGTCAAGTCGATAATAAATTCGAAAATTCTATACATTATTTCCCAGATTTGGTTAAAAATGAAAGGTAACTTAAAACTTTAAAATCGAAAAAAATCAAATATCTGTGATCAGAGAACCACATTCATTATCAAGCTAAGACAAGCCTGTCAGCTAACGCGGAAACAAATCGTTTTCTCTATCATTATAAATCTATGTAATGCATAATAAATTAATGTCAACAACGGTCTTCTCCGTGTGTCCCAGAGGTGTGTTGTATTGCGTGTGGTCATTAATAAGTTTTATGTCGCGATTAAAATGAATGTAAAAGACGAATCAGGATTGCGCAATTAACAGTTGAAACCGATACGGATCATTTTCGTATTAAGCAGCAGTAGTGTACTTTAAATGCTTTTTAATTTGTGTTTTGTCGTAATTTGTCATTCGCTATTTGCTATTATAAGTGTGATTATACCTGAAAATGTTTATTTTATGTGTGAAACCCCATCATATACAATATCATATTTATGTTTTAGTCCATGAAAATCATAAGGCACAATGATGTAAATGTTGTCTAAAAAATAATAGAATTTGTTTGTTTTATAAGGCCTGTCTTATGATACCTAACACAATATGCTTTGCCTATGCTGATGCTAAACATGAGACCATCTATCAACAAAGCTCAGGAGGTTTTTGCAATACATTAACTGACAAAGAAACTAACTGACCTTTAAATACCTATAAAATATTATTAGACTTGGTTAAATAACTAATCAATTACACTAATCGATTGAAGGAAGATAAATGGATAGCGATTTGCATACAATAAAATTAAGTGCAGGTATTATTTCATACTGTGTTATTATAAGTAGCAACAATACTGGGATGTTTTCTTTAAAGCTCAGAGTTATACAATTATATATTTTCGGAATAGATATTTATATAACGGAAATGTTAATCGTTCCGCAATTATCATATATATTAATTAAGCGGCTTAATGGTGTCCAGACACGCTTTTCTTTCATGCATAGATTCGATGTCTGGTCGCATTTCTGCACCAGTTATCGTTACATTTTATGGCAAGATCTGAGAAAGTATTTAGAGCACAGACGACGATACGATAAGTTATCACCTTGATGCGGAGATAATTTATCATCTTTTTTTCGGTTTCTCTTGGCTTGTATTAACGATCGAACAACTTTTACTCCATTGGACAATGCCACAAACCCAAACAATATGAGTATATTAAAAATTATATTCTTTGATGACATACATATACCCACATAATTGAACTTGTTTTAAATCTATCACCATATGATAATTTGTATATTATTTGACGAGCACATACGTGCGAGTCAAATACGACGTTTCATCTACGACTCATAAATTCAATTTTATGTAAAATATTTTAAATGTATTTGTCAATGATTGCGAGGCGAACTGTCAAATAACTGTCATACACGTAGGTTTTGACAGATTTTGACACTAGCGTTGTTAAATGGTGACAGCTCGTTCAAATAATGAGGTCATTATTATACAACGCTAGTATCATTATAATCATTGCAGCGTATAATGTTGGTGATTATACAGGGTTAGACAAAAATTACCGGAACACCTAAATAACTTTCCAACGATAAGGAATTTAAAAAAAAAATTAAACAAAAGATTTTTACTTTAAACCATCGTTCAAATATATTTTTAATATAGAATTTTCGTAATATTTTTTTTTCAAATGGAACATGCTGTATATTTTTACATTTTGTAATTTTAGGACTAATTCTCAACATATTTTATTAAAATAAACTTTTTATAAAATGCATCATTTTTGAGTGTTAACCAATTAATTCAAATCTGTCATAATTACCACAACACCTACATAACTCCCCAACCGTAAAAACTTTCAAAAAGCATTCAAACAAACGTTTTTTGACATTAAACAAGCTATCATTAAAATATGCTCTTAACGTACAGGATGTTCAATTTATCGTAAAAATTTGGTAACCTTTTCTTTTTCAAATGGAATACCCTGCATATTTTTAGATTTATAATTCTAAGACTAATTGTAAACATTTTTATGGGAATAATTTTATTATAAGTTTCATAATTTTTTGGTTTTAAGCAATTAATCAAAACTCCTGAACTTCAAATTAAGAATATTTTCCCACATACTTACCAATTTATTTTAATCAAACGGATAAACTATTTCTTCTCGTTTGGTACATTAATTTTATTAAATTTAGAAACTTTGGACATGTTACATCACGTATTAGACAATTTTTGCCTGCGACAGTTGGTGTCTACTCAAGTGTCTACTGGTAGCCACATTGTGGTTATGTATAGTTAATAATAATTATGATGACAAGGAAGAAACATGGTCCTTTAGAGCCCAAAAGAACAATTTGAAAATAGTGATGATTGGTTTATTGATTCAGGTGCGACTTGTCACATGACAAATAACCGAAATGTATTTGACACCTTCAAACCTGACAAAGATTATGTATATCTGGCAAATGGGTACAAATTACCTTCATTTGGTATAGGCACAGTTAAGATTCGTCCAAAATATTCCAAGAAAGACAGTTTACTAAAGGATTGTATGTACGTACCAGATTTGAAAGGGAACCTACTGTCCGTTAAGAAGACAACAGAAGCAGGGTTTACAGTAACATTTAGTGCAACACATGTAATTATTACAAATAAGATAAATCAAAATGATAAACTAGAGATTGAAACCAATTAACAATTGTACAATATTGAAACTGAACAAAAGGTTACTCACAAAAATTTGGACAAGATTTTAAAGAAGTATATGCACCTGTTATTTCAGCAACAACTTTTAGATTATTACTGAACATTGCAAGTAAAAATGGTATGCATATAAAACATATCGATGTAAAGACAGCATTTTTGAATGGCAATTTAAATGAAGAAATATATATGAAACAACCCCAAGGTTTTGAAGAAGTGGGAAAAGAGCATTTAGTTTGTCGATTAAATAGAAGTATATATGGTCTGAAACAAGCAGCAAGGTCATGGAATACCAAAATAAATGATATATTAATAGCATACGGATTTAGAAGGGGATTATGTGATAACTGCATATATACTAAGATGATAAATGGAAAAATCACTTATGTATAAATATACGTTGACGATATTCTAATTTCAAGTAAACTGAAGGAAAACATAACTATGGTACAAGAAGAATTATGCAATAATTTTGAAATTAGTGATTTAGGAGATATCAAAAACTATTTAGGGATAGAAGTAAATAAAATTAATAATTGCTACTGTATTAAACAGACAAAATGTATAGAAAAATTACTAATGGAGAATGAGATGTCAATTTGCAAATCATCCAGAATACCAATGGATCCTGGTTTTTATAAATATTGCAATAATAGTCCAAAATTGGGATCTGAAAACAAATACAGAAAACTAATCGGAGGATTGCTATATTTGAGTGTACATTCAAGACCGGATATTACAGCAAGTGTGCATATTTTAGCGAGAAGCGTTAGCTCTCCGTCTCAAGCACACTGGATAGAAGCTAAACGGATTCTTAGATACCTGAAGGCAACAAAGACATATGGGTTAAAACTTAATGTAATGAAAAATGAAATGAATAAACTTAGTGGATACGTAGATTCGGACTGGGCAGGAGATACAACCGATAGAAAATCAACGTCAGGCTATATATTCAGTTATAATGGTAGTACTATTAGTTGGATGTGCAGAAAGCAAAATTGCGTTTCATTGTCATCAACTGAAGCAGAATATATAGCACTAACAGAAGCAGTCCAAGAAGCGAAATGGCTAAAGCAACTTATAAATGATTTTAATGAAGAAGTACTAGAAGTAAGTATGCACGAAGACAACCAGGGTTGTCTTAAAATGTTAGATTTAAATAAAGGGGGAAAAAGAACCAAGCATATTGATATCAAGTATGATTTCATTCGGGACATAAAGTTAAAAAATGAAATAACTTTTAAGTATTGTACAATAGAGACAATGTTAGCAGATATGTTCACAAAGCCTTTGAATTATATTCGTTTATCAAGATTGGTTAAAGAAATTGGAATGGTAGATTTGAAAGATCGAGAAGGGGTGTTGGAGTGAAGCGATCTACAAATTAATGTACTACGTTGTTATAGTTATGAAACATGATATAAATGTACTTGTCAATTAGAACTTGTAAAAAGTCATAAAAGTAAATAAAAATAATTGAAAATATACTAGAATCTCAACAATGCATTTTATAAAAGGAGTATTTTAATAAAATATGGTTTAGAATTAGTCCTAAAATTACAAAATGTAAAAATATACAGGGTGTTCCATTTGAAAAAAAAGTTTACGAAATTTCTATACGAAAATTTTTTTTTTTTGTTTTTTTTTTTAAATTTCTTACCGTTGGAGAATTATTTTGGTGTTCCGGTAATTTTGGCTAACCCTGTACAGCCATAGATACGTATGCAATGAACTTATTATATGTGAGTCGTAGATAACAGTATATTATTTGAAAAATACATAATTAAGTATATAAATTGCGAGCATGAAGTTTATATGCGAAGCGTAGGCAGGCGTGTTAACATCCGAACAATTTATATCCGCTATGTGCGAGTCAAATACGACGTTTCATCAATGAGTCCTAAATACCATTTCATAAAAATATTGGCAAAATGTTTGTCAATGATGGCGAGGCAAACTGTCACATAACTGTCATCCACGTAGGCTTTTGACTGACTTGACAGCGCTTTCGTATAACGATGACAGTTAGTTTGAATAATGAATCATCGGTGTGTATTATAGTAAGGATTATATAGTCTTAGATACGTATGTAATGAACTTATTATACGAGTCGTAGATAAAAGAGTTTCCTCTTTCTTGAATAATTCTAAACCAACCAGAAATTTTTATTGCCGACTTGTATATGAGCAGATTTGAAACCAATGTAAAGTCTATAGCACCATATTTCCCTAAGACTTGGGTTAGGTATGTCGACGATATTTTTGCCATTTTTGACACCAAGAAGTGCAGTATTCAAGATTTTCTTCTCGTTTTGAATTCTAAGTTCAACACCATTAACTTTACTGTAGAACAAGAAGTTAACGGCCAACTTCCATTTTTAGATACTCTGGTAGTCAGGAATAGCAAAAATATAATAGAAATTGACGTGTATCGGAAAGATACTACCACAATCAGGTTTATCCCTAATGATTCGCAGCATCCTTTTCAACAAAAATTGTCTTTTATTAGTTGTTTAGTAAATATGTTATTGAAATTTCCATTGTCCGCAGATAGATATCAGCAAGAATTATTGTTTATTAAGAATGTTGTCATACATAATGGGTACCCTGAGAAAATAGTTGATAGAATGATTAAGAAGCAGAATCAAAAAATGTATGTAAATCAAATATCTACTTTAAATACTTTGTCTGTAGAAAAGAAGAATTATGTTAAAATACCGTTCGATTGTGCATATACAAGGGGTTTGAGAAGTATTTTTACATCACAAAATCTCTGTTTAGCATATTCGACTCATAATAGCATAAAGAACCTTCTTGGAAACCCAAAGGATAAGGTAGATGTACTTGATAAATCTGGTATATATTGTATCAAATGTCATGACTGTGAAAAAGAATACGTAGGCCAGACTAGAAGAACAATTTTAAGTAGGTTCAAAGAACATGTAGCTCATTTTAAATATAATCGTTTTGAAAAATCTAGTGTGGCTCAACATATTTTAGACACAGGTCATAAAGTAGTTGTAGATGACTTAAAACTTGTAAAAGCTGTGTCAAATAATAGGGAACTAAACAGCTTGGAAAGTATCTTTATTCACTTGAATAGAGATAAATTAATAAATTCAGACAGGGGTCCTATACCTAGTTCGCCATTGTTTGACCTGCTTTAATTAAAACTTGTTTTTTACGCTTCAATGATCAAAATTCACTGAGGTGTGACAAACAAATGGGTATATATAGGGTAATTTTTAACATGGACGTCACTTCCACTAGTGATTTGCTTGGACAATATCCAGTAAAGATACTATGAAGTGCTAATCTCTCTTTTTCTTTTTTAGGTTCTACTGAAGATGGCAACATAGTTGCTGAAATACGTATTTAGGTTTCTAAAATACTTGTTGTGGTTAGGGGTTTATAATTTTATTATCAGAAATTATCAATTACGGAAAACCGGCAAGAACATCTGTTCTCTCGGGTATAAATAAATTGTATGCATTAAATGAATAAGTATGGGTGGTGTGTTAAAAGACTTTAAGGCAGCCAGTAATGCCGTCTATTAGTTGTGTAAGCGTCGAACAATTACAAGCTGGCGCGCGTTTCTCATGCAGTCATATCCATGTTATTTATACCTCATTTGTATTTATCCGCTACGATACATGTAGGTGTAAATACCATCGCGATATCTGTTGAAATATCTCTCGGCATTACGGAAAATCCTCGTCGGCTACTTTGTACAGGACGGGCCAAAAGTCACTTTGAAAATTACAGACTGAATGTCTAGAGTCACCCATTTAGTACGACTAAAATATAGATCAAATTGCTGTTTAAACTAAAATTAGTGTTATTAAAATTTTGTAATGCCCTTGGTACGTAAATAACTATTCCTGATCTGTGTTCCTAGTAAGTATCTGTTAATTCTTTATTATAAATATGATATATCTAATCACTAGTTATTGTCAAACTTTCATTGTCGAACTTTTATTGTCAATGTTTACGGTTTACTATGAAAACCTTTTGAACTTTTTAGGATATTGTGTTCACCAGGCATAAATCTGTAAGATTCGACTTTCTCTTTTACTGCCACTGTATATCAAACTTGTGCCAGGCCGTGCTTCGGAAGGCACGTTAAGCCGGATGTCCCGTAACCAGTCTCGACCACCTGTTTAGATAATATGAGCAAACGTTAAATAGCAGAATTTTGTGTGCACAAACCGTCACTAAAGAAAAACATAATCAATTATGGTGTCTGTATATGTTGTGGCCAGAAGAACATAACACGTAACCATTTTGTATTTATAACTAAAGATCATTATACTATTTTTTATCAATTTGTACACAAAAGGGCCAAAGTTGTGGTGCAGAATCCGAATATGAGGTTTGCTAACAAAATTTTGTGACGCAACATTGAAGACAATGCAAAATAGGTAAACATTTTCAGTTAATGAAGCTTCACTATCTAGGTGTTTTTCGTTGACACACTGTACGAAATTGTATAAATTCAGTTACTAAAAAGTTGAATTTCCAACGATCGCTTAGCCCAAACGGTTTGTCGGAGAAAAAACGTGAATAGTGAAGTTTGTAGTTATTGTATGCGGTTTTATTTTGAATTGGAGGGTTACTCGCAAACTGTTGATAGAGCTATACGCAAAAAAAACGCAACAACATAGATTTTTTTTTATATTTTGTGTGTTGCGTCACGAAATCTTGTTAGCTAATCTCAGATTTTAATTCAGCACAAAAAAAAACAAAGAATGGAAAATATGAAAACAACCCCGCAACTTTCTTGGTAAAAACGCATGGACTAGATTATTAGTAGAAGAGGGAAGTGGTACTATACTGCAGGTAAGGATTTCGTACATCTGAAGACCTAAATTTTAAGCGAGCAAGTCACATGTTTTAAGTCATCTGTGCAAATGAGGTTTACTCAACAAACGTTGTTTTATTTTAATATATCTATCCAATGATACCCCACACAACCTAGGTTTTAATTATAAATTCTGAAAAAAGTCGCAGTTTTCAGGATGCCCTATTTTATTTTTATGTCGCTAAGACGTTATACAGCCAAGAAATAAGCTTGAGTGTATTTTTTCCATTGAGTGTCCATCTTACTCCTTGGCTATACCAGTTTTCCATCTTTAAAATCTTAACACCAAACATACGTTTCAACCCCTACAAAACATCCCCCTTATTGCTGAGATTTTGTTCGCTATTTTAAGTTCATTTACAAAGAAAACAAAAAAAAATATTTGCTCCAAAAAAAATTTTAAAATCAACCATTATGCTGCGTACTGTTGTATCAGGTAAGTTATAATGTTTAGCTGTCAAATATGCAGCAGTAAGTCTGAAGTATGTATGAAAGTATGTCACTTTATAAACTAGGTATACATCTGAAATGTGTTCATCGCCTCTTTTTATTATTATTTATTGTTTTTCTTTGCACAAGATTATAGTTTAATATGTATGCCTGCAAATTTCTTGTAAATGATTAGTTTTAAAGATCTTTCTATCATTGTATATCTACATAGTTTAAAAGATAACGTTGTACTGACTACATATACATAGTATGCAAAGCAAAACTTGGAGATCAAATCAAACTTTGGAGATCAAAACAAAATCGAAATCTTGTTTTAAGGATGACCTCCTTGGTGCAAACCGAATGTTTTTTCTGCATCGTTTTCGATAAAAATCAATGTAAAATTATTATGCATTATCACATAGTTAAAACAAATTATTAAATTTGAGAAACGAAAATGTTTAACGTCGTTCTTTTGTCAAATTAATATTCTAGGTTAATAATATGGTGATATACAGGCGGGATGTAAATTTTAAATACCTAAAATTAAAAATTACAGCCACCACCTGGTATTGAACCAGGGACCTTTGCGTTTCTAGCACAATGCTCTCCCATCTGAGGCCATGAGCTACTGAGGCCTACGACATTTGTTAGATATAATTGTTAGTTCCTTCCTTGATTTATGACAATTACATCTACCAAATGTCATAGGCCTCAGTAGCTCAGATGGGAGGGCATTTTGCTAGAAACGCCTGTATATCACCAAATTATTAACCTATTAAAGTTTTTCAATCTTTTGGCACACCTTGTATGTACATATACTCCCCTTCTTCTCTATTCCTACACCACTCCAATACAACAAAGTGATATTTATCAATTTACCCAACACGATACACCCGATATTACAGCGATTTCTCCGGTTATCTTTAACGTGATCTATTAATAAAGCAGAACGATAATATTAATCGTCCCCGCAGCACCGAGGCTCGCTCTATCCTTTACCCGTCGAGTTAAAAGGCACAAGCAGCGTTACTCAAGATTAAAGATGTTGCACAATCGGATACATATTTACTGTAACAATAGGTTAAATAACTTCTCCACCATGGGACTAACTTTTACTGTCGTGGGCGGCAAAATGCGCGATTGTTGTATTCCTGGAATAGATTTTAATAACGTATAATTTAGCGTTCTGACTTATTTACTTACCTTATACGATGTGTTTGTTCCACACCGCGCGAGCGAGCGGCTCGCTCTTTAATTCGGTCCGTTTGTTCGGGTTGACTGACATCCATCTCTCTATATCGATGCTATTCCATGCTATTCGTTCGGTTTTAATTGCGAGCGATATGTGCTTATTAAAGAATTTCACTTTTGCCTTAAGTGTGGGTGCTGCAATGGCGCAGTTCGTACGATTGTATTGTGAGTCTGGCGTGACCTTTGCACCGAACATGATTGAGATGAACGCTGTAGAAAGGAGTTAAGAAATGTATCCTTTTTGTCTTTCCAATTCGGATTTGTTTAGGAGGAATATATTATGTGTAGTCTCAATGTTTCCAAATTTTCATTTAAAGCAAAATAATTTAAAAAAATTTTTTTAACAATTAACCACCGATAAACAACGTAAAATCTAAGTTTCAAAAATCCTCCTGAACAAACTAAAATAGATAGAGGGCTGTACTTTTTAGAATTAATTACCCAATGTATCCGACCCATAAACGTGTATAATAATAATTTGTATCCCAACTACTTTGCTCTTAATCGCACATGAAGCGAAATAATAACATTCAACCACCGATAAACAACGAAAATCTAAGATTCAAAAATCCTCCTGAACAAACTAAAATAGATAGAGGGCTGTACTTTTTAGAATTAATTACCCAAGGTATCTGGTCCATAAACGTGTATAATAATAATTTGTACCCCAACTGCTTTGCTCGTAATCGCACAAGAAGCGAAATAATAACAACCAACCACCGATAAACAACGTAAAATCTTAGTTTCAAAAATCCTCCTGAACAAACTAAAATAGATAGAGGGCTGTACTTTTTAGAATTAATTACCCAATGTATCTGATCCATAAACGTGTATAATAATAATTTGTATCCCAACTACTTTGCTCGTAATCGCACATGAAGCGAAATAATAACATTCAACCACCGATAAACAACGTAAAATCTATGTTTCAAAAATCCTCCTGAACAAACTAAAATAGATAGAGGGCTGTACTTTTTAGAATTAATTACCCAATGTATCTGATCCATAAACGTGTATAATAATAATTTGTATCCCAACTACTTTGTCCGTAATCGCATAAGAAGCGAAATAATAATATTCAACCACCGATAAACAACGTAAAATCTAAGTTTCAAAAATCCTCCTGAACAAACTAAAATAGATAGAGGGCTGTACTTTTTAGAATTAATTACCCAATGTATCTGATCCATAAACGTGTATAATAATAATTTGTATCCCAACTACTTTGCTCGTAATCGCACATGAAGCGAAATAATAACATTCAACCACCGATAAACAACGTAAAATCTAAGTTTCAAAAATTCTCCTGAACAAACTAAAATAGATAGAGGGCTGTACTTTTTAGAATTAATTACCCAATGTATCTGATCCATAAACGTGTATAATAATAATTTGTATCCCAACTACTTTGCTCGTAATCGCACATGAAGCGAAATAATAACATTCAACCACCGATAAACAACGTAAAATCTATGTTTCAAAAATCCTCCTGAACAAACTAAAATAGATAGAGGGCTGTACTTTTTAGAATTAATTACCCAATGTATCTGACCCATAAACGTGTATAATAATAATTTGTATCCCTACTACTTTACTCGTAATCGCACATGAAGCGAAATAATAACATTCAACCACCGATAAACAACGTAAAATCTATGTTTCAAAAATCCTCCTGAACAAACTAAAATAGATAGAGGGCTGTACTTTTTAGAATTAATTACACAATGTATCTGACCCATAAACGTGTATAATAATAATTTGTATCCCTACTACTTTGCTCGTAATCGCACAAGAAGCGAAATAATAACATTCAACCACCGATAAACAACGTAAAATCTAAGTTTCAAAAATCCTCCTGAACAAACTAAAATAGATAGAGGGCTGTACTTTTTAGAATTAATTACCCAATGTATCTGACCCATAAACGTGTATAATAATAATTTGTATCCCTACTACTTTGCTCGTAATCGCACAAGAAGCGAAATAATAACATTCAACCACCGATAGACAACGTAAAATCTAAGTTTCAAAAATCCTCCTGAACAAACTAAAATAGATAGAGGCTGTACTTTTTAGAATTAATTACCCAATGTATCTGACCCATAAACGTGTATAATAATAATTTGTATCCCAACCACTTTGCTCGTAATCGCACATGAAGCGAAATAATAACATTCAACCACCGATAAACAACGTAAAATCTATGTTTCAAAAATCCTCCTGAACAAACTAAAATAGATAGAGGGCTGTACTTTTTAGAATTAATTACCCAATGTATCTGACCCATAAACGTGTATAATAATAATTTGTATCCCTACTACTTTACTCGTAATCGCACATGAAGCGAAATAATAACATTCAACGACCGATAAACAACGTAAAATCTATGTTTCAAAAATCCTCCTGAACAAACTAAAATAGATAGAGGGCTGTACTTTTTAGAATTAATTACCCAATGTATCTGACCCATAAACGTGTATAATAATAATTTGTATCCCTACTAGTTTGCTGGTAATCGCACAAGAAGCGAAATAATAACATTCAACCACCGATAAACAACGTAAAATCTATGTTTCAAAAATCCTCCTGAACAAACTAAAATAGATAGAGGGCTGTACTTTTTAGAATTAATTACCCAATGTATCTGACCCATAAACGTGTATAATAATAATTTGTATCCCTACTACTTTACTCGTAATCGCACATGAAGCGAAATAATAACATTCAACCACCGATAAACAACGTAAAATCTATGTTTCAAAAATCCTCCTGAACAAACTAAAATAGATAGAGGGCTGTACTTTTTAGAATTAATTACCCAATGTATCTGACCCATAAACGTGGATAATAATAATTTGTATCCCTACTACTTTACTCGTAATCGCACATGAAGCGAAATAATAACATTCAACCACCGATAAACAACGTAAAATCTATGTTTCAAAAATCCTCCTGAACAAACTAAAATAGATAGAGGGCTGTACTTTTTAGAATTAATTACCCAATGTATCTGATCCATAAACGTGTATAATAATAATTTGTATCCCAACTACTTTGCTCGTAATCGCACATGAAGCGAAATAATAACATTCAACCACCGATAAACAACGTAAAATGTAAGTTTCAAAAATCCTCCTGAACAAACTAAAATAGATAGAGGGCTGTACTTTTTAGAATTAATTACCCAATGTATCTGATCCATAAACGTGTATAATAATAATTTGTATCCCAACTACTTTGCTCGTAATCGCACATGAAGCGAAATAATAACATTCAACCACCGATAAACAACGTAAAATGTAAGTTTAAAAAATCCTCCTGAACAAACTAAAATAGATAGAGGGCTGTACTTTTTAGAATTAATTACCCAATGTATCTGATCCATAAACGTCTATAATAATAATTTGCATCCCAAGTACTTTGCTCGTAATCGCACAAGAAGCGAAATAATAACATTCAACCACCGATAAACAACGTAAAATCTAAGTTTCAAAAATCCTCCTGAACAAACTAAAATAGATAGAGGGCTGTACTTTTTAGAATTAATTACCCAATGTATCTGATCCATAAACGTGTATAATAATAATTTGTATCCCAACTACTTTGCTCGTAATCGCATATGAAGCGAAATAATAACATTCAACCACCGATAAACAACGTAAAATCTCAGTTTCAAAAATTCTCATGAACAAACTAAAATAGATAGAGGGCTGTACTTTTTAGAATTAATTACCCAATGTATCTGATCCATAAACGTGTATAATAATAATTTGTATCCCAACTACTTTGCTCGTAATCGCACAAGAAGCGAAATAATAACATTCAACCACCGATAAACAACGTAAAATCTAAGTTTCAAAAATCCTCCTAAACAAACTAAAATAGATAGAGGGCTGTACTTTTTAGAATTAATTACCCAATGTATCTGATCCATAAACGTGTATAATAATAATTTGTATCCCAATTACTTTGCTCGTAATCGCACATGAAGCGAAATAATAACATTCAACCACCGATAAACAACGTAAAATCTAAGTTTCAAAAATCCTCCTGAACAAACTAAAATAGATAGAGGGCTGTACTTTTTAGAATTAATTACCCAATGTATCTGATCCATAAACGTGTTTAATAATAAATTGTATCCCAACTACTTTGCTCGTAATTACACAAGAAGCGAAATAATAACATTCAACCACCGATAAACAACGAAAAATCTAAGTTTCAAAAATCCTCCTGAACAAACTAAAATAGATAGAGGGCTGTACTTTTTAGAATTAATTACCCAATGTATCTGATCCATAAACGTGTATAATAATAATTTGTATCCCAACTACTTTGCTGGTAATCGCACAAGAAGCGAAATAATAACATTCAACCACCGATAAACAACGTAAAATGTAAGTTTCAAAAATCCTCCTGAACAAACTAGAATAGATAGAAGGCTGTACTTTTTAGAATTAATTACCCAATGTATCTGATCCATAAACGTGTATAATAATAATTTGTATCCCAACTACTTTGCTCGTAATCGCACATGAAGCGAAATAATAACATTCAACCACCGATAAACAACGTAAAATCTAAGTTTCAAAAATCCTCCTGAACAAACTAAAATAGATAGAGGGCTGTAGTTTTTAGAATTAATTACCCAATGTATCTGATCCATGAACGTGTATAATAATAATTTGTATCCCAACTACCTTGCTCGTAATCGCACATGAAGCGAAATAATAACATTCAACCACCGATAAACAACGTAAAATCTAAGTTTCAAAAATCCTCCTGAACAAACTAAAATAGATAGAGGGCTGTACTTTTTAGAATTAATTACACAATGTATCTGATCCATAAACGTGTATAATAATAATTTGTATCCCAACTACTTTGCTCGTAATCGCACATGAAGCGAAATAATAACATTCAACCACCGACAAACAACGTAAAATCTAAGTTTCAAAAATCCTCCTGAAGAAACTAAACTAGATAGAGGGCTGTACGTTTTAGAATTAATTACCCAATGTATCTGATCCATAAACGTGTATAATAATAATTTGTATCCCAACTACTTTGCTCGTAATCGCACATGAAGCGAAATAATAACATTCAACCACCGATAAACAACGTAAAATCTAAGTTTCAAAAATCCTCCTGAAGAAACTAAACTAGATAGAGGGCTGTACTTTTTAGAATTAATTACCCAATGTATCTGATCCATAAACGTGTATAATAATAATTAGTATCCCAACTACCTTGCTCGTAATCGCACATGAAGCGAAATAATAACATTCAACCACCGATAAACAACGTAAAATCTAAGTTTCAAAAATCCTCCTGAACAAACTAAAATAGATACAGGGCTGTACTTTTTAGAATTAATTACCCAATGTATCTGATCCATAAACGTGTATAATAATAATGTGTATCCCAACTACTTTGCTTGTAATCGCGCATGAAGCGAAATAATAACATTCAACCACCGATAAACAACGTAAAATCTAGGTTTCAAAAATTCTCCTGCACAAACTAAAATATATAGAGGGCTGTACTTTTTAGAATTAATTACCCAATGTATCTGGTCCATAAACGTGTATAATAATAATTTGTATCCAAACTACTTTGCTCGTAATCGCACATGAAGCGAAATAATAACATTCAACCACCGATAAACAACGTAAAATCTCAGTTTCAAAGATTCTCCTGAACAAACTAAAATAGATAGAGGGCTGTACTTTTTAAAATTAATTACCCAATGTATCTGATCCATAAACGTGTATAATAATAATTTGTATCCCAACTACTTTGCTCGTAATCGCACAAGAATCGAAATAATAACATTCAACCACCGATAAACAACGTAAAATCTAAGTTTCAAAAATCCTCCTAAACAAACTAAAATAGATAGAGGGCTGTACTTTTTAGAATTAATTACCCAATGTATCTGATCCATAAACGTGTATAATAATAATTTGTATCCCAACTACTTTGCTCGTAATCGCACATGAAGCGAAATAATAACATTCAACCACCGATAAACAACGTAAAATCTAAGTTTCAAAAATCCTCCTGAACAAACTAAAATAGATAGAGGGCTGTACTTTTTAGAATTAATTACCCAATGTATCTGATCCATAAACGTGTATAATAATAATTTGTATCCCAACTACTTTGCTCGTAATCGCACATGAAGCGAAATAATAACATTCAACCACCAATAAACAACGTAAAATGTAAGTTTAAAAAATCCTCCTGAACAAACTAAAATAGATAGAGGGCTGTACTTTTTAGAATTAATTACCCAATGTATCTGATCCATAAACGTGTATAATAATAATTTGTGTCCCAACTACTTTGCTTGTAATCGCGCATGAAGCGAAATAATAACATTCAACCACCGATAAACAACGTAAAATCTAGGTTTCAAAAATTCTCCTGCACAAACTAAAATATATAGAGGGCTGTACTTTTTAGAATTAATTACCCAATGTATCTGATCCATAAACGTGTATAATAATAATTTGTATCCCAATTACTTTGCTCGTAATCGCACATGAAGCGAAATAATAACATTCAACCACCGATAAACAACGTAAAATCTAAGTTTCCAAAATCCTCCTGAACAAACTAAAATAGATAGAGGGCTGTACTTTTTAGAATTAATTACCCAATGTATCTGATCCATAAACGTGTATAATAGTAATTTATATCCCAACTACTTTGCTCGTAATCACACAAGAAGCGAAATAATAACATTCAACCACCGACAAACAACGAAAAATCTAAGTTTTAAAAATCCTCCTGAACAAACTAAAATAGATAGAGGGCTGTACTTTTTAGAATTAATTACCCAATGTATCTGATCCATAAACGTGTATAATAATAATTTGTATCCCAACTACTTTGCTCGTAATCGCACATGAAGCGAAATAATAACATTCAACCACCGATAAACAACGTAAAATCTAAGTTTCAAAAATCCTCCTGAACAAACTAAAATAGATAGAGGGCTGTACTTTTTAGAATTAATTACCCAATGTATCTGATCCATGAACGTGTATAATAATAATTTGTATCCCAACTACCTTGCTCGTAATCGCACATGAAGCGAAATAATAACATTCAACCACCGATAAACAACGTAAAATCTAAGTTTCAAAAATCCTCCTGAACAAACTAAAATAGATAGAGGGCTGTACTTTTTAGAATTAATTACACAATGTATCTGATCCATAAACGTGTATAATAATAATTTGTATCCCAACTACTTTGCTCGTAATCGCACATGAAGCGAAATAATAACATTCAACCACCGACAAACAACGTAAAATCTAAGTTTCAAAAATCCTCCTGAAGAAACTAAACTAGATAGAGGGCTGTACTTTTTAGAATTAATTACCCAATGTATCTGATCCATAAACGTGTATAATAATAATTTGTATCCCAACTACTTTGCTCGTAATCGCACAAGAAGCAAAATAATAACATTCAACCACCGATAAACAACGTAAAATCTAAGTTTCAAAAATCCTCCTGAACAAACTAAAATAGATAGAGGGCTGTACTTTTTAGAATTAATTACCCAATGTATCTGATCCACAAACGTGTATAATAATAATTTGTATCCCAACTACTTTGCTCGTAATCGCACATGAAGCGAAACAATAACATTCAACCACCGATAAACAAAGTAAAATCTAAGTTTCAAAAATCCTCCTGAACAAACTAAAATAGATAGAGGGCTGTACTTTTTAGAATTAATTACCCAATGTATCTGATCCATAAACGTGTATAATAATAATTTGTATCCCAACTACTTTGCTCGTAATCGCACATGAAGTGTAATAATAACATTCAACCACCGATAAACAACGTAAAATCTAAGTTTCAAAAATCCTCCTGAACAAACTGAAATAGATAGAGGGCTGTACTTTTTAGAATTAATTACCCAATGTATCTGACCCATAAACGTGTATAATAATAATTTGTATCCCAACTACTTTGCTCGTAATCGCACATGAAGTGAAATCATAACATTCATCCACCTAAAAACAACGTAAAATCTAAGTTTCAAAAATCCTCCTGAACAAACTAAAATAGATAGAGGGCTGTACTTTTTAGAATTAATTACCCAATGTATCTGACCCATAAACGTGTATAATAATATTTTGTATCCCAACTACTTTGCTCGTAATCGCACATGAAGCGAAATAATAACATTCAACCACCGATAAACAACGTAAAATCTAAGTTTCAAAAATCCTCCTGAACAAACTAAAATAGATAGAGGGCTGTACTTTTTAGAATTAATTACCCAATGTATTTCACCAATTTCACCGTATACAAAGACATAATTCGTCTTGATATTGACTGCTTGATTTCTTCTGAGTACCGAGTTCAAACACATACTTCACTCAATCGTGTCCAACTGTAAATTCCACAATGCAGAAACACATTTGTACGCCCGTATATCGTGACGGGGTCACAGGTCAACATTTTCCACATGAGCGCCACCCATGACAAGCTATTTGCAACTCTTTGCAAAATCGCCAATATCAATAAATTCTTTACCGGCGGAAGAAGGGATAATGAACCTCATTCGGCCATGTCTGGCATATACAGGAAGCGCACAGCAGAGCACGTATTACATGTTCGCTAACGTGAAATTTTCGTTCGTAACTAGCTGATTTATGGAATCTTAATTGAAACAGCAAGCTCATAGAGGCGGCCTGCACAAAGCATTTTTTCCTATTTGGATTCTCCGCAAGCACGTGCTGTGATTTATAGAATTCGTATCTAGACGTCTTGGCAAAGCGGTAAATTTGTACGAATAGTGAATAAGTTTATTTTGTTATGCATAAAAAAATGATTTTAGGTTGTCTTAAAATGATTCAAAAGAAACCGCATGTGAAAATGTTGTTCAACTTATGTTTGGTACACAAGATTTCCGAATCTATGTCACTTTTTTTATTATTATTATTATTATTATTATTATCATTTTATTATTATTGAATTCCACCCAAAACCTGATCTTGACTTTGTGGGCAACCTCTCAACGTTTGTTATCGTTATAAACATACCAACGGTTAAAAATAGATTTACCTACATGACTAAATTAAAATCAGGTTTTTTCTTGGTGAAGTTCGCTTATTATTCTGTCTGTATATTTACGGAAATTTGAATAGAATTTGAATAGATTAGCGGAAGTGAATGGTCTTCTCAAATGCGTTTAAATGTCGATGAGACGATAGACCTGTTTTGGGTTTAATACACTCTTTATTGACATTGTTTAGCATTTATGCTGTTAATTATGTGGTTAATATCTTTGTTTAAAGATATATGTAAATAAATTACTTCAGTTTTAAGTAAGTAGTAAATAGTAAAGAAACAAAGCAACTCATTTTGGATAGTAAAACTATAGCATCTTTCCACAGTTAATGATTTGATTCCAAAATGACTTATCCCGAAATCTAGTGCAGCGCTCGTGCTCAGATACTCGGACGCTAACTGATCGCTTCGTCTCTCCAATATAGACACTTCCACAAGCACATGGAATCCGGTACACACCAGAGGAAAGAAGAGGAGGGATTTCGTCCTTTGTAGAAGGAAGTAAGTCCGATAGTTTGGAAAGGGGTTTGAATATCGGTTCTAAGTTGTACTTGCGGAGGATGCGTCCAATACGATCTGTCGTACCCTGGACGTAAGGAAGAAAAGCTGTTGCAACTGGGACGTCGTGATGCTGATGAGGTGTGTTATCGGTTGGGTTTAGGTGTCGGGAAATGGTTTTAATTATCGAGGACTTGGGATAGTTGTTTTGGGATAAGACTTTGGTTCAGTGGTCAAGTTCGTTTTGGAGGTATGTGGGGTGGGTTATAGAAATTGCTCTTTTCACAAGGGTGTTGATCACTGCTTGTTTCTGAGCGGGGTGATGGTGGGAATTGGCATTGAGGTATCCATCGGTGTGAGTGAGTTTCCTATACACGGTATGTTCAAGGGAGCCGGATGGAGTGCGAGTAACTAGGACGTCGAGGAAAGGGAGAGAGCCATCTGTTTCCACTTCCATGGTGAAGCGTATGTCTGGATGTTGCTGGTTGAGGTAGTCGAGGAATTTGTTTAAGGATTGCCGTCCATGTGGCCAAATTACGAAGGTGTCATCCACGTATCTGAACCAACATTTGGGCTTGAGGTTGTGGGACTCAAGGATTTGTTGTTCAAATGCCTCCATGAAAATATTGGCAACAACAGGGGATAAGGGTGAACCCATGGCAGAAACTTGTTCATAGAACTTGCCTCGGAACTGGAAGTAAGTGGAAGATAGACAAGCACCTACCAGGTCAGCGTAACAGGAAGGTTGGTTATCAGATGTAAGGAGTTGTGTAATTATGTTGATGGTATCCTGGATTGGAACCCTGGTAAATAAGGACTCAACGTAGAAACTAACCAGGAGGTCTTGAGGATCAAGAGACAGGTTTTGGATTCTTTGCACAAAATGTTAGGAATTGAGGATGAAGGAGTCCGTGTTACCGGTATATTTGTGTAGGATGTTGGCAACAAACTTGGAAAGAGCATAGGTAAGCAATGCTTGTTTTTCGTATTTATTTCAGAATATTTCAAGAAATTTAAAATAAATATATATATATATGAAGGGGTTTGTTTTGTTTTAATCGCATCCAGTCACTGTTTCCTTGGAATCGAAAAAATCATAAAAACAGTGTTACAATTTAGTAATTGTAACATTAAAAACATAGTTATAAATAACCAAAGCTGTAACTATTATTTGTTTAGGTAAAGGTTGAAATCTCGCGTGACAAAATAGTACAATGTAATGTTTAACACATTAAATAATAATTTGTACTTTACTTTGGCCAACCGCAATCATAATACCGGAACAATTCCGCGGAATACACGCCAAAAATTCAAATAACACAGCAGTCTGTCATTATTCACACCCGATATGGTACTTCATTTAAATTATCCTAAAATTTAGCACACTTTTTATACGTAACGACCTTGCCGAAAAATTCTATTATATCTCGGTTTAAAATTCATAATAATAAAGCGATGCCAGTTTGGAGAAAATCAATTTCACAAACCGTTTAAATATTAATAATAGATAGCGATACACAAAAAACCTAATCCGGTATCTGATCCGTATACCCCAAAAAAATGTAATCTCAGCTTATTGTTATGCCCATTCATGATTTAAATTAAATTCCTAAAAACCGCGTTTTGATGTAATACAAACTAATTACGATAAATTGCATAAGTTACAACTTCATCAACCCTGACATTTTTTTAAAAATATACATTAGAAATGCGTATGATGCAAGCAACCTACTACCAATTCGTTATGGTATTATTCAAACCGAAGAGAATTATAACTAACAATAACATAATTGAATAATAATAATAATGATATTCTAGCTTTTAATGATAGTTTAGTAGTTATTCTTTCTATGTATAACATTTTGTCTACTGTTTGTTATTTTTAATTAACTTTTACAGTATTTTTTGGATTGAGGACCCATTTTTTACAGTTTTGATCCACAGGAACAAACCCAAAACAATATATTTCTTTAAAATAAGTCCTCGCATCTATCTCTATAGTATTTGTTCTTGGAAATGGGGGTAGAAAATCAATACGTCGTCATGATTGGGTGTCGTAAGGGCGCATGTTCGGTAAAATGGATTCATTCCAATGGGAAAATGCGACGTGATCGATGTTCACCACGAAAACCTAGCGGTGGACATGCGTATTTCGTTAGAGCTGGTGTTTTCCGTTCGACCATTTTCAACGCGAGGTCTGGCTGTAATTAATCCTAATTTATGGAGATGTATTCGGCAAATATTTGAAATTACTTCCGACTGACTCATCGGAGACTTACGCAAATTAGTTTCGTTCGGCCATTACGGTACTACGGAATAATAGAGATGAATTTGATGTATGGAAATGTATTCGCGGTTTCGCCATGATCTTATATTATTCTATGGATTTTCTCCGCATATTATAATATTGTAATTTACGAAAATGCAGACAAGTGTGGTAATATTTGAGTATTATTATTAATAGACATTAAAAAACTTGCAAGTGTATAATTTTTCTGTAATTTTTTATTAAAAAAGAACCACAAAATCCATGAATTGCATTGTTAGTAATTTGAAATTTGTGGTCAAAAGTTGCGATATTGGAATGAGTAAATAGTATATGGTCTTTATAACAATATTCATTCTAGATATATTATGCATACAAGTCATAATATTATTATAGGTAAAAAGAAGTAACCTTGTATTTTTAACAAACAAATGAACTGAATTGAGATTACCTACGTGCAAAATTCATAAAAATATGTTTTCGTTCAACGTGATCGGAAAAACCGGAAATTTGACCCGATGCTGGTTGCGCTGCGATAACACTTTTTGTTCCTTGAGACTGGTGAATCATACTTTGAACATATTGCGTTGGGATTTATTTTGAAAATAACATTGTGGTGATAATATGTATTTTCACGGCACTTTTAGATATTTGTGTATAAAGTGCAATAAATGATTATAAGATTCTCATTAGATATATGTTTCTATAGAAACTTTATTAGATTAATAGATTATAGATATACGTTTCTGTAGAAATGAGATCTATAGAAACATATAGGGTGCCATGTAGAAACATATAGTATACATGACAATTTTTGTATTAAAAACATACAAAAATATTACTTACCAATGGTAGCTGGTGAAAAAATCTGAGTTTTAGGAATGAACAGCCCTCTGACCTGGATCGTAGATCTGGAACAAAAGAAAACAAACGTTATTTTAAAACTAAGATATGAACCTACAACTTCAGTAAAATACCAAATTTGTCCACATAACCAAAAACCACAGAAAATTATTACACATTTTTGGATATTCATCGGGGGCAAAAAATAATAAAATAAAAAAGATAATCAAAATCTGGCCGACAGATTTTCAAGATAAAGGAATGATGCATACGATGTCGATGGTCTCAAGTTTCCATCTTGGGGTTTTTTGGAAAATTTCCCCGAGGTTGATATGGTTTGTTTATAATTTCATTTGAGATGATTTCACGTCTGAGAATCTTCATACCATTTGAGATTTAATTCGGGCTTGCTTTAAGTTTTGATTTAATATATAACTAGAAAAATATACTTTATGCATTTTTATAAGTAGCTATTAACTAGCGAATTAATTATATATTCTGTATTCACATGGTTTCACACAACGGACATGAAAATTAAAAGTCCCATATATTGCTTCAGTTCTCCCGATGTAAGATGTAATGGTTTGAAAACACCAGTTTGTTACAGATAAAAACTTGATTCAATATCAATTTTAACTGAAAAGAGTGCAGAAACTACATTATATATAATTATCTGTATTTGATTCACTATCAGTATTTGCATCTTCTGCATTAGCTTGTTTTTAACTGTTTTTTTTACTGTTCAAGTTGGTCCATGATGAAAAAATAGTAGATAAAAAGAAAACCATCTTGAAACTTTGCCGGTTTATTTAATTCCTACAAATACGTTTCGGCTTACCTACGTCATCATCAGTGTAAGTAAACTAAAAAGCAAACGAAGAACAAACAATGTCACAAGTAACAAATATTAAGGAAACTTACAGTCAAAATTCCTTAAATATTGTGATTTTTTTGTGACATAGGTTCTCATTGTTTTCTTTTGCTTTTTAGTTTACTTAAACTGATGACGGCGTAGACGAAACATGTTTGTAGAAATTAAATAAACCTGCAAAGTTTCAAGAAGCTTTACATTTTATCTACTAAGCTATTGGTGCCAGAGAAGACTTCATGATCACAAAGATTACAAATTTCACTTAAACCACGGCTAAATATTCTAATTGTTTTTCACGTAAGGTTTTCATAGATACCATATTTTATACTTGAAAGTTAGATGAAACTGTATTTAATTATAGAAAATACTTTTGTTGTCTTTCGTAGTAGATATTTACACATTAAAAAAAGAACAACCCAAATTTTATAACGCAGCATCTTTATATTACCACTTTACCTATTATCAAATGTCAAAAGTGTTCTACTAACTTTTAACTAATCCTTACAATTTTATTTCCTAGTACATTTTACAAACATAATCAATTATAACAATTCTCTTTTTCAGTTCCCTCTACGCGTCCCTCTAACTTTAACAACTGAAGGCAAATAACCATAAATATAAAATTATATAGATTCCTTTAACAATTTGACAAAAGTATGTTGTAGGAGTGCACCAGTAGAATAGTATATTATTATATAAGTTTTATAAGACGTCATATTGGCGCACGAGATGTTTTGGGCACGACGAGCGTAGCGAGGAGTGCCCAAATGGAACGAGTGCGCCAATACGTCTTATAAAACGAGTGTAATATACTATTTTTTCTACTTTGCGTCATTAATTTTATACAAATTTAGTAATTTTAGTTACTATTTTGCGCTAAATTAGAATCTAGGGTATTTTGCAGGTTCCACACTACCAGGTGGCAGTACTGTACTAACTGTCAAATGCGTAAGGTTTGGATAAAATCATGACAAAATCTAATTGTGAATAATTTTACTCTACTTTAGTCTACAAGTTTTAATAAATAATCAGTGAGGTCGCAACTATGATCATAATGGAGCTTGGGGCAACAGTGTAAACCCAACTGTGATAAAATCATGAAACATAACCTAAAAAGTTACCTTTAAAATAGTGGTTTCATATTATAATAATCAGAATAGACGTGTTTGGCGGTAACTGATAGTTACTTCAAAGAATAGTTAGTAGTTAACGTTTACTAGCAGTTTCTACCTAGTACCACTGGCTTATACCAGTTTACACGCACATATAATTGAAACTAAATTGTAATTTCGGTGTAATAATTTATTAGAATGAGTTGCACTTAGTAAAATTACATGTGATAGAGGTAATACAAGTTCGTTGCACACAACCAGACTTAAGACGTAGTCAAAAGCGACGGACAAAAACAAGTACGGTATTGAACCGAGCAGAATTCGGTTCAAAATGTTAGCGAAAACTTATACGTTACATAAACTAAGAAATCCTCAACACTTTAAATGTACTATAGCTTCCTACGTGTATGCTGATATACAATAAACCATTTATTGCACATATACAATCCCGCAGCAGGAATTAAAATCGTTCATATCTACGATGTAGGTTTGATCTTCGTATAATACCTTATTATAAAGTAAATGTGGTCCTTGAATTATATCTGAAAAGGGGATTTGATGTTTAGTTGAAAAGAATTATGACAATCACTTACCCGAGTGGCAAAACATCACCGAAATGTCATGCTGGCGTATTTTGATGAACACAGCAAAACTAAGAAAGCCCCAATCCTTTGGACATACTATAGCAGGCTACACATATGTTTATATATGTATAGAAGATTGATATTTCGCAGTTTATGCGATAGCAAGCGATTAAAAAGAGGGAGTGTGTGGTTATGTGTTGTACGTTTGACATATGGCATTTGATATCAACAATCAATGTGTACTGTATCAGTGTGTACCAATCTTAGAAAAAAGTTACTAAAAACGATATTACAATTTGTTAATTGTAACACCGAAAACAGTGTTACAATGTGTCCATTGTGAATGCAAAGTAGAAAAAAACTAATATGTTGCAGTTCTGAAACATATGCTTTTAACGGTTAATTTGGTTTGGTTTTTTGCTAATGAAGTTGGATGAAGAAATTGAAGTTTTAATGATGATTCGGTATTGAGATTGAATTAAGAACTGATCAAGAAGTATGTCTACATTCCAGATAAAAGTATTCCAAAAAGCAACATCAAAAAAACTAACAGTGTAACTCTGGTCCCACCTCCATCAAAACATAAGATCTGTTTTGCTGAAAGACGTCTGTACGTACACTACGTACGTACAATATCGTACATACTTTCAGCACTGTTCCACTCAGTGGTTACGTTGGCAGCTCCGAGGCAGGCAGTGTCGTAACGCGAGCACACGAAATTAATCGGAACATAGTTACAAAAATGATATTGCGACGCACATCTTTGCCCGGCTGGCTGATTTCCTCTGCCATGTTGTCTGTCTGACCCACAGCCTGCAGGCCCAGCACAATTATGTACAAGTTGAAATGCCCTCCTCTCCTGCAAGTATGTGAGCTGGTTCTCGCGCGCCGATTCCTCGGTGTGTCTTCGAAAATCCGGAACCTGATGATGCTGAAGAGCGAAGAACGAAGAGCGTACCTACCGTTCGTTCGGCATAAGCAGTCGGCGCGCGCTCTGCTCGGCTATGCCCGTGCAGATTTATGAATGATTGTGTGCGTTAAAATTACGACTCGCTCTCCGTCTTAATTTGTCCGGAGAGTTTCCTCTAGAAAGTTTTGTTTATTGAACGCAGGTGTAAACGAAAGCAACTTGTATAATCGTCGTGCGTGCTCGGCAAAAAAAGGGTTACCTTTTTAAATACTTTGTCGTTGTATTGCGATATCGGTTTTGTCTGGCTCGATTGAGACCAGTTTTCCTTTTATCATTTTAGTATATGATCGTTTCTTTTTTATCAATTATGACTGATTTTGTTACTCTTAAAAATGTTAAAGTTGTTAAAGCTAAACTTAATCAGATTTAAATTAGAAATGTCTCAGGGAATAGTTGTTTTAAAGGTAGTTGTACGATCAATTATCAAATTGGAACATAGTATCTATCTGAAATCTGAGTAATTTCACTTATTTTTGTGCGTTTTGCATTTGTCAGAAAAAGACAATGCGGAAAATCTGTTTAAATAATTTCTAGAATAGTACACATTACTTATTTCGTAAAAGAATACCACAAAGATTTTGTTTTTGTATTTGAGAACCTTATAGTTCTCTAGAAATCATAGATATGGAGGCAAAGAATTCATTGTAGATTTTTACTTGTACATACCAAAGTAAAAGCTTTGTATGATAAATAGTCCTGTCATTTTAATAGTCCTGGCATGAAATATTAGTATCACTATCACCAAAGGTATTAAGCATAACAAAACATTTTTTTTTTTTTATTTTTTGAAGGTAAAAGATGTGCGTACATGACAAACAGAATGCAGGGTACATGAGAAAAGAAATTACTTAAAACCATTGAAAGATTTAGGTTAGGGAGAAGGCACAAAAAATATTTTCAGAACCGAGATATTATGTCTATATCTATTCTGCCAATTCATCCGTTATCAACAAACGTACAAAGTAATTCATTATTTATCATGTACCCACTTTCTTCGTCTTTGAGTGACAAATTTGTTCTGCTAAGCTACTACTTTCGAAGATATGAACACACATAGGTAGACAACATTTCATGGCGAACTTTTTAATCATTGATTTTTAATTAATTTCAATAATAATATTATCAAAGCCTTAGTAAACATTTTGGTATAGCATTTAGGACATTTTTCTGAATCTAAAATCAAATCTCAAAAAGTAAAATGTGCAGCAAATACTTCTACTTCAAGTTTTGTTTAGATTAAATTAGATTAGAAGCTGAAGCTTTTACTTGAAGTAAAAATAAATACTTTCTTTACCTACCAATATCATTCTTACAAATAGAATATATAGGACAGTTTTTCGGAAAAATGGGTAGTATCAAAATGTGTAGGAACTAGTATTAAGACATGAACTAATAATATACAGTCAAACTTCTGGAACTCGAACTAAAATAAAGATATTGCGGACCAATTTGGTATCACGCCTTACACCATGTCGGCACTTTTGAAAAACAAGGTCATCATTTCATTAACAGTAAACAAAAAATCCAATACGTTAAAATTACATTTTTAAAGGAAATGGTCGAGAGTTTTCCTTAAATGTTAGCCCAAAAGAACGCTTAGATTTAAAGGACAAAAATGATTTTATTATGATTTGTTTATGTTATGATTTTGATGAACATGAGTGGTGCCAAAAAGATAAAATTGCTTATGATTGGCAAGTAGAAAAATTTCCATTGTCTTAAGACCATAAAATTTATGAAAAGTGGTTATTAAAACTAAGGAACTCAGTACCAAGAAAAAAAATCGTTTATGAAAGTTTTGGCCCATCTGAAAAACAAAAAGTAATTTTTATGTATTTTTATGTAACTCAAATTTTCCAGAACTCGATTTTTATTTTGTATCCTTTGCAGACTCGAGTTACAGAAGTTTGACTGTACATCCTAATTACATTCATTCACGTTTTTTGGGAATGAAGTAACAACAGTATAAATAGTCATTTGATTTTATTGATTTTATCTTAAATGTACTCTTTAAAATACGCAAAATTAAGACCAATATTTTATGACAAAGAACAAAATCCCACAATCTCGTTTGTGCTGAATTAAATTTTAATTGAGATAAAAAGAATAAATTAGGTTTATATATAAAATTTCCATTCTGATTATTCTAAAACCGGTTGATATATCAACATAAATTTAATATTTTTACATAGGGCTACATCAAGACAACAGTTATATCAAATTTCATCCAGTGTGCTGGGGTCAAAACTGTGATGATTTAACATGGAATAGCCCACATGACGTATGATTCACATATTTGTTCATTTTATATCTCACAAAACCTAGCCTCAAATCTAGAATAAGATTAATTTTGTAATATAAGAAAAATAAAAAGACAAGTTTTTATTTTCTTTTATTACAATTAATTTGCTCATTTAACAGTGATAAACTCCTCAACACAAAAAAAATCAATTAACTTTTGAGTTATGTCAGAACATTTCGCATCGTTCCAAGTAGGTACTTTATTTGTGAAAAATACCATGACAATCCTGGTCAACTATAACAAAATCAACAAATAATAGTATATTATTCTATGAGCAAGTAATGTAAGCAATTTCTCACGAGAACGAATTTGCAAAGCGTTCGGGTGAGAAATTGCCATTACTTGCGAATGGAATACTATAATTTTTCTACGACCATGCAATGAAATTTTATAAATTAATTTTTGTGCATATAGGGACAGCTGTATGTCACTATGACGGTTTACAGGATTTTGACAGATTAAAATTGTTTGGTGCGCCTTGTCACTTAGCGACGTTGTCAATGCCTTGACTATGTCGCTAAGCAGTGTATCAACAATTTGGAAATGAAAAATCCAGAGCTGTGATTGGTTCTAAAGCCGTGAGGAATGAAATATTTCTCACTACTGGCGGGGTATGAGGAGCCAGGAATGAAATATTTGTCATGTGTGTGGGGAATGGTTATTATTACCTATCATAACTTGCCATGATAATGAATGTATTCCTCAATAGGAGTAGAAAAAAAGTATTTCTGGTTGTTATTTTCGTTTTGTCGGAGTATTATTTTTTCGCGTATTATAGTTATTTTGTACCTAGACAAATTATCCTGTATCTAATCTATATAATACAGGAATAAAATGTCATCTCTTTATCAAGCCAACTATTTGTCATTATCAATTTGCCCCAACCGTAAAACGTTTAATTTTTCCAGATGGATGGACACCGTATTTATTAGCTAAAGATTGTGTAAATGTTAATATGAATGGAGAGTGTCTGTGGTCATAGTAGGAAATCACTCAAGCCAATGAATCATAACTAATCTTCGCAATTTGCTTTGTTTAGCATGTATCACGAATAACATTCTGAGGATGTTTATCTAACTATGGAGTAACACATATTATGTGTTTGCGCTTCAAACATCACATAAAATATTTTTGTCGTGATAATTGCATACCGTTCGTATCTGAGGATATATCACACGTTTCCGTTATAGTTATTGTTATTTTTAAGAAATATATTTTTTTGAATTTATTCGTTTAGATCAAAAGATTCTTCTATAACGCCAACAATATTTACTTCATTAAATAATCTAGTTTATTTTGGTCGAAGAGATCAGTAGGTATATTTGGAATAATTATTATAAATAAAGATATTTGGATAGGAAGAAAAATTAGGATTTAATCACATTAATTCCTTCAACAAACTAATAATTTCTTTAAGCAAAGAACCATTTATCGTATCCTTAAATTATCGAATTTTGACTCAACGAACAATTTCGTTAATTTCCCAAATTATACAACACAGTTGAAAGTAACTTTTTTGGTATCGATGCCATATTTCTTTTCATCGTGTTCGTTAATATCGAACATGACACCTCTGTGAACTCGAAACGCAGTATAATAAATATCCGAACGTGATCCAAAAACAGCGCACAAATCTTGCATACCAAATTGGTGTCCGCTCGCCGAGAAAGATTTCAACAGACACAAAAAATACGCCCGTGGTCGACAATTTTTCATATAGCTTGCCAGATAGTATCTTCATATTTAGTACCTCCGCGAGACATAAACATTAACGGTACACTTATTAAACATAACCCATTACGCAACACACTTTTTCCGACTCGATTCCAAACGCAAATTACCGGCTAGTATATTTTTATTGCCAAACGGATTTATTAACACATCGGCCGATGGTCCTTTTCATTCATGGTTTTCTCCTTCCATCGCGTGAGATACTCGTCTCTATAATAAATACATATTCATGAAGTGGACACACATCTGTGAGTAATAATGTGTTCATTCATATTCAGACGTTGTGTCAAAGGTTAAACTTTGACGCACGATTGTGTTGTTATAACATTTTATATCGAATTGAACAAGTAAATAAATATCGAAGAAGACTATTTGTTAGAAGACTATCATATTAACAACCAAAAAAGTTGCCTTAATTAAAAAAAGATCTCCAGCAAGTGAAAAAAAAACCTTTTTTCATTTTGAATAATTTTAACAATAGGAGGCTGTGAAATAAAAGTATAAACATATATAATTCTAATACAACCTACTTAAATTGCATAAAATTGAGTAATTTAAAAATATATATATATATATATATTTTTATAATCCGTGCAAATTACGACGATAAAGCGAATTTTTTTTTCAAGAAACACGCATGATCTAAATAATAATTTGGAAACATGAAAAAATTATAGACCCCTTGCAGAAGACTTAGATTGTTTTTTATTTAGGCTATTTTGTTGTTGTATACAGAGGACCATAGAAACAACTTTTAATCAACTTGTATATTTTTTTCCCGGCACCATTGACCTTATTTACAAAAATAACTATTATTTGTTAAAATTACTCAATTTTATGCCAAGTGCGGAAGACCCAAATGTTGCATTAGAGTAATATTTTTATACTATTATTTCACAACCTATTGTTAAAAATTTTCAACATGAAAAATACTTTACCCCTACTACAAAAAAAACACATTTATTGAGAAAATTTATAAACTTTAGGCCACTTGAGGGTGATATATTTTTTCTTATATGGGACAATATTTTTGATGTTATACCTAAGTGGGTTCATAGAGACAACTTATATTAACTTGAAATTTAGATTTTCCAAAAATGGTTGTTTTGATACACCCTACAGATTGGTTGGGCATTATTTATACCTACATATTAGAATTGTAGATTTATTTCTAAATTCTAAATATATTTAAAACCTGTAGTATGTATAATTGGTTTGTTTGCCCATCAGTAAAAACAATTAGTTATTCCTAATTGCTAAGCATGCGCAATGGAGATTTTGTAAAGGCAGAACCCCCATTGCGCACACGCAAGAGTAAAAATAGGTGCTTTGTATAATTATTTTGATGCTGCTCGAGCAAACCTATTATGTAAAATAAGAATATAGATAATAATAGAGATAATAATTATTATGTAGACATACTTTATTGTAACTTAATCATTGTACAAACAAAAGAAAAATATACCAGTGAAGTGATAAATAATGACCAATGATCCGTGAAATGATAAATAATTTGTAAAAATATGATCAACGCTAAATATAAAAAGATGTTCCGTTACAGAGAACATTCATATATATTTGTACAACAATATTAGTATTGCACACCATTGTATACATAAATATATACATATTACAGAAAACAAAATAAGAAACGGGGAATATTTACAAATTTAAATTTTTCTTTGGCTCGTGTGCCTATTAATTTGACCTACCTCTAAATACGTTTCGATTATTCCTACATAGAAGTCCACCCTTTAAGCCCTAAAAAATGTTGCTCACCATATGCAAAAGTCTGCTTTTGCAGTATGAATAGTACGGATGTTTCAATGAAATTGAAAATCACATAAAAGGTCACATTGGCTTACGATTGAGGAATGCACACACTCTTGAATACTTTCTACGATAAATAGTACCTCAATAACTCTTCCGAATTAAATCCGTGTTGATTTAACTTTTTTGTTGGAAATTACTTGAAGACACTCCTGAACCAACGTTGAGATAATTAGCATTAGAAAAATGTTCTTCCTGTCTTCAAAGTTTTTCATGGAATGTCTATTTGACAATTTAAATGATATAGTAAGCTTTATCACAGACGTAAAGTTAAGCTAAAGAAATGTGAATTAAATTACGATTCGGGGTTACCTGTAATCACAATACCGGAAACGTATACATCCGCAAAGGCTTATTCTAATAATAAATTCCACAATAATGTTGAGAAAAAATTGTTCATTTTCTTCAAATTCTTTTACGTGATGAATCTTCAAAAGCTTTGACGTAAAGCAAGCATCCTGTTTTGTTTCGTGTGAGTGATCACCGTTAGAAGAAAAATCATGCTAAGGACAACATTCCAAGTCTTTGTAGGCTTGTTTTTCGCCTGCTTTCAATTCCCAATCATACTACTTGAAATTTTTGATCATTATCCGTTTTCAGAATTCTTCCTTCTCATTGCGGCAAAATTTTACATCGTCTTCTTCCCATGTTACACTTGGCTTCACTAACAATTACTTTATTGTATTGATATTGACATTATGTAGCTGAGCTATTTCCATTACCTTTTGTTGTCTCTAATACATCTATATTGTTTGCATTCGGTCACAGTTGAATGACTTGTGTATGTAGGTATGCTAAAAATATTTAATAAATGTGGACTACCGTAAACAAACCTTCATAATAACATGTATTAAACTTACGATGCGCCATTTGTATTGGCAAAGTCGGCAAAGCGAATCCATATTTATAAGCATAAATGTTAGGTTATGCAGAGGTTATGTACGGCTGACGTTTAATAGCGCTGGTAGCGCCATCTTTCGAGTAATCGGCTAAAACGTCCGAATTCTTGTAGAAATGCATTATGTGGACAATTTATCGATCGAATGAAATGGTAGTCACAGCATACCCGTTAGTACTACACACCCGGGTACCTTATACGTTAAATAAGTAACCACAGCGCGGCTCATAGGAAAAATGACTTAAAATGATTACCCAAACTCACCAATGAATGATACCTCTGCTATAGTTTGTAAAATCATATCATATTATGCTTGTATCTATACGTAGTAGGTTTCATTCGTACGTAATAAAGACAAATGCGAATTCTTAATTATTCATATACGTAGAACATACGTTATAGGTTTCTCAGAGGCTTTTTAGAACGGACGTTGTGGTCTTAACCTCCGGAGATAATGATCAACAAATTGCAGGTTATGTCTGCGCTTTTGACGTTTCTTAGCTGGCAACCATGACAACGCGTAATAAATGGCTGTTGGAATGTTGAGGCGCGTTCACCAAAATCGCTCGCTTTTTGAAAAATTTTGAAGCAAAAACGCCCTAGAGGCCGTTTTGCGTCGATTTCAAAAGCTCACGCAACGTAGAATGGTCCATTTAGGGCGACGGCCGCGCTTCGCGCGCCCGAAAAGGTTTCTCCAAATTTTCTATAAGCAACTAAGAACGCACTTTTTCGCACGTGAAATGATGAGAAAAAACACGCCAAATCAGTTTACATAATATAGACAAGATTTAGTTAGTTCACAAAAAATATGATTGTATTGAGTGAAAGAATTATAATTTTTACTTTATCATACGCAATATGTGTGTATGTGTGTACCCAATTTTTGTGGCGACGATTTCGGAGAAACTACTAAAGGTATATTTAGTACGACAGCTCATATTTAGAAGTTTCATGACCAAACTTTCTGTAAATGAGCCGGCATTTCTGTAATTTTGTCGAAATACTTAAATAATAAATTAAAGTAGAGCAAAATCTCAACGTATCATCAGCGCATTTACCCGGCTGTCAAATCATTCCCACTTATTACGTTTCTGATATGTAGTAATTAAGCACAACCCAGCGCAATAATTACAAGAGTCCATCATGCAATAATACACTCCCGTTACGAAGACTATGGACCGGACTTTGCAAGAGTAAATTTCATGAAACGAATTACTAGGAGCACGACTTCATGCGTAATATGCATTATCTGCAAAGAGAATTGATTTAATTTGCATAGCACAGAGTTATGCAAAGCAGTTAACAATTTTCAATTAATAATGAAATCTATAACGAACGACCACGGTCATTATTGTCTTAACCTTCAAATGCTTCACTTTATGGCATATTAATTCATCAATAATGGGTGGTATGAATAAAAATGCCCGGCGCTGACATGAAGGCATGTGTTTGAAGACTGTTAACTCTGAAACTAATTATCAAAAGTTAATAAAATAAAGTGTACTATACTCGTTAATCGTTTATATATGTAGTGTATAACAATCAAAATTTTCTTCTTACCCAATTTCGGCAGATATTTTATTCGGCAACTATTTTAAATTAACACCCACCCACCTATCTGTATTTGTTTCTTCTAAACCTGTTTGAGCAAAAATGCCAGCTCTTTATCGAGTCAAATTTGGAATCTTGTCAATTGATTGGTATTTATGTTTTCTTATGTTGATATGTAATAATACTTGTAAACAAGTTTGTAAAAATTGCTTACGGTTTTTCACTTGTCTCGTCATTTCAGAGTTATGGCCATTTTTTAGGTGATGTTTGAGTTTAATTTTTAGGGCTTCGATAGCACTTGTCCTGCGGATGTTTATGCACTACAAAATTATAAGATTTCTGCATACTGAAACCGTTAAAACTTCAAAATTGATAATTTAGTAGCATTATAGTAATTTAGTAGTATTATAATTTTGATGGCAAAAATTATGTTTTTGCGAAAGTAATTAATTCTATCTAATATCTAATTCTAAATATTACGACTCCCTAATCTGTGATGATTTCGCCATTTATATTTCTATGTTTTCTTAGTCCAAAACACATGAAACATTTTAAACCTCTGACTAATGTCAAACAAAATACTTCATAACAACATAAAATAATATGACATCACAATATCTGTGAAAAAAGTAATAAATTTATAAAAAAAAGGTCGACCCTTACAAGATTTCAATAACATTAACTAATTATTATAAATTATACTCACATCAGTTTTAAAACTAAAACTATTTAAATATTTATTAAACAACATCCCCAAAAAATTTCTATTTGATTGATTTTTACAAACGCCCAAAATTTTAACATTGTCAAAATCAAAACTATGGTTTTCCTGAAAAGCATGTCGAGTTTTTATGTCTGCGTTATGTAACCAATTTCTAGTCTTTAGATAATTACCAGTCTGACCAACATACAATAAATTACAACAAGAACAAAAAATAGAATAGACAATATGAGCAGAATTTAAAGCCAAAGGTGTTTTATCTTTAACAAAAGATGATTTGACCGAGAACCAAAAATAAACGATTAACTAAATTTTTTGGAAAACCAAATATATCAAAAACAATCAAAAAAATATCGAAAACAAAATTTTAAATTTTTGTGTCTAAATTTAGAATCTCAAGTTTTTTCTAGTCTATTCTTTAGTGCAAAAACTGTGTTGAATTTTTAATTAATGTAATGATATGAGAAAAAATGAATATATCTACCCGAATTTGTAACTTTTCTAAACCAATCTAGAAGCAAAATATTTTCATGTGTCCTAATAATCTTTATATCTAAAAAAGAAACATTAAAATTATTTTCCTTTTCAATAGTAAACTGAATATTTTTATTAAAACAATCTAATGTACTTTCAATTTGGTCCTCATGCAACGCACAAATAATATCACCAATGTATTTATGAATTAATGAAAATATAACTATTATAATAACACGGAAAATACAAATTTAATAATTAATAATTGTTAATATAGTCAGTATTAATCAGTGAAAAGCGAAGAAACTAGAAAAAAGTCATTTGTGACCAACTCAAAAATAAAATTTGCTAAATGGATTCTTAAACAACAGGAGAATCAATAACCATTAATAACAAGTGTTTAAAAATATTTAAGATGATATACTTTATTTATTTATAAGTAATTACAAGTAAATACCTACTGTTTCTGATAATGGTTAAAATAGGTTTAAAGTCTTTTTATTTGATTTTTGCTACAAGATCATAATAATTAGTATACAATTTGTATTAAAAACATAATTAAATATCGGTTATTCCAGTCATATGTAGTCTAAAACTTACCACGATAATATCTCGATTGCAGTACAGCATAGTGCTCGAAAACAATTTTTTTGTGGGCAGAGGAATGTATTTTTCTTTGCAGCATTTACAACGTTATTCGACATTATTTCCTTGACATATTTAGATGAAACATAAATACCTGAAACTCTCCAGGTATAAAACGAATACTTTTTCTGCGGTTCACAAACTTAAAACGCCTTTTTCTCGAATATAATGTTTTAACTCTATATCTAGAAATGTGTCATGTCGATTTCTTATTGATATTGTGCAGGTAATAAATTGTGTCATATCCAAAAAGACATGTAATACGTTTTGATTTTCTAACTTTACAGAAACAAGATTGCCATATGTTAAATAATAATAATAGTCTTATGATAACTAATAATAATTTGTGGAAATTTCTAAAGTACTCTACTTGATTAAGTTCATTAATTCTCAAGTCAAAATTTATATGTCAAGGACCTAATATAAGGGAAAGAATAAGAATTATTACCGCGGAGTCCATTATATTTCTCTCTAGTTCTGTGGGTACGTTGAACGCAGTTGCTAATCGAAATAGATTTACGCCGTTATCTAGAGCTATCATTTGCGGTTATGATTTTTTAATGGCTAACCTAAGGCGCAATAACCAATTTGCGGTACACTACACAGAAAACACCGCATTGCAAAATGATAATAAATTTCAGATAATTATTTTTTTACCGTGCAAAAGAAACGCACTAATTGAATATTTTACGATAATTCTTCTGTCCTCTTGCAAAATTAGTTTGTTAATATAAATCATTACTTTATAAGACTGCAATACTTTATAAGGGGGCAATAATAATTGTATGTATCATTACCTAAAAAAGAACGTTTAAGGTATGGTATTCCCAGATAATTTCGTTATAAAATTAGAATTGTTAGAAAAGTAGTGCAATAATTTTGGGCAAACTTATGCAAGCGTTCCACTTTCATAGGAAATTTTTATTACCCAATTTATTCGTCCGCATTCGTCATTCTATTTATAAATTTCGCGAAAAATATATCATTAAAACATACTCTTATTTACAACTTTCTCTTTATGATTTATGTATATTAAAAATAACCGTGTGTTATTTTGTTTCAGGTAAATACAGCTACGATCTCGATGACTTTCTTCCTGTGCTCGAATTTCAAACCAAGGTAAAACTTTTGTCTCGATATTGGCTATCGATAGATAAATTTATTTATAGAATTCGATCCATTATTAAACCTAATAGGTATGCGGCGTTCCAGTTATTATTCGTTCTTATTCAAAAAGTATAGCGTACCTATAGCTACTGCCTTTACAGATCTTTACATACAGATACCTTGATTTATTTTATCTAACATTTGATCGGAATTTTCGTAACTGAGGTAGTAGTGTTTTGTTAAACGCCGATTTGTGCTTACCATTTAGCAGGAACAATATAATACGATTACTTTAACAATAAGTATTGTTACTATTTCTTTTTTTAAACTAGTTATTTCTTATTAAAATACGTAATTATTATTATAAAAAAAATACTTTCTAAGAAGTAGAAATATGTAATTATTTTTTAAGGCGTGATTAGTAAGTAACCTGATGTGAGATCAGATGATCAAGTTATGGTGGTATCATTTGGCTGGTATGGCAAGTTGAAAGACGAAACCGTATAATTAGGAAAATCTTCTCGCTGGTCTTAAATTGAAAATAACTGTGTGCGTGAAGGATACCACGTTATAAGAGTATGTATTTAGCAGCACGTGTTAAATTCTGTAGTCATTTATCAGTTCGGTAACAATTCCCAGGTGGATTTCGTCTGACAGGTGACCGCAGACTGTATAAAGCAAATTGCCTCACCTATTTGTTTTTTTGATTGTTTTCTTCACTTTTTTTGCGTGTTATTTGTAGCATTCAAATCATCAAACGAACGAATGATAATTATATTAATTTGGTATAAACTAGACGATGTGTATATGTTACATTAGTAACTGTAGAATTTATATTTGTTTGCTGATAATGACTATGTCAACATATTTTAAACAAATATTTCCTTTTAAAGATATCTGTCAATTAAATTTTAAAGAAAATTGATAATAGTTAATAAGTTTAATAAGTATTGTCAAAGTATTGTTAATAAGTATTGTTATCTTTTCTTGAATATGTAAGGCCTGTTTTCCACAGTTTAAAAAATATGGTGTATCAATTTAAAAACGTGTGAATGACGTCATAAATCAGTAACAACTTGCAATCAGAAATCGAATTGTTTAGAAACATTGACGTATTTCTTTGATCATAAAATTAAAAAAAAACCGTCCAAGGGATTTGTTTTTATATAAATGCAAATAATAATAGTTTATTCTAGAGCAAATTTAACAATTTCTTTCGTTTCGACTACACTGTATGTTAAATCAAAGTTCTAACTGTGGGTATGCACTTTCTTTTAAGAATTTAGGGACTTAATTTAGGTAAAAAACAAAAATAAAAACCACCATGTAGAGATTGAACGGTGAACACACGGTGGCAAAACATTTTTAATTACCCGCCGGCAACAAAACTAACACGAAAGAATCGTAACGCAGTCGAGTTAATACATTTATTTGTGGTCGCAGCGGAGGGTTGCTCCACGAAAGCGTACATTAATTAGCTAATGCGAGGACCTTCTTAGAATTTCGACCTCCTCCGCTCCATGCTCCGGTCTGATAATGTACCGGAATAAATGAATTTTAATTTCATTAAAGTGGACATTCATTTGCGGACGGCACAGACAGATTAAGATTGCGCGTTTGCGTGCGCGGCCTTTACATAATACACGTTACACGCCGCCGCGGGCAAAGAGCTTGCGGAGTACGCCTGTAGACGCCGCCACCGTCGCACAGTTGATATACTCAATCTAAGCGCTCAAAACTATGCATTTTCATATCATATAATTATTTTTTGTTTTGACTAGTATATATACCTTTCAAACCACAATCCGAATAATGAAAGAAAGGAGAACGAAAGGAGAATTAGAAGACGGTAAAACGATAGTTGCTGTTTTTGTAGACTTGAAAAGAGCTTTCGAGACAATTTGTCGTCAAAAGTTACTACAAAAATTGGAAACTTACGGAATCAGAGGAAAAGAATTGAAATGGTTTGAAAACTATTTAACAAACAGGAGACAGAAGGTTAGGATTGGAGAAAATGAGTCAAGTGAATTAATAAACAGCTTAGGGGTACCACAAGGTTCTGTTCTTGGACCGGTTTTATTTAATTTGTACATAAACGATGTTGCTTCACAAGTTAAATCTTGTGATATGCACCTATTTGCAGACGATACACTAATATCAATTGCAGGAGATAACTCACCTGATGTAATCGCGACATTAAACTCCGAACTAGTATCGATATCAAATTGGTATAAAGAAAATAAATTATGTTTGAATGTATTGAAAACAAAAGCTATGGTATTGGGAAATAGAAATTCGGTAAACCCTACACCAGACATAGCTACTTAGGAAGAATATCTAATAAACTTACATTAAAAGCTAGAATATCTTTGTACCATACGATTATAGAACCATATTTTTACTATTGCAGCAGTATAATATTTTTGTGTACAGACAAAGACATTAAAAAGATTCAAGTACAACAAAATCGAGCACTCAGAATTTTATTACAAAGCTCCAGGTTAACCAGTGTCGAGTCCACGCTGAGTAAATTAAACTTTTTGAATGTTAAACAAGGAACGGTATATCAGGCACTCACGTTGGTATATAAATGCATAAATAAATAACTCCCAAATTATATGAGTAATTATTTAACATACAATAGTCAGCAGCATGAATACAATACTCGGCAAAAGGACCACTTCAGATTACCAAAATATACAAAAAGCAGCACACAAAATTCATTTTATTATAAAGCACTGAAGATGTTTAATATCCTGCCAAGTGATATAAAAAACAGTAGTTCGCTAAGTCTTTTTAAAACATCATGTCGGATTCATGTATTGGCTAATTTTAAGTAGTTGATAAGTTTCTTACTTAGGAAACCAAATTTATTGTGATTATTAGTTTCTTTTAACTAAATAAATATCATTATTATTATACTACACTAAAAACATAATTATATTGCAAAACTTTTGAGCTTTTAATGTTCGTGATAATAATACGGTAATATGGTCATTTAATATTCCCCAACAAATATTGATTTTAGAAGAATTCTGGTCTCGACTTTGAATTGTATACTTTGGGTATTTTTGCGTCCACCACCTGCAATTTTGTGAAGCACATGAAGGAAGCCAAGGTCAGATTTTCGACATGTTTAAAACAATTTAAAGCATTTCTTGTGTATTCAGAAACATTACAATTACAATGCATTGTATGTTGACTTGTAAGTAAACTCTCATTTATGGTGTCTTTATAATATTTCGAAACATCATTTTCAAACAAACCGTGCAAAATTTAAAAAAAAATGGTACATTACTGTTAAATTATTGGACAGTCAACTGTCCGAAAAATAAGTTTTCTCTATAATCCGATATCGTGTAGTTTATTTCATACATAATATGCCTAAGTAAGATTTATTCTAACGAAAGATGTACTAATTTAAAATATCTTTCCAATGATACCACACACGACCTAGGTTTTAGTTTGAAATTTTGAAACTAATGATTATTTTAAGTTCCTTTACAAAAAATAGTATTTTGAGCAGCTAATAGTGCAAAGGCGCCACTGTGCGCCTCTACCTTCATATAGGACGAGTTTCACGAATCAACGACGAGCTCAGATTCAGCGAATTCCGGGCAACGCTGAAAAATTTATTACCCACTCGGCGTATACGACATGCTCGGATTATTGATGTGCATTGTTACAATGTGTGGAGCGTGTCTGTGAGCGGGTGGCGTGATAGTATGACAATAGCAGTAACTGGCAGACAAGATGGAGTCGTTTTTATTAGGTACTCTATTAATTTACGCGGCCGCAATGCTAACGGAGTTCGTGGTAGAAGGATGAGTTTGGAGCTGTAAAAATATTACGTTCCTAGCGGTATTTTATCGCGTGTTTACGAGCGACTCTGTGTGTGAGTCACATTAAAAACGTAGGTATCTGGAAATATGATTTAACTTCTGGCCTGAAACACCTAAATAAAGTAAAAATGAACTGTACTTCTGTAACATTATTATCTAATGCTTGGAGAGGATATTTGTTAATAAAAAAGAAGCAAGCGCAAAAGAAATTCATTCTAGAGAAATAAGATTTAATTACGTAGGTTTCCAAAAGTATTTTGTAGTTTAGCTTGTTTAGCCTTTTTGAATTTTGAAGTTATAATCTTAAACAATTCAGTTTTAAAATATAGTCTATTGTGTTACAAATATAAATATTATAATCCGTCTAAAAAGTTAAAGTTCTAGTCACTCTTCATCTCAATATAAATCACAAATGCGACAGATAACACAAACAACCAACAGCTTCCATGTAGTATCTTTTCGTTCCGCGTTCAAAACCAATAACTTTCTACCACCACTACCACTCACCGTTTCAATTATTTATGAGTACTGTATATTATATTTCAGTTAACTCATATTGCGTAACATCGCCAATACCAATTCGTTTCAAAAACAATAGCCAAAGTTATATCCGCAACGAATCGCCAAGCACACACACACACACACACAGCTCAACAACAGACCTCATAATGGGTTAATAACAGGGAATTTTTCGTCTGCCAATCCACGCCAGGTAATGATCAGTTCTGGTGTGCCGGCTGAAACGTCCGTAATTGCATTTCAGCGTATAATTTGCAACACGTGTCGTTGTCACGCTACCGTCTACCTAGGCGGCTTCAGGTCGCTTCTCCGTCTATACGAGATTGTATGTGGCTTAGAGACAAAAGAGAAGGGAAACCTAAGGGAAAGAAGAAGATTAAAGCTAAGCCAACCGCAAGCGAGCGAAATGGACGGACGCCGGACGTCGTGAAATGTTTTGTGCGTGAACTGAAAGAGGCTATCGCGTGCGTGCGAGGAATTACCTTGAATACAGTTTTTCAGTAACCATGGTCATCGTCGACTTTGCTCCTCATTGATTTTTACGCCTCCAACTCTGAGAATTACTTAAAAGATTAGATTATTTATGCAATGCCAGCAATTCCTTTATTAGAAGAGCTAGAATAATAAAATATAGACTATAGGCTACCCACTAATTCATAGGTTTAAAGCTTATTACATAATCGTTGTTTATCTTGCATTTTTCCTACAAAAGATCGAGTTGAAGCATCTCATGATTGCTGCAATTGACGCGGCGCTCTTCGGTCTTTCGGGCGAGCGGGGGAAGGGATCGACAGCGACGCTGCAAGTGGTGGCGGATCGCACGTGCATTAGTTACTAGGGGAACAGTGTTTACGGACACAATACATATAACGACACGGCGATTATGCCTCGCCAAAGAAATTTGGATATCCGGCGACAGATTACCAAATTAAAAAATAATGGCAAAATGAGTCAATAAGATAACAGAACCACGAACAGGCATTTGGAAGTCCCATGGAAATTCTTGGCAACTTAAATCGGGTTTCGGGATTAGCATTTAAAATTAGTGAACGATCCGCAAAATAATTTATGTGTCTACAAATTTACGATGCTAAATTTGTAAAAGTTTTTTGATATTTCTATATTTTATTCGCTCAGAGCTGACGTTTGTAATATATGTAATATATCAAGTTGTATTTATTTTATATTGTTTGTGCATTTATTTAAATATTATTAATAAATAAACTGTTGAAACTGTTATAATAGTTCGAATATTTATATAACAAAATCGGGCATACTTTTTAAATATTTTCTGAGTTTATCAAGCAAACTTAATTTAGTATTCACCACTAATCGGAAAATCTGCTAACTCCATATTATTAGATCTATCCGCTTCCATCAAAATCTTGTTTACAACCTTATTGCATAAAACTGAAGAAAGCATAAACGCCAATCGATAGAAGAGATTTCTCTCGTACCGGGTCACATATTAGAATCAAAATTATGCAATTATGCTTCTTTAAATTTCCTTGTAGATATTCAGGACTTGAACGGTGTCACCCCATATACATAGGTACAGTATGTACCATACTTCTTTTACATATAAGATTGAAGATTTTACATGTAAAATCCATATCTTACTGATTTTTACTGTTACAAATAATTCAAATTATTATTCTAGCTGATTGAAATTGAAAAACCAACCACCACGTTATATTTACAGCCTGAAAACCACTGTCCTCTACGATCATCGAGAACAATAAATTTAACTTGTTATGTTTCAATATCGAACGCCATAAATTCAATATTGATTGCGACATTAAATTTTATGTTATATGATTGCGATTGGAAAATGGACATAGCTGGCATTCTTTTGCCACCGGTGTTCTTCGTTATTCGCATTAATTGAATAGCTGATTAAAAAAAAATCATTGTCTCTTAAATAGATAAAATCGTAATTGCGTTATTATAAGAATAGAAAGTGTGCCGATAGAAGACTTGAAAGAATAATTGAAATATCGCTCATTATAATCAACTGCTGACAGATTGATTTCTTTGCGAAGCTAATCAGAGTCGCCTAATTATCAAATATCTGATTCTAATTCGGCTACACATTTGGACATAATTAGTGCGTATTGTAGCAATCGAATGGATAGAAACAATTGAAATGATTGACTGTTATAAATGATTATTTTTTACGTATGCTGTTGAGTAAAGTAGAGCAAGGAGATGTTATAGATTAATGCTTGATTTTAAAGCAATTTTTTCCTTTGTATCGTGTGAATCTCAATAAAAAGTAGATTCCTGGTTCTTCTATAAGGTAAATACCACAAATACAAACAGGTTATCCTATGGAAATTAGAGAAATGGTCACACAAAAAAGACGAGCTAGAAGAAGATGGCAGCAGTCACGAGATCCAGCTGACAAAACCTTACTTAATAATAAATCCCAACAACTTAAACGCGAAATCCAAAAACTAAAAGAGGCATCATTGGAATCCTTCTTAAATAAATTGACTCCCGATAAAGGAACAGATTACTGCTGTGGTAAGCAGTGGGGAAATACAAAAGGCCAGTGGCCCATGTCCCACCTATAAGACGAAGAGACGGTACCTGAGCAAGAGATAATAAACAGAAGGCTGAAATTTTTGCAGAACATCTAACAGAAAACTTCCAGCCCCACAACATCGAATCAGAGCCAATCATAAATGAAGATATAACCTATGAAGAAGAAGCCATACAGCTAGTTACTCCAAAGGAACTTGCCAGAGAAATCAAGACAAACCTGAATCCAAAGAAGGCACCTGGATAAGATCTTATCACAGGAGAAGTTCTTAAGAAATTACCTAAGAAAGGTATTGTTATGCTGACGTATCTAATAAATGCATCGTTCAGATTAAAATACGTCCCACATGCATGGAAAGTAGCAGAAGTTATGATACCAAAACTAGGCAAACCACCAAACGAGGCTAAATCATATCGCCCAATATCACTGTTATCAATGATATTTGCTCAACAATCTTCTTGATGTGACACAAGCTTTCGATAAGGTTTGGCACGAAGGATTGATACACAAAAAAAGAAACAGCTGCTAACATCCTATGTATCTAGTAGACTATTCAGAATAAAACAGATCGATGAATACTCGGAACTAAAAGAAGTAAAAGCTGGTGTACCCCAGGGTAATGTGTTGGGACCAATTCTCTATCTACTATATACGTGACGTATCACAGCTGGGAAATGTAACAGTCGCCACATTCGCAGATGTCACGGCTCTAATGGCAGTGGGATCAACTATTGGAGAATCCACTAGGAATCTTCAACAAGCTAGTAATGAAATATATAAATGGACGAAAAAAATGATGTCCTTAATCCATTTCTCGTGTAATTTCACTTACTAGATATATTTGCCTCTATTGAATAACAGAATTGTTAGAGTCAATGCATATTCATCCGAAACAAACAAAACTCCTATCTGTGTAGTGATGTGTGCATTCCATCAGAAGGGGGCAGCACCTCAACAGAGCGCCCAAGATTTGTAATTGGCCAATCTATAATTAATAATCGTAGCCGCTCCATTAAAAAGTGAAAGTTTACACGTTGGATACAGTATCTGAGAAGAACAATCAATCTTTACTGATTATCAAAAATTACATATTTCAGAAACGGGATTTAGTACGCCGTGCATGATTTATATTAACACACGGGCTCGTTGCGCTTTTGTGCTGCGTTCGTAATTGATTAGGACTGCTATTCGTATTTAAATTACCGACCCGTTCAGTATTTCTATCATGGGTTGAAGCTATGAAGGAATGCGTTGTAAATAAACATTATGTAAACATAATTGTTGTTGCCACGATCGAATTTTCCTACAGACCTATATCTTTACTACCAACCATTTCAAAACTATTTGAGAAATTACTTGTCAAGAGAATATACCCAATGCTGGAGAAAAATCAAACTATTCCATCCCATCACTTCGGCTTTCGAGCTCGACATTCAACAATCGATCAGGTACACCGAATTACCGATGTTATAGAAAAGGCTCTTGAGGAAAAGAAAGTTTGCTCAGCAATATTTTTAGACGTGGCTCAGGCTTTCGATAAGGTGTGGTGGCATGATGGACTCTTTGAGAAATTGGAACAGCACCTTCCTAGTGAATATACAGAACTGTTAAAATCATATCTGTAAGATCGCCACTTCAGGGTGAAACAGGATAACGAATACTCCTCCCTACGAAATATCAATGCCGGAGTACCACAAGGAAGTGTATTGGGACCACTTTTGTACCTACTGTATACTTCTGATATTCCTGTTCCGGGAGAAAGCACAGTGGCAACATTTGCAGACGACACGGCCATTTTGGCGATTAGTGACAGTGTCGAAGAAGCAACTGAAAAACTACAGATAGCTGCAACCAAAATCAACCTTTTGACAAAGAAATGGCGCAACAAACTAAATGAAGGAAAATCCACGCATGTAAACTACACCAATAAGAGAGTTAACTATATTCCAATAACCATTAATGGCAACGATAGCCCTGTCAGTGCAAAATAAGCTCCTACTATACAAGCAATTATTAGAGCCAGTATGGGTGTCTGGTATACAGTTATAGGGATGCACTAAGCAGGCCAATATCAACCGCATTCAGAGGTTCCAAAATAAAGTTCTAAGGGCCATAGTTGGTGCACCACGGTACATCAAAAACGCCAATCTTCATCGGGACCTTCGCATGGAGATGGTAACTAGCGAAATATCAAAATTTGCTAAGAAGCACGAGGATCGTCTACTCCACCACGACAACTTTGAAGCCATCCAGCTGCTAGACAACAGTGCGCTAGTGCGTCGGCTGAAAAGAACTAAACCATTCGAACTAGTGCGGGAGTGATTAAAAGCAGAGCACCCGTAGTGTATTCACAGTACGTGAAAAGTGAAAACAAGTGTAAGTAAAAACAACCGCCGTCTACTTGAGTGGTAAGAACAGTCAGACAAAACAACTTGGGCCAATGGGCAAAATTGTAGAAATACTCATTATTTTATCAGTTTAGGATAAGAGAAAATGTTGGAACAAAATAAAAAATAAAATAAAAAATTTGGTATTGGAAATGCTTTATTTTTTTCTGAATTCATGAGAACCTTAAGCTTTTTAAACTGCTTACATTAAAACTATCAAATCAAAATGCTTTAAATCCGTACTCCAATTATAACCATTTTATAATCAACGGAACACCGTGTGTGCAACAAACGAATAATAAAAATAACAGTGAAACGTTACGAGTTATGCACTCGGGCATCTCAGGAAGTAACAAAGAAAAATCAACTTAAATTATGACCTTTTATGGCCCACAAAATCATTAAACGTACGGCAGAACTTTGCGTAAGAAATAATGATGCCGGACATACCGTACTTACAGTGAGGCTGGTCGACAGAATAGCCCATTGTGGGCAAAGTTGATTCATCCAAAATTTATTAACACACACCGTTTGTTGACTTAAATAATTGTCGAAACTTTTTTTTGTGTTGCCATGACCATACATTCGGTTTTGCGCAAGCTATCTATTTACCAACGATATTGTTCGGTAGTTCGAATTTGCTCTTTCGTTCGGTTCACTTTTGAAATCGAATCAATGAATTCTGAACAATTCGTTATTAGCCGGACAGGATATTACCAATATATTTTTCTAAACGGGTGCCGCCGTCGCTGCTGTGCGAATTCGAAGTCATATTTGCGCTGTCACTCCCACGACCTAGACCTGTCAAACTAATAAACAATACGTATACGTATAAAATATACAGTAGTTGCGGTTACGGGCTTCTTGATTGTTACGAAGTATTTGGTTTTGTGTTTAGACGTACAAGGTTAATTGTCTACAGTCTACACATACGCTCAATTCGCACACAATAATCGCTGATTCTAATTAATGAAGTTTTAGTATCGAATACCTTGATCAAGCAATAAGTTTTGTTTTGCCTCTAACTCTTATACTTTTTGACTGTTTTTCGTTTAGTATTATAAAATAACCGAAAGAACTTCAGCACACGTTAAAAAGAAACGAGAAGCATTGGGCATAAGTTACAACAAAATCTACTGGCTTATAGGTATGAAGTCAGTTTTGTCGACATATAACTTTTCCTGTAAAGCCGGTGGCCCGTGTGCTGTCATGATGCGACGTGCACGTTAAAGAACTCTGGAGGTTGAAATTCCTTCAGATTGACAAAATTCCTGGGTGTGTGTAGCCTGCTCTCGACGTAAAATAAAGTAGTAAAAAATAACTCTTTTGCCAGCAATTCCGTTATTAGAAGAGCTGGAATAATGAAATATAGACTATAGGCTACCCAATAATTCATACGTTTAAAGTTTATTACATAATCATTGTTTATCTTGCATTTTTCCTACAAAAGATCGTGCTGAAACTCCGAGTGAATTCCGACGCTCTACGGTGTTTGGGGTGCTGCGGGAAAGGGAGGCGTTAGCGGTGCTGTCATGTCGGAGAGAACCGACACAGCTGAGAGAACAGGGGCAGCTTATTATCAATACACAAAAAGAATGATAAGTTGTCAAGGTAATAATTTTAACTAACAATTAAATTCTTAATTTTTGCATAATTTTGATTATAATATGTGACCCGGTACGAGAGAAATCTCTTCTATCGATTGGCGTTTATGTTTTCTTCAGTTTTATACAATAAGGTTGTAAGCAAGATTTTGATGGAAGCGGATGGATCTAATAATATGGAGTTTGCAGATTTTCCGATTAGTGGTGAATAAGAAATTAAGTTTGCTTGATAAACCCAAAAAATATTTAAAAAGTATGCCCGATTTTGTTATATAAATATTCAAACTATTACAACAGTTTCAACAGTTTATTTATTAAATAAGTACGTAGGCTTTCACGGCCAGAATCATTTAGAAAATAAACTGCTTCCGGGTTATGCCGTGTGTCAAGATTTGTTAATGCTGACGTTTCGCGAACCATGTTGCTCGCTTCTTCAAAGCTAATTGAATACTGACGACCTACCAAGACAATCTCCCTTATATACCTAAGTTTACACCTCACTGCGCACATCTGGAGAACCGCTCCCATGTGCTTTTCCACCTGACCGCGTTAGGATCGATTTCCAGACCCTACTAATGTCAGTACCGTCCTCGCGATTGATGTTGTCCGGATGTTTGTAGATTTCGATTGCTTCTCTAATAAGCCTTCGATGATAATTACCTACCCTTGCCAACATCTTCGCGTTATCGAAATTCATTGTGTGTCCCGACTCGTGGCAGTGTTGAGCAACAGCGGACTGTTGAATCTTGCGTAGCCGGGTGTCTCTACTGTGCTCCTTAACTCTACATTCGATACTTCGTCCTGTCTGTCCTACATAGCATGTTCCACACTCACATGTTATCTTGTATACTCCTTCGTTCTTCAGGAGTGGTGTGATATCCTTTGGGTTAGGCAAAAGATCCTTTACCTTTGCTGGCGCTCTGTACCTTACCGTGATACCCGATTTCTTCAGTATTCTACCGATTCTATCCGATACCCCACTTACGTATGGCAAACAAGCGAACCCCTTGGACTCTTGCCGCTCCTCTGAGACTTGCGGTTTTCTCTTGGTGACACCCCGTATGTCAGACTTGGTGTATCCATTCTGACGCAGAGCCCACTCCAAGTGTTTCCGTTCGTCGTCCAAGCTGCTGGCGTCGCACACCTTCTCGGCTCTGTTGAACAGAGTATTAATAACACTTCTCTTCTGTTGGGGATGGTGGTGCGATTTGGCGTTCAAGTACCGATCGGTATGTGTCTTCTTACGGTAGACAGTATGTCCAAGCGTACCCGTTGGCGTTCTGTACACCAGCACATCCAAAAATGGCAGCTTGTTATCCTCTTCTATTTCCATCGTGAATTTGATCGAAGGATTGACATTGTTCAGGTGGCTAAGGAACTCAGTAAGTTTATCTCTACCGTGTGGCCAAACCACAAAGGTATCATCAATATATCTGACCCAATGCTTGGGTTTGTAAGGACAAGACCTAATGGCTTTTTCTTCAAACAATTCCATGAAGAAATTGGCGATTACCGGTGAGAGAGGAGATCCCATGGGAGCACCCTCTACTTGCTCATACATCGCTCCCGCCCACTTGAAGTATGTGGTGGAGAGACAATACTCTACAAGATCCGGTACATCGGTTGGTAGACCTAGGGGAACAAGTGTTGTCCGAAGGCCTTCGACCGCCTCCTTAACCGGAACACACGTAAAGAGTGATGTTACGTCGAAACTTACGAGTATATCCTGCGGGTCAATGACAACTTCCTTCAAAATCTGAATAAAATGTTCAGAGTTCTTAACAAAAGATGTAGTTTGTCCTATAAACGGTTGGATGGTTTTCGACAAGTATTTTGCCAACAAATAGGTTGGGGAGCCTATTGCGCTGACGATTGGTCTTAAAGGTACGTTATCCTTGTGTATCTTTGGCAAACCGTAGATCCTCGGTGCCCTAGGGGCTTGAACAAAAAGGCCTCTTTGTTCCTGTTCGGGAATCGATGACGATGATTTAACCAACTCCTTCACTCGCCTTCCTATCTTATCTGTTGGGTCCTTCGCAATTTTACGGTAGGTATTTGGGTCCAATAGATCGTTCATCTTCCGGTTGTAGTCCTCCTTGTTTAATATCACCGTTGCATTCCCTTTATCCGCTGGTAGTACTGTGATGTCCTTGTTGTCCTTGATGGTCTTCAGAGAGTACTTCTCTTCTTTGGTAATATTGCTCTTCGGCGGAGTAGCTTTCCTAATTACCCTCGAAACCTCTTGACGAATGTCCTCTGCTTGTACACCTGGAATTTTGTACAATGCGGCTTCTACTTCCGTAACAATTTCCTCCTTAGGTATTCTTATCGGTGCGATTGCAAAGTTCAATCCTTTGCCTAGGACCGACAATTCACCAGTGGAGAGTTGGTGATTAGACATATTTATAACTACTTTGTCCACAGTAGTAGATTTGGTCACAACTTTCTTAGCTTCTAACTTAACAAACTTGTTCTTTTGAGATTCAGTTGCTTTCTCAAACTGGAACTCTGCTTTTCTCCATGTGGTGGAATCAAGCTTACTCCAATCTTCGGCTGACAATCTATTTGCTAATTTAAGATGAAGTTTTAGCAGTTTATATGTAATGTCCTGTAAAGATCGGTACGTAAAATGTACCCTTTCACGTAATAAGGCAGTCTCCGTTCTACTCAAAATCTTCTTGGCGGCAGCGGTGTTGATATGGTGCTTGGTACGCAGGAAAGTTGGTACCAAACCTTTGTCCCTACACCTTCTCAGAAAAGCAAGGACCATCAAGGACAACAAGGACATCACAGTACTACCAGCGGATAAAGGGAATGCAACGGTGATATTAAACAAGGAGGACTACAACCGGAAGATGAACGATCTATTGGACCCAAATACCTACCGTAAAATTGCGAAGGACCCAACAGATAAGATAGGAAGGCGAGTGAAGGAGTTGGTTAAATCATCGTCATCGATTCCCGAACAGGAACAAAGAGGCCTTTTTGTTCAAGCCCCTAGGGCACCGAGGATCTACGGTTTGCCAAAGATACACAAGGATAACGTACCTTTAAGACCAATCGTCAGCGCAATAGGCTCCCCAACCTATTTGTTGGCAAAATACTTGTCGAAAACCATCCAACCGTTTATAGGACAAACTACATCTTTTGTTAAGAACTCTGAACATTTTATTCAGATTTTGAAGGAAGTTGTCATTGACCCGCAGGATATACTCGTAAGTTTCGACGTAACATCACTCTTTACGTGTGTTCCGGTTAAGGAGGCGGTCGAAGGCCTTCGGACAACACTTGTTCCCCTAGGTCTACCAACCGATGTACCGGATCTTGTAGAGTATTGTCTCTCCACCACATACTTCAAGTGGGCGGGAGCGATGTATGAGCAAGTAGAGGGTGCTCCCATGGGATCTCCTCTCTCACCGGTAATCGCCAATTTCTTCATGGAATTGTTTGAAGAAAAAGCCATTAGGTCTTGTCCTTACAAACCCAAGCATTGGGTCAGATATATTGATGATACCTTTGTGGTTTGGCCACACGGTAGAGATAAACTTACTGAGTTCCTTAGCCACCTGAACAATGTCAATCCTTCGATCAAATTCACGATGGAAATAGAAGAGGATAACAAGCTGCCATTTTTGGATGTGCTGGTGTACAGAACGCCAACGGGTACGCTTGGACATACTGTCTACCGTAAGAAGACACATACCGATCGGTACTTGAACGCCAAATCGCACCACCATCCCCAACAGAAGAGAAGTGTTATTAATACTCTGTTCAACAGAGCCGAGAAGGTGTGCGACGCCAGCAGCTTGGACGACGAACGGAAACACTTGGAGTGGGCTCTGCGTCAGAATGGATACACCAAGTCTGACATACGGGGTGTCACCAAGAGAAAACCGCAAGTCTCAGAGGAGCGGCAAGAGTCCAAGGGGTTCGCTTGTTTGCCATACGTAAGTGGGGTATCGGATAGAATCGGTAGAATACTGAAGAAATCGGGTATCACGGTAAGGTACAGAGCGCCAGCAAAGGTAAAGGATCTTTTGCCTAACCCAAAGGATATCACACCACTCCTGAAGAACGAAGGAGTATACAAGATAACATGTGAGTGTGGAACATGCTATGTAGGACAGACAGGACGAAGTATCGAATGTAGAGTTAAGGAGCACAGTAGAGACACCCGGCTACGCAAGATTCAACAGTCCGCTGTTGCTCAACACTGCCACGAGTCGGGACACACAATGAATTTCGATAACGCGAAGATGTTGGCAAGGGTAGGTAATTATCATCGAAGGCTTATTAGAGAAGCAATCGAAATCTACAAACATCCGGACAACATCAATCGCGAGGACGGTACTGACATTAGTAGGGTCTGGAAATCGATCCTAACGCGGTCAGGTGGAAAAGCACATGGGAGCGGTTCTCCAGATGTGCGCAGTGAGGTGTAAACTTAGGTATATAAGGGAGATTGTCTTGGTAGGTCGTCAGTATTCAATTAGCTTTGAAGAAGCGAGCAACATGGTTCGCGAAACGTCAGCATTAACAAATCTTGACACACGGCATAACCCGGAAGCAGTTTATTTTCTAAATGATTCTGGCCGTGAAAGCCTACGTACTTATTTAATCTCACTCTACGGGGAGGATGTTTACAAACTTACCAAGGATTTTGACACTTTACGAACAAAACGAGGCAAGATATTAACCAATCTTGCTTTTCTGAGAAGGTGTAGGGACAAAGGTTTGGTACCAACTTTCCTGCGTACCAAGCACCATATCAACACCGCTGCCGCCAAGAAGATTTTGAGTAGAACGGAGACTGCCTTATTACGTGAAAGGGTACATTTTACGTACCGATCTTTACAGGACATTACATATAAACTGCTAAAACTTCATCTTAAATTAGCAAATAGATTGTCAGCCGAAGATTGGAGTAAGCTTGATTCCACCACATGGAGAAAAGCAGAGTTCCAGTTTGAGAAAGCAACTGAATCTCAAAAGAACAAGTTTGTTAAGTTAGAAGCTAAGAAAGTTGTGACCAAATCTACTACTGTGGACAAAGTAGTTATAAATATGTCTAATCACCAACTCTCCACTGGTGAATTGTCGGTCCTAGGCAAAGGATTGAACTTTGCAATCGCACCGATAAGAATACCTAAGGAGGAAATTGTTACGGAAGTAGAAGCCGCATTGTACAAAATTCCAGGTGTACAAGCAGAGGACATTCGTCAAGAGGTTTCGAGGGTAATTAGGAAAGCTACTCCGCCGAAGAGCAATATTACCAAAGAAGAGAAGTACTCTCTGAAGACCATCAAGGACAACAAGGACATCACAGTACTACCAGCGGATAAAGGGAATGCAACGGTGATATTAAACAAGGAGGACTACAACCGGAAGATGAACGATCTATTGGACCCAAATACCTACCGTAAAATTGCGAAGGACCCAACAGATAAGATAGGAAGGCGAGTGAAGGAGTTGGTTAAATCATCGTCATCGATTCCCGAACAGGAACAAAGAGGCCTTTTTGTTCAAGCCCCTAGGGCACCGAGGATCTACGGTTTGCCAAAGATACACAAGGATAACGTACCTTTAAGACCAATCGTCAGCGCAATAGGCTCCCCAACCTATTTGTTGGCAAAATACTTGTCGAAAACCATCCAACCGTTTATAGGACAAACTACATCTTTTGTTAAGAACTCTGAACATTTTATTCAGATTTTGAAGGAAGTTGTCATTGACCCGCAGGATATACTCGTAAGTTTCGACGTAACATCACTCTTTACGTGTGTTCCGGTTAAGGAGGCGGTCGAAGGCCTTCGGACAACACTTGTTCCCCTAGGTCTACCAACCGATGTACCGGATCTTGTAGAGTATTGTCTCTCCACCACATACTTCAAGTGGGCGGGAGCGATGTATGAGCAAGTAGAGGGTGCTCCCATGGGATCTCCTCTCTCACCGGTAATCGCCAATTTCTTCATGGAATTGTTTGAAGAAAAAGCCATTAGGTCTTGTCCTTACAAACCCAAGCATTGGGTCAGATATATTGATGATACCTTTGTGGTTTGGCCACACGGTAGAGATAAACTTACTGAGTTCCTTAGCCACCTGAACAATGTCAATCCTTCGATCAAATTCACGATGGAAATAGAAGAGGATAACAAGCTGCCATTTTTGGATGTGCTGGTGTACAGAACGCCAACGGGTACGCTTGGACACACTGTCTACCGTAAGAAGACACATACCGATCGGTACTTGAACGCCAAATCGCACCACCATCCCCAACAGAAGAGAAGTGTTATTAATACTCTGTTCAACAGAGCCGAGAAGGTGTGCGACGCCAGCAGCTTGGACGACGAACGGAAACACTTGGAGTGGGCTCTGCGTCAGAATGGATACACCAAGTCTGACATACGGGGTGTCACCAAGAGAAAACCGCAAGTCTCAGAGGAGCGGCAAGAGTCCAAGGGGTTCGCTTGTTTGCCATACGTAAGTGGGGTATCGGATAGAATCGGTAGAATACTGAAGAAATCGGGTATCACGGTAAGGTACAGAGCGCCAGCAAAGGTAAAGGATCTTTTGCCTAACCCAAAGGATATCACACCACTCCTGAAGAACGAAGGAGTATACAAGATAACATGTGAGTGTGGAACATGCTATGTAGGACAGACAGGACGAAGTATCGAATGTAGAGTTAAGGAGCACAGTAGAGACACCCGGCTACGCAAGATTCAACAGTCCGCTGTTGCTCAACACTGCCACGAGTCGGGACACACAATGAATTTCGATAACGCGAAGATGTTGGCAAGGGTAGGTAATTATCATCGAAGGCTTATTAGAGAAGCAATCGAAATCTACAAACATCCGGACAACATCAATCGCGAGGACGGTACTGACATTAGTAGGGTCTGGAAATCGATCCTAACGCGGTCAGGTGGAAAAGCACATGGGAGCGGTTCTCCAGATGTGCGCAGTGAGGTGTAAACTTAGGTATATAAGGGAGATTGTCTTGGTAGGTCGTCAGTATTCAATTAGCTTTGAAGAAGCGAGCAACATGGTTCGCGAAACGTCAGCATTAACAAATCTTGACACACGGCATAACCCGGAAGCAGTTTATTTTCTAAAAGTTTATTTATTAATAATATTTAAATACATGCACAAACAATATAAAATAAATAAACTCTTGATATATTACGTATATTACAAACGTCAGCTCTGAGCGTATAAAACTTAGAAATATCAAAAAACTTTTACAAATTTAGCATCGTAATATTGTAGACACATAGATTATTTTGCAGATCACTCATTAATTTTAAATGCTAATCCCGAAACCCGATTTAAATTGCCAAGAATTTCCATGGGACTTCCAAATGCCTGTTCGGGGTTCTGTTATCTTACTGACTCATTTTGCCATTATTTTTTAAATCTAATGTGACACTTTGAATCTGATGACTTTATCATCCTATACAGCAGTGTCAAAAGCTGATGTGTTGACAATACTGTCAATAGAATCAAAATATTATGCAAGTAGATAATTACATTCTAATATTTGCATTTTAGGTTGAAGACAATCCAAAAATAAGAAACTTTTACGAAGAATAAAGTTTCCTGAAAAGTTAGTAACAAAAATTCTTCCTATACGTGTCCAACTTTTTGGCGAACACGGTATATAGCCCAATGTATTGTAAAATTGTCACTAACAAATAAAATAAAAACATGAATCTAACTTAAAAACTATTCTCCTGCAAAATTGACAAATTTTTTTGTCCACCAACCAAAATATTTCCTGAAAAAGCTTCCTGTGTACAGTTTGCTACGTCAGTGAGGACAACATCACACCAAACAAACTCAAATTCTCAACAAACGCTTATACAATACACATAGTCGTCTCCATTCGTTGGTGTGTGTGTGTCGGGTCATGTGTCAATTTCTAATATTTGTAAGCGTGGCGAGGGTAACAAATTGGCTAATTAATTATCGATTCAGCAAACTATACACACGGTTCCGGCAATTACCAGTGTAAACAGTTTTTCATCCTGTCGTCCGAACAGGCGGCTCTATAGTACGCGAACGCTCCACCGCGATGTCAAGACGCGCTCGCGTCGCATTTATTTGCTCTCTCGGCGCAAAACCGTGAAACGGGACACGACGAAACGCGACGTAAAAGCTTTCCCAATACCGGAAAGCGTGCTGGTCGCCGTTTTTAGACAACGCACAGAGATTTAATTAACGAAGTTTGCCATACACGTCATACCTAACCAAACAGCGCGCAATATGTAATATGTACACACACATAGAGGGAATTGTTAGAAATGGAGTAAAACGTGGTACAGAAATAGATGTTTTCCTTTAAAACTGTAGCATAGGAAAGTATTTCCTTGCCGATTTGGATATATGTTTTTATGGAAATGTTCAGGAAACTATGGTATTGATTTATGTATTTATGAAGTCTGAAATCAATACCTTAAACGAGCTTTCAGGATATGAAATAAAAGCTTTAAAATTTTTTCTTGTCGAGTCAAATAGTTTTTTATTTTAAATACTATGTATTAAATAAGCCTTGATATAAACGTACTAAAGTAAATAAACAGCAATAACGTCAACATCGTACGTACATGTGGCGGATGTGTTTTGCTTATATCAACACCACTTTAGATACAAAAATACGTATGAAATAATAAGATAAAATATAGAGATAGAATCTAAATACATATGAGAATATAAAATAAGATATCTGTAACAAGAAAAAAGTATAAAAGATGTATTTTCGTCGATACAAGTCACACCAGTACATCTGAATGTGCTAAAATGTATTATGAAATACGCGTATTCACATTTTGTTATTTTGATTTTTGTACATATTTAAATATTTAAACTAGATAAGAGTGTTTGCCAGAAGAATAAATAAGACACAGATAGCAAAATGTATTGCAAATCGCCGATGATTGTATGGCAACCTTGGCCTAATCTGAAACAATTTTATATAATACATAGGTAGGTACCTTAGAATCTATGGTAAATGAAGTTCATTATTAATATTAATCAACTAAAATTGAATCCAAAATTTTGTTCACAAACAAGTAATAATTATATGGTTATAGTTACTTACATAATCTAAAAAAAAATTAAATATGAGTATAGTAACCAGTAAAGTTCCTCAAGGATTTTGAAATTAACTAAGTGCCCTTTTTATTTAGTAGCTCTAGTGCACAGCATTTTAAAGCGGTAATAAATCACGATTATAAAAGATCAGGAATTTTAAAATATATATAAAAACATAAACCAAAATAACATGTTACCTTACCTTTTATAACAACAAGTTACGTTATCTTTTTGTACAGACTGTCGAAGTCATTTTTATTGAAGTATTTGCATATTATCTTCGGTAGCTTGCGAGTTCGGATTCCGTATTTACTTTTCACATACAATGTATGTATATTTTGTCCTCGCTCATGGAAAAACGAGACCGATATTAAACAAGTGTGTGATCTTGCAAACACGACAAATTTGTAACATACATATATACGTGTGCCTGGATATGAAAAGGGACCAGTTGTCCGAAATTGAGTTATAAGCGTTTTTGGATAGAATAAGTTATGGCAAAGGTACTCCAACATTTTAAACCTATTACCATAAAACGAAATTGAAAAAATAATAATTAAGGTGCTGATGCAGTTTAGAAGTTTAGAAGTTAATAACTAACTTCGCGCATATTTGCAAGTCACGTTGACTTCAACATTTTTGGAACAATTTCGATATTAGTTTCAAGATTTTTAGTAGAATTTATTATTTCATTATTCCGTTTAGGTTTTATAGGTTTTTTATTCTTTAGCGCCATGTGCCTGGGGGTTACAAAATAGTCTAACCTAGGTAACGATTGGGCACATGTTCATGAAATTTTAAATTTTGGAAAAGTTTTAAATTTTTTTATTGATTCATGCATTGTTCTGACCACATGCAATATTTCAACTCGATTGGACAAGTTTTCAAAATCTTTGCAAATTTTCTATTTTTTCCAGTTTTTTTTTATTGATTCATGCATTGTCACCAGAAATCTGTCCATATGCAAAATTTCAAGTCGACTTCACTCTGGGAAGTAGGTAAAATTTGGTAATGCGCAAGAGCGTAGCGTGATAACGACAAGTGCTCCCTTTTTCTTTCGCGACAAAAACGCATTTTCCATGCGTTTCCAACCGCAGACGGGTTTCAGACGAACACATCTGATAAAAACACAATAAAGAGACTAATTAGCGAATAAAACAAAATGTGTATTTTGAACCAGTTTAAAACGTACAACTGGTCCTTTTTAACATTCACGCACACATAGACATATAAAATTAGGGGAACACGTTTTTCGAAAGCTGTAACTTTTTAAATAATAGTTCTAGGCAAATCAAATTTGGCATGCTTAAAGGGCTAAACAAAATTACAAAAACAATTTTAGAACTGTTATTTACTTGTAAGTTACACTTAAATATGTAAATTAATAACGCAAAACTAAATGGAAAAAAATATCAAGTATGCTTTGAATTTACCTATGAAAACCTCCTAAAGATGACAAATGAATTATTCAGTTGTCAATTTTCGTTGATTAGAAGTAAAAAGATGCATCTTTGTCAAGTGCAAGTTGCTCGTGCTGTCGCCCTTATTCAGCATGCCCACTCTATTCGACATGTTAGCAGGGACCTTCAAATTTCCCCTTCTGTTATTCAGCGTTTACGGAATCGGTTTCGGGAGACTGGCCAATATGTTAGAAGAGCTGGACAAGGTCAAAATCAAAAAACTACTCAAAATTAAGACCGATTTCTTGTCATTTACTCTCTACGTCAGCGTACTGCCACAGCACGAGACCTCCTAAACGACCTAAGACGAGCACTTGGAATAGAAATTTCTGATCAAACTGTTAGAAACATATTAAAAGAAGCGAATTTTAAACCAAGAAGACCTGTAAGATTTTTTGCAGACCTTTTAAAACTAATGTACCTACTTTACTTTTAAGAGTTTTTCATGTTTTGATAACACCCGATACTTCCAAGCATATAATTACATTGAAATGTTTGCATTTTCGGTTTAAGACAATCCAGAACCTTTTATGAAAAATACGCTTTTCTGAAAAGTTAATAATAAAAATATTTATTATTAGCGTCCAGCGTTTTGCCAGACACGGTATAATATGAAATCATTATTTTGTAAAGGTTCGAGTTTAGGAGTTTTTGAATGCCAGTTTATACCATAAACCAAGTTTTACAAAATCTATGAAATCGTTCTGTTTATTTTCGGTTTATGATCGAAACAACCAAGTTTGCAACTTATACAAAGAATACACCTACCATTATTTTATATTTTATCATAAAATTACGTATTTTCGACTTTATAACCAATCTCCATTAAAAAAAGACAACAACTCGAGAAAATAAACCAACACAATACCCAATTTCAAAACTCAAAAGCTGACTCCACAGTCCACACCAAACAAACCATCAGTCGCGCAACAACAGACCGTGTACTCACTTCCTAATCCAACAATTACACGCCGAATTACCTACGAGAAACCAACCCTTCGTTTTGCTCCGTTTTGCTCCGTTAACGCCCCCGCGTTCCGCTCAGTTTTTCCAAAACAGCTGACCGACCGTCGACACACAACGCGGCTAGCGGCTAGCCCGCCCGCTGAAGCTCGAATCGCCGCGCCGCGCGTGGTCCTCTACCGGCTCGCAGGACCATTCAGTCAGTTCCCGTTCGACTTAAGACGAGGTTGCCGCGCGCGCGTTTAACGATGGTGATCAACTTCATAAGTCCGACGGAGTCGATCTCTATCCAGAACAGATACTATCACCAAGTAAGTCGCTAAAGACTTATTCCCCTTAGATATATTCATAGGATTGTTTCGTCATTGTCTAGATGTGTTGTTATACGATAAATTGTGCGAATTTTTCCGTTGGAAATTTGGTATTGTGCGTTGAATTCTTCGTGCGAAAATTAGTGCTCCTTTCGTTTTCCTTTCGTGCTTATTTCGTCCTTATTTCGTGCTTATTTCATGCTTATTTCGCGCCTATTTCGTGCTACTGTCGTGTGTTATCCTTTCGGAAAGTGTAACGATTTTTGGGATTGTTGTTCGAAGGAATTAACACGAAATGAATTAACGTTTCAAGAAAAAGAGTGTTAATTGAGATCGTGAGAACCCTTCGGTGCCTTTTTGATGAGTTTTTAGCGCTAAGGTGCGAGTTCGGCACTCGAAACGACCCTGTTGTTATAGAGTGTTTTATTTGGTCAAAGGATAGTTTTTTCACACGCTATATATATATATATATATGGATTATTTATTGATTTTCTATTGAAACGGAAATAGAAAGGCGCCAAGCTAGTTTTTGATTAGTTTTTGTGTTATCCTACGCTGAGTGGATTCTTATAAAACAAAGTGAGACTTTCCGCAAAGGGTTGGTTGTTGGTAATACGCAATGAAAACTGTAAGTACCTACTTAAACCAAGAATCGGTTACGAATTCGTTAAGAATTATCATAAACAAATGATTAGCGGCATTTATTGAATACCCAATCGCGATATCTACACGACAGCGCCATCTTTTGACAGACTTAGCGACTACATACATACTTCACAAATATTTATTCCGAAGTTTAATAATTTTTTTATATACTACTATTGACGAATAGACAGATTTGTATTTTGGCGTATCTACAGCAGTTCTGAATAATTTAATTGTAAATTTTAAGCAATATTCTAAGCAGATGATAAGCTGAAACGACACAGTCGGTTTTCAGTTCTTCTGAAAGACGTTTTGTTTGTTATCTTGAATATAGTATATGTAAGGTTAACAAATTGTTAATTTTTTTAGGAATAAAGTATCAGTTTTTCACAATTAAATGTGAAAATCTTTTGATCTCAGGTCAGCATCAATATTATCAACAATTTATGACAGCTGCCTTTAAAATAATTTAAGTGCTGTTGCTATATATAAGTCGCAATAATAACAATAACCGGTGCTTTCAATAAAAGAATAATGTAAAAATCTGTAAATTCGATTGTCAGATTATTTTACTAATTTGTCTAAAACCGCAAAAATTCACTCAAAAGGTAATCCGAGACGCAAAATTGTACATTATTTACTGTTAATTACGTGAATTACTTTTAAGACTCTTTGTATAAATACTTCACAAAAACTCTTTACGTGGTTTGATACTAAATGTGCTGATTTGTTTTTACAAAAAATAGTTTTTTTATTCAAGAAAAACTACTTTTGGTATTCTCTTACAAAATAAAGACCGCTATCCTAGTAAAGAATGATAGCTTACACAATCAGCAAATATAACAATTTATTGATTTTCAACCACCCTGTATATTAAATGAAAATTCTGACTATATACATATATTATAGTACCTACCTATATTAAGGTCCATCTGGGGACACGCAGTATTATGTTTACAATTAGGTTTACTTAAGTATTATTTGTGAATATTTCTATACTTCTATATACAATTCAAAATCAGATAATTATAAAGAAAACTTTTATTTTAACTTAAAATGATATTCTATATCGTGTCCAGCAGAATGTTTTATTATTAACTTTTCAGAAATGTTTATTCTTCATAAAAGCAACGGGAATGTCTTAAACATAATAAAGTAGTTTTAATTTAAAAGATATGCCCAAAATTTAATTTTAAACGTATTTAGAAAGATTGCAGGGCATTAAATACGAAATTATATTCTTCTTCGTCGATGCACATCGATGTGGTATGTGAAACTTCGAAGAAGGCTATCATTTCATATTTAATGCCTTCTAAACATTGTTAAATACTTTTTCAAATAATATTTTTGCATTGCTTTAAAGATGAAGGTTCTTTACTCTTACATTATTTTCATGCTTTTGGCAACACGCGGTATATGCAACGGAAAAGGTGATTATAATTTCGTATTTAAAGAACTCTAATATTTCTAAATAGTTTTTTCAAATAACATTTTTGCATAGCTTTAAACATAAAGGCACTTTACTATAAAGAGTTTTTCATAGTTTTGGTAACACCCAGTACATGCAAGCCGATAATTACATTCTAAAATTTGCATTTTAAGTTTAAGATAATTTAGAAGCTTTTATAAAGAATAACATTTTCTGAAAAGTTAATAATAAAGATTTTTCCTATTAGTGTCCATCTTTGTGTCGCATTCAAAGTGTTTTTTTTAATCGAGCTATTTTAAATAAAAATTCCTCTAAAATACAACCGGAAATGCTCTGATATTCTATTAAATGCGCCATTTATAGTACCTACTTGCCGATCTCGTTTGTTAATCGCTTATCAAATATAATAATTATTTAGATACGACTATTTTATTTTTTATTTGATAATTTATTTTTTTCGATCTTATTTTTTAAAACAATAGGTATCTCATCAGAATACTACAAGCCTCGAATATTTTTAGAGAATTGAAACCAAATAGACAAAGAAAAAATTACACCTCGACAATATTTTCAAAACTGTAGCAACTTACATATTTACCAAATGAATATCTAATCATATTTATAAACTCATGTCTAATTAAATAAATATAGCGTATGTATAGCGTAGTGCAGACAAGATTTATTTTATTTATAGATTGCAAACTGCAAATATTGACGTTCGAAGCAAAACTGATAGAAAACAAATTACATCCGGTCTTTGCCACACGTCTTCATTCATAACTCTTTACTAGAGTTTGGTTAAATTTATTGACATACTAAAAGAAGATAGCAATTTTTCTGCCCAGAATTCAATTCGTATAAATTATCTATATATATATATATAGATAAAATGATGCGGCGCGTCACCGAAGGCGGAGTGTCGCCGTCGCATATGAGCGAGTCGGCTATCTAGTTTTTGGCAGGAGCGACTTCAACGTTTATTGTGTTGCTTTTTAAGAAATACGTATTTAAAAAAAATAAATGATGTCTGAATAGTAAATGCTAGGTTGGTACCACTTTGACGAAACGTCAAGTTTAAAGGTGCGTTCCGATTGGTAGGTAATGGTAGCTAATGCGGTGGTAGAATACGAAATTATAGTATTTCTTATATATCGTGATAATGACACATATTAGTTTGCATGTACATAAACATGAGTCACTATCAACTTTCTATTAGAAATACTATAACTCCGTCAGCTACCACTGCCATTGTCACTAATGAAAACGCACCTTAAAAAGGTAATTCAAATTCTGACAGATTTATATTTGTTCATGACACATCCCTACCAACATACTAAAATAAAACTATACTCATCGCTATACTTTATTTATAATTTTCTCAATGTATCGTTTTTAGAATTAGATATAAAGACGGGTTGATATTTGTTATCAACAAAGAATCAAATTGTGATCTTACTTTATTTGAAATTTGTATCTTATAATTTGCCGCACTACAGCGGCAACGTTCCATAGTGGTTCTCCAACCTCTGATGAGATCAGCTGTTTTCGAATGTGACAACACAAAAAAATATTTGTCAAAATCCTGGCTACTATGTAATTTCATATCAATGCAGATGCGACCGATCTCGATCAAATAGAATTTGCTCTTGAAGCTAAACTATTAATTTTACCAAAAAATTTCTTAGGCATAAATTATTCAAAATTTCCTCTACTTTAATTTATTAATTAACTATTTTGTCGAAATTACAGAAATGGCGGCTCATTTCCAAAATCCCTCAAAAAGGCTTAGAATAACCTAACAAGCTAAACTATTAATTTTACCAAAAAATTTCATAGGCATAAATTATTCAAAATTTTCTCTACTTTAATTTATTAATTAACTATTTTGTCGAAATTACAGAAATGGCGGCTCATTTGAAAAATCCTTCAAAAAGGCTTAGAATAAACTATCAGTTCCTTTGGACCCTTTTGAACCAAAACCTTTTCAGCTCTAAGTTAGGTCATGAAACTTCTAAATATGAACTTTCGTCCCGATACCTTTAGTAGTTTCTCCGGAATCGTCGCCACAAAAATCGTTTACACACATACACACACACACACACACACACACAGACATTTTTTTGTACCTTGGTCAAAAATGTTCAGGGGATCCATAAAGACCTATTTCCGCTGAAATCTCAATTTTTTTTTTCGGCATGATTACAATACTTTAGCATACTGCGTATGATAAAGTAAAAAAGCAAATCCAGGTAAAATGAACAACAAAAATCAATCCAACTTCCATTCAACATTGCATAACAGTTGAAGAACGTAATAAATACAACCTGTCAGTATATCTCTCTGTCGACAATACCTCTCCACGTTTTCGCTACTTAACCTGCCTTTTGCCATGGTGGTAATTTTTTGAATGACTCCCATTGTGTGGAAGGACGACCCATGAGTGAGAAAAGTGGCAGCCATGAGTAGTTGTGAGTTTCTTGGAAGGCCTCAGAACCTCGTATCCTTTTATTGAAAAGCGATGGTAAACGCTCGTCGATAAAGAGGCTGTCAAAATAATAATAATGATGCGTACAGGTACTTACAATATGTTCACCGAAACTGCAAGTTGTCGATAAACAAACTACGGGATCGTGTATGTGTGCATTGGTAATTGATAATTTTTTATAATGGTTTATTACGTACGGTTAATGAGCGGTGAATTATATGAATTATATTCTTGATTAAAATAGTTTTGTAACATATCCATACTTTTTTGAAATGTTGACTTCGTCTAGAGAGTGTAAAATGTAGATTTATATCACTCCAGAAGTGACAATGCTGTGAAGAAACAATGCCATTTGTTGAAAAAGTGCTTTCATTCAAAAATACTCTAAATTTATGAAAAATTCGGTTATTTATTATTTTGTTACCAATCTCAAGACAGAAATCCAAACGTTTGGCATCATCACCGACATCCAAAGGCTGTCTAAAAGGTTTCACTTTTTGTTGTAAATTCTGGACATGTAATGCTAACCGAAACAGCGACTTCCTCTTTTTCTGCGTCTTCAAACACAGAAACCGTTTACAAAAATTTGTTTGAAAAAATATGCATTTTGTTATAAGAATTTATTTATTTTTCCAATCACTTGAAAAAATTAATAAACTATATTCTAAGGGAAAACAAAAGATCGATATACAAATTTTCAGAATGAATGTTACGTAATTTTTGTATTAATTCTGTTTTATTATTAGTATTTTTATGTATTATTGTAAAGGTGCCTTCGTTCATTGTTATCGTAAAGTTAGATACGCATTTTCGTTTTTCTTAAAATAAAGTACACATGAACAATTTATCAACTGCACGATATCAATAAGCAATCGACATAACCAAATAACATATCGGGCATGTGCGTTTCCAGTTATAGAGTTGAAAACATTATATTCGAGAAAAAGTTCGTTTCATAGCCGGAGAATTTCTTCGGCAACGAATTTTATTAAAATATGTAGGATAAATATCGTCGAATAACGTTCTAAATGCTGCACAGAAAAATACAATCTTCTGTCAAAAAAAAACTTGTTTTCGAGCACAATGCCGCGCCGTAGGTACTGCCAACGACGTTTTATTGCGGTAAGTTTACATACGAATGGAATTATCAATAATCAATAACACCTTGGAACCTACTTTTAACTATTCTAAAAACCAGTATTCACTTGCAATTGCTATTTAAAATATAGCATATCTTTTTACTTTATCGTACCAACTATGACAAACTATTGTAATCCTGTCGAAAATAAAATTTGAGATTTTAGCGGAAATATGGCCGTTTGGGTCCCCTGAACATTTTTGACTAATGTTAATAAAATGTTTGTGTGTGTATGTGTGTGTATGCGAGTGCCCGCTTTTTGTGGCGACGATGCCGGAGAAACTACTAAAGGTATCGGGATGAAACTTCACATTTAGAAGTTTCATGATCAAACTTAGAGCTGAAAAATCCAAAGCAGCTCGATATTTACTCTTAGCATTTATCAATGATTTTGCAAATGAATCGCCATTTCTATAATTTCCTCAAAATATTTAATTAATAAATTAAAGTAGTAGGTAAAATTATTAGTTTAGCTGCATGAGCAAATTCTATCTCATAGAGACCGCTCGTACTGCATTATGACTAGTTAGCCAGGATTTCACAGATATTTTCATTGACAGTATTGTCAAAACATCAGAGTTTGACACTGTTTGACACTGATGGATAGTATGCTAAAGTAATATGTCCGGCCAAAGATTTTTTTTAAATATTATTTATCGATGTTTGTAGACTGTTTATAGACCAGTTGCTCAAAAATTATGCACTACAACTTATTTTTGCAATGGCAAAATCACCAAAGAGTGGCGAGTCGTAAAATTAAAAAAATGCTTCTCCAAAAACATAATATTTGACGTCAAAAGTTGTCTTACTACTATATTATTAATTTTTAAGTTTCGACGGTTTCATTATGCAGAAAACTTATAATTTTGTAGTGCATAAACAGCAGCGGAACATGTGCTGTCAGAGCACTTGACTTGATAAGCAAAAAAAATTATTTTGCCCTAAAACATATGCAAACATCACCTCAAAGATAACTCTAAAATTACTTAACGTAAAAAATCAAATAAACTGCGTAACGCTCCTGAAACATTTCTATATAACATGTATAACTATCAAAACTGCCTGTTCTTAGGATTAATCCCGATTTTTACAAGCTTCTTTACAACCATTATTACATAAAATATAAAAAACATAAATGGAATGGACAAGATTCAAAATTTTAGTCGATCAAAATCTGACTTGTTTGCAGTAAGAGGTTTAGAAGACAATAATTCGGGAAAGCGAGTGTTAATTTAACACTTCTCTCGCGCTCGTGATTTTTAAACCGAAGTCCAGTAACTTTTGGTAATTATACACTAATACATTTAGAAAAGATTAGCGAGTATATCACAATTTATTTCATTTGCTTTTGATAAGTATTTTCAGAGTTGTGAGTCTTCAAACACTTCAGAAATATTACTTCACAACTTCACTAATTATTACTTTAACGGAAATAAATCTCTTCTTGTCTACAAATACAATTGTTTCAATCAAAAGTAAATATCATTGGTGTAAAGAAACGTTTCTTAAATCAACACAAAAATATTTATTTGACTTAAATAAATATTCCAAATAAACTAATCTCTACAACCAAATTAACTATAGTTTTCAATAAAGTAAATACTGTTGGCGTCAAAGAAATATGTTTTGATCCAAAAGAATAATATCAAAAAAATATATTTTTTAAAAAGTACCTATTTCTCGGAAATATAACTGTAATACTGCTGAGGACCTTAATTTTTCCTGAAATTTAGTTTCATTCTTCGTTCAAAGATTAGGTAATGTTTCACGTAGCTTGAAAACAAGTAAAAATAGCGTAAAACATAGTCCGACAATCGGTGTTTCATGGCAGAATAACAGTAAAACGAACTATAAACTCACTTTGGAAAACAACTATTGTTGCCGGGTTCGTCGTCTTACGTATCGTTGAAACATTAAGGTAATTCTTATATTTGCATGGGAAAACCAACATGTTTTTATTCTCGTATTTATTAAAGGAATACAATATACGTTAAAATATACGTTAGAAAGCTCGTAGTTTACAAAAACAACAAAATATTTAAAAATTAAAATTTTTTAGTATGTATACCTAATATAAAACTAAAATTTTGCAAACATCTATAACACCAACAGGCAATAATGGAAAACCCTTCAATATAATTGAGATGTCAGGCACGACTCCGTACCAGTTTACCAATGCTCGCAACGGTAAATCCTCAATGTCTGCGCGAGGTTATATAGTGCATAATTAACGAAACTAACAAGAAGAAACTGCCAATGGGTTAGAACGGAACGGGCTCGTAACTTTTGTCATAGAATTACTACGAAACGACCCCGGCGTACACATGCTGGAACTATTATTGGCTCTCTCTCGAAACCGATACACCTATACAGTTTTTGTCGTAATTACGTAATCCTTACGTCGCGGAGTGCACCAACACTCATCCGATGAATTTCATGTCCGTCACGTTCTAATGCAATGTAATGTTGTTGTACCGTACACAGGCATCGTCCGTACACCTGCGTCTAGCATTTTTACCGCCTTGTTATAGGCACATACTCACAAGAAGCGAAACGACGCACACAGAGAGAAATTTTTGTTTGATTCAAATAAATATGCATTGACTCAAAGAAATTTGTTGTTTCAATAGAGGCAAAGAAATATTTATTTGCGGATAAAAACGCATTTATTTGAAATATTTGTTTGGTAGAAAGAACGTTGATTTGTGTCAAACAACTTAAGTTTCCAGTTAAAAAGTTTGCAATTTGTGTATTATAAGAAATAAGATTTATTTACTTCAAATAATTATGATTGTGTTGAGTGAAAGAATTACATTTTTTTAAATTAACAAAATTGTTGGTCGAGTTAAAATGCTTAAAATTATTAATTTGTTGAAGGAATTAATAGACAAGAATTTTTCGGAAGACTCGCCATGTGTCACCTGCTTTTTGGGATGTCGCAGATGTTCCCAACCGAACATATAGTCAAGGTTAAGGTAGTAAACTGTACTCTGATTTGGAATCGCAACTTGAACCTGCTGGCACTGTACTGTAAGTTCTATACTGTCGATCACGCTGCTTTATACTCTCGATATGTACGAAGTGCGAGGAGAGAGTTTACAGCGCCATCTAACAATACACTTGGATGACATTAAAAATATATTTATTTGAATCAAAATATGATTTCTTTGGTGGAAGTAAACCTATTTTAAAGCCAAAACAAAAATATTACTTTAAAGAAAATAAATCTCTTCTTGTGTACAAATATATTTATTTTAATCAAAATATGATTTCTTTGGCGGAAGTAAACCTATTTTTAAGCCAAATACAAAATATTACTTTAAGCGAAATAAATCTCTCCTTATATACAAAGTTATATGTTAGAATCAAAATTATATTTCATTGGTGTAAATAAACGGTTTTTTTTTTAAATCAAAACTAAAATATTACTTTAGAGGAGAGTAATTTTTGTTTGTACCCATATATATTTATTCCATTTAAATAAATGTTTCAAATAAATTAATCTCTGCAAGCAAATAAACTAGAGTATTCAATGAAGTAAATATTGTTGGCGTCAAAGAAATATGCTTTGACCCAAAAGAATAAATTCAAACAAATACATTTCTTTGAAACAAGAAATCTTTTCTATCTGTGCAGTTAGAGGAGAAAAAAAGTTCAATGATGCGTTAGACGACAAACCCGACCAAAAAAAAATTGATTTATTATATGTTTCTTTCTAAAAACAGTCACGTAAGGACTAACTAAACTCAAAATAACTGAAACATTTCAACAAAATTAATATAGAATTAGTAACATTAGCTAAAAGTCGTTACATTTTGAGATATTTACGCTTTTATGGATTTTGATAACGTCATGAATGAGCAAAATCGAAATCAGTACTGAAATCTGACAAAAGAACTAGCTTTTTTTGAATTAGAATAGTTGCTTGTCAAAAATTGTTGTATATATACAGGGTGTCGCACGGAACTGGTACATTAGAAGTTTCTCATGTTCTACAATTACAGGAAACTTGAAATTTTTTAACTAGAATTTACTCGATCTGAGCTCTTCAGCTAAAATATTCTCAAGTTAACTGTCACGTCCGGTCACCGGAAGTCGGTATCAACTTTGTTATTTTAAATGGAATGATATAATTTTTATTTTATTTTTGACTTCTTATACCAAAAAGTCACCATTTTTGAGTTTTTTGATTTTACAAATTCTTTGGTGATTTTTTTTAAGACAATTTATGATTGGTGGCCCAAAACTGGAAACATAACCAAATAAGACGATGTTTAGTTCATCGTGATATCTTATACAGGGTGTTCAAAATTTGCAACACAATAATTGAATTTTCAAACGTAAAAAAACTTGTTTTTTCAAGATTCAAGACAAGACGATCTCTTCTATAAATCTACTATCCTAAAGTAAACTAATAATCCATAGAGGGGTTGTTCATCTCCAAATTTAATATACTTCACAGTAATCCCCAAGTATATTATATTATTTTCTGTTAAACAAACAGAGTTTCAGCACAAATATGTGTTCCCAGACTGTTATTTCGGAGCCCTACACGCTCTGTTAAGTCGAGAATATTGATTTTAAACCGAGAGACTTGGTGCTTGCGTCTCTTGACTTGTGCCAACCATGGCAAATATGCAAAACTTTAGGTGATATATACGGTATGGAGAATATAAATGTCAAAAACTCACCCTAGATACTTGTCGTTGAAGTTTGGCCACGGCCTGCTTGTCCTTGAGTTCAGTTTTCTCGGCAGCGTCCAGAGCCGCTTCTACCTCAGATACTATCAACTCCAACTTTTCCTGAAATAAAAAAAAAACTTATGTTATTTATGAAAAATAGTAATTTTTAAGGTAGATTGTTATGCTTTTGCTATATGTGATACGAACATGAATACCGATACCGTATACTAGTGAAAAATATAAATAATTACTGTAAGAATCAAAACCGTACTGATATAAAATGTATTCGGAACCGCCGTACAAGGTCACCTGAAACGTTGATGTGTTTATTGGGAAAAATGCGACTGCGAGCATGGTGTTTTTGTCGGCAGATGAATTTTTCTATGCATTCGACGGGCATGGAGACCTGTAAACGTATTTACCCCGGCATTGAGACCTGAAAACGTATTTACCTCTGCATCTAATTCCCGATCAATCAAAGTTAGGGTTCGCTATATCTATCTTTAATAGTTTTTGAGATATTATCACTTTTTCTTTAAATCCATTTTGAATACTCCCATGTAATAATGGGGAACGAAATTAGATGCGAAATTTACAACGAAAATTAGTCTCTTCGCAGACTAAAACTCGAAGACTGCTAAAACTTGCTAAAACTGAAGAATACACCTGAATAAAGTAGGTATATAATATAAAGGAGCCTAAACATTTCTACATTTGAATTTATCTCAACAAGTAACACAGCGCCCTCCAGTGCAATTGCATTGAATTCACAACACAATGTCCGAATCCTATTGAACACGTGTGGGATCAGCTTCACCGACGTGTTGGCAAGCGCCATAATCCACCAGTAATCATACAGGAACTGACACAAGCCCTGCGTGAGGAATGGGAAAGCATACCCCATTATAGCGCTTCCAATCCCGGAATCCCGGGATCCCGACAAATAATGAGCTTTTTCGTGATCCCGGGATTGTAAGTCTAAATCCCGGGATCTCGAAAAAGTTAAATCTAAATTATTTTCTTATTTTTTTGTTAATTGTGAATGTGGGCATTGATATACATTAAATCAATTGAGCTGCTATTTTTTAACTACGAACTTCAACCTATAACAGCACCATTTCTGATTAAATTAAGTTAGAAGGGTAAAATGTTCGTTTCTACCAACATGTTGTTATAATAGGAGGAACAGATTTTGCAAGAAGTAGATATAATTCAATATTGAGGCAAACATCATTTTCAGCTTGTTTGCGTCTTTTTATTTACTTCAACAAAAAAATCAGGCTTTATTTAAAACAGAAACAAGAACATAAACGTAAAAATTAGTGGCGGATTTCTTTACCTGTATTCTATGATGTACTACAGAATATAAAATTTGTAAATAGGTATAAAATACAGCGAAAAGAATATTGAAAATTAGTAGAATATAAAGATACAAATTAATCCCGATATATTTAAGTGTAAAATGAAACCCAAATTGTACCAAAAATGATTTATTATTAATCGTTGTTATTAATCTTTCGATGGTTCACTCCAATCGAACGAACGATGTCATTTCTTGTTCCGATTCTCAAGTTTCTTCTAGTTTAAGAAATTTACCCTAAACTAACGAAATGTTTAGGTACGATGTTGTTCCATCATGAAGTGCATGTATGCCAGAGATTGCGTCTCGGGTAAAACATCTCGAGTTTGTATTGAGCTGTGACAGCGGTAATATGGTCGTTTTTGCCATTTTTTCATCGCACAATTATAGGTTTTTGCTTTTTTAGTAGAAAAGTTGTGTCAAAAAGTGCACTGTAAAAAAATTATTTTATAATATGGGTGGGGCTATGTGAACTATATTTGACATAACCGAAAGACGTACAAGTCATAGTCATTTTGTTCATGACAAGAAATTGAATATTTAATATTCTAAGAAGTTTCACTGAATATTTCATCAATTTTCAACAATAAATAACGGTTTACTTGAAGACGTATTTAAAACTGGATATACAAGTCATTATATTTTGTAAACAATAATCGTTTTATTTAAAATGCAAACAGTTAGTCTATTTGAATAATAAACATCCATTACGTATGAACTCTAAGGTTATCCAATTTTATCTTAAAGAAGAAAACAAAAAATCAACAAAATATTTATTGGCCTTAATATAAAAAACGGAAAATTTGGCTCGATCAAATAATTTCTTTTGTCGTGACTATTCTTGAAACATTCTACAAGAACGTTGAGAAAATTGAAGATTGAAGAGCAAGTTATTATCTTAATGGAGTTTAAATTTTGTTTATTATTGATGCCAATACGCACACTTGACACCTTTCAAACCGATCATTTAGGTTTTCTACTTGTAAGGCAAAATTTGAAAACGTCGATCAAGTTTCAGGGTAAAAAATATTGTCCAATCAAGTATATTTTAGGCGTTTCTTACTGCGTTTCTTACTGACTAGATTTAACTCAAAAACTGCTAAAACTTGCTAAAACTGAAGAATACACCTGAATAAACTAGGTATATAATATAAAGAAGCCTAAACATTTCTACATTCGAATTTATCTCAACAAGTAACACAGCGCCATTGCATTGAATTCACAATGCCACAATGCCCACCAGAAGATTTTCATTCTGATCTCTATCAAGTTCTCGAGATCTTTTTCGAGTTAAATTTACGCACACATTGTACCGAATGATGCTGCACGTTTGTCAGACGGTCGGAGCACGCTGGGCGTTCACGTCAGCTTTAAGCCGTACGAATGTTGTTGGTGCGCGCGCTAAGCTGAAATTCAGAAGCTTACGGGCGGTTGTAATCGCTATTATCCGATCATAGATACCGCTAAAAGATAACATTTATAGGTACACAGAAGTATGCGGAGGTGACAAACAATGACTCTGCAATATATCGCTTATTGTGACACAAATTCGTCGTGTTGATAAATTGTGTAGCAGGACAATACAATGGTTAATTTTCGACTTGCATTGGAGGGATATTGAGTGTATCTCTATGCATGATTTTGAATAATCTCTTCATGATCTGAAATATTGTTTTTTTATTACATATATTATTGCAAAATGTTTATTTCTATTCTATCGTGATAGAAAGTAGTACAGGATGAAGGAAATGGGTAGTATGAGTAATTAAAACATTGAACTTTAACAAAACGTGTACTAGAAATGTGTATATGCAAATTGTGTTAGATATGCATATACAAATTATTGTTGAATGCATTTAGAGTATCAAAGAAATATTTAAATTTCTGTGATTTTAAATGCAAATTGTACACCAACACAAATCACAGTTGAAAGAATACAAACAACTGCGTCAACTGTCAGCAGGTAAATCATAAAATGCTAACGAATATACAAAGTAAAGTAGTTTATTGCAAGACAGATTAAGAGTCGAAACTATAATATTGTATGCATATAATAGATATTAAGATATTAGATTGTGGATATGTGAACCAGCACGAGAGAATCGTCTTAACTGCCATTTTTTGTTTCGATAATATTGACACCTGTATAGTATTGCCCATAATTCTAAAACTACTGAACAGAAAAAAATGCAATAACATCTTGTGTTTTTGCTACAATAAGAGAAATTGCCTTAAAATTCCAATGATGCGTTAGGCGACGAACCCGGCAACCAAAATATTCATAAGTGAGTTTGTAATAAATTTTGCCGGATGCTGTTTTGCTTTATCTAAATTTATTTTTAAGCTACGTCAAAAAAAAGACCTTATTTCCGCACGAGCACTTTATAGCAATCAAATTTAAGATTCCAACCTGTATATTGTGTTCATACAGTAGACAATAAGATATGAGATTGTGAATATAAAAGAACACTTTAAATAAAAATGTTTGTTTGTCACAATGAGTTAATAAGATTGTTATTAAAAGAACGTCTATTTTAACATTTTTGTAATGAACAATTGCTTTAACACACTTTTTATCACGATTTCAATCAAGTTATTGTTTTATTTACAGGCATTTCAATAATTTAATTTGAATTCAAACATTGACATTTTCCTGAATCTATTGTCATTCTTTTCATATGCGAGCGTTTTATTTGTCTGGCTATTCTAAATTGACTACACCAGTGTTTAAAGTTCCCTATCATGTCCACCGAAAAGTTCAGCCCATGCGTTCACTTGTCTTGTTCATCGTCGCGAAACTTTACTCTCAAATATGAAACTAAAGACATAACACCATTTCAATCTTTTACTAAAAAAATTACTAGTAATAGCTCAGAAACAACATGAACAGAATGCCCGAAATACTGTAAAATCAAAAATCATTATTAAAAATCGAAATTTTCTTAAAATATTTTCGCAAATATCATTTGGATTTTGAGATTAAAACTTTTGAGTTTTTTAATGTTCATGATTCATCATTCATGTTTAATGTTCATCATTCTGTATTTAGAGATTGTGGCTAATTCTGAACTAAACTGGTCAAAAGATTTAGGGGTTAATAAAAAATATGTTAAAAATTTAAAATTGATTTTCTCCCCAACCACTTTGATGATTTACTGGTAGCCTAAATCTTCAGAAGATGTATGGATGAAGAATTTTTAATTCAACTTTCAGTTTTGATAGACAGAGTGTAAGAATTATGTTATGATTTTTGCCCGAACTTTGAAGTACTATATGGTGTTCCAGCTATAACAAACTGGCAATAACTGGAATGACACTGTAATATTATTTGAACATGTTGATTTTCGATTCACTTCATTATCTTTGGTTTTAAAAGCCATACAACAAAAACAGTAGGTAATAATAAAATGACACGATTTCAAAGTTGATTTTCTCTAGACCCGATTAACTGGTTTCGATGATTTTTTTATTCACATGTGAGTTGATTCCCCAGTTTTAAAGATATACGGGGAGAAAGAATTAGTCGGTTTAAATTTTTTTACAACAAAATATTATAAATTGGTTCTTTCTAAATATTTTCGTTAATATCATTTGAATGGGGGTTTGAGATTAAAAGCGTACTGTAGTAATTGTTTTTAAACTTGAAAGGTGAAGGTGTAGTCAAGTTTATAAGCTATTTTGTATAAATTCAAGGGAAAATGGTTATTACGTAAAGTCGTACGTAATCTAGTATCAACTAAAGAAGCGAATGATAATTAATCCAGGTGATGATAAATTTTTGAAAAAAAAAAACACCTCCACCTAGATTTGAATTAGGAATCCTCCATTATCATCACCTGTATTAATTATTATCAGTACTAAACCTAACCGAAACATAGTCGTCAGTAATGTAGGACCAACTAAAGAAGCGAATGATAAATAATTAATCCAGGTGAGGAAAAATTTTTGGAAAAAACACCTCCGCCTGGGTTTGAACGAGAAACCCTCCATTATCCTCACCTGGATTTAATTATCATTATCTTCTTTAGTTGATGTTATTTTCTATGATTTACGTTAAATTGTAAAAAATTAGCATTATTTTATGTTCATGGTACTTTTCTTAGGTTATTCTAAATTTCAAATGAAAAATGTTTGATAAATAATTCTTATTTAAATTTTATTTATTTTGTTTAAACCGAACTTAGCCTAGATAAATGCATAATATCGAGTCATCAAAAACTAACATACTGATGAAATGGATTTAACACGGTATTAGCAACATGGTATAAGAACCATCAAAATGAAAGAATTCAAATGAGACAGAAACTGTTTTACTAGTTAATCACGTTTTTGAGTATTTTTTTGTATGCGGCCCACCGAAGTTCCGATCAGAATTTTGTGGCCCGCGCCCACAAATGAGTTTGACACCACTGGACTACACTATTTAATCGGCAGTATATAACCTAAAATGTTCATTTGCTGAAAAAAGTTAGTGTTCATAGAGAGTTTAGGATATCCTAGAATTGCCATAGCCAAGTCATAATATTGATTTAACATACAGAATGGTGAAAAGGCTATAAATTATTAATTTAAATGTAAATTAGCTGAGAAAACCCTCTGGAACTTTTACGTGTTTACAGGCTCAGTGTGCTGATTTTTATAATAATAAGTACTTTTCATACAAGGAAAAACAACTTTAAGATTTTTTTAGGAAATAAATTATATGTTGACGTTATTTAAAAATTCAGACTAAGTTTGAGATATAGGTAATTATTTCCACTTCCAATACCCCGTAAATAAAATCACTACATCTTATTCAACACAAACACATCCCATTCTTCGTTCCATTTCGTACTAGCACATTCGCCGCTCGCTTGACAGTCCCACAAAACCAATAAATAGTAAAAACGTAGAGAAGTGTGCTCTCAACTCAAGAGACAATGCTACGTTTGTTAGCACGAGTGACGAACACTGATGAGCCGCGATCCGCGGAACGATATAGGCCCGTTTGTCTTTGCTAATGGCTCGACTTAAACGTTCTTTTTTCTTCTCTACCTTTCCGTAAAAACCTCGCGTTTCTTCTTCTCGAAATCGTGCTGCGTGCGCGCTCCGAAGAAAGTCGCGTCGTGATTTTTTCTCTTCTTCTCTTTCAGTGCCATCGCTGACGCCGTATACGGCGAAATTAAATTATGTGAAGAAACGCCGGAGCAATTAATACTACCTTTTAATTCCAGCGCCGTAAAGGACATAAAGGATAACGAGACTGCCGCGATTAGATTTATCGACCGTGCGGAAGGATTGGGGGGACGTATTTAAACGGATATACGTGCTGCGACAATTAAATTGTCATTTTTCACACTTGTTAAACGGTTTTGCTGTGCTCGTTTGAAGATGATGCTTGGTTTAGATTGGAACTCGTTCTTGTTTATTGTTTTATTTATTGTTTTATCTGTACTGAAGGGGTGAAAAGAAACATACTGGTGCACAGATAGAAAAGATTTCTTGTTTTAAAGAAATGTATTTGTTTGAATTTATTCTTTTGGGTCAAAACATATTTCTTTGACGCCAACAATATTCACTTCATTGAATACTCTAGTTTATTTGCTTGCAGAGATTAATTTATTTGAAATATTTATTTAAGTGGAATAAATATATATGGATACAAACAAAAATTACTTTCCTTTAAAGCAATATTTTTGTTTTGATTTAAAAAAAACGTTTCTTTACACCAATGAAATATAATTTTGATTCAAACATATAAATTTGTATATAAGGAGAGATTTATTTCGTTTAAAGTAATATTTTGTCATTGGCTTAAAAATAGGTTTACTTCCGCCAAAGAAATTCTATTTTGATTAAAATAAATATACCTATTTGTACACAAGAAGAGATTTATTTCCTTTAAAGTAATATTTTTGTTTTGGCTTTAAAATAGGTTTACTTCCACCAAAGAAATCATATTTTGATTCAAATAAATATATTTTTAATGTCATCCAACTGTGTTGTTAGATGGCGCTGTAAACTCGCTCCTCGCACTTCGTACATATCGAGAGTATAAAGCCGCGTGATCGACAGTATAGAACTTATACAGTACAGTGCATGCAGGTTCAAGTTGCGATTCCAAATCAGAATACACTTTACTAACTTAACCTTGACTATATGTTGGGTTGTGAAGACCAAGCACTGGTCGAGGATGTGCGACATCCCAAAAAGGAAGTGACACATAGCGAGTCTTCCGAAAAATTCTTGTCTATTAATTCCTTCAACAAATTAATAATTTTAAGCATTTTAACTCGACCAACAATTTTGTTAATTTAAAAAATGTAATTATTTCACTCAACACAATCATAATTATTTGAAGTAAATAAATCTCATTCTTATAATACACAAATTGCAAACTTTAACTGGAAATATAAGTTGTTTGACACAAATCAACGTTCTTTCTACCAAACAAATATTTCAAATAAATGCGTTTTTATCCGCAAATAAATATTTCTTTGCCTCTATTGAAACAACAAATTTCTTTGAGTCAATGCATATTTATTTAAATTAAACAAAAATTTCTCTCTGTGTGAAATGGAGTGAAATTGTCTTCGTCCAGAAATTAAGTAATTTTTGTCGTAGCTTGAAAATAAATAGAGATAAAGCGAAATATAGTCGGCTAATCGGTTTATCATTACCAATTTACGGTAAAAACTTATTAAAAAAGCGCACTTAATAAAATGAAAATTGTTACTGGGTTCGTCGCCTATCCCATCATTGGAATATTATTGCAATTTCTCTAGATGGAAACGTAAAATCAACATATTTTCAATCTCATATCAATAATATGATTATTCGTTCATAAATTACGGAATTTTTGTCGTAACTTGAAAATAAATAGAGTTAAATCAAAATATAGTCGACTAATCGGTTTTTCATGAACGATTTAGGGCAAGAACTTAAAAATTTTTACCGTCTTGGTAGCGTAACGCATCACTGGAATATTATGGCAATTTTTAGTTTTAAACGGAAAATCGTTATATTCTGAATCTCGTATCTATACATGATATATAAGTTGCATGATTCTTCAAGAAATTCGGTAATTTTTTTGCGCTAGCTTTACAGAGATAGAACGAAATATAGGCGACTAATATGTAATATCTAATATCTATCATTACCGATTTCAGGTAAAAGCTTATTATAAACTACCTTGGGAAAATACAAATTGTTACCGGGTTACATTGAAAAGGCAAAATTTTTCTGTTGTTTTTCTTTTTTGCCTTCAAAAAGATCAGACCTTTACCCAAACTGAAATGTTGTTGAGCAGAACAGATTATACACAATATTAAGACGAAAGATGTGCCATCACTGTCATCAGCAAACTTTTGTATTTTTTGACAGAATAGATATTGGCATAATACCTTTATTCTGAAAACCCGCTTTTAATCTTCTCCCTAACCTACAGCTTTCAGTGTTTTCAAGTAATTTAAGTAATTCAAGTAATTGTTTATCAGGTACCTACAGCCTTCGTCTTTAGTATTGTGAAATTTTGTGGTCCAAAGCATAATGCTGTCGGAGATATTGATACAAATATTTCATGATAAACGTTTTATCATTGATAGTTATAAGTTATAATAATCTAATATCTTTTAACTTTAACCGATCAGTTTTAGATTTTTTTGCTCGTATCTCGTAAACTTTAGTAAAAATTATGGCTATAGAAATTACAATTTGTCCAGCTATAGAAAAGGTTTTGTAAGTTTCTTATAAAAGTATATTTTTTTCGACAAAAAATGTGCTTCTGTTGACACACTGCGGGGTAGCAAAATTATTCAGTTGTGCAGTTTTTCAACTTCCGTATAAGTTACCGTGTTGTTCTCGCTTTCAGACCCGGGTTGGTTCCGTAAAATTTGTTTTGAAAACGGTTATCTATTAAGGAAAAAAATGGTATGACGTTTTATATAGAAAATAATAGACGAGCTATAATTTTGAAAAGAGTTATTTCTATATACTGGAAAACTTATAGGTTGTGATTATTATCTATTAAAAGTCGACATTTGTACCCTGAACTTTGTCCTATTTTCTAAGCTTTATTTTTGTAGCACTTTTGTTTTTTTTAGTTATTATTTAAAACCAAAAAATATTTTGATTTTTTGAAAATAAAAAGTTGTTCAAGCAAAGGAACTCTGGGTCACCTGCAAGGAACCAACTTTGGGACCCTTTATTTGAACAATACATAGATACTTAAAAATCAAACCAAAACGCTACTTATAGCTATTGACAATCTGTGATAAACAGCGCCACCTAGGAAGACATGATTTAATCTCCGGAAAATTGAAACTTCTCCACATATCGCCGTCGCATTTAATCGAGGAAATTGAAAACGTCCATCGCAATAAATTCCAATTAACCGGCGCAAACCGATAGCGTAGCCAAGTTGATCCGATTAAAATTGCATCGGTATATCGATTTCGAACAGCGCGTCTGTTAAAACGATGCTCGTTCACCATTTCACCAACGCATCCATATTCGATCAACCGAGCGCATCTAGATCGTGCGTATCTCCAATTTTGCCTTAGGGACGTACACTCACGGAAAGAAGTATGTTCCTATCGCTATCTCACATATTTAAACGAGAATATCGGTTATATATTCGTGTACTAGCTTTTGTTACCCTCTCAACTTGGCAACTATGCCAAAAAAATAGATAAACGAAAGACACACTGCTTTAAAATTCTGAAATAGCGACAGGAACATACATCTTTCCATAACTGTACAAATATGATGTTTACTACACCTATTTTTCTTGTCAATGTAACTCAGAAACTACCCAACAAATTTTAATCAAACTTTCACCCAGTAATTCTCTGTCTTTTGGGTAATATTCAAGAAAAAGCAGACCAAAATTTATAGCATAGTTTTTGAGTTATAGCGCCCGTAAAAATGCCGTATGCCTACATCATATTTTCCGCAAGTATACGGCAATGGGAACGCGGTCATACATACTACAGTCTTCGATCAATACACTCTTCGATCAAGATTATCGGCTATTAATTGTAATCGTATATTAACTCTCCGAGGAGGCCGCCGTTTTTTCTGACCCACATGATCCGAGAGCATCTTATAAGTGTGCATTTACATGCAAATATCAGCGGGGTAATTAGTGAATACGTTCTGGTATCTTGCGTAATGTTGCAGGCATCAAGTTATGTCCGTTAAATGTGTGCGTTTAATCTCTGGTTGCGTGAGGATATGTATACAGAGTGATGTTGCGATACATTGTATACGAGATGATTTATTTATTCATAAATCTTTACTACATTAAAATTGCTTAGACAGGAATATATACAAGCTAAAAACGACTACATATAAGTGATGAGAATATTATTAAGGATGATGTTTCTTGATGGGAACGTTAAGTTTGCAGTAAAATATCTGTTTTTTTTTTATTTTTTTTATTAGATTAACTAGACGAACAATATAGACATTGTTTTACATAGTTGAGATAGTATAGTAATAATTCATGTCAATATCCTGAGAAGATCAGTGGCCCTTCGAATTAGTTTTCGTCTGTTTTGTGGAAGATATTATTTTAGCATTCATTTTAGAGATGTCATCTTATATACCTAACAAAACTAACATTTAAATGAAATTTTGTCAATTTATAATAGTAATTATTACACAAGACAGTTAAAAGAAACTATTGTGCTATGTGGTTTCTAAGGTTGGTTTCAATATTGCAAAATTTCAGTTTTTTTTTTAAACTCCCTTAGTGACGTTAAATAAAAACAACTTCAAACAAATAACTGTTACCGAACGACCGAACATTACATTGTTTTGAAAAGGAGGTCTCCTGCAAAGAATTTGATAGAATCTTCCATTTTAAATAGTATAATATTTATAATATAGTATAATTTTAAATATTATAATATTTAATAAAAAAAAACTTTGTGGCCAGGTACATGACTTTATCATACAATATATAAAATTAATAGTTTAGCTGCATGAAATTTGATCCAGATCGGTCGTGTCTGGATTGAAATAAAACTGTTAGCCTGGATTTGACAGATATGTTTATACTATTGACAGTAGGTATTGTCAAAACCTTAACTGTTGACACTACCTACTGCCATTTGAATAAAAATAACTTGCTTTATATTAATACAGACAGGACAGATCTCGATAAAATAGAATGTGCTCATGCAGCTAAACTATTAATTTTACCAAAAAATGTTCGCATAGCTTTGAACATAAATGTACCTTACTCTTCACTGTTTTTCATAGTTTTGGTAAACTATAAGCAAATTTTTACGTTCTGATGTATACATATTAGGTTTAAAACCATCAAGACACTTTTATTAAGAATAAAACTTTCTTAAGAATAGGTAAGAAAAATATTAATGGTTAATAAAAACATCTGATGTATCCAATGGAGAAGGTTATTATATTTTCGTATTTGATAGCCTGTAATATTTCTAAATACTTTGTCAAACAACACTTTTGCATAGTTTTGATTGCATAGTTAGATTTTACTTCATCATACGCAGTATAATAAAGTACTTTTTTGACCAAGCTCCAAAAAAATGGCTGTGTGTGTGTGTATGTGTGTGTGTATGTCTGTGTGTACCCGCTTTTTGTGGAGACGATTCCGGAGAAACTACTAAAGGTATCGGGACGAAAGTTCATATTTAGAAGTTTCATGACTAAACTTAGAGCTGAAAAGCTTTCAGTTCAAAAGGGTCCAAAGGAACTGGCTATTTACTCTTAGCATTTTTCAACGATTTTGCAAATGAGCCGTCATTTCTGTAATTTTGTCAAAATAGATAAATGATAAATTAAAGTTGAGGAAATTTTGTATAATTTATGTTTATAACATTTTTTGGTAAAATTAATAGTTTAGCTGCAGGAGCAAATTCTATTTGATCAAAATCGTGTCTGCATTAATAGCAGGTAGCCAGGATATTTTGAAACTTTTGACAGTATTCAGAACGTCAGCGGTTGCGAAACGTCAATTCAGCACGCAAATGCAGCGCAACAATATTAAAACATCTTGGTGTCAATGTGTATTTCGATTCCGGATAGCCATATTCTTATGTTTTCGCGAATAACTACAAGAAAGATTGTAAGACGGTATGGTAACATTAAAACTTATTTGGAATATTGAGCATAATTCTTTATGAACTTTTGTAGTTAGCACTGAAGACGGGGTAAAACCCGAAAATATAGTATGCTAGAAGCCAATATAATATATTAATCATCAGAACCAATAACCTTTTTACTTTATCATATGTAGTATGACGAGGTGGTTTAGTCTTAGCATTTTTGAAATATTTTGCAAATACGTCGCTATTTCTGGAATTTCGTCGAAATAGTTAAATAATAAATTAATGTAGAGGAAGTTTCTATTCTAATGACAGTAGGTAGTGTCGAATGCTGACGTTTTGACATTACATGGTGTAAATCTAATCAAAATATCTGTCTAGTTCTAGTAGTTTTATTTTAATGCAGACGTGGCCGATCTCGATCAAATAGAATCTCATGCAGCTAAACTATTAATATATAGTATGATAAAGTCATGTGCCTCACCACATCAGATTTTTTCATAGTATTCATAGTATTATTTTCTCTTGATCTAAGTTTATATATATACTTTTATTTATTAATTTACACCATAAATTAACCATTTTGTCCTGGTAGATCTTTTGTTGCATACTTAAAAATGAGTTATCCATTATCATTCACAAGATTCACAACAAACCAATTCATTTAAATCCTATAGAGAAGTTATCTCACTACCGATCACAACTCCAGCATCTTACAGCAACGAGCCATGTGTTCATCTTCCCACAAACAAGTATCCATGAAATATCTTCTACAACTACATCCACACTTATTTCGCACACCATCTCTCATAACCAGAAACGACCAACCAACTCTCCAACAACAACCAATTGGCAATCCCATCAATTCAAGAACCGGATAGCCAATGCACACCAATTTCTCACCAACCTTGCCAACACCACCAACACTGCAAATAGCTACACGATAACCGCGATAATATCACACGTTCTCCTCTCAAGCCATAGACCAGAAATGATAAAAATTCTGGCCAAAAATGACCACAGTGTGTCCGCAACCAACCATGAATACCTCTCGCACTTTTATCTGGCATTCGCATTCGCGGTCGTGGAAGTTATGAATCGGTATAATGAGGAAGCGAACCAATCTCGAGAAGGAGGAAAGGTAGCCTTAGTTCGTGAGTAGCTACTGATGCGTGGCGACTTGGCTGCCCTCTGACATCTGTTCTTGAACTTACGGCTAACAGTAACCACGCTACTTGGTCTTCCTCATACACCTATCTGCACGGAAGAAATTAATAAAGCGTCGTTAATAACGTAGCTATATAGAGATGGGGGGCGTCCTGCGTCTCACTCTTATCTATTAGCAATTACGTGGAATGCGTGGTGCACTATGCTCGGCGCTGGTTATAAATATGGTTTACCATATCCGCAATTATGGTTTTTATTTTGGTGTTCAGGTTCAATTTTGCGATCGTACGAGAGTATTAGATTAAACCAACTGTAACTAATACGAGCTTGTTGTGATTATTGTTTGACCTTTTAGCTATGAGATTTATGGCCGAGTAAATGTACTTGAGAATCCTGTTAGATGAATGAACTTTGGAAGTTGTAGATTTTAATTGTTGCCATCTAACGGTGTTCAGTAAATGTTGGATGACAATTATGAAATTATAACGAGATAGGGGTGCAGAAACTGGTGTGTAATACGAAATAAAGAAAAGATATTCTTCACTGTTCAATATTATTGTGGAAGTATTTAATCAAAATGACATGAACTTACTAACTTACTAAAAAACAGGAAAAAGGTGTTGGCACAATGTTGAGCATACTTTCAATATTTTTCAACAGTTTTCAACAAAAATGTACTTTCTCTTTCATTTTCGGTCAGCATGTCTATTCTTTACCAAAATTTGTCGTTTTTACATTAGTCTATTTATTATTTTTACTTTCCTGACTTACGTGGTTTTTAAAGCACACCGACGAAATCAAAAAATATTCAAATTTACTTTAAGAATAAACCAATATAATTTTATTCATATATCTTTTCGTAAATCGATAATTAAAAAAATCCTTGTTACCGAATATTCCATATTTACACTCTGTACTTGCAATTAGGTACTAATATATTGCATACACATTGGGGAGGTTCCTACATGGAAAATGTAAAATATTTTTTTTGTAGGTCCGTCTCAATTGTTCGTTATGTGTTCCAATACATATTAATCAGTTAATAAGCTCGATTTAATCATAAAAAAATATATAAAGAAAAAACATTTTTATTTTGTTTTACTACTCTAAATGTTGTTGAGTGACTATCCTGACCAACAATGAACAACATCAAGCAAGTAAAAATTGTTTCTGGTATGCCTTTTTTCCGTAAAATCTAAATCTGATTGCAGAAATTCTGAATTTAGTCAATTTTCTAAGAAAATCGGTGATAAAAAACGCAAAAAACACAATTCTAATATTCTGCTTTCAAATTCTGAACAAATTGAAACACATTAAGAACGTCCTGCTAAAAAACTGTTCCTGGTATGCCTTTTTTCCGTAAAATCTAAATCTTAATGCAGAAATTCTGAATTTAGTCAATTTTCTAAGAAAATCGGTGATAAAAAACGCAAGAACACAATTCTAATATTCTGCTTTCAAATTCTGGACAAATTGAAACAAATTAAGAACGTCCTGCTACAAAAAACTGTTTCTGGTATGCCTTTTTTCCGTAAAATCTAAATCTGATTGCAGAAATTCTGAATTTAGTCAATTTTATAAGAAAATCGGTGATAATAAACGCAAAAAACACAATTTTAATATTCTGCTTTCAAATTCTCAACAAATTGAAACACATTAAGAACGTCCTGCTAAAAAACTGTTTCTGGTATGCCTTTTTCCGTAAAATCTAAAACTGATTGCAGAAATTCTGAATTTAGTCAATTTTCTAAGAAAATCGGTGATAAAAACCGCCAAAAACACAATTCTAATATTCTGCTTTCAAATTCTGAACAAATTGAAACACATTAAGAACGTCCTGCTAAAAAACTGTTTCTGGCATGCCTTTTTTCCGTAAAATCTATATCTGATTGCAGAAATTCTGAATTTAGTCAATTTTCTAAGAAAATCGGTGATAAAAAACGCCAAAAACACAATTCTAATATTCTGCTTTTAAATTCTGAACAAATTGAAGCACATTAAGAACGTCCTGCTACAAAAAAAAACTGTTTCTGGTATGCCTTTTTTCCGTAAAATCTAAATCTGATTGCAGAAATTCTGAAATTAGTCAATTTTCTAAGAAAATCGGTGATAAAAAACGCAAGAAACACAATTCTAATATTCTGCTTTCAAATTCTGAACAAATTGAAACACATTAAGAACGTCCTGCTAAAAAAAACTGTTTCTGGTATGCCTTTTTCCGTAAAATCTAAATCTGATTGCAGAAATTCTGAATTTAGTCAATTTTCTAAGAAAATCGGTGATAAAAAACGCCAAAAACACAATTCTAATATTCTGCTTTCAAATTCTGAACAAATTGAAACACATTAAGAACGTCCTGCTGAAAAAAACTGTTTCTGGTATGCCTTTTTTCCGTAAAATCTAAATCTGAATGCAAAAGTTCTGAATTTAGTCAATTTTCTAAGAAAATCGGTGATAAAAAAAACGCAAAACACACAATTCACATATTCTGCTTTCAAATTCTGAACAAATTGAAAGACATTAAGAACGTCCTGCTAAAAAAAACTGTTTCTGGTATGCCTTTTTCCGTAAAATCTAAATCTGAATGCAAAAGTTCTGAATTTAGTCAATTTTCTAAGAAAATCGGTGATAAAAAAACGCTAAACACACAATTCACATATTCTGCTTCCAAATTCTGAACAAATTGAAAGACATTAAGAACGTCCTGCTAAAAAAAACTGTTTCTGGTATGCCTTTTTCCGTAAAATCTAAATCTGAATGCAAAAGTTCTGAATTTAGTCAATTTTCTAAGAAAATCGGTGATAAAAAAAACGCAAAACACACAATTCACATATTCTGCTTTCAAATTCTGAACAAATTGAAAGACATTAAGAACGTCCTGCTAAAAAAAACTGTTTCTGGTATGCCTTTTTTCCGTAAAATCTAAATCTGAATGCAAAAGTTCTGAATTTAGTCAATTTTCTAAGAAAATCGGTGATAAAAAAAAAAACGCTAAACACACAATTCATATATTCTGCTTCCAAATTCTGAACAAATTGAAAGACATTAAGAACGTCCTGCTAAAAAAAACTGTTTCTGGTATGCCTTTTTTCCGTAAAATCTAAATCTGAATGCAAAAGTTCTGAATTTAGTCAATTTTCTAAGAAAATCGGTGATAAAAAACGCAAAAAACACTATTCTAATATTCTGCTTTCAAATTCTGAACAAATTGAAACACATTAAGAATGTCCTGGTAAAAAAACTGTTTCTGGTATATCTTTTTTTCGTAAAACCTAAATCTGATTGCACAAATTCTGAATTTAGTCAATTTTCTAAGAAAATCGGTGATAAAAAACACAAAAAACAGAATTCTAATATTCTGCTATCAAATTCTGAACAACTTGAAATACATTAAGAGCGTCCTGCTACAAGAACTGTTTCTGGTATACCTTTTTTCCGTAAAATCTAAATCTGATTGCAGAAATTCTGAACTTAGTCAATTTTCTAAGAAAATCGGTGATAAAAAACGCAAGAAACACAATTCTAATATTCTGCTTTCAAATTCTGAACAAATTGAAACACATTAAGAACGTCCTGCTAAAAAAACTGTTTCTGGTATGCCTTTTTTCCGGAAAATCTAAATCTGATTTCAGAAATTCTGAATTTAGTCAATTTTCTAAGAAAATCGGTGATAAAAAACGCAAAAAACACAAATCTAATATTCTGCTTTCAAATTCTGAACAAATTGAAACACATTAAGAACGTCCTGCTAAAAAACTGTTTCTGGTATGCCTTTTTTTCCGTAAAATATAAATCTGATTGCAGAAAGTCTGAATTTAGTCAATTTTCTAAGAAAATCGGTGATTAAAGACGCAAAAAACACAATTCACATATTCTGCTTTCAAATTCTGAACAAATTGAAACACATTAAGAACGTCTTGCAAAAAAAAAATCTTAATAATGACCACCCTAATACATATCATCGCACAATATAGCTAAACTTATTTACATCATGAAAAAAATTATGATCTTACATTTTCAACTTTCCTCAAAACTTTGTTGATACAGGGAGGAATTGGCCTGCATTTTTTACATCTTAATCTTTGCTTTCTTCGACATCATCACTCAATAAATCTTAGAAAATTGATAATAAACCTATTCCCCATTTCCCTTAATAACGAATAGAACGAATCTTAAATAATTACTTAAAATCTAACTTGTTTATGATTATAATTTTCTCATTTTGTTTTCTTATTATTCAGGTTGGTAACACGGCTGGAAAATGTCAAAACGATTGATTGAAATTTAACGGACAAGACACACTGTATATAGAAAAAGCACCCGTCAAAAATATTTATTAATGCCGCCGACTACGGACATCGAATATCGGATAATCGTTTTAAACAATCCACAAATTACCATGCATAATATGGTAAGTTACCCAAGAAACTATTTAAATAACAAAAAAAATATCATATAAATTTATAGGCGAACTCATGAGTCATAACTGAGCGAAATATCTAAATATGACAATACAGCTGCTAAAAAAATATTTTAGTCCAATTCATAGTTTATTTTTTCTTTTTAACTGTCAGTCGTCATATCTAACCGAAAATACCTGCATAACCTGACAAGTTATGTTAAAAAAATGTCCATTTAGTTTAGTTTTTAAAATGGTACAACACTTCCTATGTTTTACAATAGAAAAAAAAAGATATTGCTATTTCACTGTGTAATTTCATTGTGAAATTAGTTCAGGACAGCCTATATATAACAGATCAAATTAACATAAGTTCGAGGGCTCTTTCAAGTGAGTGAGAGATACCATTTGACAAACTACATGAATACTTCATCAGCATGGAAACTCGTATTTTTTTTTATTTCTTGTGCAGACGAGTATGATGAACTACTGTGTCTGATCGACTGGCTTACTATGATTGATTATTTTACCTTGTTGACGTTTCACGGTACCGCTTAACAGAACACTCGAGTAACTACCACCAGGAAACCAAAATAAACAAACAAAAACACGCGCATTCTATCGATATATCGTCTATGGCATATACAAGTCGTGAATGTTATTAAGCATGCTTATAAATCAATAATGTCAGTGTGCTTTATGCGACAATCAACTGTTAGACGTAATAAATTTCCCACTGTATATACATGTTAGAGTACACTACACTAACAAATTTGATTGAGGCTTGAGTGTACATGGGTTACGTAAATTAGTTTGTTTGATTACTTTAATTTTGTCGTTGTAATACAGAAAGAGCGAGGTGTATACATATAAGTTTTTAAAATAACAATAATAATAATAATAAGTATGATTAGCAATTCAAATTTTTATTGTGTGGTTCTTCAATAATGAATACAGTAATTGATTGTCGCTAATTGAAAAGTCACATGACACAATATTGAGTAAAGACGTATTGGATAATTTTTAAATCTATTCTCTTCGATTCTTGGTATGCAAGGTTCAAGCTTTCCGTCAATGGTTTTGGTAAACATGGAAATAGGATGTGGTAATGAACGAGACAATATGAGTAGGTTTTTTTAGGACACTCTTAATATCTAATGTCAAGTATAGAATAAGTATAGAATTTTTGGGTCATAACACCTAGTCAAAATATATTGTAAAATTTTAAAAATCCAATAAAGAATACGCTGATCAGTTCATATGTGCCTTTTTAGTCAGTTTTTTTGTATACAAATGTATCTTTTCAAATTGGATCCTTCAAATTGGTTCACAATCAAGTCCTAGAAGTAAATCTTAAGAAAATAAACAAAATAACCACCAGACAAAATATAACGGAGCTATGTTTAAAACAATCATCCTGGATTAGTAGTGTATTTGAACTCAATGTAAAACCAGTAGAAACACAGTAGAAATATGGATGAATATTTGCAGTTTGCCTGTTCTAAATTGGGATTAAAAAAGTAGAAAGATTTCGATTCTTATAAAAAATATAAAATATAACACAATGTTAACTCTTAGTTACTTCCAAGTTACACCTAAAAATGTCAATTATTAACGCAAAACTAAATGGAAATGACTGCCATAGTATCGATGACAGTCAGGAGACCGGCCAATATGTTAGAAGAGCTGGACAAGGTCAAAATCGCAAAGCTACTCAAAATCAAAACCGATTTCTTGTCCTTTCCTCTCTACGTCAGCATACTGCCACAACACGAGACCTCCTAAACGACCTAAGACGAGCACATGGAATAGAAATTTCTGATCAATCTGTTAGAAACAATAATAAAATTATAAACCCCTAACCACAACAAGTATTTTAGAAACCTAAATACGTATTTCAGCAACTATGTTGCCATCTTCAGTAGAAACTAAAAAAAAAGAAAAGAGAGATTAGCACTTCATAGTATCTTTACTGGATATTGTCCAAGCAAATCACTAGTGGAAGTGACGTCCATGTTAAAAATTACCGTATATATACCCATTTGTTGGTCACACCTCAGTGAATTTTGATCATTGAAGCGTAAAAAACATGTTTTAAATAAAGCAGGTCAAACAATGGCGAACTAGGTATAGGACCCCTGTCTGAATTTATTAATTTTTCTCTATTCAAGTGAATAAAGATACTTTCCAAGCTGTTTAGTTCCCTATTATTTGACACAGCTTTTACAAGTTTTAAGTCATCTACAACTACTTTATGACCTGTGTCTAAAATATGTTGAGCCACACTAGATTTTTCAAAACGATTATATTTAAAATGAGCTACATGTTCTTTGAACCTAGTTAAAATTGTTCTTCTAGTCTGGCCTAAGTATTCTTTTTCACAGTCATGACATTTGATACAATATATACCAGATTTATCAAGTACATCTACCTTATCCTTTGGGTTTCCAAGAAGGTTTTTTATGTTATTATGAGTCGAATATGCTATACAGAGATTTTGTGATGTAAAAATACTTCTCAAACCCCTTGTATATGCACAATCGAACGGTATTTTAACATATTTCTTCTTTTCTACAGACAAAGTATTTAAAGTAGATATTTGATTTACATATATTTTTTGATTCTGCTTCTTAATCATTCTATCAACTATTTTCTCAGGGTACCCATTATGTATGACAACATTCTTAATAAACAATAATTCTTGCTGATATCTATCTGCGGACAATGGAAATTTCAATAACCTATTTACTAAACAACTAATAAAAGACAATTTTTGTTGAAAAGGATGCTGCGAATCATTAGGGATAAACCTGATTGTGTTAGTATCTTTCCGTTACACGTCAATTTCTATTATATTTTTGCTATTCCTGACTACCAGAGTATCTAAAAATGGAAGTTGGCCGTTAACTTCTTGTTCTACAGTAAAGTTCATGGTATTGAATTTAGAATTCAAAACGAGAAGAAAATCTTGAATACTGAACTTCTTGGTGTCAAAAATGGCAAAAATATCGTCGACATGATCAAAATTCACTGAGGTGTGACCAACAAATGGGTATATATAGGGTAATTTTTAACATGGACGTCACTTCCACTAGTGATTTGCTTGGACAATATCCAGTAAAGATACTATGAAGCGCTAATCTCTCTTTTATTTTTTTTTTAGTTTCTACTGAAGATGGCAACATAGTTGCTGAAATACGTATTTAGGTTTCTAAAATACTTGTTGTAGTTAGGGGTTTATAATTTTATTATTAAGTTCGCCACAGTCTCCAAAATATTGTCATTGTTAGAAACAGATTAAAAGAAGCGAATTTGAAACCAAGAAGCCCTGTCTGCGCACCACGCCTTACGCAGCATCACAAAGCAGCGAGAATGAGGGTTGCTCTGGATCACAGAGCAACTGACAACTGGTTCTTTTTTTTTAATTCAGTATTATTTGACAATCCCTAATTCCAAATCTAAGGCCAATGCCAAAATTCTTAAAGGCGGATATAAAACGGTGGTCAAAAGTGAATTCAAAATTCAAACATTCAAGAAATTAATTTACTAATTCATTTTTTAACTATATAATCCGTATTACTATAGTAAACATCAACGTATTGTCTAGTATGACACCTAGATATTTAAATTTGTCCACTATCTCAACAACTGTTTATGTACACATCGTTTACATAGAAATTAAATAAAACAGAACCTTGTGGTTTAACAATAAGAAAACAATTATTACTCTCAGTTATAAATACCTAACAAGCAGCATAATCAACTAAACATACCTCAAAATTATTTAACAAAACTTTGTTCCAACAAAATATAAAAAAAAACAGAAAAGTAAGTGGTATCTCAAACTAATGTGTGTGTGTTGATTACATCATTGTTCGGTGTCGTGTATACAAGATGTCGAAAAGTTGGAAGTCCCTCGTGTACGACCCTTCGTGGTTTATGAAATTGTCAAGTCGGGGTAGCTGACAGGGGTGGGGGGTAGGTAGGGGTTGTTCGCTGATAGCGAAAAAAACCGTTACGTGTGACGCGTGCCGAGGGTGATGGTGTTTAAACAGGGTTAATGGGGGACACGCGTGTGGTAATTTGGTAATGGGACTGTTACTCGGTTCACCCCTCGGTTATCACCCCTAGGGGTAAATTATGATCTCATTAAGGTAATTGGCGCCGGATAACCTGAGTCAAACGCACAAAACCGCTGCGTTCACCCCCTAACCCCCAAATAAAGAAAAAAACACCCCATGTTTAGTGGACACGATGTATAAATGATGCAACAAAGTCATCACAACTTAGATAAATAAAGAAAAATTATGTAATGAAAATTTTTAATGCACATTCTTTGACAAAAACGTGAAGGATGTATGCATTCTTTGAATAAGCTATAAAATAAAAATAAATTTTAATTACAATGCTGTATCAATTCCTTCACTTTTTAAACACCGTTAAAAGTAATACTTTATCATTGTACCTATTATGTTCAATAACTTTGCGAAATTTAACCGATTTTGATTCTCTCTTCAACACATAGACAAAAGTATGAAATTACCATTGCGATTTTCTAATGAAATACTTGCAGCTTATTATAGCGACAAAACTTATATGATTGTCTCGTCGTCAAAGTTCGAGACACTGTGTGGATTACACAGATTAATAACAATCAATGTAATTCCTACAATGCAATGTAATTGTGTTCTTATTAAATACTATTTATTATATAACATGAAATGAAAATCTCATTTCAAGATATTGCATAAAACACAACAAACTATACAAACTTATTGCATCTAATAGCTTTTTTGCGTTAATAAATACACAAATGAATTTCTTGTTGTGAATATTTTTATTGAAGGTTATTTCAGAACTAATATGTAGTAACATTTAATCGCAAAATATAAATAAATTAATAAAATTAAATTGCTTTAAATTTGTATTTATGGTAATTTGTTACTTGTGATTTATTGGTGTTTTCGAGATATTTAGTTTCAACGATATTTTGCAGTGTTTAACTTAATAACCAGAATGTATGTATTTTGTATAGCATGAATGTATCATTACAATTTTTTATATTATTATTTTCTATTTACTTTACAGCAATATTTGTCAAATATCTGACATCTGAAAATAATGACAATTATGTATATCACTAATTTATAATTATTTATTGTCTTATAACATGCTTTATGTATTCCTCATAGAAAATATAAAATATGATTTTAAATTACCAAAAAGCCTCGTTTTTAAACATAATGAACGACTTGCCAACACCTGGAATGCGACAACGTGCATTGATTTGGCATGAGTTCGATGCAATACATCGGGATGGCATGCTGCTTTTACGGTAATGTTTTGGGTAAGTGTTTAAGGAATTTTATGCAAATATTCCAAATTAATGCAGAAGTATGGTGATGGCAGATGACTGGACAAAAAGACATTAATCATTATTGATTAATATTGATTAATATCAATATTCTTAAGTAATTAGTTAATTAATTTTAAGTATAATTTAATAATTCGTATTATAAATGAGCAAAAGAAGAAACCAATTTTTTTTTTTTTAATTAGAAAGTAATAAGTTTCATATGGTCTTATTGGTTTTCTCTGTTCTTTCAGAAGTCAGAGCCGTTTAAAATAAGATATTGTTGATAATTCAAATTGCTGTAACTTTTTAATGAATTGAAAAAGTAATTTGCTTTCTGAAAAAAAGTTTGCAGAAGAAACGTGGGAGAGTCTGTATGACTATTGCTATAATTTTAATTATTTATGTTGTCAAGCATGTATTAGATCTCATGAAATATAATTGAGACATTAACTAAACGTAAACTAACGTAAATACAGATATATTTCCATTATCCTTCATACAAAATACATCCTCCACCCTAAATACAAATTTAAATTAAATTTAGAGAATTTATTTACATTTAGTGAATATATTTCAATATTACAATTCTGAAATAGTCTATATTCACTGATAATCCTTGGCAACAAGATGATTTGTGCCTTTACTTACTTACTCACTTAAGCCCGTCATCCCACTGCTGGGCAAAAGCATTTACTTACGTAATTAATACGTGTATAAGATAAAATAAATTTAAATAATGTGTCGTGATATTACGCAATATCTTAAAATGAGATTTTCGTATCATATTATCAAATTTCATGTTTATTAATATCATTATAAAAATAATTTTATATTTAACTAAATTCACTACTCGTAAACTTAACTGTAGTGGTCATATTACATTTATTGCATTGCAATGAAGGTATCACATTGAGGAAAAGATCGAATACGCTCAAAATATAGTAAATCCCGTTATATTACATCCATCGAAAAACCACCTCGTGACGGACAACTTTTTGCGAAGCGGCCGGGTCGAGGGAATATATAACCGAATATATAACCGACATACTATTTTCAAATCCTGCGATAGCGATACGAACACACTTATTTCCACGACTGTACCTAATACCAGACATAGAAACATTGACAAAGACAATTTGAAGCTGCTAATGCCGCCTAATATAGTATAACAATTACATATTTTCCATGAACCCACCAACCCTCATACTGTGACCTGAAATTTCAGTGACAGTGAATAGAGCTGCTTAAAATCTTAACAAATCCACTAAACTATTATTAATATATGTTTCTTTTTATTAATTTCCTTGATAAAAGTTCCCAAATTTAAGTGATTCCAACAATTTTGGTATTTAACCTGCAGGGTACCTAAATCTTTGTGTGTTTTCACTGATATTTATCTGTATTACTGTCATCAATAGACAATCAACTTTGACAGGTGCGTGCATACAATACCAGCGTTCCAAATATGGATCTATAGAACCAGGTTCTGAACCGAATGAAATAGAAAGTGAGCAAGTATCGATTAGAGAGATTGATCTAATATTTTCCGTAACCAAAACTTACGCAAACGAACTGAAGTGCCGTAAGAATGAAGTATCTAAACGCACGCACAACAAAATATCGACTGCGAACTCGGTAGGCAATAACGTCTTGTGAAACGATAACGAAATAGCTAAGACAAATTCACATCGGTTCAATACAAAATTTCAACATTCAGATAGGTACAGTGCATATCGTAAGGCTATTTTGAGACAAAGGTACATCACAAGGTCTAAGTACTAATTTAAAAATAATATTACTTCAATAATTTAAGTCGTAGAGACACAAAAATACTGTTCATATTAGGTAAATTTGTAAGGGAACATATGTAAAATTAAAATTAACAATTTATTGGAAACCTAAGATAAAAAGCATTTAAATATCCAAGTTGTATGTTGCAAAATTTGAGATTGAATAATTTTAATCAAACAAATTCATTACACATGTACTCGTACTAACACGAAAACAATTTCTTGCAGCTAGAAAAAAAGGATTTTTCTGTAGAGCATTGGCGGCAATGCGGCATAGATTGTATGTTACGGCCACAAAATAACAAGTTTTTTGACATGCAACATTTAGAGGACTTGTTTTTGCTAATTTTAATAGAATTTTATACTGGGCGTAATACAACTAATCTAAAAACTTTTGACTTTATTTCTTAAATAGAAAAATCATTATTTTCAATATCATTTAGTTATTATTTATTGTGTTACTACGTTCGTTTATACATTAACAATTGTTGGATATAGTTTCAGTTTTAATATATTTCAACAGTATTTTCAACAGTTTTACAGGCAAGTTACTTATCAATTAAATCAATTAAACTATTAATTTTACCAAAATATGTCATAGAAATAAATTATACAAAATTTTCTCTACTTTAAATTATTATTTAACTATTTTGACGAAATTACAGAAATGGCAGCTCATTTGCAAAATCCTTGAAAAATGCTTAGAGGAAACATCCAGTTCCTTTGGACCCTTTTGAACCAAAAGCTTTTCAGCTCTAAGCTTGGTAATATAAACCTTTAGTAGTTTCTCCGGAATCGTCGCCACAAAACTCGGGTACACACACAGACACACACACATAGATACACACACAGACATTTTATGTACCTTGGTCAAAAATAATCAGGGGACCCAAAAAGGCCTATTTCCATAAAAGAACTATAATATTTGGAACAAAATTTAACAGTTAGTTGCTGATTTGAGGACTTCAAAGACAAGAAAAACTACTTTGGTCTAAAAACTTTGTTGGTCTACTGTAAATTATGTTGGTGTTAAGCCATTTGCGTATTGAAGTGACGCTGTTCAACATTTTAGTTGAAGTTGTTAACTTCTATATTTATTATTTCAAGAATTTATTTTTGAAGAAATAAACAAAGAAATTGAAAATCAGGTGACAGTGCTAACAGTACATTATCAAATTTCATTGTTTAACAGTTTATGCTTAATTATTATGTTTTTTTTTTTTCGAGATATAAAAATTATGCTGCAAATTCTGATTGTTCCAATAGCACTTCACACAGTTGCATTATAATGTTTTGCTTCATTCAAGTTTAAAATTGATAGTCTAAGCTATCAGTTATGTCTATTCACATAATTCGTAAAATTGTATTTATTGTGTCAGTTTTTAACGTAAATTTATCTAAACGAAAATCAAAATTTGTCCATTTTAACACAGCTTTTATTCTCTGGGCTATTGTTTATTCTTAAACCGACACAATTAATAACAAATTCAGGCCTGACTGTGCATTCCGGTTTGTCCGAAAGTCTGCACGCGTTGATTAACAGGCAGAAGAACGGTTCAGAGGTGGTCTTCTCCGTTGGCATGCGCTGTGCTGTTGAAATTAGCATTCGTAATTAACTACACTAATGACTGTCTATTTTAATTAAATTGACAAACAGTAAAAGCTGAAGATGTGTGGCGAAAACGTCCATATAGACCCGTAGAAACAAGCGAACGATTCACGAGTGGAGGAAAGGTTAAATTTGTTTCGTGTCAACTATTGATAAATTGCAATAACATTAACTTTGGACTGAATGAGGTTCTGCTCTGAGAAACTCTTGTAGGTGTTTAATTTGTTATACATAAGTGCAAGTTTGTAAAATTGTATGCAGTAAATTGTCTTTGGCTGACTTTAGCTGAGTAGTGTAAGCAAAATAGGTAGCAGATGTGGCTTTTTTTGTAAAATATCTCGAAATTAAGTAGCGTGAATACAGTGAATATGTGTGGGTTTCACCATTCGTAGTTAGTCGTGCGTACTATGTAACTTAATGCACGTTTCAAAATGATAATCTCGATGTGATAAATAAAGCTTCTATACGTCTGTGTGCTGCGTTTGAGACACCTACCGTGTTTAGTGATTAAGTTTGGCTGATTTCTTAAATTATGTATGCAAACTATGTTTATGGTTAGATTAATGTGTACAATGGTTGGTCCAAATTTATCCTTGCAATATTTTTTTTTGCTGGAGGGCAACGATCCCCGCAGTCTCCTCCCTTTCCGGAAAAAAATCCCCCAAAAATTTTACAAAAATCGGTTAACATTAAAACTTGTGCCACCGAGCACCCCAAATTTCCCATTTAATATACAAAAATCGGAAAGTGCATCTTTTTTTTACTTTGTCTTTTCACGTTTCGGATTTTGAAAAAAGTTGCGGGAGATTATCAGAAATTGTTCAGAACTTCCCAAGGATCAAATCCGCAACTACTATTTTCCCCAAATTTACAATTTTACAAAGTTTAGTGTATTTTTTGACAGAAATTACTATTATTGGATTCTTGTCATGTTATTTGTCATTTAATAACTAATTTAAAATTGTTTAGACAATTACCATTTGTTTAAACAAAAATATGTTACGAACATATTTTTCCATTCTTTGCTAAAATTATTAAATTATTGCTTTTTTTGTCATTTATTAACTAATTAGCAATTGTTTAGAGAATTATCATTTGTTTAAACAAAAATATATGTTGTTACGCACATATTTTTCTTATTTTACAGATTTTACAGACAAGAGATATAATAATATTTTTTGCCAAAAAATAAGTCAGTACAACAAAATGACCAAAAAATCTGATGTGGCCAGGCACATGACTTTATCATACAATATATAAAATTAATAGTTTCGCTGCATGAGAATCTATCTTATTGAGATAAATCGTAGGTATTGTCAATGCATCAGCAGTTGACACTACCTACACTACCTCATTAGAATAATAGTTATTTCTGTCACAAGTGCCGAAAGTACGGAATAGCGCGGCGACCGGTGATGCGGCGCGTCACCGAAGGCGAAGCGTCGCCGTCGCATGTGAGCGAGTCGCGCTATGTAGTTTTCGGCAGGAGTGACATCAACGTTTTTTGTGTTGCTTTTTGAGAAATGCGTACTTACAAAAAATTAAAAATGGTTATATTACTGGATAGGAAATGTTAGGTTGATACCACTTCTACGAAACGTCAAGTTTAAAAAGCTAAATCAAATTCTGACAGATTTATATTCGTTCATGACACTGTAGATGTCACATCCGTACCAACATACTAAAACGTAACTATACTCATCGCTATACTTTATTTACAATTTTCTCAATTATCGTTTTTACAATTAGGTAACAACGGGTTCTTCTTATCAACAAACAATCAAATTGGCGATCTTATTTTATTTGAATTTTGTATTTTCTACTTTGCCGCAGTAGAGCGGCAACGTTCCATAGCGGTTCTCCAACCTCTGATGAAATCAGCTGTTTTCGAGTGTGACAGCCATAGACATTTCTGTGGTGACAGCACAAAAAAATATTTGTCAAATCCAGGCTACTTTGAAGTTTCATATCAATGCAGATGCGACCGATCTCGATCAAATAGAATTTGCTCTTAAAGCTAAACTATTAATTTTACCAAAAAATATCATAGGCATAAATTATTGAAAATTTTCTCTACTTTAATTTATTATTTAACTATTTTGTCGAAATTACAGAAATGGCGGCTCATTTGCAAAATCTTTCAAAAAGGCTTAGAATAAACTACCAGTTCCTTTGGGCCCCTTTCAACCAAAAGCTTTTCAGCTCTAAGTTTGGTAACAAAACTTCTAAATATGAACTTTTGTTCCGATACCTTTAGTAGTTTCTCCGGAATCGTCGCCACAAAAATCGTTTACACACAGACATACATACGCACAGACACACACACACACACACAGACATTTTTTTGTACCTTGGTCAAAAATGTTCAGGGGACCCAAAAAGACCTATTTTCGCTAAAATCTCAATTTTTTTTTTCGGCATGATTACAATACTTTAGCATACTGCGTATGATAAAGTAAAAATGCCAATATCCTAATAATAATTTCCTTTAAAAAATGTTATACATGTCCGCGACATTGTCGATATTTGTTTAATAAATGGTATTTATTTAAACAATTGCTAATTACTTAATTAATGACAAAAAAGCAATAATTTAATAACTAATAACTGCAAAAAATGGAAAAATATGTTCGTAACATATAACGTATATTTCTGTTTAAACAAATACTAATTGTTTAAGAATTTCAAATTAGTTAATGATTGACAAAGAAATATGTCAATAATCCGATAATAATCACTTCTGCCATAGAAAAAAAAAAATAAAACAGTGTAAAATTGCAAAGTTTGGGGAATCTTTTGTCTCATATGTTTTTCAACCAGAAATCACTTTAGACTTGAAGCAATTTTAACCAGTTATCCATCGTAACAGATATAGTTATGAATTCTGATAATTTATAAATGCTTGTAAGTTATTAAATAAATAATTACTGCTGATTAAAATATTTACAAGTGGCAGTTATTCAATCACTACAGTTTTGCGATTTTGTATAAGTGGCAGTACTGATGTGTACATACGGTTATGATTTATTTGTAATCAATTTTTTTGTTTACCACAAAAATCGTTTGTTGGATATACTTATAGATCATTCAATTAATTTATGTGGCCAACACTCATTTGCACAAAATGTATCTTGCGTGACATTTTTCGGAATGATAGAGACCATATTTACATTTTTATAGCTTCTACTAGCAGCTTGGAATTGCTTCTTAATCACAGCAAAGCATCTGTTGAAAGACTCCCAACAACGCGTTGGAGTGCTCATTATGCTGCAGTAAAAGTATTTGCTGAAATGGGATTGTGGCTGCAATTTAGAAATTGTGTGATCATCACGAAAATTTAGACACCAGAGGTGCTGCACAGAACCTTATGTATGCTGTGTGTGATTTCTTTGCTATCTCTTCTTCCAAGGGAAATAAAGTGTGCTCAGATTGCATTGCAAAGTAAAGGCTTGAGTGTTTATCAGTTAGGTATAAAAATAGAGACATTTCGTATAAATATATTGAAGAAAAGTCATATTGTAGAAGACGCAATAGATTTTGCTGTGAAAAAATCGGAGGACTACGACATTCCAATAAAACGACGAATTCGTCGTAAAAAACGAATGGCCGGTGATTTGGCCACCGATGCAGGACTTTCACAGAGCTCTGAACTTGAAAAGGATATGTTGGAATGTTTTGACCTATGCAGTATTGAACTCCAACTCTAGTTGGAGCCAATTTAAGAAGTAGCTTCATTGTTCGAGGTTGTGGAGCCAAACACTTTACTTTTGGCGAACACTGAAAAGTTGAAATTAGCTGTATCCACTGGTTTTTATGGTGAGGTGTCAGAAACAAGACTCTTCTTAGAGATACCAAAAGGTTGAGAAGACATTTAAAAGCGGCCAGTTACAGTTTCTAATTGGGCGTCTCTAGACTTGAAATTCATCGTGGAATGGGATGATTTTATAGAATCTCATCCGAATGTAACGATCGCACTAAAGTTATTTATGACAATTTGTTCACAAACAGACTTAAAATCTTGGCATATTAACAATAAAACACCAGGAAACACAAAATATAAACGTTCAAAATGTGATTTTCGAGTTTGCGGCTGTTAAAGCTAGATAGAAGAGGTTTTGAGAAAAGAAGAGATTCACTTTCATATATCTATATGAAAGGATAGGTACTATAATAAGTACCTATAATCATTAGTACCTACTATTATTATCATAATATTGTAACTTAGATTTTAATAACGTTCATTTGTATTAATTAAATAAACTTATGTTTATAACCTTTATGTTTATCGGATTGTTGTTAATTTGAACGGTTTTCACTTTTCATTATTAGGGTGACACCACGATATCCGCACCGGGTGCCACCCATGGTAGCTACGCCACTGCTTTAAGTCAGTTTTGTACGCCACTGAAAATAATACTGGAAAGCAAATACTGGTAGCAAATAGTGGTAGACAGTAGAACTAGCCACAATGCATGCGCAGTCGCGTCTTGCTGCCAATACAAATATTGCAAATTCACAACAATGACCAGCAATAACCAAAAACTACAGATAATTAAGTTATTCTACTCACGATTCCGCTGGAATCCTCCAAAAATTGCCGCCTGCCACCGGATGTCACTACGGCTCAGACTAACCGACACCACGGACATTAAAAATTTTCCAAAAACCGCACAAATTCCGACCGACAATTCGATAAAATCAAAGCAACGTCAAAACATACTCCCACCGGCTGGACCCAACGCATGCGCAGTCTCGTCTCGCTGCCAATACAAACATTGCAATTTCACAACATTGTGCAATAACCAAAAAACTACGGATTGCTAAGTTATTCTACTCACGAATTCGCTGGAATTTTCGGATCATCACCGGCAGCCACTGGGGGTCACTACGCGATAGAATAATCGACGCCACGGGCATTAAAAACTACCGATAACCGCGGAAATTTGGACCGAACATTCGACAAAATCAAAGAAACGTCAAAACGTACTCCCACCACCTGTACCGACTGAAGCTGGAGACAGATGCGTGCAGATGTATGCGTGCGCGTTAACCAGCAAGGCCTACTACGAATTTTCAGCGATGATTTCGCACATATTAAGTACACATATGAAACCTCAAATATTTTGCTAAATTTTGATTGCCAATAACTTTCGTAATCTTGGACCGATTTCGATTATTTTTTCGACATATTGTAAAGAATTTCATGGAGATCGTTACGTAACATTGCAAATTTTTGGGACTTCATCACTCGCAAACGAAAGTACCCTTTTGTATTTGTCCTTGTTATCATTATTACTAGAAAAAGAAACTATGAAGTCAATATTATAGAAAAATTATGTTACGTTAACTTTTGGAATCATAAGGTTACAAGTACATTTTAGATAATTTTACAGTAGAGCAAATTTTAATTTAAATTTTATTAAACAAGAAACCTGTTTGGTTCCGAATGATGGAGATCTAAAAATTTAGAAACAGGAATGAAGAAGAATAAAGAAAACGGCAACATCGGTCGTGCAGCAGATTATACAAGGTGATCCATTAATGTCGCATAGATGGATGCTTTAATCATAACCTAGGTCATGTGTGGTATCATTGGATAGATATTATAATAAGAAACAAGTGAAGTAAAAACTTTACATGGGAAAATACATGGGATAAAGAAATTTTTTGGTATTTTTCAATTAAATTTCGGGGTTTGGACAAACTTAAGATTACTTAATATGGATTTGATGCTACCCAACCGACCCCCATAGTACCCTTAAACTACCCTTAAATGAAAATATGTACATTTTTCAGATAATTGATCCTTCTAATCATTTCAGTATCTTGGAATGTTTATAAACATTTGTCAGTTAATGTACTTATTTCTTTAAATAATTCGTTTTTCTCGAAAATCAGTATGAATTCTGTTTTCTGAGTTTGAAATGGCAAAGTATTATCTTACAGTAACATTATTCATTAAAAAATTACTTCCTATTGTTTAAACAATCAATAATTATTCATTTACAACTTTTTTCTGATACTGGTAGAAAAATCAGTTTTTTTGAGAAATTAACTTTTTAAATTAAATATCATGTTCGAGATATCTAATAAACCCACATTTGTGTAAAATTTACATTTGTTTAAACAATTATTGTTGTTAACAATTCACCTAATTTTTCTTTTAAATCGGTCTGGCCAACTGTTATTCTCAAGTGACATCATTTATATTTTTGGATGATTTCCATTGTTTAAATAATAGAATATTATTCGTTTTCAATATCATTTATTCGAAAAAATTTAAATGATTTGTAATCCTTTTTTTTCGGAAAATTGGGGAGTTACATTTCCTTTTAAAATATTAAATTTCCTAACAAATTTTATTATTCACATTTCCTTTTCCATTTCCTATTCTGATTTTCTACCACTATGTGTTCAGGATAATATTGATTTGTTGCTGTCTGGAATCTGTTCCCTGTACTCTATTTTGATGAAATATTAAAAAGTAATATTGTTTTATTATTCAAACAATCATCCTGAAATATAAAGGATGTCACTTGAGAATAACAGTTCGCAGGTCGATCTAAAAACATAATTTTATGCCAAATGCAAAAAAAATTAAAGAAAATGCGAAATTTTTTTAAATGAATGTGGGTTTATTAGATAACTATAATTAGAAACAAAAGTTGAAAATGAATTATAATTGATGTTTAAACAATAGGAAGAACTTTTTAAATGAATAATGTCACTCTAAGGTAATAAACTGTCATTTTGAACTCGGAAAACAGAATTCAGACGGATTTTCGAGATAAACGAATTATTTCAACAAATGAAATTTGTTTAAACAAATTAAAAGTAAATTAAAAACAAATTAAAAGTAAATTAACTGACAAATCTTTATAAACATTCTACTAGACGTATAGTAACGATTTCTATGAGAAAAAAGAGAAATAAATGATTAGTCAATTTTGAACAGTCAACTGTGAAGAAACAAGTTTTCTCCTTAATCTGATTCAATCATGATTTACTTCGTAAAACATTTGATTGAACAAGATTACTTTCCTACAAAAGATGTGTGATTTTTAAATATCTAACCAATGATACCACACACTACCTAATTTTTATTTAAAATTAGGTTATTACTATTTCCGGTCCAATCCGGAAATAAAATTTTTTATAATCTAAGTCTTCAGGAAATAAGTTTTTAAAATAATAAGTCTTTGGTTAGGAAATAAGACTTTTTTTACAGGTTATGTATTTTTACGGCTTATTTTGATGTGATATTCTTGTTTAAAATAATAAAAGATTACTACTTTTTTGTACTGTTGTACTTTGTACTCATACTCACAAGATTTTTCGTTATGGTTTTGAGATCGACAAATATTGAACACCATAGCGGAAAAGGGTTCTGTTATAAGTTATAACAAAGACGAAAACAATATACAATACTTGCGTAATGCATTCCGGGTGTAGAAAGCGCCTCAACGGTATTGACGATAATTATGCTGAAGCAATTACTCACCCAGTATAAACGCTGAAACCGCAGTTGACAGTCGGATAGCTCCGGACCAGTTATTAACATTCAAAGAACACGTTTTCCTCTTCGGTAATCAGAATTGAAAAATAATATCCCATTTATCAACGCCGTAATAGATAATCAAGAAAAATGTGTAATAGCCGGCCACCAGAATGGTATTGTAATGCCATACGACAAGGCCGACGAACAGGATTTATTACGATACATTAAAAAACTAGATATTGATGATTAATAATTTGACCATAAATAGAAGAAACGGATTATTATTACAGCGCAAACACAATGTTTATCAGTATTAACGTCACTCGGTATACAGGGTCTTTCATGACAGCTGCCGTTATTCTTTTTAACTCAAATATATTGAGGTTTCGGTTACTTCCGGTTTCACCGGAAATGGTGTCAACTTGCATATTTTAACGGGATCTATTGCATTTTTTAAATCTTTGTTGTTTATCAACTGTATGTATGTATATTATACATATTGTTGACACATTGGCAAAGTTATAGACGGTGTTCAAAATATAAGATTATGAAAAATTACACATGGTAGGTACCTGTAGCCTATAGGGTATGAAACATACAATTTACCTAAAAAATAACGAATATTTCAAAAGTACTATAAAATACAGGCTGTTCCATTTGAAATATTAAAGTTGGCACCACTTCCGGTGAAACCGGAAGTAACCAAAAACTCAAAAAATTTAGTTAATAACATCATTCTCTATATACTTCTAATGGCTGCTCGTCGTGTAAGACCCTGTATAACAATAAATGCGCCTACGGTCAAATTCCAGCTCATGTCTGACGAAGAAATTAATTACCATATACCTAACCAACAGATCGATAAGATGTGGCTGAAAAATGTGTTCGTCCTTCGTTTTTATTGGTCGCAAGTTACCCGGCTGTCATGTCATTTTTATCGAACAATATCGAAGCGGAATTCGAATGCGGGAAATAATAGCTGTCAGTGGCGATCAATATTTAGAATGCGGTTTCGATATCGCGAACAATGTGTTTTGTGTTTTGACATACTTATATGAAAATATGTAGGTGGGTTCTTTGTTTTGTTTTTTTTTTGTAGGTTTGTAATTGTAATTGATTTGGGCAGGAGCGCTTTTATTTCGCGTTGTTCCGTTTTGTAAATATTCTGTAAACAAAGCAATTAGATATGTATACCTATGCGAGTCCTAGTAAGCAGTAAAAAAATTACCACGCGTGTTTGCGATAGTAATCAAACAATATGACAGTAACAATCAATTATAAAAAATTGAAGGATGTAATGCTTTGTGGGCAAAATGTTGGTTATTTTATGGGCAATATTGTTACTTTACATCACAGTTGATTCTTATTTTTTCTAGAGGAACAGTAAAGAATTTACTAGTTTTTTGTAGGTATGTTTTAGCATACATGGGATAGTCGATTATTTTGGAGAAAATTGCTTTTCTTCGTCAAAAATGTTTCCCAAAAGTTCTCTTACTAGGCTAAGTAAAGCATGAGCTTTCTATTTAACTCAATGAAAATAAAATCCTTGTGGAAACTCATCCATATACAGTGGTGTAGTTTTGTTTCTTTTTTGATAACTTAAATGTTCAAACTTCATTTCAGTCTACTTACAGAAGGCTATCACGCAATATAATTATTTCGAAATTATTTTTTAAAAATCAAACAACGACAATACAACCGTGAATATATATGAAAAACCACAGCTTTTAAGTTGTAACCAGGAAGTTATTGAAAAAACTAATAATTAGTTTAAATAAGTAGTAATTAGTTTAATAAAACACTGTCATATAAGAGACTTTTTTAAGATACTAAGTGATTACTTATCATCATATAAGAAACTTTTCTGTCATTTCTTATTTTGCCATCTATACTTTATCATTCGAAATATGATAAAGTATTGTAATCGTGCCGCAAGATATTTTCATATTTAGAAGTTTCATGGCCAAACTTAGAGCTGAAAAGGTTTTTGTTCAAACGAGTCTAAAGGAACTGGATGGCCTTCTTCGAGGATTTTGGAAATGAGCCGCCATTTCCGTAATTTCGTCAAAATAGTTGAATAATAAATTAAAGTACAGGAAATTCTGAATAATTTATGTCTATGACAATTTTTTGTAAAATTTATAGTTTAGCTGTATGAGCAAATTCTATTTGATCAAGATCGGTCGTGCCTGCATTAATATAAAACTAGTTAGCCAGGATTTGACAAATATTTTTATTCTAATGACAGTAGGTAGTGTCAAACGCTTTATCACATCAGATTTTTTTAATATACCATCAAAATTTGTACACATAATTTGTACATGCATGCATAATGCATATACAGGGTCCTGCAACTAAGCTCCCGTCTTCTGTAGCTCACTTACTCATTAAGCTAGGAGTTTGACATTTTGCAGGCTTACCCTGTACTTCAAGGTACAATTCAAGAAATTATTTTTTATTATACAGGGTGTTCCAAAAATGTGCAACGCCATGGTAATATATTTTTTTAAATTGCATGCTATACATTTTTCTACACATTTGGAAGCCTTTTATGGTTGCCTACATATCACCAAAATTTTATTGAAATCGGTTGAGTGACCGCAGCGGAAAAAAATAAAAACCAAAAAAAATGATTTTGCATCGTAGGCTTTAAAAATCAATAAAAGCCCCAAAATGCACCTCGTTAATAAAATTTTGCGACGTGCTTATTAAGTTAGATGTAATAGTCTCGTTAACCAAGTGACATTGGTCCAAATCATACAGGGTGACCAAAATCGAGTGTCAAACTTGTCAAACTTCACAGCGCGCTATTGTTCTTATTTTAAATTGGAACCCATATTTTTTTTAGGTGAAACGGTGCGGAATTAAAAAATAAATATTGCTTCTGAATAGAACCCCATCACAATTCCCAATATTTTAAAAGTTATTCGCCAAAAACTCAATTTTCCAACGGCAATTTTAGGTAATAAGATATTTATTACGTACGATATGTACGTGGCGTTGAAAAACAATTTATTACATAAAATATAACGCAGAGAGGTATTTTAGATTTTACTGTACTTAATTAAGTAGTTATTCAATTGCTAAATTTACTGCAAAATTTACCTATCGCCACATTTCCGTCCTTACCGCTATAGGAAAATTATGCAGTAAATTTTGCATTTGAATAACTACTTAATTAAGTACACTCAAATATAAAATAGATCTATTATTTTTTATGAAATAAATTGTTTTTCAACGTCACGTACGATATTTATTATCTAAAATTGCCGTTGGAAACGTTGAAAATGAGTTTTTGGCGAATAACTTTTAAAATATTGGGAATTGTGATGGGGTTGTATTTAGAAACAATGTTTATTTTTTAATTCTGCATCATCTCACATAAAAAAAATTATGGATTCCAATTTAAAATAAGAACAATAACACGCTTTGAAGTTTGACAAGTTTGACACTCGATTTTGGTCAGCCTGTATAATTTAGATCAATGTCACTTGGTTAACGAGACTATTACATCTAACTTAATAAGCACGTCGCAAACTTTTATTAACGAGGTGCATTTTGTGGTTTTTATTGATTTTTAAAGCCTACGATGCAAAATCAATTTTCTTTTTTTGTTTTTATTTTTTTCCGCTGCGGTCACTCAACCGATTTCAATAAAATTTTGGTGATATGTAGGCAACCATAAAATGCTTCCAAATGTGTAGAAAAATGTATAGCATGCAATTTAAAAAAATATATTACCATGGCGTTGCACATTTTTGGAACAGCCTGTATAATAAAAAATAATTTCTTGAATTGTACCTTGAAGTACAGGGTAAGCCTGCAAAATGTCAAACTCTTAGCTTAATGAGTAAGTGAGCTACAGAAGACAGGAGCTTAGTTGCAGGACCCTGTATATATATATATATATATATATATATATATATATATATATATATATATATATATATATATATATATATAATGGCACATATGGACAACCAATTTAAACTAAATAACAAAAATATTTGTCAAAAGGACAAATTTAATAAGTACTTTTAGGTTTTCTTTTGTTTTCAACTTTTCTTCATCTTCAAATTTTCAATAACGAATTTATTTGGTTTTGTAGATTGACCTAAATGCTACATATGCTTTTATCATTTCATTCAAATACCTACAGCTGACGTGAGTCGAATGGATTATTATTAATATCCACACGATATGAAACACGAACACGAAACAGGAAATTAATTTAAAAAAAGGTCATATTGGAGCCTCCGCGGACACCACATTGTAACTTTAATTAATTAAAAAAGTCACAATACGAAATTAATTACCATCGCAGGTCTACAGTAATTAATCATAAAGGATAACGCCAGCCTGTGTCATAAAGTCCTTTCGTGTTTGATTTTTCGTTTTACACCCTAGTGATTGAAATTAATTATTGTCCTACGATCCATCTGTGATAGGAACACACAATTTGTCATTTCTTACCTTTGTGATGTTTAAAAACTTCATAAAAACAACTTTAACTAACCTCTTGGTCAATTTGAACAAATAGAAATAAATATTAATGTATAATGAATCATTATCTTTATCGCTCTTCTTAAACAGAAAATGAAAGAGACACATATGGCTATTTATTATGATATACGTATCAAATAACAGGTAAAAATTCACCGATTTAACAAGATAGAGATAAACGCGTATCGTATGGTGTGAAAATGACTGAGACGAATGACTGAGTAAGAACTGAGAACCGCACACGAAGCCACAATGTAATTAATATAAAAGGCAGGTAGCTTTAGCCTATTTGTCCACGTCTCGCCCTGGAGTGGTGGAAGACACCTTCCTCCACGAAGAAGGTCAACCGATCGCTTTTCAAGCCGACCCTTTATCTCCAGTATGTTTAACTTAGGTGGAATAATGGTCACCTTTCTGTTGTCGAGCATTATGTGTGGAACCCACAAGTTCAAGTGACCCCTGGAGCGGATGAGAGGATGACTTGAATCGATCTTTTGTTTGCTTACGCAACCCACAAATTGGTGGATCAAAACGCCTGGGATGCCAAAAGTTACCAAATCTAGTCAGTAAGAAACGCAGTAAGAAACGCTTAAAATATACTTGATTGGACAATATTTTTTACCCTGAAACTTGATCGACGTTTTCAAATTTTACCTTACAAGTAGAAAACCTAAATTTCGGTTTAAAAGGTGTCAAAGTTTGCGTATTGGCATCAATAATAAATAAAATTTAAACTCCATTAAGATAATAACTTGCTCTTCCATCTTCAATTTTCTCAACGTTCTTGTAGAATGTTTCAAGAATAGTCACGGCAAAAGAAATTATTTGATCGAGCCAAATTTTCCATTTTTTATATTCAGGCCAATAAATATTTTGATGATTTTTGGTTTTCTTCTTTAAGATAAAACTGGATAACTTTAGAATTCATACGTCATGGATGTTTATTATTCAAATAGACTAACTGTTTGCATTTGAAATAAAACGATTATTGTTTACAAAATATAATGACTTGTATACCCAGTTCTAAATGCGTCTTCAAGTAAACCGTTATTTATTGTTGAAAATTGATGAAATATTCAGTGAAACTTCTTAGAATATTAAATATTCAATTTCTTGTCATGAACAAAATGAATATTACTTGTACGTCTTTCGGTTATGTCAAATATAGTTCACATAGCCCAACCCATATTATAAAATCCGTTTTTTACAGTGCACTTTTTGACACAACTTATCCACTAAAAAGCAAAAGAGGCGATAATTATGCCATGAAAAAATGGCAAAAACGAACATATTACCGCTGTCACAGCTCATTACAAACTCGAGATGTTTTACCCGAGACGCAATCTATGGCGTACATGCACTTCATGATGGAACAACATCGTACCTAAATATTTCGTTAGTTTAAGGTAAATTTCTTAAACTGGAAGAAACTTGAAAATCGGAACATGAAATGACACCGTTCGTTCGATTGGAGTGAACCATCGAAAGATTAATAACAACGATTAATAACAAATCATTTTTGGTACAATTTGGGTTTCATTTTACGCTTATATATATCGGGATTAATTTGTATCTTTATTTTCTACTTATTTTCAATATTCTTTTCGATGTATTTTATACCTATTTACAAATTTTATATTCTGTAGTACATCATAGAATACAGGTAAAGAAAACCGCCACTAATTTTTACGTTTATGTTTTTGTTTCTGTTTTAAATAAAGCCTAAATTTTTTGTTGAGGTAAATAAAAAGAGGCAAACAAGCTGAAAATGGTGTTTACCTCTATTTTGAATTATATCTACTTCTTGCAAAATCTGTTCCTCCTATTATAACAACATGTTGGTATAAACGAACATTGTATCCTTGATACTTAATTTAATCAGAAATGGTTCTGTTATAGATTGAAATTCATACTTAAAAAATAGCAGCTCAATTGGTTTATTGTAGATCAGTGCCCACACTTCACCAATTAACAAAAAATAAGAAAATAATTTAGATTTAACTTTTTCGAAATCCCGGGATTCCGGGACTGGAAGCCCTAGACTCACTATCCATTGTAAAGACAGTTTAAATATATAAAGAACTTGTGTATTGTAGCTCAACAACCAAACTTTTGCATAGAGAACGATAGTAGGTCACAATTGTCTTATAAATGCCGTTTGATAGTTGATAAAATACTAAAAAATCTAGTACATACGAGGTCAGTTTGAGGGTGGGTTAGATAAAAATTTAGTTAAAGTTTTGAAACCTAGTGAGTACAATAATACTGCACGTGTGAATATACGAACAATAGTGGCAATGAGATTGATATTATTATTATTATTATTATTACCACATTTTTCGAAAATTGTAACTTTTTAGATAATAGTTTAAGTAATAGTTTCAAAAAAAATTAATAAAGGCTTTATTTTAAGTAATACTTTGATTTTATACTTTGGTTCATTAAAAATGGTAAAGCATAATTGTTTAAAACTTCTTAATAATAAATCTTATTAACAATATTTAAAACACTTAATATTTATATGTATGTTTACTGTTTGCTTGTACTGTTTGCATTTCAGGCCGTAGGCAGTAACTACATTTAGAATGAAGAATAGTTACGACGTGATTTGTTCCATCAAGTATTTGCGTCAATGTAGCCATTAGCGTTCCATATCCTTACAAAACCGCAACACATTTAAATCGACTCTCATTTTCTTACTAACAAGGTTAAGAATCCGTCTAATTAACGTCTCTGTAATTATATATATTTGCCTGAAATTGTTTTCTACTATATACGTACGCTGATTACAGTTCGCTCAGACAGTCCTGGTATGTAAATAATTTAATAAAGCACAGCATTGGCATTGACTACTATACTATATCAATATATAGTCTATACGAGAACTTTCTCGGAATGATCCTCGAGGACAGAATCAGATTCAAACTCTCTCTTAACACCGTAATTTAGAAGAGGAAATTGGTTATGAATGGTTTGCAAAAAAAAACTCTTCATGCAATAAAAATAAAACTAATGGATTGGTTAGTCTGGCTTGTTTCATGTTTTAGAAATGGCATTCTTTCTCGGACTTCTGGTATGTCTTCGACATGTCTTTATTATTTGCGACTGTCGCCAAAGATGGTAATGTCATCATATAGTGGTACCAGGTCGTCACTCACAAGATCGAGAATTTTAATCCTAGCTTGTCGGAATCCTGTACTGTATATCTGTCTGTTGAATAATACATCTTGCGTTTGCTGGTTCAAGTTCAACATCCTAACTTCAAACGGTTCGCGGAGCTTTAACATTTTTATGTATGGTAGGTTGTACGCTATACCAATGGTGTCATTTGACTATTGTGGATTTTCACCAATAAAATTTGTATTAAGACATATTTTTCCTAAGAACATGAACCCTGATGCTGTATTATATTTGGTAAGCCTTAGAATGGACTTGAAATGGACGCTCACATAAATTATAAGTGAAATTATCTTCAAAATTAGCAAAAATCATATGAAGGGTTCTTCCAACATCCACAGCACATAGCAACACTTAACATTTTCACAGATCAGTTTTGATTTTCAGAATATACTCCATTGTTTGATAAAAAATGTTTCTAAATAATACAGTTCAAGGTTACTAATAACATTTTGATGTCATGCTAAGTAAAAAAATTTATTTATTTCTTCGATCCCATGGAAAAATTACAGCCGTTTGAACAAAGCCGAATACTTAAGGAAAACAAAAGATACATATGAAATTTTGTGTACAGAATGAATGTTTCATAACATTTGTATGCATTTCAGTTCTATTATTGATATTTTTAAATCTTTTTTTATTTGTGTTTATTTGTGAAATTAACTTATAAATTTCATGTTCGAGATATCTAGTCTGTATTATCTAATAAACACACATTTGTTTAAACAATAAGCCATTTCTTTATACCTTTTTATTTTGCAATTTGTCAATTATTAATTTTTTTTTAGATCGGTCTGGCTAACTGTTATTCTGAAGTGACATCATTTATGTTTTGGGATGATGTCCAGTGTTTGAATAATCAAATAATATCACTAAAATAATAAAATACAGTTTTCATACAGCAACAACATTATCTTGCGACACACAGTGGTAGCAAATGAGAATAAGATATGGAAAGAGAAATATGATTTATAAAAGTTGTCCTGAAACTCCTCAAATTCCCGAAAAAAAGAATTTCAAATAATTTAAATTTTTTCTAATAAATTATATTGAAAACTAATATTTTATTATTTCAACACTGGAAATCATCCCAAAATATAAATGCTGTCGCTTGAGAATAATAGTTGACCAGACCGATATAAAAAAATTAATTTTAAGTGAATTGCAAATAAGAATTGTTTAAACAAATAGAATTTGTTTAAGCAAATGTGGGTTTATTAAATAATATAGATAGTAGGTTTGTTAGCTATCTCGAACATGAAATTTATAAGTTGAATTCACAAAAAAAAACTAACTTGTCTAGCGTACTTAGAAAAAAAGTTGCAAATGAATAATACATAATTGATTGTTATAACAATAGGAGAAATTTTTTAATGAATAATGTCACTGTAAGATAATAATTTGCCATTTGGAACTCTCTGTTTTCTGAATTCGAAATGGCAAATTATTATGATTTTCGAGAAAAGCAAATTATTTAAACAAATAGAATTTTTTTAAACAAATGTAAATTAACTTACAAATGTTTATAAACATTCCAATAAACTCATAGTGAGAATTTCTATGAGAAAAAACAGACTGAAATGATTCGAAGGATAAATTATCTGAAGAATTTACATTTATTCATTTAAGGGTAATTTTCAGGGCACTATGTGGATGGGTGGGGGCATGAAATCCATATGTATAATAGGTCAAATATTTCCTTGGAAAGTTCTCTACAAGTCCTTAAGTAAACTTAAGGTTTCTCAAACCCCGAACAATTATTTGAAAAATACCAACAGATGTCTTCTTCCCAAGCATTTTCTTCTTGTAAATTTAAAACCTTGACAATAGGCACACTTCTCCCCTACAGCAAGTTAAATTTAGACAACTGCCCCCGTTCACAATATCAATAATGAATCGACATAATAAAATACTTCCAAACATCGCATAAATGCGTGTCCAGAAAAGAGATGAAAAGATTATAATCGAGAAAAAAGGGGTTTCACGTTTGCGAAACGCAGAAAAAACAGTTTCATGCTGGAGAATTTCATCGGCAACGAATTTTATCAAAATACGAGAGATAAATAACGTCAAATAACCTTGTAAATGTTGCACAGATAAAAACATTCTTTTACAAAAAAAAATGTTTTCGAGCATCGTGGTTCAGTTGAAGACATACATATGACTGGAATAATTAATAATAAATTGTTATTAATACAAAACTTATACTAGCTAATATGACTTTATGGTAAAAAAATACAATACGCTTTAAATCTATTTTTAACTATTACAAAAAATAATGTTCACTTATAATTACTGCTCAAAATACGGCATATATTTTAGCATCAATGTTTATAGATTCTCCATAGTTGATCAAGAATTATACAAACTTATTTATGCAGTGTTTATTTTGGTAATTGCCAAAAAAAAAACAACAAATAGTGAATTGTGAACAAATCGATATTATATTATGCAAATGCACCAAGAAAACAGAAATACAAATGGGAAAATTATCATGGAAGAGCGAGTCGTAATATTAAGAAATACTCTCTCAAAAACATAATTATTTACAGTCAAAAGTAATCATACTACTAAATTATCAATTTTGCAGGTCCATCAGTTTCAGTATGCAGAAACGCTATAATTCTGTAGTGCATAAACAACCGCACAACATGTGCAGTAAGACCACTTGTCTTTATTAGAAACGTGCATTCAGCTGTTGTCTCTAAAAATCATAAGAAAACATAAGAAAACTGGTCTATTTATTGGCATTTAAATAGACAAGATTCCAAATTTTACTCGCTTTTACTTGTATTATTGCAGATGCAACATTTTGATAATAAATCATGTTTTTAATACTAAACATATAGTAATAATAATAAAATTATAAACCCCTAACCACAACAAGTATTTTAGAACCTAAATACGTATTTCAGCAACTATGTTGCCATCTTCAGTAGAACCTAAAAAGAGGAAAAGAGAGATTAGCACTTCATAGTATCTTTACTGGATATTGTCCAAGCAAATAACTAGTGGAAGTGACGTCCATGTTAAAAATTACCCTATTTATACCCATTTGTTGTTCACACCTCAGTGAATTTTGATCATTGAAGCGTAAAAAACAAGTTTTAATTAAAGCAGGTCAAACAATGGCGAACTAGGTATAGGACCCCTGTCTGAATTTATTAATTTATCTCTATTCAAGTGAATAAAGATACTTTCCAAGCTGTTTAGTTCCCTATCATTTGACAGCTTTTACAAGTTTTAAGTCATCTACTACTACTTTATGACCTGTGTCTAAAATATGTTGAGCCACACTAGATTTTTCAAAACGATTATATTTAAAATGAGCTACATGTTCTTTGAACCTAGTTAAAATTGTTCTTCTAGTCTGGCCTACGTAGTCTTTTTCACAGTCATGACATTTGATACAATATATACCAGATTTATCAAGTACATCTACCTTATCCTTTGGGTTTCCAAGAAGGTTTTTTATGCTATTATGAGTCGAATATGCTAAACAGAGATTTTGTGATGTAAAAATACTTCTCAAACCCCTTGTATATGCACAATCGAACGGTATTTTAACATATTTCTTCTTTTCTACAGACAAAGTATTTAAAGTAGATATTTGATTTACATGCATTTTTTGATTCTGCTTCTTAATCATTCTATCAACTATTTTCTCAGGGTACCCATTATGTATGACCACATTCTTAATAAACAATAATTCTTGCTGATATCTATCTGCGGACAATGGAAATTTCAATAACCTATTTACTAAACAACTAATAAAAAACAATTTTTGTTGAAAAGGATGCTGCGAATCATTAGGGATAAACCTGATTGTGTTAGTATCTTTCCGATACACGTCAATTTCTATTATATTTTTGCTATTCCTGACTACCAGAGTATCTAAAAATGGAAGTTGGCCGTTAACTTCTTGTTCTACAGTAAAGTTAATGGTGTTGAATTTAGAATTCAAAACGAGAAGAAAATCTTGAATACTGCACTTGTTGGTGTCAAAAATGGCAAAAATATCGTCGACATACCTAACCCAAGTCTTAGGGAAATATGGTGCTATAGACTTTACATTGGTTTCAAATCTGCTCATAAACAAGTTGGCAATAAAAGGTGAGAGACAGTTACCCATTGCAGTTCCCTCAAGTTGTTCAAAAAACTTTCCGTTTATTTGAAAACAATTTTGAGACATACAAAGGGCAGTCAATCTTACATATTCATCTATTTCTGACGGGTCAAAGTTGTTATTGCTCAATAATTCCCTAAGAAACTCCAAAGTTTCCGGAATAGGCACACTAGGAAACAGTGAAGCAACATCAAATGAAATCAACAATTCGCCATCCTCTAATTTTACATTGTTAACCTTATTGATAAACTCCAATGAGTTATTAACAGAGAAGCTTGGTTGAGGAAGAGGTAAATTGTTGAACTCATTCGATAACCATTTCGCTTAAAACTTGTTTTTTACGCTTCAATGATCAAACTTTTAATTATTAATTTATTTAATTTTTAACATGGACGTCACTTCCACTAGTGATTTGCTTGGACAATATCCAGTAAAGATACTATGAAGTGCTAATCTCTCTTTTCCTCTTTTTAGGTTCTACTGAAGATGGCAACATAGTTGCTGAAATACGTATTTAGGTTCTAAAATACTTGTTGTGTATTGTCACTAAACATATACTGGCTAATACGACCATATGGTAAAAAAATCTGATCTGGCCAGGCACATGACTTTATCGTACTATATAAAATCTCAATTTTTTAAAACTTTTTGCAGTTAAATACAGACCAGATAAATCTGAATAACTACCAACTCTTCATGCATCTTCATCAAAACCTGAATTTAGGCGTTAAAGAAAAGACAACCAAAAATCTAAATGACCTCCAAGAGGTCAGCTACGTTCCTCGTGCATCTTTTAATTAGACAAACATCGTGATTAGTAGGAGGCGTACGTTCTGTCAACTGAAAAAATCAAGTCTGCTGTATATCGTGGACCTTTTTTTACCATCTCCATCTCTCTCTTGGCTCGGTCTCTGCCCGTTCGCCGTCTCTGACTATATAGTGACTATGTACGGTGCTCTGAGCGGTTCTCTGAGCCTCTGCTAGCATGAATGGTCCGAATGAATGAAACGTGTTCACTTCCAGATGAGATAACCGGGATGGAGATGAACAGGAAATAAAACGTAGTGTGTGGAATCCTGCCTGGCCGGTCGGCATATTAACTTACAAGCACGCACACTACTCCGCTCATACTAAGCCTTATAAGATACGTTTATTATACGTTTTATGCTTATATTTGTCTCGTTTGTATCAGAACATGTCGGACGTCGTTATATGGATATTGGTCGGAATTTTGTTTTCTGCATTCTTTAATTATAGTAAATAATATATTATTATTATTGAATTTAATTTAAATATTTAACATGCAACAACTGTACTTACTTATTTGCAAATTTGGGAAAAGAAAATAGCAATTCAAACAAAGTACTGGACAATCCATGCAAAAAGTGTCTTCAGTTTTTTCAGGTTGCATATAGAGTCTCTTCTATAGATTGGTGTTTTTGTTTTCTTAAGTTTTTAAGTAACAACGCAGTTAGCATGCAAATATATGTAGATATTAGTACCATTTTAAGACCAATGTACTTTAACAATCTAATATCTGGGTACGTTTTTTTGCTAAAATTGAAATGTAGATCTTCAGTTCCTGGACAGCGTATTAACACATTTTTTTTAAAACCGTCAACAGCTTTTTAAACCAGAAATTAGGTTAGAAATGATTAAATTTTACTTCTAAACAACATCTTCAAGTACAGTTTATCGTAAGGAAGTCATACCAGATGCCATGGTTTCTTGCCTTTAGTTTAGTAGTTATTTTGGTTTATAAAGGTGATATTTGTTCAGTTTTTGTATGTGATGTAATGTTGATTTACTGCATTAGGTGTGAGAAGCAAATGGTCAAGCCGAAGTCGTTCTATTCTCCCAGGGCCGGCCCTAGGCGGTAGGCAACGTAGGCAACTGCCTACGGCGGCGAAGTTTAGGGGCGGCAAAACCAACTGAACTACAATAAAAACGGCTCTAAAATATTGCCCGAATCTAGAAAATAAAGGAATAGTAAAATACAATCAAATACAATAGGAATTGACAGGGTTCGTTCCTATATTTTAAGATGCATAGCAGCCAATAAAAGACATTTAAATAAAATAGCTTATTAGCTTTTATAAAGAATTAGGATCAATTAGGAAAAATATATGATCAATTAGGAAAAATAATATGAAAGTGTACTGTAGTGTAGTGATCTTATACAAAAATCAAAAGAGAAATATAAAATAGTCCTAACGATCCTTTTGAGTTTTTATGCGATATCCACAAACTTAAAGAAAATGTTATAAGTAAAAATGATTTACTGGCACATTCCAAAGATATAGAAACCGCTTTAAAACATGGCGATTCCTCCATCTTAACGGTTTAGCATTTGCTGCCGAAATGGTAAGCTAGTTAATTTTATTTGGGTAGACACATAATTTGCCCGCCTATAAAAATAATATAAAAATGTGCTGAGTCTTTGATGATAGTATTACTGAAATTAATTAAAAACTATCAGTGATTAAAAAATTCCCCATGAAATGCTTGCATCAATATCTCCGAAAATAATACTCCTAGCAGAACAAATTATACATCATATTAAAGATAAAATTTTGATGAAGATTTGGGTACATGATAAACAAAGAATTAGTTAAAATATTGAACGAGTTAGATTTGGGAAATGTAAAGAACGGTGATATTATGTCAATATCTATTCTGTCAAAAACGACAGAAGTTTGCTGATGACAGATTACTTAACAGTGTAGATATTGACATATTTCGGTTCTGAAAACCCGTTTTTTAACCTTCTCCCAAATCTACATCTTTCAATATTTTTAAGTAATACTTTTCATCTTTAATATGGTGTACATTTTGTTCTGCTAAGCTTAATACTTTCGGAGATATTTGATGCAAGTAGTTCATGATAAATTTCACTGATAATCACTGATAATTTATAATACATTTCAATAATAATGTCTTCATTCAGTAAACATTTTGATGGTATTATTGGTACTATTTTCATAGTCGGGCGAATTAATTATGATGTTAAATGATTTTGCGTCCATAGACCTTGTTTCCAGAAGGTCCAGTTGACGTTTTTAATAATTCATTACCTTCCTTAACATTGGGCCAAATTTAAACATTGCTTAGCAGTTTTTTTCTAACCCTGCCTATAACTGTTGCTACCAGAGCGGGCGATAGACAGTTTGCTAAACTAATATTAATAAAAAAATTACTTAAGAACCATGTCTACTTAAAATTGTCATAATGGGTTAGCAATGAAGGCCACTGAATATAAATTGAGTAATACATTAATTAGATCTGAAAGAAATTACTCGCGATTTTGCAGAAAAAAAGGTTCGAAAGAGCTAATTTTAATTTAGGGTTAAACTTTGTATATTGTACTAGTATTCTTTATTCTTTGTTGTTTTAAAAATATTGTTTGTACTAGTATAATCTCCAAAGGTTGTGTTTTTATTACAAATAAAGTTCGTAAATATTGTCTCAGTATTGACTGTATTTTTCTGGATCATGATTTTTGTATAAATCTGTTTTTTTTTGTATAACTCATTTTGGAGTTAGGGGGGCGGCACTATTGAGATTTCCCTACGGCGGCAAAAACGGTACGGCCGGCCCTGCACCCAGTATTATTTCAACGATTTGCAGTTGGTTTGTTATAAAAGTAATTAATCAATTGAGCTGCTATTTTGTGAGTATGTAATTAATTAAGTATGTACAGGTGGGCCAAATTCCATGTTACTATAGAAGATATCGGTAACTATGAGATATCGAAAAATGAGTAAGATCGTCTTTTTTTGAGAGAAACTCAATGGTGAAAACCAAAATTAGCTATCGTGTTTTGTTTTCGAGTATTATTATCCTATTAATCTAAGCAAATTGCACTGCGAGATATGCACTGTCAAATATTTGTACCGAAAGTACCGAAAATATGAACATTTAATGCCGATAGGTAACATCGCACATCTGGACTTGCATACACGTTGCAAACTCTCGAACGCATCGGCTAGCTCGACAAAAACTTCTACGCCGATATTGGGCAGACTATTTGAGGTAAACATATTAATGCCGCATGAATGCACCGCTAAAAAATACATTTTTAAGCCTGCAAGAAATAGTTTTCGGGCTATAGAATTCTTAATACGTTTTACTTTCGACAAGAAAATAATATCTTGGTAGGTACGTAGTGTGTAGGATGTTTGTTTTCGCTACATTACTAACGCGTCTTGCAAAATATAATAAAAAATAATACACGCAAGGACTCATGATGCATGAATTTATTATTTGATAATAATTATTTCAATCATTTGCAGTTGGTTTGTTATAAAAGTAATTAATCAATCAATCAGGGGGGCGGCACTATTGAGATTTGCCTACGGCGGCAAAAACGCTAGGGCCGGCCCTGATGCTTGATTACCGCTTGCAACACTGGTAGACTTGCTTCGTTATTTTGGGCAACATTCTTTTAGTGGCGTTTCTTACAAGGATTTTCAACAGACCCAGTCTGCTGGAATTTTCTGATTATCCTAGAAATTGTTGAATGGGTAATTTGGTTGTCCGGGTGTCTTTCATTGAAAATATCAGCCACTTCGACATAATCGCTTGCTGCAGATGGATACCTACTATTACAGTAATTTTGCGCTAGTTCTAAATAACCATTAGCAATTATACCAAAATAATAAAAAAATTAAAAAAATTATTCAAAGTTATAAAAAAATAGATTAAAACTAACGTTTTCGTATCACTGGCATTGAATATTTGTCATAAAAGTAAGAATTAAAAAAGCTAAAAAAAGTTTCAAGATATGTGGCTGTGACTTTATACGTACTAACAAAATAGTTGAAGTAATTGACACTAATTTGTGTAAAATTTATATTACATATATATAATATAAAATCTTAAAATATGTCATAACTAACGTGGATACTAGATACGCCACTTTATTTTTGCAGGGCAGATGCTTAAAAATCGTTAGGTTACAACCAAAACACAGAGTCGACCTATTAGCTTCCTAAAAAACAATGACAAAAAACAGATCATGTAGCGCGAAGTTATAAACACGAATATAATTAAGAAACAAACACGTAGGTCGGTATAATAATGTCTACATTACAAAAGTTATTGCCCGGCCTATACACAATGTGATTACAGTTATTTTTGACCATCCAACTGCGGAATAATATGCAATTATCTATACTCGAACACGTACAATGTTAACACAGGTTTGAACTGTACGTGTCCGAGGTAATGTTTTAATTTGACTGAAATCAACGGTACCAACACTCAATCACGATCGTATTTTTCCTTTCAAATTACGTAGTCATTACTGAGACTAAAATCTAATTAATGGGTCAATCCATCTGAAGTGGTCCAGAGGTGGTCGCTAGACCATTACAATTATGCAATTATTTAACAAAAAAAATCCTAAAATTTCCTTACAATAGCTTATTAGGAGCCTGTTTAATGATTTTTTTTGCAATGAAGGGGTACTTCTTTTGTCCATTCAATATTTTTTAGTTATAACCTTGTATGCAAAGGCCTAGCAATAAAAAAATTAGCTTTCTTACTCCTTCCCCCTATTGTTTACTCCTTCCCCCTATTGAAATTTGAAAATTTCTCATTTTTGCGATATTTAATGTAAAATATCTCTGATGGGACCAGGACAAAAAATCTAAAACTTTCATAATTAATTCGCCTTTTTGTAAGGTTTAATAATAAATAAAAACTTTCTTGTGTATTGCACCGTGTTTGAAGTAACATGCCCTCAAACATGGAGAAAAACGTTCATCAGCGCTTACTAACAAATACTATAATTCCGTCCTGAAGTTGGAAAAGCACAATTATTTAAATTTATTACATTTTATTACAATGTATTAACTTTATTCAGCTTAAAATAATTATTATAGAATAATTACTTAATTGTACAAATATAATATGTTATATTACTACTTCTATAAAAATATAATGTAAATAAATAAACATTTCCAGTAGGCTTAGATGTTTTCAATATGTTAATGTTGGCCACTACTGGACTGTCCCTACCGCTCCCTTATAGTTGTGAGCCTGTTCTAACAGACCAACTAATGAGCTGAGCCAGAAGCCAGTTATATGTGACTGGTTTCAGAAACATTTAACTAAATTTATATAGAACAAAATCTGTCAAGCATATCAAAACTTATATATTTCTCTGGTGGTGCAGCAAGTCAATACAAGAACAAAAAGAACTTTGCAAACTTATCGTATCATAAAAAGGATTTTGGGTTAGATGCAGAATGGCATTTTTTTGGATGTGCACATGGAAAAATACGCATGCGACGGTATAGGGGGGACAACGAAGCGACTAGTGGCTAAAGCCTGTCTTCAAAGACCACTTAATAGCCAAATCCTTAATGTAGAAGATATGTTCTCCTTTTGTAATGGACACCTACCAGGGGTAAACTACATCTTAGTGGCAAAAGAAGAGGTTTCAGAACACAAAACCAGCCTTTATGAGAGAGTTCAGAGATCCAAACAGATAAAAGGAACTAGAAGTTTTCACAAATTCTCTCCTCAACCAACAGAAGGTGTAATAAGATGTTACATCATATCAACTTCAGAAACGTATGAAGATCACTTAGTTTTATAAGTCTCTTATTTTTTTCTAATATGGTCAAGCGACCAACTTATCTTTTTCTGGGCCATTTCAGATGGATTGACCTTAATATGAGAAAAAAAAAGTGTTAGGTACTTCATTATAAATCATTGTTTAACACGCAATAATCTTACTACTAATTCAGGAGATATAAATCATTCCTTTGCTAAGGAAATCTCAATAACACACTTATTTATAGTTGTACACATATTAAGCACATGGCTGTACCAGATATAATATTGATCAGTTCGACCATAAGAAACATACACAAACACATTTAAATTATCGACAAGTACAGTAAAGTAATATATTAAACGACCGACGAACACGCATAATAAACGCAATGAATTTGCATATGCTTCATTCGAAATTCCATAAACACGTGTTTCGTACTGGACGCATAACGCAAAGATATGTTTCACTTTAAGAAATAAATGATCCGATACACAGTGTGGCGATTCGTGAGATTCCGGTTGACCGCTTTTGCCGTAGAGTGAGAGACGATAGTTAATAATATCTATGTAAGACATCGTGTGTACGCGGGCAAAGCCTCACATGGGAAATGAAAATGGAACTAATTCAAATTATTTATCGCCCATTAACGTCCGCGCTATATTTACTGCCTAGTACCTCGCAAAGTTCACATCACTCGCTATATCTAAGCTAGCTCGAAGCTATACCATGATGGCATCTATGTCGTCCTTCTTAGTTCGAGATTCTTTTTTATGGCGCTTGCGTATCTTTCGTTGAAGGTAAAGTGTTAATTGCGTAACAAATACATTCACGCGTCTATGGTTGAGATCGATTAGTTTATATTGCGTGAGTTATTTTAAAAATTAGTTTTTACGGGTTTGTTGTTCCACGCATAGTTGGAGTCTCCGCGCAAAACGTTGATTATTTGTTGATTTTTTGATTAAATCAGACAAATCTACAGAGTTTAAGGCGATTAGCGTAAACTTATGTATATGCAAAAGAGCTTAGTTTTTGAGTTATGACACATTTTGTAAAACATAATAATATTTGAAAGGCATTGTAAGTTAATAGTTGATAACTGATTGTACTGAAAAGTTAGCTAACGACATAAAACAAATAATATGAAAGTGTACTGTAGTGTAGTGATCCTATACAAAAATCAAAAGAGAAATACAAAATAGTCCTAACGACCCTTTTGAGTTTTTATACGATATCCACAAACTTGAAGAAAATATTATAAGTAAAAATGAATTACTGGCATATTCCAAAGCTATAGAAACCGGTGTAAAATTTGGCGATTCCTCCATCTTAACGGTTTAGAATTTGCTACCGAAATGATAATCTAGTTAATTTTTATTTGGGTTAGACACATAATTTGCCCGCCTATCAAAATAATATCAAAATCTTGCTGTCTCTTTGATGGTATTATTATTGAAATAAATCAAAAACTATCAGTGATTAAAAAATTCGCCATGAAATGCTTGCATCAATATCTCCGAAAATATTACTCTTAGCAAAACAAATTATACATCATATTAAAGATAAAATTTTGATGAACATTTGTGTACATGAGAAACAAAGAATCATTTCAATATATTGAAAGATTTAGATTTGGGAAAATGTAAGGAACCTGTTTTTAACATTCTCCCAAATCTACATCTTTCGATATTTTTAAGTAATTCTTTTCATCTTTAATATGGTGTACATTTTGTTCTGCTAAGCTTAATACTTTCGGAGATATTTTATGCAAGTATTTCATGACAAATTTCACTGATATACAGTGATAATTTTTAATAAATTTCAATAATAATGTCGTCATTCAGTAAACATTTTGATGGTATTATTGGTACTATTTTCATATTCGGGCAAATTAATTATGATGTTAAATGATTTTGCGTCCATAGACCTTGTTTCCAGAAGGCCCAGTTGACGTTTTTAAATTCATTACCTCCCTTAACATTGGGCCAAATTTAAACATTGCTTAGCAGATTTTTTCTAACCCTGCTTATAACTGTTGCTACCGGAGCCGACAGTTTGCTAAACTAAAAATAATAAAAAAAGTACTTAAGATTCATGTCTACTTAAAATTGTCTTAATGGGTTAGCAATGAAGGCCACTGGATATGTATTGAGTAATACATTAGATCTGAAAGAAGTTATTCGCGATTTTGCAGAAAAAAGGTTCGATAGAGGTTATTTTAATTTACGGTTAAACTTTGTATATTGTACTAGTATTCTTTATTCTGTGCTGTTTTAAAAGTATTGTTTGTACTAGTATAATCTCTAAAGGTAGTGTTTTTAATACAAATAAATTTCGTAAATATTGTGTGAGTGTTAACTGTATTTTTCTGGATCATGATTTTTGTATAAATCTGTTTTTTTTTGTATAGGGAAAAGCTTATAGTATATAAAGGGAAAATCCTTTTTGTCGGTTCCTATTTAGCTTTTGTACTCGTATTTTCCGCTATTAAATAAATAAATAAATCAGAAATAAATCATAAATCATAATAAATCATAACAAATCACAATAAATCATAATTAAATCATAAATAAATCCATCCCTTCGATATCCCTTCGATATTTGATATCAATGTGACCAACCTTAGAAAAAAGTTACTAAAAACGGTGTTACAATTTATTAATCACCGAAACCCGTGTTACAATTCTTTAACAATCGATCACTTAGTACCGACCACAGATACAACAAATGCGCATCATTTCCTGCATTCAATTTGTCTCTTTTCATCGTGTATTATTACGGTTCCCTTTTTGCGGTAAGTGCACGTCATGATGACGTGAGTCGAACGCTATCCACGGACACGAGAGTAGCCGCAGGGGGGCAGCACCTCCCGGCTCATTGTATGGTAATTAGGACACGGGGGAAAGTCAAATCCTGCAGCCCCCTGCTGCGGGGACGTATGGTATCGCATTCGCGCTTGTTCTCACCTGCCCTACGGTATTGATGGATTGAAATAAAAGTACCACCAACCGAATCCGACCGAAACCCTGTATAACAATAACGCCATAGTCGTGTTTGACACGAAGGTTTGAATGAATGGGCCGCAGACAGTTGGAATACTGATTGAATTATGTATTGCTAGCTAATAATAAAGCATATTGGAGAAGGTGTTTTTGTTTTTTGTGTTGTGGTGGTTGTTTAGTGTTGACTGGCTGTCAGGTTTTGCTGTCTAAAGAGTGAAGAAGACCTGGAATTTTTTCAAGTTCATTCAACGCAGTTATTGTTATTGTTAGTGTGTTTTCTTTTTATGAAATTACTAGTGACATTAGTACTAGTGTTATATAGAATGTTTTACGATGATTGCTTTCTTTGTTCATTGCAATCCTAAACATAATAAATAAATAAAAAACCTTATCATAATTGTCGGTCCTGGATTGTATTATTGAGAATGCTTAGATTGGAAATCTAAGAAATCTTCTGACCAGAGGCGCATTTTGAATTTTGGGCACCCCATATACAATGCTGAATTAAGAAATTACTTTTTTATTCAAAAATAATTGTACAGGGTCCTGCAACTAAGCTCCCGTCTTCTGTTGCTCACTTACTCATTAAGCTAAGAGTTTGATATTTTGCAGGCTTACCCTGTACTTCAAGATACAATTCAAGAAATTATTTTTTATTATACAGGGTGTTCCAAAAATGCGCAACGCCATGGTAATTTATTTTTTTAAATTGTATGCTATACATTTTTCTACAGATTTGGAAGCCTTTTATGGTTGCCTACATATCACCAAAATTTTATTGAAATCGGTCCGCAGTGGAAAAAAATAAAAACCACAAAATGCACATCGTTAATAACATTTTGCGACGTGCTTATTAAGTTAGATGTAATAATCTCGTTAACCAAGTGACATTGATCCAAATTATACAGGGTGACCAAAATCGAAGGTCAAACTTGTCAAACTTCAAAGCGCGCTATTGTTCTTATTTTAAATTGGAACCCATAATTTTTTTTAGGTGAAACGATGCGGAATTACAGAATAAATATTGATTCGCTAAAAACTCATTTTTCAACGTTTCCAACGGCAATTTTAGGTAATAAATATCGTACGTGGCGTTGAAAAACAATTTATTACATAAAATATAACGCAGAGAGGTATTTTAGATTTTACTGTACTTAATTAAGTAGTTATTCAATTGCTAAATTTACTGCAAAATTTACCTATAGCCACATTTCCGTCCTTACCGCTATAGGTAAATTATGCAGTAAATTTAGCATTTGAATAACTACTTAATTAAGTACACTCAAATCTAAAATACGTCTATTATTTTTTAGGAAATAAATTGTTTTTCAACGCCACGTACGATATTTATTATCTAAAATTGCCATTGGAAACGTTGAAAAATGAGTTTTTGGCGAATAACTTTTAAAATATTGGGAATTGTGATGGGGTTGTATTTAGAAACAATGTTTATTTTTTAATTCTGCATCATTTCACATAAAAAAAATATGGGTTCCAATTTAAAATAAGAACAATAACACGCTTTGAAGTTTGACAAGTTTGACACTCGATTTTGGTCACCCTGTATAATTTGGATCAATGTCACTTGGTTAAGGAGACTATTACATCTAACTTAATAAGCACGTCGCAAAATTTTATTAACGAGGTGCATTTTGTGGCTTTTATTGATTTTTAAAGCCTACGATGCAAAATCAATTTTTTTTGGTTTTTATTTTTTTCCGCTGCGGTCACTCAACCGATTTCAATAAAATTTTGGTGATATGTAGGCAACCATAAAAGGCTTCCAAATGTGTAGAAAAATGTATAGCATGCAATTTAAAAAAATATATTACCAGGACGTTGCATATTTTTGGAACACCCTGTATAATAAAAAATAATTTCTTGAATTGTACCTTGAAGTACAGGGTAAGCCTGCAAAATATCAAACTCTTAGCTTAATGAGTAAGTGAGCTACAGAAGACGGGAGCTGAGTTGCAGGACCCTGTATACCAATATAACTGATATAACATTTCGGAACAATTAACAAAAATCATAAATAACAGGTAATTATTTTTACCTTTTTGCAACAAAATTTGCAAAATTTGCATACGTAATTGGTCACAACAGATTAATTATTCTTAAGAATTAGAAAATAACTAATAACAAGCTTAAAAATCAAAATGTATAATCAATTAAAATATGTTATTTTAATAAACAAAGGGTATTATTAACAAATAAATATTTTAAAAACTGCGACTTTTAGAGCATTCATCTTTACAGAATAGAATTCAAAAATAGGAAAAGTGTTGACTGAAAATCTTCGAAGAATTCATACAGTTTTTCTCTTCTAACTTAGTCAACGGTTTCTCATTAGTTTCGTACAGTATTAGATATAGTTTCTTTTATTGCAAACTAACATGTTTAACTACTCTAAAGTTAAATTTCTTATTCTTACTACGGTAATTTATTAATTACCTAATTAATTTATAGCTTATAAAAGATGATCCGTCGTCATGGCGACTCCAGTAGAAGTACACTCCCAAACCGATATCCATAAATGTACTCAAATTGAAGGAAAATAATACGAAAACTGGACAAAATATAAACAAATAGGACCGCCTATGCATTGAAGAATGGTTATTCGAGCCATAAATGCCGCGGTAGAGCGCCCATTGTTGCTTCTCCTCGGATCCTTTGAGAAGTTAAGGTCTGCACTTTTTCGGGAAAGTGTTGAACGGGGTGTAACCGCTCCAAAAATTGTTGCAATTGAATTCAAGCGGCAATATCGTCGTACGTGGATTTTTCGCGAAAAATTAAGGGAAATGGGCGCTAAATCCGCGATTCGCGAGTCCACACAGCAGCGAGACGGCACTTTGATGGCAAAACCGCGTCCGCGTCCGCGGTTTCGCCTTTTTTCGCGAAGAAAGACGCGAAAATCCCGCGTTTGGACGTCGATCATTTAAGTTTTAGACTTATTAGATTTATTTTGGTCCCCAACCGGCAGGAGTATTTGCGCTGAATACGAATGCGAACTCAAACATTTCCTATCACGTAAGGTTGTCCAAAAATTCTGGGGTTAATATGTGAAAAATTGCGATGTTTGTGAATTTATAGCGGCTAAAAGTATAAAGTATTATGTTTACTTTGAAACCATTTTGAAGTTTCTAGGGCAGATGCTCGGTTCAGGTGCAATAAATTCACAGATAAATGCCAACAAGACAATGTTTGACATTATGACCTCGGCTTTTTCGAAACCGTTACGTGATACCAAACTTTTGAGTCACCATTCGTGACCACAATTTTCACAATTTTCAACATTTAAACATCATTGTGTTCAGAAATAAATCCACTACTAAATTTTGAAGAAAAAATACCATCCCTTGAAAAACATAAGTTGTAATTTTCTACGTTTCCACAGCAATTTCAACAAAACTATTTTAGGGGACCGGTAATGGACATTCAACCATGGTTCGAACCCAGGTCAAGTCATTTTTTTAAATTATTTTTTATTTTTTATTAATTCTTACTTAAATCTGCAGACAACATGCACTCACCATCTTTTCTTCTTTACAGGCTAGTGACTTGGATACGTTTCTCTGCAAACAAGAGTGGGAGAAGCGTTTCGAGGAAGAGTTGGACAAGCCTAGGCGGGATTCGGCGTCGCAGATAGATGAGTTCTTCATTGAGCCGCCTCACTCCCGCCACCAGCCGATGATGAGTTACGTTTCTATGAGGACGTTGCCTGGGACGGACGATGACGTCTTTTTGAGGCCGCCTCTGTGGGACGATATCACGAGCAGTATTCAGAATATCGACCCGGAGAATGCGAACATGCTCGGACTGTGCGCCGGGCAGGTGAAACTCGAGGCCGTTGATGATCTTGCCGTGAACGCGCCGACGCCACTCTTATCGCCATTAGAAATTAAGACAGAAAAGGTTTGTTGATCGATTTTTTGAGGAGACTTTTGGGTAACTTTTTGTGGGGACTTTCGGGTAATCCTTTGGTTTTGAATTAGGTGTGTTTGGGATTGTGGTCTGGTCTTGTATTAATGAAACTGTAACTTTTGATCGTATCTCAGACTAATGTGTACTTTCTACTATGAAACGCTATTTAGAAAAACACGAGACATATGACACTGTCACAATGACAGTATAACTTAAACGAAATAACTTAAATTCTAAAAAAAAGGTGATTTTCAGGTAGAAAAGAGAAATTTTGAGTAGAAATCGCTGCCATTTTCTAAAAAAGTACGGCCGTTTATTTTTCTTGTTTATAAAGGTAATCGAATGAAATTTGGAAGAACGTAATAGACAAAAAATGCATTTTTTGGAATATGCTTGAGGGCGGAATTACTTCCGGTTTTTCCGGAAATGACGTCATTCTTGAAATTTTAAATGGCGCCCTATACTATTTTTGTGATATTTGCAATCAAGATGACTTCCTGAACACAAAAACATGTCGATCGTCAATTGTCATTCCACAGGCAATGAAAAAATCTCATTTATAGTGATTAACTTTGGTGGCTATGAACGATTTCAGTAAAATTTCACGTATTTGGTAACATTGTAATCGAAAACAGTTTTTAAATCACTCGCTACAATATCGGCCAAAATTGATTTACATAGTTAGCGTTTACTTGACAATTTTTGAATATTTTTACCTATTCATAGCAAAATTAATAAACAAAAATGATTTTTTTCGAAATCTTGGAAATAAAAATAGACGATCGATATTTTTTATATTCACAATATTGATTGAAAATATCACAAAAATACTATAGGAAGACACTTGGAAAGTTCTTTGAAGGGTTGTTTGTTACTGGTGGTATCGTATAAAACGAAATCTAATATAACCATGAATTAATTCTGAAGCTGATGGACTCTGAAAGTAGCTTTTGAAGACAGAAAATGTTTGAAATTTTGCAAAGGTTATAGTAGCAGTTTTATTTGTCTGAAATAGTGCTATAAATTTCTTGTCTACCAGTTTGCAATCAAATTGGAAATCATGTTGATCTACATTTTGAAGCGTTAGAAACCATGTTACTTTAAAACATTCGTAATTTGGATAAAATCATTATTTTTTCGCAAAATACATTTTATTTGTGTAAAATATATATATTTTTTATATTTTCTATATTTCGCCTGTATGAGAGGTTTCTTTAGGAAATCTACAATTAGTCTTTTTTATATAACTAAATATTATAACAATATTATAAATAGAAATTAAAAATCACATAAATTTAGAAAAAAATTCAAAGAATTTCAACATCTGTTTTAATTTTACAAGAAAGTATTTAATTCTTTAATAAAAACCATTTCCTAAAAAATCTTTTAATTTTGTTCAGAATTAAATATATGGTTATTATCCAAGAATGTTGAGCTAAAGCACATCTTAATTTACGTGATTTTATATCTGACTTGCATCAAAATTCTAGTTTTCAAATAATTTCCAGGCTGACTAACATATATTAAATGACAAACAGAACACGGACCGAATAAAAAAATTCAAGTTTAAAACCAAAGGAGTCTTATCTTTAGCAACAGAAAAATTAGTATTAATTTTCAAGTCATATTTGGCAAATCTCATACTATCACTTGTTAAAATTTTAATGAAACTAGACGTTAAATCCATTATATAAGAAATGTTGAGACACGAAATGAACGAAAGAAACATTAATATATCTACCAGAATTTGTAGCTTTTCTAAACCAATCTTACAGCAAAATATTTTCATGTGTTAGCTAATAACATTAATATCTAAAATAGGAACACCGAAATTATTTTATTTCCGTCGATCGTTTATTCATGAGTAAGTTTACTGAATAGAAAATCATTTACTAAAAAGGTCTATAAATGCATGATTTGTTATAGGCAATCAAACGACTTTATTATAGCCAATCGAACGTACGTAAAACAAAACCATCCAAACAATATACATATTCCGTTCTCCAGGCACACAGTCCACAACTGTCAGTGTGAAATTGCATATGGTCATATAACCTCGAACGACATTGACTAATAAAAATCTATGGAATCTATGTAAACGCGGCCAGAAGAATACGAAGATGCTCTCGACAATTAACGCACTCGCCAATCGCTCGTGCGTTAAAAAGTCTCGATCATTAATGACTCTTTTTAATATACTTGTTGGCCAACGAACTATCTTTCTACAGCAAACAAACAAAAATTTTGATTATTACTATTTTTAATTAATGAAAATATAAACGGTAATTTTTTAAACTTTGACATTCTAAATTTAAACTTCATATTTCCAGGTACTCCACCAACCGACACTCCACCTCCTCGGCACCCCGACGTCACCCTACCACCAACAACCGACCAGCCCTCAACAACAACAACAACAACAACAGCAACAGTCGCAACAACACTACAACCAGCAGCCGCAACTCCACCACCAGACGAACAACAACACCCACCCCCAATACAAATACGGGAATAGCGGGGCGGCGGCGCCGCCCACTGCCCCCGCCAACGCTCTCTACCCGCCCATGTCCCGTCTGATGTACGTCTCCCCCTTGACGCCGCCCAGTTCGGACCCCGGATCGCCGGGCGGCACGCTACCACGCCGCACGCCGCCCCCACCCTACCCGGCGCCCGGCTGCACGCAGACGCCGGCGCCAATCACGGCCCGGATCACGACGTCCGTCGCGAAATACAATAGGAGGAACAATCCCGAGCTGGAGAAACGGCGGATACACCATTGCGATTTTATGGGTAAGGAAGAGGGGGGGGGGGGGGTTGTGAGTGGTGTGTGTGTGTGTGGTGGGGGGGGGGAGGGGTTGTGGAATTGTAGGGGATTGTAGGGGTTGTGGATAGGTGGGGGAGTTGTTTTATGTGGAGATAGGGGATAGGTGGGTTTATTATGGGTGTTGGTGGGGGTTTTATTGATGTTTGTTTTTGGGAGGGGGGGTGAGGGGTTGGGAGGGTGTTGGGTATGATGTTTTGGAATGTTTGAGCGCAAAGGAATGGAAGATTTAAAGAAATAATGGTAGATATTTCTATTGCTACATTGGTAGTTGCATTATTGGACGTTTATAATAGACATTTACATTTGGAACAACAATACACAAGAAAGAAAAATGAAAACCCTGACCGTGGCGTCCGTTATTAGTTATTACAGACAGAGAAATGGTTGTCTAAGAATAAGAAAATGACATTCTTAACATAATTTGTTTGTTTTAAGACAACACATATTGTATTAACAATATTTCGAAGAAAACGATTGGTTTGATTTAGGAATGTATTTGTATTGAAAATACGCGAAACCGCGGACGCGGCCGCGGTTTTGCCTTCAGAATGCCGTTTCGCTGCTGTGTGGACTCGCGAATCGCGGATTTAGCGCCCATTTCTCTTAGTTTTTCGCGAAAATCGACGTACGATGATATTACCGCTTGAATTCCATAGCAAAAATTTTTGGAGCGTGTTCAGCACTTTCCCCAAAAATTGTAATTCCCTTAACTTCTCAAAGGATCCGAGGAGAAGCAACAATGGGCGCTCTACCGCGGCATTTATGGCTCGAATAACCATTCTTCAATGCATAGGCGGCCCTACTTGTTTATATTTTGTCCAGTTTTCGTATTATTTTCCTTCAATTTGAGTAAATTTATGGATATCGGTTTGGGAGTGTACTTCTACTCGAGACGCCATGACGATGGATCATCTTTTATAAGCTATAAATTGATTAGGTAATTAATAATTGTCTGGAGATTAGGTAAGAATAATTCAAAAAAATAAAAAAAGAATTTAAAAAATGCTTTGACCTGGGTTCGAACCATGGTTGAATGTATTACCGGTCCCCTATAATATTTTTGTTGAATTTGCTGTGGAAACGTAGAAAATTACAACTTATGTTTTTCATGGGATGGTATTTTTTCTTCAAAATTTAGTAGTGGATTTATTTCTGAACGCAATGATGTTTAAATGTTGAAAATTGTGAAAATTGTGGTCACGACTCAAAAGTTTGGTATCACGTAACGGTTTCGAAAACGCCGAGGTCATAATGTCAAACATTGTCTTGTTGGCATTTATCTTTGAATTTATTGCACCTGAACCGAGCATCTGCCCTAGAAACTTCAAAATGGTTTCAAAGTAAACATAATACTTTATACTTTTAGCCGCTATAAATTCACAAACATTGCCAACATCGCAATTTTTGACATATTAACCTCAGATTTTTGGACGACCTTACGTGATAGGAAATGTTTGAGTTCGCATTCGTATTCAGCGCAAATACTCCTGCCGGTTGGGGATCAAAATAAATCTAATAAGTCTAAAACTTAAATGATCGCCGTCCAAACGCGGGACTTTCGAATCTTCATTTGCGAAAAAAGCGAAACCGCGGACGCGGCGGCAGTTTTGCCTTCAAAGTGCCGTTTCGCTGCTGTGTGGACTCGCGAATCGCGGATTTAGCGCCCATTTCTCTTAATCTTTCGCGAAAAATCGACGTACGACGATAATGCCGCTTGAATTCAATTGCAACAATTTTTGGAGCGTTCAACACTTTCCCGAAAATTGCAGACCTTAACTTCTCAAAGGATCCGAGGAGAAGCAACAATGGGCGCTCTACCGTGGCATTTATAGCTCGAATAACCATTCGTCAATGCATAGGCGGTCCTATTTGTTTATATTTTGTCCAGTTTTCGTATTATTTTCCTTCAATTTGAGTAAATTTATGGATATCGGTTTGGGAGTGTACTTCTACTAGAGTCGCCATGACGATGGATCATCTTTTATAAGCTATAAATTGATTAGGTAATTAATAAATTACCGTAGTAAGAATAAGAAATTTTACTTTAGAGTAGTTAAACATGTTGTTTTGCAATAAAAGAAACTATATCTAATTCTGTACGAAACTAATGAGAAACCGTTGACTAAGTTAGAAGAGAAAAACTGTATGAATTCTTCGAAGATTTTCAGTCGACACTTTTCCTATTTTTGAATTCTATTCTGTAAAGATGAATGCTCTAAAAGTCGCAGTTTTTAAAATATTTATTTGTTAATAATACCCTTTATTTATTAAGATAACATATTTTACTTGCTTATACATTTTGAGTTTTAAGCTAGTTATTAGTTATTTTGTAATTCTTAAGAATAATTAATCTATTCTGACTATGTATGTACTTATATTAAATTTTGTTGCAAAATGGTCAATAATTTACCTATTATTTATGAGTTTTGTTAATTGTTCCGAAATGTTGTATCAGTATTATTAGTATATATTATTTTTGTATAAAAAGTAATTCTTCTTAATTCAGCATTGTGTATTGGGGCCCCCAAATTCAAAATTCCCCAGAGCCCCATGATGGCATAACGCGCCTCTGGATATACCTATAATAAAACAGTACTATTCGGAATATTGTAACATAGGTATTAATAACACTCATTTGTATTAATTAAATAAAATCATACAATACGTTTATGACCCATTTGTTGATTTTTACGGCTTTCATGCTTAGGGCGACACCGTGGGCGCCCGCAGAGAGGGGCAAGGGGGTGCACTTGCACCCCCCTGGAGTTTGATATAACAAGGGAAAGATGAACAAGAAAAAAATCATCAAATACATGCTAATTCATAACTAGTGTTAAAAACACTTAACATTTAATTGTAATAATTAGCAAACTTCTGAATTTACACATAAATGTTCATAAGTGTTTAATTACAAAAAAAAAACAAAAAGAAACGAGATTATCGCCATTTAGGGGTTGTCGTCGATTGGGCAAAACTCCGAACGTCGATGACCCCTACAATAGTACAATATGGGGTATGATAGAAGTGTATGCAGCAATTTTTCCATATGTTATAAACATTTTCTGCAGCAAATGTTTACTGTTTACGTTTGCTATTTGAACGGATATTATCGCGATTTAGGGGTTCACGACGATGGGGCAAAACTCTGAGGGTCTGAGGGCTACTAGAACTTTTAATTACCTACAATTTGAGGTATGATAGAAATTTATGTAAGAATTTTTGCAAAAGTTATAGGCTTTTTGCTGCAGCAATGGAATGAAATATGTTTGCTATTCGAACGGACTTATCGCGATTTAGGGGTTAATGTCAATAGAGCAAAACTCCGGACTTTTAATTCAATTTGAGGTATGATAGAAATTTATGCAAGAATTTTTGCAACAGTAAGTAATAGACATTTGCTGTAGCAACAGAATGAAATAAGTTTGTTATTAACGCACATTATCGAGATTTAGGGAATCTTGTCGATAGGGCAAAACTCTAAGGGTCTGACGGGTACTAGAACTTTGAATTACCTACAATGTGAGGTATGATAGAAATTTATGTAAGAATTTTTGCAAAAGTTATAGGCTTTTTGCTGCAGCAATGGAATGAAATATGTTTGCTATTCGAACGGACTTATCGCGGTTTAGGGGTTCATGTCGATAGAGCAAAACTCCGGACTTTTAATTACCAACAATTTGAGGTATGATAGAAATTTATGCAAGAATTTTTGCAACAGTAAGTAATAGACATTTTGCTGGAGCAACAGAATGAAATAAGTTTGTTATTCGAACGCACATTATCGACATTTAGGGAATCTTGTCGATAGGGCAAAACTCTAAGGGTCTGACGGGTACTAGAACTTTTAATTACCTACAATTTGAGGTATGATAGAAATTTATGTAAGAATTTTTGCAAAAGTTATAGGCTTTTTGCTGCAGCAATGGAATGAAATATGTTTGCTATTCGAACGGACTTATCGCGATTTAGGGGTTCATGTCGATAGAGCAAAACTCCGGACTTTTAATTACCAACAATTTGAGGTATGATAGAAATTTATGCAAGAATTTTTGCATCAGTAAGTAATAGACATTTTGCTGGAGCAACAGAATGAAATAAGTTTGTTATTCGAACGCACATTATCGACATTTAGGGAATCTTGTCGATAGGGCAAAACTCTAAGGGTCTGACGGGTACTAGAACTTTTAATTACCTACAATTTGAGGTATGATAGAAATTTATGTAAGAATTTTTGCAAAAGTTATAGGCTTTTTGCTGCAGCAATGGAATGAAATATGTTTGCTATTCGAACGGAGTTATCGCGATTTAGGGGTTCATGTCGATAGAGCAAAACTCCGGACTTTTAATTACCAACAATTTGAGGTATGATAGAAATTTATGCAAGAATTTTTGCATCAGTAAGTAATAGACATTTTGCTGGAGCAACAGAATGAAATAAGTTTGTTATTCGAACGCACAT